>JANTQA010000051.1:1279458-2496417 GCA_027625915.1 Anaeramoeba flamelloides
AATTATCAATTAATACAAAATAAATATAAAAGAAATTTGATAATGATTTAAAGTTATGAATAAATATTTGCTAAATTATTTTATCAAGAATGAAAAATAAATGAAATAAAATTCTTTGGTTGTTTAATAATTATTAAACAATTTTTACAATTTATTGATTTCTGTAAAAATATAATTTTGATTCAATTTGCTGATTTTTTTTTGAATTGTGGTGTAATTTCTTGAATAAAATTTAGTTTATTTTCGATCTAGATATTTTCGAAATATTTATTTAAACTTTGTTTCTGTCAAAGATTCCCAACTTTTTTTTTAAAATATCAATTATTATTTTATAATTAACCTTTGAATGTCAAATAATAAATAAGTAGAATAACACCCATCAAAGAATATTTGATATATGTATAAAGTAAAATTATCAATCAATAGTTTTTCTTAAAAATTGAAAAACTCAAAATTCTTAGTGCTATATTTTGAAAAATAACAATTTATATTTTGATTTCTAATTCAAGATCCAAATACAATTCCAATCGAAATAAATTTGCTTTCTTTGCAATGATTTTAACAGATTAAATAATCTCAAAATAACACCTTTTTAGCAAGTGATTATTGATATTGCTATTGGTGATAAAAAAAAATTGCAAATAAATTACTTATCAAAAAAAAAAAATTGAAAATAAAAAATTTAAAAAAAATTGTGAAAATATGATGAAAAACCGATTTCAATTTTTAGAATTTCCAATAATATATTTTTTCTACAAATATCATTCAAACCCTTGATATTCATGTGATTCATCCATTATAAATACTACTGTTTAATAGAAAAGGATAATTTTAAATTTTATGAAATATTAAAAAAAACAAATGATGAAAAAAGAAACTAAAAAAAAATGAAACTTCATTAAGAAACAAAATCAGTTATATTTGATATTTCTAAATTAGATCATAATTTTAAGAAGAAAAGTTAAATTATCAAATAAAATAATTATAAAATTATCCAAATAGTTTTTTTTTTTTGAAATTTTGAAGTATCTAACTTTCCTTGAAGATATTCACAGCAGTTATTTATTTATATTACTAACGAAAATGGACAGCTTATTTTAACAGGGATGTGATTCAACGTGATAAGTTAACCGATTTATCAACTTTCTAGAAATAAATTATCCTTTTTACAATTAGATTTTTATATCAATTAATTTTCTATCAAAAGATATGACATTTTCTGTTTAAATTTTTGGTTTTGAAAAATTAAAAAGATATATTTGTAAAAGAATTCTTTTTAAATAGAAATTTCACTATTAGTTATTTTTTTATAATTTAATGAGCAAATGAACAATTAAAATCTCATATTATAATTTAAATACAAGAAAAGCAAACCCAATATTCTGAGAATTGTAGAATTTTTATAAAGATCTTTTATTTATTTCTTTTTTTAATTTCTTGAAGGAGTTTCTAAAATTGAAAAGATTCATTAATCCTTTTTTAAAAGCTTTTAGAGTATTATTCATCAAACATTTATTCAGTAAATCAGTTATTTGAGAATCTTTATTTTTTTTATTTTATTTTATAATTAATAAATAGATATAATTTTATTTGTCCGAAAATATTTAAAAATTTGAGAAAAAATATTAAAATATATAAATACTTTTAATCTTTATGTTATAAGTTCCCAATAATTAAATAATTAAGGCTGGGTTATTAATTTTATTAAAACACAAAGAAATATTTAGCTATTATTATTTCGAAATTTAATTTCACAAGGTTTTAAAAAATGTTATGTAGGAAAATTTAAAATTCATATTTGATGATACTTAGAATATTTTTGTAAAAAAATTAAAAATATTGTAAGCAATTCTGATAGAGAATTAAGAAGTTATATTTGTTTCATATATATAATTAAATATTTTTATTCCTTTCATAAATACTCTTTTTTCTGTTCCTACTTGAATTTTTTATTTTTTTTTAGTTATTCAAAAGATGAGAAGAAGAAAAATGTTGACTGTGTGATTCTGGTTATTAGGTTAAGTATTGAAGGGGAGAAAAATTATCAAAATTCAACTTTATATATTGATGACATATTTTGTAATCAATTACTGTCAAATAAACCATTAGAAAAACGTGTTGTATGACAGCTGTTATTTAAGAATTTTTGACATAAAAAACAACCAGCAGCATATTCGAAATCAGAGACACAAAATAAAACTTTCTAAGTTGGTTTATAGTTATTTTTTCAATTTTATAAAACACCACAAGTAATGAAAATAACGATTATTTTAGTATGGAAACATTTCAAATGTAAACTTTTATTTTATTTTTTTTCTCAATTCTTAGCATTTAAAGATAAAATTCCTAATTCAAATCGAAATCAACATGGTTTAAAATCTGAAAATAGACTCGGTTTTAATTTTTTTTTCTTTTTGAATTGCTGAATATTTTTAAACTTAAAAATTAAGATATTTTTTTTACCATATTTAATAAAATGGAATAAAAAAGTATTCAATAGAATGAAATAAAGATTTAAAAATAATTAATTTAGAAAATCTTTATATTGAAGAAAGGAAATTTTAATTAATAAAAATATAAGATTACCACATTTTTATCCGCTTTTTCTTAATTTTTTTGTCAAAATAAAGTAAAAAAATAAATTGTTTAAAATTTAAATATTTGTAAAGGAAACCACTTGTTTTAATATGCAGTCGGGAAAAAACCACAAAAATTTTCTTTTATATTACTAAAAAAATCGATTCTATAATAAATTCCAATATATATATAGTAAACCAAAAATAAAAAACAAATTTAAATTAAAATATTTAAAAATAATAAGAAAGATTTTTTTAGGAACTCATTAGTTAATATTTTAAAAATTTAAATGATTTTTTTTAAAAAAAGATTTAATACACTCAAAAAAAATCAAAATAATTGTAAAACAGAACTTGTATACAAGAATTTATTTTCAACGGATGATATATATTAGAAATGAATTCTAGCTATACATAGCCAATATATATCTTTACTTAGTTTGATGTCAATACAATCCTTATTACATATATTATCATAATTATTTTTGAACAAAAAAAAAAAAAAAAATAGTTTTTATTTCAGTTTTTTTTCTTCCAAAAAATCAACTTCCCTAATATTTAACAATTCAATCTGAGGGCAATAAAAAAAATTTCAAAAAAATTAAGCATTTACAAAGGTTTCTCTTTTTAATAACTTCATTCAAAATAAAGATTATTGGTTAATTAGAGATCTATGATCAAAAATTATTTTGTAAAAGATGTTTAACGATTTATGTTGTATATCCAATTTCAGATAAAATTCTTATCAAAATTCAAAGTAAAAATTTTTTAAAAAATTTTTGTAGCAGTATATAGGGTATTTTATTATCTATAATGGCGATTTTATTATCTTTAAAAAGTATTTTAAATTAAGATTCAATTATATTTTAGAGCAGTGAAAAAAATACCGGACATGAAAAAAATCCCGGACAAGATTTTTAATTGTGAATATTAGTAAAATTATTGTGTAATTTCATTTATTTACAATCAAATTCCTTTTTTTAAGAATCGAACTTTTTCAATTATAACTCCCCCCACTTATTAGAATGATGATTAATGAAATCACACTTGTTCAAAACACCATTCAATCAATCAAAAAACAAGAATAAAAATTATCATTTTCCAAACTCTAGTAAACCTCTATAAAACTGGATTGTTTTTCAAAAAAAGTTGATCAACATTAGGCTATCAAACAATTACTCGAGTATTCTTGAGACACCTTACTTTGGTGAACTTTAGGTAGGTTTATTACTAATCTCATAATAAAATTGGTTATTTATAATAAGGATTTAATTGAAATTATACAACAATTTTACTAATAATCACAATTAAAAATCTTGTCCGGGATTTTTTTCATGTCCGGTATTTTTTTCCCAACTATACTATTAAAAAATTATTTATGTAAATTCAAAAAAACTATTTTTTTCAATTGAAAAAAATATTTTTACTTTGATTTTTCAATAGGTTTTTTTAATTTTTGAAATAAACCAAAAATTAAATAAATTTTGGTTTATTTCTTAAATTCTAAAAAACTACTGTTAAATTGTCAAGAATTTAAAAGAATCGAGAAAAATCCAATGATTTTTTTCTATTTCTTTGTATTATGGAAAAGCGTCATTTGGTTTTCTTGAGTTTTCTGTTTATTTATAAAATAAATAGATTAAACCCCCAAGAAAACATATACACTCTATGGTACTTGATGTACTAAAACACTTGATCGACACTTTTTTTTTCTTTTTTTTTCAGGGGCACTTGACAAGACTTGTATTGGCTTTTCACTTATTTTACAGAATAGAATAAAATCCTAGATTTTACGAAGAATAGTTTTAACTTAAAAACACATTTTTCTCTTTTTAGAGAACTTATTAAAATCTTAGGAGTTGCGTCAACTTTAAATATAACAGTTGCAAGATTTTCAAGTTATTTAATGATAACTATATTATAAATAAAATTTATAACAATAATCAAATGTATATTTAAATATCTAGTTTTATATCAACTTAAAGATAGAAATTTTATTTTTTCAAAATAAATCGAAAAGATTTTATTCAAATTATTTTTTTTATAAGTCACATTTCCACACTTAAGAGACTAGGAATTCACTAAAAGCCAACAATTTCCCTATAAACCAATTTTTTTCGATTTTTTAGTTTGTTGAAATATTGATAAAGAACAACATAGGAAAAATAAAAAAAAAGAAATATTTGTTATAAAAACAATATTTTATTTTATTATTATATCGAGAAAAGATCTCATTTCCCAAAAACAAATCCACAAAGTATGAAATTTGTTATGTATTATCAGAATACATTTGGAAGTTGTCTCCTTAAAAAAAACAAAAGAATTTCATTTTTTATTTTTCTTAATAATCTATTCTTTAGCAAAAATGATGTCTCAAACTTACAAATGTATCCCTGCAACTGTGATTGCAAGGGAAGATATTGATTCTGGTGGAAAAAGTAAAACTTTTTTCTTTTTTTTTTCTTTCTTATTTCATCCCAAACCCAATCAATATAATAATTCTTTTTTTTTTTATTTTGTTTGGTTTGTATGAATATTCGTTTCTAAAAAAAAATATAGTTTCGCTTCCTGAGTCTGCTTTAAGTCAATTGATTCAATTAAATGTAGCAACGCCATATATGTTTAAGATCGAAAATATTAAAACGAAAAAATTTTCTCATTGTGGTGTTTTAGATTTTAATTCCACAGAAGGAACCTGTACTCTTCCAACTTGGTTAATGAACACACTTGAATTAACAATAAGGGATCCAGTCAGGATCGTCTCTCGAACATTACCACCTGGAAAATTTATCAAATTTCAACCTTTGACCTCTGATTTTACTTCGAAAGTTACAAACCCAAAAGTTGTTTTAGAAAGAAAACTTCGTAATTTTGCTTGTTTAACTCAAGGTAAGGATTATTATTTTATTTTTTTTTTTTTTTTTTTTTTCTTGGATGACAAGGAAAAAAATCTACAGAGAAATCAGTTAAATTTTCCAAATTATTTCTTATTTTCACAAAACCCAATTCTAAATTCACTCGAATTTTGAAAAAACAAATAATCTTTTTAAAAAGGTCTTTACAAAAGATAAAAAAATACAAAAGAAAAAAAATATAATAGTTTTTATTGAATGTACAATCTTTTTTTTCCTTATTTTTAATCATTACAGAAAAATACAAAACGTTTTAAAAAAGTGTGGCAAAAAAGTTTTGAAAGGTATCTATAAAATAGATGATAAACTTATAAGACCCATTTTTAGTTCTATATAAAAAGATTTTTTGTAACATTTTTCAAAAAAGACAACATTTTCAAATTAGTTTTTAAAGTCTTATTAGAGGTAGTTGCCAAATAAAAGGGAAAAAATTTTAACTTCGTTTTCATTTTTCTTTTTCAAATAGAGATCACAAATTACAACCTACTTCTTTGAAAACTCTATTTATAAAAGTAAAATAAGGAAAATGAAGTGATAATTTTTTCCCTTTTATGATGTAAATACCAATATTGTAAAATTTTTTAAAAGAAAAATGTTATTCTTTTGATTTGGATTTTGATTTTATTTATAATTGGTAGAAAAGTTTTTAATGGGTGGTGATCATTGGTAAACAAAAATTACAAAAAAATGTTTTTTAAATGATCAAAAATTTGGTTGTGTTATTTTAGCGTGTAAATAGAAAGATTTGAGTGTTTCTCGGGATTTTTTTATTTTTTGATTCTAAAATTTTTTATTAAATTTTTAAAAATCATCTCTCCAAACACACTTTTATAACACCTCAAAAAGATTTAACTGATATTAATTTGTGTTTTAATTATTATTAAAAGTGTGTCTTTCATACTTGTTTGAAAAAAACTTTATCAATTTACTTGATTCTAATTTAATTTGTTTTTTTCAAAAATATTTTTCATCATTTTTATTACTTTTTTGTTCCTTTTTTGAGTAAATTTAACCATCAATAATTTTCTAGTAGTATATTAAAGTATAATGGTATGCTTGAATAATTTTAGAATCTATGGACGAGGCATAAAACTTTAACTAAAGGGATAAAAATTCAATTCTGAAATATTTTATATATTTTGAATGTAAATATATTTAGATATTAAAAACACACATAAACAAAGACCAATATTATTATTTATACTTTGTTGAAACTCAAAAATAACCTGCAAATATTAAACCAAAGTACGAAATTGATTTTTTTTTTTTTTGAAAAGTTAATAAATTGATAAGAATTACTTTCTGAGAAAAGTTTATCAATAAAAATTTTATTTTAATTTTTAAAATATTTAGTTTCAAAATTATTTTGTAAAATTTTTTTTAAATATTTGAGATAAACTAATAAATTAATTTATTTAATTTCAAGTTATTAAAATTATATTTAAATTAAAAGTGAACTTATTTTTCTCGTTGAAAGCCTCAAACTTTTTTTAATTCATAAGATAAATAAGAACTTTATTTTAATTAATATTCGCCTTTAAAAAGGTTTAAAATTTTGAAAATAAATAACAAATCTAAATTAAAGGCTGTTTTTCTTCTTTTCAAATCTACCTTGCTTGAAAAAATAATTTATGGAATTACTCTTAATGAAAATAAACACAAAAGATTGATCCAAAGTAGAATGATTTGATTGATTTTTAATTGTCACATTATTAAACTATTTTTCAAAAATGTTAACTCACTTTATAATGCTACTGTAAGTTGATTTTGTGGAGTTTTATTCCAGTATTCTTTACAAAAAATATTTTTCAAATTTTTGGATCAGAATCTTTTTTTGAATTTTGCAAATTTTTGTTTTTTTTTTGTTTTTCTTTTTCTTTTTTTTTGAAAAATTTTTTTTTGCAAATTTTTTTTTGTAAAAGATCATTGTGAAAAAAAAAAAGAACTTCTAAATTACCAATAAAAATTAAGAAATTGAGATTCTGTAATTTCTTTTAAAATGAATATAATTATTAGCCAAAAATCTTGTTGTTTACTTTTTTTCAGTGAAATTCCAGTAATAAAAAATCTTTAAAGCTCATTTCAAAAATTTAAATTCACTTTTTTTAGTTTTTGATTTTATTTTTTTTAATTTTTAAAATATCAGTTTTCTATATGTTTAGAATGGCTTTAAAAGTGAATTATGAATCAGATTTAAAAAATAATTGTTCTTGAATCTCAATAATAATAATTATTTTTTTCAATTTATTATTTCAGGTGAGTCAAAGTTTTTGAAATGGGGTTTATTTTATAAGTTATTTACATTCTTAATAAAATTTCCTTTTTTTTCCATACTCATTTTTAATATGACAGATTTAAAATTTTTCTTTGGATCGAAAGAAATAAATCAAAAAATTTACAATTGATTTTAATAAAATAAAACTAATAAGGATTGAAGGGTAATTTATTAATAAAAATAAATAATTTTTATTGAAATTTCAAAAAATTAACCTTGTTTTGACATTAAAAAAAAAAAAAATTTAAAAAGGTGATCTCTTAATATAACCTACAAGAAAATTAATTTACATCCAAAAATTTTAAACAAGTAATTTTGATAAAGTCAATTAACCCAATCAATTTGACTTTTTCATTTGAATATCAAGTTTACTTTATTTTAATAAAAGCAAAATAATTAATTATACCTTATATATTCTTTTTTCATTTTGTAAATTATTTTAATTTTTTTGAAATGTATTTAAAAATTAATACAACATAAATTGAAAATTAAAGTTTAACAAATAAAACAATAAGAATTAAACCAAAAAATTTAAAGAAATATTTTATCTCGATTTCAACGATAATGAATATTGTATCAAATAAGAATAATTTTTAAAAACCAAAATCATTCTTTTTTTTGAATTCAAATATTAAATATTCATTTATTTAGTGATTAAAATACTTTTTTCTTCTTTCGATATCCCCCCCCTTCTTTCTATTTATGTGTTTGTTTATGTACTTTCTTTTTCCATTTTTTTTGTTTGCTTCAATTTTCCTCTCAATATTTTTTATTTGATTTTCAATAATTAAAACAAAACAAAATAAAGGCGACGTTATTGAGATAAAATATTTAAAAATGGTTTTTTATATCAGTGTACTTGAAACAAAACCATCACAGGCGATTGACATTATTAGAACTGATTGTAATGTAGAATTTGCACCACCAAGGGATCAAAAGCAATTAACAAAAGAACAAATTGAAAAAGAAATCCAAAAAATGCAAAAAGAAACCCTGAAAAAGGTAGAATTGTCAGAATCAACATCCGATAATGAAATATCGACATCTGAAGAAGAAAAAAACAAAGACAAATTTAAACCATTTGAGGGAAGTGGTATCAGGATTGATGGTAAAAAAACGCCTATTAAAAAAAATATTAATAATTCAGAATCAAGCAATTCAAAAAAGAAAATGGAAGAGGAACAAAAACCAAAATTAAATATCTTTGAGGGAAGTGGTTTAAGGATTGATGGTAAAACAATCAAAAAAAAAACAAAAAATAACAAGAATAAAAACGAAAAAGAAGAAGAGATACTTAAAACCCCAACAAAAAATAAACCTAGAAAATTCAAACCATTTTCTGGAGGTGGCAATAGAATCGATAGTAAACGTGTGAAAAAGAGAGAACTATTATCTGAATCAGAAACATCAGAAAGCGAGGAAGAAAATAACAAAAAAAAATCCTTTGGACGAAGTATTAAAATAGAAGAGAAAAAGAAGGAGGAGAAATTTGTTCCCTTTTCTTCAACTGGAAATCGTCTTTCAAGTAAAAAATAAAAATTATTTTCTAAATATTAAGATCAGAGTAATTACTTCTTCCATCTGTTAAATATTATATATATATATATATTTATTGGTTTGGGATACAATCTTATAAATTATTTTTCATTTTCATAATTTGATAATAATTGTTACTTATTATCACTTATAATAATTATTTTTTTTATTATTTTGTTATATTTTTAAAAATTTATTGATTACTTGGTTCATTTCATTATATATTATAAATTCCATTTTCCTAAATAAAAATTTCACTTTTTTTTTTTTTTTTTTTTTTCAAAATTTTTTTTTTTAAATAAACATTAATTCAACATTTTTGGTACAACTCAATCAATTAAAATAAAAAAAAAAAAAACCTATTTGATTCAATTTGAAATTATTTTTGATTTTGAGTATTTTAATTTGAAAAACTATTTCAACAATTTTCTTGTTTTTTCTCCAAACTCATTCATACAAAAAAAAAACCTCAAATTTTTGTTGAACAATATCATTATTTTTAATTTCTTTCTTTTATACCTTTCAATGATCAATTTTTATTTTATTCCAGTAATTTTTTTATTTTTTTAAATTATTTTGAATTTTGAATTTAGGAAAAAAATACACTCTAGATGAATAGATACTTTCTATAATTCACAAGAGGGTTAAAAACTTGATTAAAGTATATTAATTATAAAAAAAAATCGACCGTTCAAGATAAGTAATTATTATTACATAACTCAAAGAAATAGAAAGAGGTAACCAAATAAATATCTCACTTTATTAAATATTTTTTATTATACCTTTTTATTATTTTTTTTATCTGTATTGCCTTCAATCTTCGAACCAGAAGACTTTACTTGAAAAATTCCATATAAGATTGATAAATTCCATCTTTTTAATTAATCAGATCAGGGATTTGTGTTATTTTTTTATTTTAATAACTTTTTATGTAAATTAATATTCAAAATTTTACACATAGCTAAAACCATACAAAATATCACAATAATACAATTATTTCAAATTGGAAATAATTTTGATTTTTTAAAAATAAAAAAAAATATTTTTTTATCTTTTTGTTTTTTATTTTTCATTTCATTTTTTCAATTATGTTTCTTATTATGCTCAATCAATTTTTTTTTTAACCATTGAGATTCTGTTAAAGTTTAGTTATTCAAAAAGAAAAATTCTAATTAAATTAAGATTTGACATCTAACCATTTGAAAAATCACCTGTTAATATTCCAAATAGAATTTAAATAAATTTACCAATTATATTTTTATTATTTTGTTCTCACCAATATTTTTTACCCACTGATAATTTATTAGTATTTTCAGTTCCACTTTTAAGACAAAATTTTTGACAAGAATTAAGGTAAAAATTTTTTTCTTTTTAAGAAACATATTTTGATTCTAGTAAAAAAAATTTTTTAAAAAAAGTTTTTAAAAAAATGTACCTTAATTTGAAGTTTTTGTGTGTATTAAATTTATCTTGAATACTAGTGTCTTAAAAGCAGAACTGACTGTATTAATAATTATTTATTTATTTGAAATGTGAGTATTGTAATTTAAAAACAATTTGAACATTTCAATTAGTGAATGTTTCTAATATGATATTTCTTCTAGAATTTATTGAATAAGGTATGTTTATGAAAATTGCATTTTGGTCTGTTAAAATTTTGATTTAAAGTTTATTTTCGACCAAAATTTTTCATATTTTATTTTATTTCGATTGATAAAATTCTTTTTTTATCTTGGTATTATTGTAAATTATAAATAATTATTAAAATTTCTCTCAGTTTATAAATTCACTTTCCTTTTTAAATAGAATTTCTTTTATATTATTTTCTTTTCTAAAATATAATATAGGTGTTAGATATTTTTAGAATTAAGCTTTTGTTCAGTTATTTCTGAATTTAATGTTTTTTTTTTTTTTTTAATTTTTTTCCATGAATTATTTCGAAATATTACTATATAAAATTGATTTAATTATTTAAAAGTACTAATTATAAAAATACAAAAACTAATTATCTCAATTTTAGTATTATTATTTCTCTACATATCAAATATTTTAAAATAATCAAAAATTTTTCGAATATATGAAATAATAATTATATTAAGAAACTGTATAATTAACTTATTTCAAGGAGAATAATTTAATGAATATACTTGAAATAATTAGAAAAAAAATTCATAAATTTTTCTAAATTTTTGTAAAAATTCTGATAAATTCTAAAATCTTTATTTTTTTTTTTTCGAATTAAAGTTCCATTTAAAACTTTTGGAGCTATCTTTGAAGGAACACAAAAAAAATTATTACCTTAAATGGAAAACAAATATAAATGAGTTTATTTTTGAATCCTTCTCTAAAATAAAAATTTTTGAAGTATAATATTTACATTGTCTAAAAAGAATTTTTGTTAAAATTTTGAAGAATTCTTTATAAATTTATCAAGAATAGAGGAACAATGTTTAATATAATCATAAATCAATAAATAATTGGTTTTTTTTTCATAGTATTTATAAAATGATATTAAAATTTCAATACTTATTTATACTTAATAAATGATCAGAAATAATTAAAATTGAGATTTCATTTTCTAAAAATATTTTTAGATATTTTTTTTTATATTTATGATTGATACAAAAATCCAAGCAAAAAGAATTAAAATACTTAACTGTAAAGTAATTGAGAACAAATAAATTCTCTAAAAATTGATAATCTGTTTTTTTAAAGTTGAAAAAGATGGTTTTTTAATCAAGTTCAAAAGAATTTTGATAAAAATAAAAATCATTTAACCTGTAGAGTAACAAAATAAAACAGTTTTATTAAATTTCTTATAATTCTAATGGGACCTTGGTAAAAATTCAAAGACTATCTGAATCAGATTTTAGTAGGGATTTAAAATAAAACACATTTATCAACAAAAATGATTAAAAGGAATTTCCATGGTAGTAAAGTCAAAATAATTTAAATTTAATTATTTTAAATGAAAAAATCATTAATTGATTCGAAAAATTCATAAATCCCTTAACAAAACAATACAAAATTAAGCTCCATTTTTTAATCCAGTATGAAAAGGTCACCACCTTTCTTTTCATATACCTTTCTGATATTTCACTAAAATCTGGTCCTAAGCTTGTTAGTATATTTAAAGAAACTGTAAAGAAGGCGAAACAAGTTTCTTTTGATTTTGGAACCTTTTTGTGGCAAATTTCAAATTAAGATATTAGGTAAGACTTTTTATTTAAAATTCAAAATTTCTAAAAAAAACTAATCTTTGAAATTCTTACCTTGCCTCAATTAGTTCACCCTTCCTAAAATGGAATCAATACATTATTGGTTCTAAAACTAATTTCCAAAACTATGAAATTTACAACGCCTTAAAGTCATTTTTTATTTTTGGAAATAGTTTTTTTGAGATGGAATTTTAGAAAAAGAAAAAAGAAAACTAGAATGAAAAGACAAGTTTTTGTAACCCCAAGAAGCAACAACTATTTATATAGTTTTTGTTTTTGGGATTCTAGATGTGGTTAACTAAAAATAATGATTATTTTACTTTAGAATAATTCCAATTTTCATTTTTTTTAGTTTTGACATTTCTCGATTAACTCTTCACCATCATCACAAAAATTCAAAAAAAAGGTTTGGGTATCTTTGACAAATCTTTAAAGAGTAACTTAAATCCAACACAAACAAAATTTTTTTAATCTTTTGTCTTCCTGAAAGAAAAAAAATAAAGTAAAACAAAAATTTTTAATTAATGAGCAATCCCATAAACAAGAATGAAAATGAAAAAGAAAAAGAAAAAGAAAAAGATCAAAACAAAACAATTAATTCTTCGAACACTTCTGTACCTTCAACAGTAAAAACAAATCTTTCTCGTTCACCAAATGACTTTCAAACAAATAACAAATTACTTCAAGTAAAAAACGAAAAAGAATTAGAATTAGAATTAGAAAAAGAATTGGATGAAATTGAAGGAAACAGAAAACGAAAAAGAACACACAAACTCCAAACAAAAAAAGATCCTATCAGAAGATCAAAAAGATTACAAAAAAAAAATGAAGACTATTCCTTATTAAACGAAACAAAGCCAATCCAACAAAAAGCCAATAAAAATGAAAAAAAAAAAAGAAGAACAAACAAAAACAAATTTATAAATGGAAAACAAATTGCAATCAACCCGAAAGATCCAAACATTTCAAAAAATACACAAATCAATGAAAATGAAAATTCAACTTTTCAGGATTCTTATAAAGAAAGGACTCTAGATTTAACAAATACATTGCATGCTCCAAAGCTAGGAAACTTATCGAACATCCCAATGTTTATTAATTTAGATCAATTACTTTCAAACCAACAAAATAGACAAGAAAACGGAAATGGAAATGAAAAAATGAATTCAAAACAAATACAATCAGAAACTCAAAATTTCCAAAAAAATAACAATTCAAATCAACAAAAAAACAAAATGGATCTTGAAAACCAAAAATCATTACAAAAAGAATCAAAATCCAAGTCTAACAACAACAATGACAACGACAAAATCATAGGCAATAAGCAAAAAGAAAAACAGAATAGTAATAATAATCATAACCATACTAATATTAATAATAATGATACCAATCAAAAACCAAATAATAGCACGCTCCCAAAAACAAGAACTAAAGGGTGGGGATATTTGTTCCATCAACTTGAACCACGAGAAACCATTGTTATCACATCCACACCGTATTCATTTGGAAGTGCGTCAAGATGTCAATATCATATCCAAGATCATAAAATTTCAGGATTATTGACAAGGATTGTTGATGAAGTGAAAAAAGACAAATATTTGGAAGTTCATGGCGATAAAGGAAATGTATTTTTAAATGGGAAATGGATCAAAAAAGGGCACAAAATTGTCATTAAATCGGGTGACCAGATTGTTATTGAAAGTTCCAAAGTACATTCTTTTATTTTTGTTTTGGATTCATTTTTTGTAAAATACCAATCACTCAAGAAGGTCAATATAAGCAATCAACAATTGCATACACAACAGCAAAAATTGAATTTCCAAAAAAAAAAAGAATTTTATTCAATTATTGATGGGCATGTTCGAAATCCAATAAAAGAGCCAAACACACCGTCACTAGATGAGCTTGAATACCCAATTGATACAGATTTTAAAAAACTTTTTACTCAATTATTTGAAATAAATCTCAAAATTTTTGAGTTACTCGGCTCAAAGCAATTTCCAAAAAATATAAGCAACCGGATTTTATTAACAGGAAGGAATGAAACACAGGTGTTCCAAAAAAAGCTTTGTTTATCTTTAGCAAAAAAATTCAAAATCCCAATTTTAATTTTTGATTTTTTTGAGATTTTACAACAAGAAAAAAATATACGGAATGATAAATTATTAAAAAAAAAAGATCAGAACTATCCACAAAAAAAAAATAATTCACAAAATTTAAAAAATTCAAATAATAACAACAATAAAGGTATTAATTCACAAAATTTAAATAACAACAACAATAATGATGATATAAATAATAATAATGCAAATAACAACAATAAAAAAGACAACAACAGAAGCAGTACTAATAATTTCAATAATAACTCTATTATTAATACCAATTTAAATAAAAAAAATAACAACAACAATAATAACAAAGAAAAGGAAAAAGAAGAAAATAATAATAATGAAGAAGAAAATGAAGATAGTAAAAAAAATGAAATTTTTAATTCAAATACTATTAGAAAAACAAGAAAACCACAATTAATGGGATCAAGTGAATTTAATGAACCAAATTCCGACACAGTAATCAGATACCTCAGTTCACAAATATCTTTAAATGATCGAATCAGGTTTATTGGGCCCAAATTTATTGATATGAAAAAAACAATGATCCTTGAACGATTAAAAAGGTATAACGGGCCAAACCCTGGGAGCGAGGGCACTGTGAAAATCATTTTCCATGACAATGGTAATACAAATTTTGTTGGTGTTGATTTTGATGAAGAAATCAAAAAGGGTGGACATTCCTTTGGAAATTTAACAAAGGGTAAAAACGGATTTTTTGTAAGAAGGAACGAGGTTTCCAAAATTGATGGAACGATAAAGGATTATTCAATTCTCTTAATTGAATCATTATTTCAATTTCTTGAAAGCATTCCAAACAAGGGCTTTTTGTTATTTATTCCAAATATTGAAACATGCATTTTCCATTCCTTTGAAATATATGAAACATTTAAAACCAAATTGGTTTCATTAACCAAAAATAAACCAATCATTATTATTGGGGGGGTTGCATTGTCCGGGAAAAAAAGTAAAAACAGTTCAAACGATCCAATAGCATTGCTATCAAAAAATTTTGATAAACTATCTGGGGTTTCAAATTTGTTTCAAAAAAAGGATTTTAGAAACCAAAAAGATAACCAAAGAAATTTAATCAATAACAGATTTGCCAATGATAATAAAAATTCAAATACATTCAATAAAAATGCAAAGCAATCAAATTCATCCGAAATCGAAAAGGTGATCCAATTTCTAACAAATTTGTTCCCGACCAAAATGCCCGTTAAAAGACCGAAAAAGGTTACCCAATTTGAAAAATGGAAAATGAAAACTGAAGAAGACAAATTGAATTTAAGAATCAAAAAAAACATCAAATTATTTGAAGAAACTGCCAAAAAATATAAAATAAGTCTTGATAATATACAACCAAATTGCTTTTCTTTGATTGAATATTCACCCAAAGATGTTTTTGAAATTCTTGGGTGTTCCTCAACACATAAAATAACCTCACTTTACCAAGAGATTGAATGCAACACTACAATGTCTTCTTCGACGGAATTAGATTTTGAAAAAAACATCAAAATTTTGGATCAAAATGATCTTAATTATGGCATCCAATTGCACAAACAACTTTATAAAATAGGCACAAATAAACTACCAGAAATCGATATAGAATTTTCAAATGAATATGAAGAAAAGCTTATTTCCGAAGTGATACCTCCCAATAGAATCAATATTAGTTTTAAAGATATTGGCGCTTTACATGATGTTAAGGAAGTTTTAAGAGAATTTGTAATCCTTCCTTTGAAAAGAAGAGAATTATTTCAAAGAGGAAATTTAATTAAACCGTGTAAAGGTATTTTATTATTCGGCCCACCAGGTTTGTATTTTATCCTTTGTTTTTTTATTTTATTTTTAATTTTATGTTTTTGAATTAAAAATAAATTTTTTTTTTTTTTAAAAAACTATTAAAAAATATTCAAAAATTCAAAAAAAAAAACAATAAAGAAGAAATATAAAATTAGAAACAAATGAAATAAAATATAATATTATATATATATTTAAATGTTAATTCAAAAAATATTTAATAACAGTTCAAAAAAAAAAAAAAAAACAAATAAATCATTGGATAATTAGAATTTATTATTAATATTTTTTTTTAAAAAAAAAAAATCTCATAATGAACATAATATTTGATTATTTATAGAATATAAATTATATTTAAATATATTACATTAAAAAAGCTTTTGTTTAAAAACATGTTTAGAAAAAAGTTTTTTGAATAAAATCCCGAAAGCCAATCTATTGAAGTTTGTCAATAGTTTTTTAGATACTTTTTAAAAACTTTTTTGTTACACTTTTTTAAGGTGTTTTAACAAAATAATGTCATTTATGATCAATTTCAAAAAAAAATAAAATTAATATCAATTCTTAAAGTATTCAAATTTATTAAATTTATTTTTAATAATAATACATTAAAAACAAGATCGAAAATAAAAAAATATAAAAAAAACAATAAAAATAATCAACTTTTTTTATTTATAATTTATTTTAAAAAAATCAACAAATATATCAAGAATAAGTTTTTTATTTCATATTGTTTAAAAGATAAATCTATATAACTGTCTTTTTTTTTTTTTTGATTTGAAAACGATCACTTTGTTATGTTACAAGTTTGACCTGAAAGAACGAGAAAGGTGATATTGTTCGAAGTGATATAAGATGATATTGACGAGTTCTTCGAAGAACTGCGATTAATTTACTCTTAGCACTAGAACAATATCATATTTTGAGTTCTGGAAGGGGATATAAAACGAGGAATTATAACTGGTGATTTTTGAACAAATGAAACTATATGAGATGCTATTTATTTTTTGGAACTCGGGATCTAACTCTACACAACAATACACAAAACAAACAAATTTAAACCAATTTGTTATTTTTTTAATGGTACTTTGAATAATTTATTCTTCAAAGGATCTTTTTCTTCCAATGGAGTTATCCAAAACACTAAAGTTAAATTTTACATTTTCATCATTTGGGGGAAAAATTTGTTTAAATTTTACAGAGACTAACTAGATCGCCCAACTTTTTAACGAGTCTATCTCCCCTTTTATTTCATGCTTATTTAGAAACAACCAAAGGTGATCAAACATAAAGTATGCATCTATTATGTGTTCTTAACAGTAACTTATTTTGAGCATTTCTCTAAAAATTCTTGACTTTACATAGCAAAAAATTTTTTTTTTTTTTATTTTCTTAAATTTGTAAATATGTTTTTTTCTCATTTTGAAATCTTCTAAAAATGGTCTCTTCTCTCTTTTTTCTTCGAAAAAAAAGAGACCACATGTTTTTTTATTTTTTAAAAATGATATTGATTTCTTTCGAACCAAAGCCAAAAACGCTGTTTGGTTTTCGGCATTATTTTTCAACAAAGAAAGAGAATTCATTCAATTTCCAACTTTTATGGGAAAATTGATGGAATTTTTTCTTTGTATTCTATTGAACAAATAATTGGGATCCTTGAATCAAATTAATCTTCCAATGTCATAAATGCTTGAGCGCGGCGATTTTTTGGGATTTATGAGGTTAGCAATGTCACAAAAAAATTGGTACAACTCTTCTAAAATAACTTTAAATAACATTTTTAAAGTCTAATTTATTAGTAAAATGCTTCCTCTTTTACTAATAAATTGAATTTAAAATTAGAAGATCAGAAAATTTTCAAACTTTGCCGAAATAATTAAGTATTTCCCAAAATCTTTCCACAGTGGCTACAATTCTATCCTCAACTTTTGAGTTTTCTAATCTCTTTCTTATCGGTAGTTCTGAGGAATTATATACTTGTTTTTTTTTTTTACAAATAAAAGGTTTGAGTTTAAAAAAAAATAGATAGCCTCATTATAAAAAAATAACAAAATTAATTTTATTTGTTTTCATTTTCAGAATTTCAATATATTTACATATTTTCAAAATAATTTTAGGTTAAAAAAGAAAAGATCTTGAGAAAAAAAATTTTTTTTTCTAAACAAAATAAAAAAAATATTTTTATTTTAATCTTCAAAATATCTTCAAAAAAAACATTATTAATTTTCAATTTATTAAATATTGTGATTATAAAAATGCCTTTTAATTCTCTTGTTCATTCATTTGATAACTATTTTTTAAAATATTTTTCAAATTTTAATTTGTTTTTTGAAAATAAATAAAAATAATAATAAATAAAAGAAGTGGTTATTGTTAGTATGCGAATCTAAAATTTTAAATAATATACAATTTATTGATTAATTAATCAAAATGCCTACAATTTAATAAAATAAATAATAAAAAAACTAAAAAAAAAAATAGGAACTGGTAAAACAATGTTAGCAAAGGCAATAGCAACTGAAAGCGGTGCACATTTTTTAAATATTTCCATGGCAACAATTAGTTCAAAATGGTTTGGAGAAGGAGAAAAAATTGCCAAAGCTGTTTTCACATTAGCAAGTAAATTATCACCATCAATTATTTTCATTGACGAAGTTGATAGTTTATTGAATCGAAGAGGAAAATCTGGAGAGCATGAAGCATCAAGAAAAATTAAAAATACATTCATGGAACAATGGGATGGGATGAAAAGAAGGGACGACGAAAGAGTAATTGTTTTAGCGGCAACAAACAGGCCACATGATTTGGATGAAGCTGTGCTAAGAAGATTTCCACGTAGATTATATGTTGATATGCCAGATTTTAAAGCAAGGAAAAAGATTTTGCAAGTTATTTTAAAATGTGAGACAATTGAAAACAATTTTGATTTTGATAAATTAGCACGAATTACACAAGGGTTTTCTGGCTCCGATTTAAAAAATTTGGCAACAACAGCAGGATATTATCCTATTCGGGAGTTATTAAGTGAAGAATTCAGTAAATTAGGGAAAACCCTTCAAATTTTAGGGGATTACAAACCACAGTCACAGTCACAACAAAACCCACAACAAAAAACAGAGATACAAGCACGGACACAAAACAATGGAATCGAAATAAATACAAATGATAAAATAAATGATAAAATGCTTAAATCAATCGATTATACGGAACAATTAAAATTACTTGGATCAGAAAAAGGAAAAAACATAAAGCAAACACAATCCATTTCAAAATTAAGACCAATCACTCTACGGGATTTTGAAAAGGCGAAAAAAAATATAAAAATTTCTGTTTCAATGGAATCTCTTGTTTCAAAAGAACTCCGTGAATGGAATAGAAGATATGGTGAAGGTGGTGTTAAAGAAAAAAGATATGAATTCTATAATTAAATCAAAACATTCAATTTTTTTTTTTATTACATATCTCTTTAGTTCACGGTAATTATTGAAAAATTTTGTACTATAAACTTACTCACTTGATTACTTACCTTAATGTTTTTTTGCTTAACCAGGTGGTTATTGAAGATCAGTGATTAAGAAAATTTTTTTCAGTTTTTATTTTTTTTTTGATCGTTTTTTTCGGTAAAAAAATAAACACCTATTAAAAACAAACAGAAAGGAACTTGTCTAATGAATATTGTTTGAAAACTAATTTTAATTTCGAGTTTAAAGTGTATTGTTTTTCAAATTTACTTTTATCTTTTTTTATTTGTGAAAAAGAAAAAGTATTTACGTTTATTTGCAATAAATTTATTAAATAATTAAATAAGGTGTTAAGTATTAATTATTTATTGGGATAAAGGCGTAATTAAATAAAAAGTATTAAAATAAACAATGAAAATAATTAAAATATTTTTTTATTTAGAGAAAGGAGTAATTAAAGAAAATTTATCAAATAAAAAAAAAGAGAAGCAAAAAAATAATTAAAATATTAATAAGAAATAATAATATCATTTGCATAACCAAATTAAAAACTATCCTCCGTCATTAGGTTTTTCAGGATTTGAAAGAATTGAGTAAAATCCTTAATTTTACTTAATTATTTCTAATTATGGAAAACCGTTGTTAGCTTTTTTTTGATTTGAGAAATAAAAAGGAAATTTCTTAAATTTTCTTTTTATTTCTAAAATTAAAAAAAACCTAGGTACTCTACGGCACTTGACGACGCGCACCAGAATACACGGGAGGTAAAACTCCGATGGAAAGGTTTCGATTACAAATAAAAATTCCAGAATCTGTGATTAATAATTGGTAAACCGCTGTCGTTGGGTTTTTTTTTAATTTGAAAGAATTGAGAAAAATCTAAGATTTTACTCAATTATTTTAAATTAAAAAAAACTAGACTCTACCTCTTAGAATGGGGCACTAGCTGCCCGAATTTATATATTTTTTTTACTATTTTAAGTATTTTTTGTTTTCAATTTTTTATTATTATAGTTGGGAAAAAAATACCGGACATGAAAAAAATCCCGGACAAGATTTTTAATTGTGATTATTAGTAAAATTTTTGTATAATTTCAATTAAATCCTTATTATAAATAACCAATTTTATTATGAGATTAGTAATAAACCTACCTAAAGTCCATCAAAGTAAGGTGTCTCTAGAATACTCGAGTAATTGTTTGATAGCCTAATGTTGATCAACTTTTTTTGAAAAACAATCGAGTTTTATAGATGTTTACTAGAGTTTGGAAAAGGATAATTTTTATTCTTGTTTTTTAGTTGATTGAATGGTGTTTTGAACAATTGTGATTTCAACAATCATCATTCTAATAAGTGGGGGAGTTATAATTGAAAAAGTTCGATTCTTAAAAAAAGGAATTTGATTGTAAATAAATGAAATTACACAATAATTTTACTAATATTCACAATTAAAAATCTTATCCGGGATTTTTTTCATGTCCGGTATTTTTTTCACTACTCTACTTGTTCTTTATTGCCTTAAGTTTTCTAACCATAAGAGCTTTGATGAAATATTACCGACAAGAGCAATTAATTTCATAATTCTGATTAGACATATTAAAGAGTTTCTGTATGTTTTTTCTAGTTATCTTTTTCATATAATTTCTTATCTAAAAATTTTGACAATTTTTTTTTCCATATGATTCTGATAAATTTATTTCTTACACAGTATCAAATGAAATGATTTATGTTTTCGTAATATTGAGTTGAATAATCACATTCTTTAGAGTTTTCCTTTTTTTTAATTGTGTTGTATTCAGATTTATTTTTTAATACATATGAGTATCTATTTTGTACACTTATAAAAGTTCTAAATTTGAGAAATGTGGTACTTTTATTTAAATTCTAGATAATTTTTTATTTTGAAATTAAAATTTTCCTTCTTGATAATTTTGCAATATTCTTGTATTTTCAAACGTTGATTGTTTTTCAAATTAGTTAGATATTCATTTTTTATCATAATTTCAAATCATTAATAAAATAATTAAAATATTAGAATTTAAGAATATTAATAACATTTATATTACAATATAATAAATATTGAAGTAAAAAAATTAAATAAACTTTTTTTAAGTCATAACAAGAATGGAGTTCTAGATGAACAAATAAGGGGGTGCATTCAAGTAAAGAATTAAAAAAATTAAAAAAATAATATATAATAAATAAATTGTTAAAAAGTAAATAAATCAATGCAATATTAATAAAATTGAATATAAAAACTTTCTTACAAATTTTTCATTCTCAAGAAGATAATAAACTTAAATTCAATAGTTTTATTTCACTGAAATTCAATTATTAAAAAATAAATCTCATTTAATCAATTCCAAAGAAATACCAAATTAGGGCCATTCACTAATTAAAATGTTAACAATTGTTTATAAATTACAATAATCCCAAAACCAAAAATAAATAAGTATCTATACTAATAAATTATTGGGAGGTTAAAAAATTTGGAGATGTGGCAAAATAAAAAAAATTATTAGCATTAAATTTGTTGAAATTCCATTACAATTATTGTTCGATCAATTGGTAGATACAACCATTGACCTTTTTTATTTGAGTTCTTCTATTCTGAACAACTCAGCTATAAACCTAATATCCATCTGTTGAAAAAAATATTTCGATCAAACAAAAAAATTTTTGTAATTTAAAAAATTAAATGTAAATCAAAAAACAAAAAGATGAAAAAATGATTTTCATATTTTTCAAAAATCAAAAATTATTTACAATTTATATGAAATTGTAGTATGGTAATTCTTTTAATCATTTTAATGGTGTGGAAAATTTTTGGATAATAGTTTATTCTTTATTCGTTAATTAGTCTTTCAGTTTTATATTTAAAAAAAAAAAAGTATAAATTAATTTTCCTTTTTTCAAATATCAACAACTTTTTTTTTTTTAGATAAAAAACATAAATAATTTTATCGTAAATAAATTCAAATTTAAAATGATAATAAAAGTAAAAGAAAATTTTATTGAAAATAAGTTTGTTTTTTGAATTTTATAATTATATAATTAATTTTATAAAAATTATTATTAAATGGGAGTAAGACAAAAATATAAAAAATTAAAAAGAAAAAAAGAAATAATAAAATAATTGAAAAATTAACAAACAAAAAATAAAATAAAAAAAAAAAATATAAATATCAAAAATAATATTAAATATAGAATATTGAAAATAATAATAAAAAAAAATATTAATAAAATCTATTTGTCAAATATATCAAAAAGTAAAAAATACTAATAGATAAAAATAAAAAATATTAAAAACAAATAGCCTAAAATTATTAAAAAAAATTTATTTCCAAATTTTTCTTTTTTTAATTTTTCTGATAATTTTTTCATAATCTTGTAACCAAGGGTTCAAAGTGGACAAATAACCATTTTTATCCTCTCTATCTGACAATCCGATTGGTAATATTTCGGTAGCACCTAATTCCTTCAGTTTATCATCTATTTGCTTTGCTGCGTTATTAAATCTTGTATACATTGAAGATCCTAAACCAAAAGTACAATATTTTAATCTAGTTAATGACATTGGCTGAAGATTTTTCAGATCTTCCCAAAATTGTAATGCGTTTTCTGGGAAAGATCCATCCCAAAAAGTTGAAGTAACGAATATAACAAATTTTTCCTTTTTCAAATTAATTGGTTTTCCAAATTCATTCATTTCCATGATTCTGACTTTTTTTTTTTTCGATTTTGTGATATCAGCAATTTTTTCAGCTGCCTTTTCAGCTGTGCCTGTTTGTGATCCATATAAAATTAAAAATGAATTCTTAGACGTTAAGCCTTTATTAATGTCTCCATGCTTTTGTTTTTCTTTTTGCAAGCTCGATTTGAATTTGAAAGGTGCATACGTTGTATGTAGATACATCATGGCCTTTTCTCCGTAGGGTTTTTTCAACCATTCTTGGTATAATTTTTTTACATAGGGATTGTCATGACTGGACCTTGCTTTCATTTTTTGCTCTCTTTGATAAACAGATTTTATTCGAATTGGGACAATATCTAAATTTGATCTCGGCTGTCCGCCACCGCCAATGCAGCCGCCAGGGCAGGCCATGATTTCGATGAAATCATAATTAAAGGCAGATGTGCCCCAAGTTTCTAAAAACTTATGAATGTTTTTACCGCCAGAAACAGCTGCCAATCTTAATTGCTTGCCATCAAAGTCTAAAACGGCCTCCTTAATTCCCTTTAATCCCCTCACTGCGTTGTACACCAAGGCGGGGAAATTTTCACCAAATTTGAGCCAGTAAGCGCTTCTAACTGCAGCTTCCATCACCCCACCAGAGCCAGCAAATAATTGTGCCGAGCCCGTTGAAAATCCTAAAGGGTTATCGAATTCTCTTTCTTCCAGTTCTGAAAATTCAATACCCCTCTTGGCCACCATTCTGCCTATTTCCCTAACAGTTAAAGCCAAATCAACATCTTTTAACCCCGTTTCTGGATTTCTGAATTGATCTCTTAATAATTCCTTTTTTTTGGCAGTACATGGCATAACGGTGACACAAAAGATATCCTTCGGATCGACATTTACTCTTTTTGCATAATAATTTTTGATGACAGATCCAAACATTTGCTGTGGAGATCTACAACTTGACAAATGTGGTATAATATTAGGATATTGCTTTTCTACCATGTTAACCCATGCTGGGCAACAGGATGTGAACATTGGTAAAATGGAATTCGGGTCTTTGATCCTATGTAACAATTCTGTCCCTTCTTCCATTATTGTTAAATCTGCAGTAAATTGAACATCAAATATCCTATTAAATCCTAATAATTTTAATAAATGAACACATTGCCCAGTTGTTAATGAGCCTGGTGTCAATTTAAAGATTTCTGCCAAACTAATTCTGCATGAAGGTGCAATCCCAACAATTACAAGTTTCTTTTTTGTTTTCATTACAACTTCTAAGTTTTCCGTATGATCAATTTCTGTAATGGCACCGGAGGGGCAATATAATGAGCACTGGCCACAAGAAATACACATCGTATCACTTAAAAATTTCCCCTTAGTGTTTAACGCTGGCATTAAAGATTCTGAAAAGACTGTTGATGAAATTGTTGAATAGACATTCATACCTATTATTTTTTTTATTATTATTATTATTATTTTTATTATTAATATTATTATTATGATTATTTTATTATAATTAATATTTTATTATTATTATTATTTTATTATTATTATTATTTTTTAATATTATTATTATTTTGAAATAAAATTAAATAAATTTGTGATTTTTATTTAGATATCTTTTTTTTATCATTTTTTTTTTGAAATTTACCTTTTTTGCAAGTTTTGTTTGAAAGGTTTTATTATTGAATCTTTTGTTAAGCAAGAATAATCAATATTTTTCTTTTGACTGAACATTTAGGGAATGTAGTTTATTAGTTCTAAAAAATGAGATATTCTCTTTACAAAAATTCAAAAAAAATTATCGAGAAAATATATTAGGTATTTTTTGTAAAATTAAAACAAAAGGTGGTTTATTATTTTGTTTAATTAAAAAGTTATTCAAACAAATCACAAACAAATAAAAGTAAACCATGAATTTAATTCATTGGAATAAAATATTTTTAAATAATATTGAAATTATATTACCAAATAAAATAAATTTCTTTTTTAAAATCTATCAAATAAAGTAAAAAAAAAAATCTAGAAAACTATTACTAATGAAAGATGAAATTCTCTTTTCTAAAGTAGAATTTTGAAAAAAAAATTATTATTATTTAAAAATTTTTTAAGAATCTCTAAAATAGTTGGATTTGGATAATATTTGTAGAGAAAATTATTTTCAAATAATTACTAAATAAAATCTCAAAAAAATCTGAAAATTGAATGGATTTATTATTAGATCTCGGAAAAAATCTTGATAAAAAAATCAAATAAATTTCTACAAATTTACTTTTTTTTTTTTTTTGCATAAAATTTCATATAATTTTAATTGTAGAAATATATAAAATAAAAGTTTTAGATTTTTTTTTTTTTAAATTTTTAAAGAATCGAGAACTTAACAGAACCAATATAATTTTTAATAAACTATCACATATTTCAATTTCAGCGGGTTATAATGGTGCTCCGACTCCCTTAATGAATTTTTGATTAAGAAATTTGAAATTATTTGAAAGGATTGAATTGACAAACAAAATATAAAAATTAGATCAAATTTATAAACTATTTTCTAGTAAAAGATGACCAGTTGTAATGTATGAATCACAGGTATTTAAAGGATTTGAATAGAATATTAGAGGAAAAAAAAATTAATTTTGGAAATTTTAAAAATGAAATAAAATTTTAATCATTTTTACTTTTTCTCTTTTTTTGATACGATCTTACGATAATTGATTTTTTAGCAAATTTTTTTTCATTGCAAGATCAATAGCCACTTTGTAAAAATATATTATTCTAATGTTATTCAAACCGTGAGAATGATCGTAAAAAAATAATATTGATTTGTATTGGAATTTTCTTTGATTCTTCAATTGAAGATCAAAATGAACATTGTTGTTTTTCTCAATTGGTTTTCTAAGAATTTGAGTGTTTCAAATTTTAAGAATGAATATTCATTTATTAGATATACTTTAAACTTATATCAATTATTCTTTGGTGTTTATTATTTTACTTAATTTTTTATTTATTCTTCAAAGGTCAATTATAAAAAATAATTGATATTTGGAAATTTTTTTTGAGTTGCATTTGAAAAAAACAAAGTTTATTTTATCTTGATTAGGTACTTGTGTCAGTTAATTTTGAAGCCTATACTATGATTGATTATATGGAAAAGTTAAAAGTATCAAAAAAAAATTGGTGCGTATTTTAAACAAAACATCTAATGTATTTCCAAAAAAGTGGTTCATTTTTTTTTACATTTCATAAAAAATCATCTTTGTTAGAGTAGTTATTCGTTAATTGTCAATACCAAATTAAGTTAAATATTAATATTTATTGAATCAATGACTATGGCATTTATTTCAAAATATTGTTCATTTAAATATTTCCGATTATGTAAAAAAAAAAATAACAATTTTTTTGGACAAAATAACACTTTTTTTGGAGAAAACAATGTACACAACAATTTCAATAAAAAAACTAGAAATATGGCAAGGACACAAATGATTTTTTAAACAATAAAATGCCATTATATGTTTTCCTTTCTCTTGGAAAATTTGTCAATATCAAACCTTTTATGAAAACAGATTTGGTCTATCAAAAAGAAAAAAATAAACAACAATTTTCGCTCCCTAAAAAATATTAGATAAAATCCGGAACAGAAAATTTAATATCTTTTTTATTTATGTAATACCAGACTAACAAACAAATTGAATTATTATCAAGAACCAATAAATGGTTGTTAATGATTATTACATATTTTTTATATTTAAATAGTTTTAAGAAGGATTTTGTTTAATAGAGATATTTTCAAATAAATTTGCCCCACTTTTTAGGAAATAGCTATTAGAAATCTAACCAGAAGTTAAAAAGAAGAATTGATATAATCTTGATAATTTTTATTCCTTCTTTCTAATCAAACCTTTGCAAAGAAAGATAATAATGTTATTTAATTTGAAAATGAATAAATGAAAATTTGTAGTTCTATAAATTACTTTTTAGAAAAAAAAATTAAAACAGTAACTAACTTTTAAAACTGAACTTTTAACATTTAAAATAGTTAATTTTTTTTTTTGAATATTTTTGATTTAAGTGTTCAATATTCATTTCCACATGATATGAAAATATTATTCTTGTTTTTTTTTTTTTTTTTTTATCAAGATTTTTGTGATGGTATTTTTCAAATTTGTTTAATTTTTCATATCCAAAAATGAAAAACACAAAAAAAAAAAAAAAAAAAAAAAATAATCATAAAGTTGCTATGACTAAACGAGAATAAAAAAAAAAATAATTCAAAAAAACAGTTGATATTTGAAATAAATTAGAATATTTACCTTGTAAATTTGAACAAACGTTTACACATCTAGTACAATCAATGCATTTGGTATGGTCGACTTGGATGGCTAAATTGGTTTTATCAATAAATTTAGTTGAAAATCGGTTTATTAAAAGATCGAGCATTGAATCTGTTTTGTCTTCAATAACTTTGTCATTAAGTTCGAATTTTTTTGTGCCAAGTCTAGATTCACCTTTCCCGATATAATTTTCGAGTGAAAGGTCACCACGGTTATCTGTATTGCCATACATTTTCATGATTAGACTTCTATTTTTTTGTTTTTTTCTTAAATCTGCAATGGCGCTCATTAATTGTTCCCTGACTTGTGGTGAATCTGTTTTTATTTCCATTCCATTCCACACTTCTGTAGCACAAGCACATGCTCTTTTATAATTTGACGAGTTTTCAGATTTGACATCAACGACACAACATTTACAGGTGCCGACAGGCCCCAGTGCTGGGTGGTAGCATAATGCCGCAATGTCAAAGCCTACTTTTCTGCACGCCTCTAATAAATTTAATTTGGAGCTTACTCGAAAGGGCTCGCCATTAATAATAATTTTCACCTCTTGCTCAGAGGCCTTAGACCCTAAATCATAGGAGTGATCTCTGTGTAATTCAATTTTATTTTTTTCTTTTAATGCCAATGTTTCAAATGATTGTTTGGATTTTGCTGACGAAAGCACGCTAGATGATGTCCATCTAAAAATTTTTTTTTCCTCGCCACAAGATAAAGTAACATATTTATTTGGTACAATGATCGAAGTCACGGGCTTTACGTGCCCTTTATAAACAGCCTTGCATTTGTGTGCTTTCAAAGACCATATCCTCACTTGTCCGTCATTACCTCCAGAATATAAATGATCTTCATATCTCGTCAGGCATCTCAATTTCCCTGAGTGCCCCGATAAAAATTTTGGCATTTGTAAGGGCTTCTTCAAATTATAGATGCCAATTCGGCTATCCCAAGAGGCTGTGTACAAAAAGTTTTTATGTAAAATCATTTTGATCACTCCATATTCATGTCCAAACAATGTATGAATACATTTTCCCGATTTTGGATCCCACACTTTGACCATTCGATCTTGTGAGCATGTATACAATTGCTTTTTATTAGAATCATATAGCATTGAAAAAATCCAATCTTTATGCTCAGAAAATTTTTGTATTTGAGTACCGGTCTATTTTTAAATTAAATTAAAAAAATTTTTTTTTTTTTTTTTGGTTTTTTTTAAAAAGAATTGTAAATTAAATTTCCCAGATTAATAATTAATTCAAAAATCAATTTTTCACGAGACGTAAATAATTTAAATCAGAAAACATAGAAGGTATTTCCAAAAAAAGTGGGTCATTATAAAATATACATTTCATAGAAATTTTTCATTGTTTGTGGTTCGAAAGTATTTTGCTGTAAAAGGGGTGCATTTGTAATGGATGAATTACATGTGTTTAAAGGGTGTGAAAGGATATACGAAGAAAAATTAATTAAGAAATTTCAAAATAGAAATCATTTTTTCAACTTTTTACTGTTTTTTGTTTGGATTTAATTTTTGAATTACTTGTACTGTTTCTTTCAATCAATAATTTTTTATAATTAGTATTATGTTAAAGTTGAGTTGTTCAAAATAGAAGAACTCAAATAAAATTAGTTAATCGTATCTAACCATTTGATCGATCAATATTCCTAAGTGAATTTAAACAAATTTACTAATGTATTTTTTTAGTTTTACTCTCTCCAAAAAATTTAATACACCATAATTTATTAGTATTGATAATTATTTATTTTTTGTTTTGTGAGTATTGTAATTTATAAACAATTGTTAACATTTCAATTTGTGAATGGCTCTAATTTGGTATTTCGTTCTAGAATTGATAAAATAAAGGCTTTTTGTTTCAAAAATAGAATTTTGGTGTGTTTAAAATTTTGAATTGGAGTTTAGATTTAAATTGATCACAAGTGTCCAAAAAATGAATAATCATAACAAAAGAGACTAGGGCTATTTTAGTGTTTAGTTTGTTTCCAGTGGATCTGGTAAATTATACTACTAAAATACAAATATCGATTAATAATAGCATGCTCTGCTTTTAATTACTGGTCTTTCAATTTTAAATGTGAGAAAAATTTTCATTTCATCTTCGTTATATCCACAGCCGTTTTAAAAGTGTAGGAAGTATATGTTTTAAAGTTTTACCCAAACTGTTTGGTTAACCTTTGTAAGTAGTTTGAGTAACACTTTTTAAAACTTTTATTTTTTTTTTCTTTTGACTTTTTTTTATTTTTGAGTTTCTCCTTTTTTTTTGTTTTTTTTTTTGATTGTACATTAAAGTTAAAGATGAAAAAATCGTTCTTTAAGTTTATTTATTTTTTGTGGTTGCGATTGGATTGAAGCTCATTATCCTTATATGAATGTTTTTTATTCAGAAACGTAGTCGTTTGAATATGTGTTTATAATTTATGTTAGCTATTACTTCAGAAGTATTTTTCTCTTTTATTATTTTGTTTATTTTTTCCAGAATTTTCTTTTTAAGTTTTTTATTTTTTTCTTGAATTTCCTTTTTTTTTTTTGATGTTTTTGAAGTTTTAGGTATTCAAGTTTGACTAAGTCTTGAAGAAATCATTATATAAATATAAGATGCAAGAAGATAGAAAGTGGTCCTAAGGGTGGTGGTTTTGGTTTAAAATAACTTTAAATCTGTCTAGAACAGTTGCTTTGTACTAGAATGAGACCTGATGTGTACAGTTGTCTTGTAATAGGTTTTAATTTTTGAAACCTTAGTGGCATAATTAGTGGTGATTAAAAAAAAAAAAAAAAAAATCAATCATTTCGATTCTTAAATGAGAAATAAATGACAAAAAAAAAAATGATTATTTTTAAATGGGTCACAAGGTTCTGTATGACTTTTTTTTACATTTAAAACCTTAGTGTTTGAAAAAAGTTTTTTTTTTCTTTTTTTTAGTTCTTATCCAGTTCTAAATTATTATTTTTTCATTTATCCACTTAAGAAAAATGTGAAGTTATTCTCCCCTTAAAAATAAATCAATAAATCTTTTTGAAGATTTTCATTCTTACTTTTTTAAAATTGGTTGTCATAATTTTTTATATTATTTATTTATTTATTTATTTATTGATAGAAGAAGTGTAAATCACACTCTAAATGTCTTTTTACTTGGATTTCCTCCAAACTTAATTTAAGTGTAAAATCCTAGATTCCACGATTGTTCAAGGGAAAGACACTCCCAATTTTTTATATGTTTAAAAAGCAAAAGCAAAAAATTGAAAAGAAAAAATGAAAAAAGAAAAAGAAGAAATTTAAAAAGGGTTTATAAGAAGCCAATTGGTAAAAAATCAAAAAAAAACAAAACCAATGTTATCTTTAATTAAGAACTCCCAAAATCACAGTCACGATACTTTTATCAATTTATAATAATTTGATTAATTTATAATAATTTGAAAATTGATCATGAATGTTCACTTGGGGATCGTTATTTAATTTGTTGTAATTTCTTTTTTTTTTTTTTGATCTGATTTGCTTTAAATCTTTGGTTATTTTTTTGCCTTTGCTTTTTCGTTTTTATTTTCAAGTTACTCATACTTTGGTGTTTCAGTGTTACAGTATTAGCAAGTAATCCCATTGATCTTTTTCTTTTGTAACTCTTCTTCCCAATATAAAGAAGATTCAGCCAGGGGAAAAATGGAAAAAAATAATTATTTATCTTATTAATTCTCTTTTAAAACTCAAAGTTAGTGTACTAATATTATCTTATCACTAAGTTGGCTATGAAGAGAAAAGGAGATCTGGAATTTACATAAATTGATTAGAGAATAAAAAGAAGTAGTAAGGAAAAAAAAAAAATGAAAGGGGATAGATATTTTTCCTCATTTAAAAGTCAAAGACCTGTATTCAAAACCAAGATTTCTAAATGTATTATCACTTCTATAATTTTATCTTCAGTGTTTTTGCTTTTAATTTTCAGATAAACGATCAATAAAATAAAACTAATATCCTTTGGTAAATAAAAGGTAATGTTATTTTGGTTAAAAGTTGATATAAGTGTGATAAATAATCATTTAAAATTGAAACAAAAAATGAATTATTGTGTTTTCATACTTTTTGTGTTTTTAATAACTTGTATTTGTTGATCTTCGCTATGTTTTTTATCAATTAAAAATATTATAATGGGGTTTTAGATTTATTTCGTTGGTTTGGTTTCTTAACTCATTGAAAGGAAGCCTTCTAACTCGGCAATAATATAGATTTTTTCAAAAACTTGTGTTTTTTAAAAATGGAAGTTCAGATTTCAAAATGAAAAGAAATTAAAGAGAAAAAAACGATTTTGTTAAGAGCTAAGTTTGCCCTTAGGAACTAGATTGTTCTTGTATTCTGGGGTGTGTTATTGGTAACCGTTTATGTGATATACGACGAATTAGCAAATTGCCATCTTTTCATAAAAATGAACATTCTGTTAAAAATGATAACTCATTTCTTTAAAGTTGATAAAAGAGTCTACGTCCCAGGTTTAATCGGAACTTTTGCGAAAATAAATTCTGCTATTGTCTTTGGGGAAAAAAAAAAATAAATCAGAGGCACTCGTCCACAAAGCAAATCAAATAAAGTTATTTTTTGTTACTTGAAAAAATTAGGAAATTGAAACCAATACAATTTGGGCATTTTTAAGAGAAAAGATCTTTACACGTTTGTTTAAAGAGTCCAAGATCTTTTTCAAATACTTTTGAGTGTAAAAATCTATTTTTTCAATCAAAAAAAAAAGAAATTTTAATAAAGAACAAAAGAAAGAAAAGGTTGACCAATTAAAAGTTTTTGTTGTCCTATTTTAATGGGTTGGTTGAATTTTAAGGAGTTACCTGTTTTAACAAATTCAAATAAGTGGTTTTTTATGAAAAAACGAAGATTTTTTTTTTTTTGTGAAATTCACAAAAAACATAAAAAATCCAAAGTAAGTTCTAATTTTGAGTGGGTAACTCAAACTTTAAGTTGTTAACCGCTTTGTGAAAGTTTTTTAAAAAAACTGAATTTGGAACAAAAATTGAGAGTTTTCAGAAAATTCAATTTTGCGAAATTTTAGTGTTATTCTGAAAAAACGTGGTTTAAAAAGCAAAATTCCTGGTTCAGAGAGAAGAACGAACATAAGTTCAACAACCAAATCACAAAAATGAAAAATAACTGTTGGAAAAGAACGAATTGATAAAAAGAGAAATTTTGACGAACTGTTTTGTCAAAATAAAAAATGGATTAAGAAAAAGAAAAAAAAATATCTTTACCTCAATATCCCATGAGATTGCTGAGTTATCAATCGACGAAGAAAAGAATCTGTTTGATTTTATATTACAAATGATATGACTAACGGTATCTGAATGTCCTTTGTATGTCCTTTTCAGATTTCCATCTAAATGAAACAGAAAAGATAATTTGAAAAAGAAAGAGTAAGACACAACAAAAAAAAAAAAAAAAAAAAAAAAAAAAAACAAACGAAAAAGAAAAAAACATCGAATATAGCCCAAAAAAAAAAGGAAATAAAAAGAAGAATTGTTGAAGTAAGTGAAGATTGAAAAGAATTCAAAATTTAGTGATCGGTTGGTGTTTTAAAATGAGAAAACGATTTAAAGTTTGTTTTCTCAAAAATTGGATTGTTTTTGTGTGCATACCATTGAGATCCCAAAGTTTAATTGTGTGGTCAGCAGAACCTGAAAACAGTCTTTGGTGTTTGTCAATTACAAAGGTTGAGATACGGGCAGTGTGGCTTTGGAAGGTATTTAATTCTCTCTCTGTAGAGATTTTCCAACTTTTTAAGACGCCGTGAGAGTCACCAGAGACGATCTTGCCTTTGTGAACAGCAACAGAAAGTACAGGTGCCTCGTGGGAAGCTAACTTGCTTGTACAATAACCGTTTTCTAAACTCCATACCCGAATTGAGCAATCGTTTGATCCAGAATAACAAAATTTTGAATCTGTCGTGATTGAATTAACATTTTTACTATGCCCGTTCATAGCGTAAATATATTTGCTGTTGTAAACCTATGAAGTTTTGCATTTTTGGTGGTGGTTTTTGGGTTTTGTTTTGTTTGGTTTTGTTTTGTTTTTGTTTGCCAAGCAGTCACAAATCAAGAAAAAGAAAAGTTTTTTGTTAAATATAGAATATTCCAAGAAAACATTTAAAAAGAGAAAGAATTACCTCTGTTCGAGACATTTTGTAAGTTCAATATTTTTTAAAAGCGGATTTCTTGATTCCAAAAAGATCTGATTTAAGAAAAATTGAAAAAATTGTTTTTTTTATTGAGTGACCGAATTTTAAAGATTCGAATACACAATTGTGTAATTTGAACTATTTTCTTAAAAAATCATGTTTTTGAGTTACTAGAGTTTTAAGTTGTTAAATCTTTTCTAAATTCGCAAAATTTAGTTTTTTTGGTTTTATTTTAAGGTTTAAAATACCTGAAAAGTTAAAAAGGGTTTTCTTTTATTTGGTATGATTAAGTGTTATTTAGTTTATTTGATGATAGATCTTTGACTTGGTTTTAATTATTATAGTGGTTGAAAACGGCAGTTTTTTTTTCTTTTCCAAAATTTGAAGTTTTGGGGAATAGGCTGATAGATTGGAAGTTAAGTTTTAAAATATGATTTTTGTGTTTGTAATTGAAATTTTTATGTAGGATTTGATTTTATTTAAGCTTTTAAAAATTAATATTTTAATTTGTAGATTATTAAGTAAAATGGAAATTAAAATTTCAATTTAAACCAGAAAATCAAAATAAAATTTATTTAACACTCCCCAATCTATTAGAATTACACTGATAAATTTGTATTTGGGAAAAAACAAAAAATAATTTCGATTTAATGGATCTTTACTACTCTGAAAAGTAAAACCAAGTTGAAGATCTATCATCTCAAAAACAAAATAACATTTAATCATAACAAACAAAAGACAACCCTCTTCCCCTTTTCAGGTATTTTAAACCTTAAGGGAATATTAAACTAAGAAAAAATCTTCTAATTAACTTTACAAGTAAATTTAAAAAACTTTTGGTTTTAATTAATTGAATAACGAAGTAAAAAAAAGATGATTCCTATAAGACGTAACTTACATGTAATTACGCTTTTCCGGAATCAATTATTGTTTTTAAAAGTTTGATCCATTTTTTCAAAAATTTGGAAAAGCTAAAAATCCAACATATTTTTGAATTATCATAAAAAAAATTATTTTCTTCAAAGAAAAAAGAAATCTTATTATCAATTAAGGAAGTCTCTACAAAAATATACTTTAAAAATGGAAACACTCAGTTTTAGAATTATTCCGTATAAAAAAAATAAATTTATTTCTAAAAAATTACAATAATTATTTTCTTCTTGAAAAAAAAATATAATCTTAATTCAATAAAGATTTTTCTAAAAAATTGATAAATTTTGTCAATAAAAATAAAAAAAAAAATGAGAAAAATCAAATGAGAAAAGTGTCACACAGGATATACTGTTTTAAAAACTGTAAAACCCAACTTATAACCTGTTAACGTTATTTTTTTTTTTTAAGTCGATTATTTTTAATTAATAATTAATATTCGAATCGTAATATTCTAAGTGAGTTGGTAAAAACACACTGATTAAAATATCCAACAATAGTTTTTTAAATTGTTTCTCAATTATTTAAATAGTTTCAAATAGATATATTAAATACAGTCAGTTTTAAGTTTAAGTTACATATTTTTAACGAAATTTAAGGAAAAAAAATAATCTCAAATCGAGGTACAAAATTCAAATTATAGCAAAATCATCAGTGTAAAGAAAATATTTTTTTTGTCTTAATTTACGTATTTTTTTCACCTTTTATTCTTTTTGAAATTTATACCTTTGGAGTGGAACACACTCTAGTAATTGTTGAATCAATTTTTAAAAAGAATTATGAAGATATTGAAATATTAATTTTTTTTTTTAGAAAAATATTGAGAAAAGGATACTTATTATTGAAAGAAATTTTATTTTTGAGATTAGATCTTAAATTTAAATAAATAATGATAAAATTATAATTTATTAAGTTAAAAATATTTTTTAATTTAGAAATATCATAAATATTGGTTAAAAAAAAAAAGAAAGAAAATTATAACATATATTTATAATTTGAAATGCCTAAGCATTATTATTTAACAACAAGGGTTTAAATTTCGTTTTGGGTTAGAGTAATTCAATTTATATTGGTAGCACAACTTGAATATCCATTTTTGACCAAAAAAAAAAAAAAAAATCATTCAAATTACTAACAAATAAATTATAAAAAATATTTCAAAAATTGTGACTCACTTGAAATAGCACATTGAAAAAATTAAAATATTATATTTTATTAAAGAACTTTTCATGGTTAAATCAAATTTTTAAATCAGTTTTAAATTATTCTAAACATAGAAAAACCTAGTTATCCCAAAATGACCAATAAAAAATAATATCCAAAACTTGTAAAAATGTGAATTTTAATTTTTGAAAAAAATATTTAGATGTTTTGATTACTGAACTTTCACTGAAAAAAAGAGCAAATAATAATATTTTTTATATTAATAAATAAATGTACCGAAAAAAATATTACAAAAATCTCAATTGTCTTCACTCTTGTTGTTTTCTTCTAAGATATCTTTTCCCGCTTGGTTTGAGTTTTTTCAAGATAAAAAAAATCATCATAAATAAGAATTGAAAAAATAAAAAAAAAGACGAGTAAAAGAAAATAAAAACAAGAAAAAGAAAAACAAAAAATTAAAAAGATAAAACAAAAATTTGACTTAATTAGAAAAAATAATTTTGAATAGTAAATTGGAATTTTATTTTCATCGGAATAATTCTAAAATGTATCTTTACCATTGAAAACTGGTCCACTATTTTATAAAACTTTCATTTTCGACTCTTTGATATGCTCTAATCGTTTAAATTATATTAACTGAGTTCATCGTTTATTTTTATTTTTATTTTTTTTAATATTTAAATAAGAATCCATTTATAATTTTATACTTGATTTATTTCAAAAACAAAGTCCTTCTTCTTCTTTTTTTTAGATTATTTAAATAAAAACTTTTCAAAATAAAAAAAAAAGTATGCTACTATTCAATATAAACTGTATTAGTAAACGGTTCTTCAAATATTTCTGAAAACTTGATTAGTCAAATGGTAGTATAATTTTTTTCATCAATAAAAAATGAAACAATGCATTAGTGAAAAAACAAATTATAACGGAAAAAATATGTATTTTAACATCAATTTAAAGGTTTATTCATCAACCTCAGACTTCAATCATGAATGATATCTTTTTCAAATTATTCTCGAAATTAACTGTCAAAAAAAGATTTCAAAATTTTATCATGTTTTTTTTTGATAAAATTGTGATTTTTTCATTAAAGGGGATGCTTTTTGGATATAGGTGTGAGAGTCGGTCAACTTGGCAATAAATCCAATTCTTTAAGCAATGTTCTATTCCAATTAATCCACCATTGGAGATGTTTGGGTTTGCTTGACTTTGGATGATGTGTTTTCTATTTTAATCTGATGTTTCTACCCAAAATCACTTCCCTTTGTTTTTAAATACAATAAAATGTGAATAAACACATCAAAAATAAACAGCCAAGTTTACTGACTCTCACACGTATATCCAAAAAGCATCCCCTTTAATGAAAAAATCACAATTTTATCAAAAAAAAACCTGATAAAATTTTGAAATCTTTTTTGCAAATATGATTTAGATTAGTCACTAAGAAATTTGGTTATTACAAAAAATATTAATAACCCAGGGATTATTTTCAAATATTCTTTTCACATCTTGAGAATACTATTAAATTCCAATTAAAAAATGAAAATTTTTAGTTCAAATTCTCCAAAATATTTTTCTGGTTTATAAGTTGAAGCAAATCAAAAATATTTAACTAATTGTATAGAAATGATATTTTTATACATTCAATTAACCTGTCTTATTGAACTCTAAGATAAATTTTTCACTCTGTTAATTTGATTGTAACATTAATAATGAATATACATTTTGGAACTCGAAATAAAATTTTCATTTATTAAAGGGCAAAAAAACCCAATAATTTAAGAATAAAATCTACATTTCACCATAAATTTAAAGGTTGAATTATCAATATTCATACTTCAAAGTTGCAAAATACCTTTTTTAAAATTGTAGTGAAATGTAGATTAATAGTTAAAAAATTAGATTTTTTGAAAAAATGAAATAATTAACTAATAAATTTTTTCACAAATTATTTCTGAAAAATAACAGTATATTTAGAATACAACTAGCTTTAAAAAAAGTAAACTAAATCAATCAATTTCCAGGTTTTTCGGTTGGTGATCATTGTGGAAATATTGGATACTCAGAATCTTTCAAAAATAATTACTTTTGGATGGTTCTAGATTTGAATTATTAAATACTAGAATACTCTTATTTAGGTTTCTATTTTTCGATTTGGAAAAGGGGATTAAAAAATAAAATTATCAAAATTGATACTTTTTCATTCTGATCATCTTTTAAAAATGTAAGAATTTAGTCTGCAAGAAGATTTTATATTAAAATTTTTTAGATCGATTTGAACAATGCAGCACTAATACTATTTACACCCAATTGCAACATACTTTGATTATAGTCAAACCCCGGGTAATATTAATCCCTTAAACTGAGTTTAATGTGTTTCCAAAGCTAATATCCTTGGTTTATTAAATTATTGGAACAACCCAAATCAAAAAAAAGTGCATAATTATTAGAAATTTAAAGTCATCAAATCATTTGTTCTCATTTAAATGAGTGTGGTTTTGTTGAAAATTTGTTTTTAAATTTATCCTTTCAGATTATTAAGATCAATATTTGATAAAGAATTGTTTTTTGTTGTTTCGAGTTCGAATTTAATCAATAATAACGATCTTGGAAACAGAATAAAAAAAAAAAAAAAAAAAAAAAAAAAACAAAAAAAAGTAAAAATAATAAAAAATTAGAATTTGGAATGTATGTTTTGTAATATATTTAATCGGCAACAGCAATCAATTAGAAGGTAAAATTGAAAAAATACAAAAGAAAAAAAGACAATTCATAATTCTTAAACAAAGAAAATACTGATCAACAATAAATTGAGTGAAAAGTATTAATAACTCTATTTCGATTTTCTTTTTTGTTTTTGTTAAGAGCAAAAGTTTTTTTCTTTTTGTAAAAGATTTTTTTTTTTTATTTCCTCTTTTTATTTTGTGGAAAAGAAAAAGGAATTAAAAGAAAAAAAAAAAAACCCTTAGTTGTTGTCTTCTGTTTCTAATCTAGCTGTTGGGTTCATGATTTTAATATCAAGTTGCTTGGCTCTTTTAACAATCAATTTTCTTTTTCTTGAAGAAACAGTTTTGCCGATTTGAGCTTCAAACTTTTTGTTTTGCATAAGCAACATTTCAAGATCTTTTAAATTGTGGATTGTGATTTTGAAGAATCCGTTTCTCATTCTGTGTCTCATGATCCTTTCGGTTCCATAACCAGCTGAAACCATTTTTTGAAGACCTTTATATTTACGTCTGACTCTACTGTCGATACCAATTGGCTTTCTCCAAGATTCCTGAATTAAGTTTTAAAAAAAAAACATAATCACAAAACAAAAAACAAACAAAATATAAGTAATTTAGCAAAGGTTTGAAAAACTTGTTCCTCGTTCTCTTTATTTTTTTTTGTTTGTTTTTTCTTTTTCATGTTCTTTTTGTTTTTTTTTTTGTTTATAAAAAAGAAGTAACTTACAGACATTCTTTTGTATCGATTGTAATTCCATTTTCTAAATTTTTTTGGGTGTTTTTTGACTTTTGTTCGTCTAACTAAAGGCTTGACCATTTTAGGATAAATTTCAAAAAATACGTGATAAAAAAAAAATGATTCTGTTTTGTATTGTAATAGTGAAACGTTATGGAAATTATGAGGAAGGACTGCCCCCCCCCTAAAGAGCATCTTGGGTAATGTTTCTGTTCAGTACAAATATTTAAAGAGGTAAAATCTAATTGAGAATCTGGTAGGTTGAGTAAAAGGGAATTGTTTTTAACTTTGCCGATTTGTACCTTTTTTTTTTCCAAAAATAATTATCAATATATGAATTTCTTCAAGTTTTAGAGTGGTTTATGAGTTAAAACACTGTTATTTTTTTTTGTTTTTATCAAACACACCACGTAATCTGTTTTGATTTATTTGTTTATTTGAAATTTGAAGAATTATTTTCACTTTTTGAATTTCTCAATCATCCCATAATATTTATATACAATTATAAAATGAGATTGTTCGTAATTTTAAACACAGAATTTTAAATTGTCGACTTTTTGTTGGATGTAAGGAAATCTAACATTCTTTTTAGAAAAAATAGAAATATAATAAAAAAATCTCGAAAAATAAAGATAGAAATTTCATAATAGTTTTATAACTCTTGAATATTTCTGGAAGGAAAATAATTTAAACCACCAAGAAAAAAATTCAAAACAAAGATAACAGAACAAATAAAAGTTATCAAAAAAAAATCCCTTCTTGAAAATAAAAATCACATTTCGATTTGTTCGAAAATTTAAAATTTTTTTTTAAACTTTATTTTTTATGAATTAAAATTTCCTAATTTTGAGAAATTTTTTTAAAAGGAAATAACTTGTTCACTACCTTCCTAAATATTAAAGTCAAGTCTTTAAAATTAATTTTTTTTTCCTTTTTTTTCATTTTTTCTCACAAATTCCTTTTTTGAAAAAGATCGAAAATCTCAAACCAATTTGTTTTGTTTTTTGATTCTTTCAAAAAAATCTATTTAACCCTCAAACTCGTTTCTCCAAATATAATTTGGAATCATCTAAAAAATGGGAAATTGTTTCCCAAAAAAAACGAAAACAAACAAAGACAAAGTCAAAATCAAAGAACAAAACAAAACTAAAACCAAAAATGAACAAAAAGACAATTTAAACGAGCAAGAAAACTCCACAAATAAAGAGGATCGCAAAGAAAATAACAAAATAAAAGAAAAACAAAGTACCAAATCAGATTCTGAAACTTCACATCAACAAGAATCAAAAATCAACCAAAAACAGGCAAACGAAAACACTGTTCAAACAAATCTTTCAAACCGAAAAAATAGCCAAATCATTTCTTCAGGTTCTGAAGAAGAAAGTTCGTCCAAAGAGATCAACAAACAAGATCTGACAACAACAACAAACAATTACAAAACAAACAAAACCCCAAACACAGACACCCCAATCAATGATATTCAAGAGAATAACAAAAACACAAAAACGGACAATAAAAAGGAGAATAACAACAACAACACAAACAATATTGGTAAGAATAAAGATAATGAAAATATGAAGACAAACAAATCAATTAAAACAAACCATTTAACAAAAATCAAAAACAACCATTCACAAAACGATTTAAATTTATCAAGTTTCCCATCACACCCTTTGGTGTCTGGAAACAAGTTAAATTCAAATTCAACTAACAACATCAATCTTCCATTTTCAAGAAAGAACGAAATCAGATGGCGTAAAGATGCACTTCTTGGACAAGGCTCATTTGGAAAAGTTTATCTTGGATTTAATTTGGACTCTGGTGAATTGATCGCTGTCAAACAAATACCACAGTCTGAACACAACCCAAAAGAGGTAATAACTTTTTGATTTGCATATTTGTTTTTTTTTTTTTTCAGAATTTCAAAGTACTGTAGTCAAAATAACCCGTGCAAAAAAATATAATACGTGTTTCAAAATAAAAAGCGTGTTTTTTTGTGTTATAGAAGACCAATACATTAACCAATGAAAGAAACCAATAATAAACCCTAAAAAAATATGGTATTGGTTTCTTAAAGTTCTATTATTTAAAAAAAAATTCTAAAAATGAAGAATCAAATTGCAAAATTTATCTCAAAAAATAGAGTTAATTTTTAATAAAATTTTAATCATCAAAAAAAAAATTAAAATTTCAAAAAAATTGAGAATATTATGGAAAATTTTCAACTATTTACATGAATAATTTAAATTTTACTTGAAATAACCAGTACTTTACTTTCAAAATTGATTTGAACTTATGTATACTATTTGTTAGTAGATTGGATGTTGCCTTGGTACAAGAATAAAAAAAAGCACGGATAATATTTTGAAACACAGATTATAGTCGTTGTGCACGCTTTATTTTGATCACTGTAAAGAAATATTAAATGAAATATAAACCTTTTCGAAATATTTTAAAACAAATTTTTTTTTTCTTTTTGATAAATTAATTTCTCAAGATGGATCAACTTCAACAAGAAGTACAATTAATGGCTCAACTCGAACATGAAAACATTGTCAAATATCTTGGAACATCAAAAGATGAAGATTTTGTCAATATTTTTTTGGAATACATCCCTGGTGGATCTTTGTCTTCCCTTCTTTCAAGATTTGGTGGTTTGGAAGAATCAGTCATTCAATTGTATACACGACAAATTTTACAAGGACTCAAATATCTTCATAACCATAGTATTTTACACAGAGGTAACCCATTTTGATTTTTTTTTTTTTTTTATTCTATTTTCCATTTTGCAAAGATCAAGAGTTTTGTTTGTTTGTTCTATAATTGACTAATTTTACACTTTTTGTTGTTTGGTTAGAGAAATTTTCTTGGTTGTCAATCTCAAAGTTAACAAAATTAAAATTATTGTATTCTCATTATCTCTTGGTTTTTTTTTTCTTTCTTTTCCATTACAAAATAACACAACACAATACAATATAACCCAACCCAACACTGGGAAAATTCTTAAACAGATATCAAAGGTGCAAATTTGTTGGTTGATACAGATGGATCAATCAAATTAGCAGATTTTGGCGCTGCAAAAAAAATCACTGGGTATAGCCAGCCTGATGAAACAACTAGCCTAAGAGGAACACCTTTTTGGAGTTTGACTTTTTCTTTTTTCATTTTTTCAAACCTGTGAAAATACAAAATTTTTTTTATTGTGTTTCTTAAAAAAAAATAAATTGATTTATCTTTATTTTTTATTTTTTTCATAAAAATAGTGGCACCTGAAGTCATTAGAAGCAACACTTACCGAAAGTATGTCCATTTTTCCTAATCTTATTCTTAATTTATTTTTTTTGCATAATAAAGGATTTTTGTTTTTGTTCCCAAGATTAAAAAAAAAAAGAATAAATTCGAACTTTTAATTTTTTTTTAGACTAAATTAAATGAAATTTTTGAAAAAGATACCATCGAAAACAAATGAAACAGTAAACCTATAGGGAAAAAAATACACAAATATAATTTTATGAATGAAAATCTCTTCCCATTTTTTATTTATTTATTCCTTCATTGAATTTCTCATTGATAAAAAATAAACCCATTTGATTTTAAATTCGCCTTTTATTCCAAGAATAGGAAAGAAAAACAAAATATTACAATAAACCCAAACAAAAAAAATAAAATAACTTGACTATTTCTTTATTATTTTGAAGATTTAAACAAAAAAAAAAAAGAAAAACATCAGTTATTGTTTTAAAAGCAAATATTTCATTAAAAAAAAAAATAACAAATAAAAAAAAATCATAATAAGAATTTATGAAAATTTAGATTAAAGGGAATATTTATAAATTTTTGGTCTACTTTATTACAAAATTAAATTTATTTCAACTATAATTTTCACGTATTACACTCGAATATATACCTTATAATCCTATATATCCTAATTGCCTTTGAAATAAAAAAAAATAATTTAGTTTGAATTGTTATCAAAGGATTATAAGATATAGAATTTGTAAAGAATTATCTTTGAAAGAAAAATTTATCAATAAAAATTGTATATTTACACATAATAAAAAAAAACTTGAAAAAATCTAATTATTATCCTACTGTGATATATATTACGAGTTTTCAATTTCACCACAAAACACATTTTTTCACCTTACTTAAATGAAAAAATATATAAAATTAAATTCATTTGTTATACAAACTTTAGTTATTTTATGTATAAATTAACAGTGTACAATAATAAATGAAATACCTGGCTACAAAAAAAAATATTATTTGTGAAGCTATTCAAGTGCATTTTTTGTAAATAATGTGCAAAATATACCAATTAGATAAATAACTAAAATAATACCAATTTCATAAATCAGAAAAAATTAAATAACATCAATAACAATAATAATATATAAATCTAATAATTTTAAAAAGTATTATTGAAACAAAACTCTTATTGCAATCAGTTTTACTTTTAAAGTAACAAACTTTGAACAGGATTTAATGTACAAAAAAAATCCCAATTTAAGGTTTATTTTTTTGTTTCTTTTTTTACACAATTTATTTTATTAAAATCCAAATTTTGTGCTTTAATTTAAATTTTTTTTTGTACTTTTCTTTTCGTTCGAAATTTGTGTCTTAAAAGTGGAACTAACTATATTCTTAATTTAAATAGTAATTTATAAAGAGTCAATTGAAATAAATAATTTTCGTCTATTTTTGAATTTATTATTATTAATATTTACATAAAAAAAAAAAACAAAACACAAAAACCTCAAAAAAAAAACAAAAAACAAAACCTAAAAAAAAAACAATCAAAAAAAAAAAAAAATCTTTTTATTGTTTAACTTTTTCAAAAAAATTAAAAAGAGAATCAGATATCTGGAGTTTAGGGTGTACTGTTGTAGAAATGTTAATAGCACAACATCCCTGGGCCGAATATAATGAAACTGTTTCTGTACTATTTCATATTGCCACGTGTAAAACGGGACCAGCTTATCCAACAACAATTTCAGAAGAATGCAAAGATTTTCTAGATTTATGTTTTCAAATTGATCCTGATGATAGACCCACAACCGGCATACTTCTTAAGCACCCATTTGTTTTGAAATCACAAGAAATTAGATCACCAAAAAGATTGGGTAATCACCAATTAAGAACAAAAAAAAGACAATTTCAAAGAAATAGAGAAAATTCAAATTTAGGAGAAAGACTTTCAGATAAATTTCAAAATTCAAAATTATCTGATACTGAATTAACATTTTTAAAATCAAGAAAAAATTCGAGAAAATTAATTCAAGAAAATTTTAAAGAAACAAGGAATAGCAACACGCCAGAAATTCCATTTAATTCAATAAAAAGGAAATCAATAAATCTGAGTAAAATACCAAAATTTCAACCAAGATCAAAATCTTTGAGTCGTAATTCACGATTAAACTCATTGCCAAATAAGAAAAAAGCAATAAGTAATAAGCAGATTAACAATATCAGAAACACACGAGATAAAAGAGTAAGATTGAATAGTGGGGATTTTTCAATACCTGAAAAAAAAGAATTTTCCTCAAAAAATAGGAAATCGAGAAAAGGACAATTCCAAAACCAAATCAAAGAACACAGTAGAAATCGATCCCTTACATTAGAACCTAAAAAGCAAGTAATAAAAAATAATAGAAATAACCCCCCTAGAAAATATTTTAATTCCAAATTTGATCGTAATATTCAACGTATAAAATCACAAAAAATTAATAATAATAATAATAATAATCAGCAGAAGAAGAAAAAATTGGAATTAAAACACAACACTAACACGAACTCTCCAATATCGTATAGGCAACCAAGAAAGACAAGACATTTTACAAATACAAAATATAAAACCGTTGGGAAAATGGCAAATGAACACAAATCCTTTTTAAATGATCCCCATTTCAAAACAAACCAAAGGAACAAACATAAAAAATCTACAATGAATAATAATTTTAAAAATGAGAAATTAAACCAAACAAAAACAAATAGAAAAACAAATAATCAAAAAATAAATAATAATAATAAAATAATAAAAAAAAATATCGAAAAAAAAAGTACAAGTGCTTTAAATAATAAAAATAATACCAACTCCCCTTATAAAAGACCAATGAATTATTCTTCATTAAGAACTACAATAAATAAAGAACAAAAAATGAAAAAAAATAATCAAAATCAATTAAGAAATAAAAATTTCCAAAATAACAGAATTAAAACAAATCATATTAACGGAACTAATAGTAATAATAACAATAACAATAATAATAATAAGATGATGCATTTCAATCCAAAAGAAATTGGAAAAACAAATACTAAATCTAAAAATAAACCAAAAAAGAAGAAAAAGCAAAGTATTTCAGTAAAGCATCATGAAGATGATGAAATTGAAACTTTAAACAAAGAAATCGCCGGATTAAGAAAAAGAATGAAAAATAGAGAAATCAATTTGCAATCTAAATCACCCCCAATATCAAATTTCAATAATTATAAATTATCAAGTTCTTACGATATTAATAAAAAAAATTTTAAAATTGATCAATTAATTTCTTCAAGAAATATTGATAATTACCCTGATTTTTCTAAAATCCAAAACAATTTACACAACCCTCAAAATGATATTCAAAAAATTCTTGAAAAAGTTAAAGTTTCTACTAATAGTTTTGAAAAAATGATGAATATTAACAAACAATACAATTAATTTGTTAATATTGATAATATTATATATATATATATATATATATATATAGACAAAAATAAAAATAATTTATATTAATAAAATATTTAAATTTATTTTTTTTTATTTATTTTCACTCTCATTTTTTTTTTCTCTTTTATTTTTTGAAAATTGAACATCACGTAAAAAAATAAAAAAAAGGAATACAATCTCAATATTTAGTTGAATATTATTAAACAATAAATTTTAAGTAAAAAGTACATTGTATATTTTGTGGATGAGGATCTAAACAATTTTAAAATGACTCTCTCAAACAGATCAGACATAAATTAGAAAAACTAAATTAAAACTCTTTAAAATTGTTTTCATAAAATATAATAACGACTTGAGTGCTTTAAAAAAGAAATTAATACGTCTTTTCATTTTTAATATGGACTCAAAACTCTTTTTTAAATTTATTTGGATTTTATGTTCTGTAAAAAAGACTTTTATGACCAATAACATATTCATTAGTTTGTAGAAATATCAAGTGTAGGATCTTGTTAAAATTTCAATTTTATTGATTTATTAGTTATGTTAATTATTATGATTAAACTTTTTCTTCCTTACAAATTTGAAATTTGTCTTAAAATTATTTGAAAATCAATATTTCAAAAATGAAAAGGACACTTCACTTTATTTTAATGTATATTTATACTCCCACCAAATCATATAATACCTGAAAATGATGATGAAGAAGATGGAAAATTAATTAATTATAGATCATTGTATGAAGTGATTGATAGAATCAATGTTAGAGAAGATATTGTTTCAAAAAAGGGTTCTTCAAGAAATTCTTGACAGTAAATCAAAAAAAAATAACAAAAATGAATTTAGGCAAGCATTAAATCAAATTCTTTCAAATAAAATGTAAATAATATAGAATAGTTATGGAAATAACCATCAAAATGTTTATTCAGTTATATTAATAAAAATTAATAAAGAAAATGAAATAATTAAAGTTGACAGTTTATAAAGACTTTTAATTTGCTTGACCCAATTGAAAAAAGTAAAAGAAAACGAATTTAATGTGAAAAATATTATATAATAATTTTTTAGTAACAACAAAAAATATCAAGTAAACTCTGTTTCAGTCATAGGGGCATAGTTTTATTGAAGAAAGAGAACATATTCTATGAGTTTAATTCACCATTATTCTCAAAATAAAATTTTCAATTTTTAAGGGGTTCTCCTCACCATATATTTCTCTATAATAAAAGTATGTTGTAATTAGGGGTAAATGATATTAGTGCTCGGTGGATCAAATAACTCTAAAAAATCAATTATAAATCTTATTACACAATAAATTAAAACATTTTTTACTAATGATCACTCTGAAGAATTTACTCCTTTGAAATTTTTTTAATTCTTTTTCCGAATCTAAAAACAATAATACCAAGATCTCTCAAAATGATAAAAGGGGTACTTCAAAACATCAAAATGATATATTCAAAAAACTAATTCAAATCGATTTAAATTTGAAATACTAAGGTATTTCCAAAAAAAGCGTGGCATTTTTTTTTACATTTCATAAAAATTCATCTTTTTTTAGTGATGGCAATCATCAATCAACTATACCAAATTAAGTTTAATATTTATACCGATTGAATCAACCACTTATGTATTTAATTCAAAGCATGTTAGTTGAAATATTCACAAAAAATGAAAAAAAAAAAAATAGCACTTTTTTTGGTTAAAGCAATGTACGACCAATTTCAATAAAAAACCGGAAATGTGGAATGGGAACAAATGATTTTTTAAACACGAAAACGCATTTATATGTTTTTAATTATATTGTAAATTTTGTTGGGATTATACATGTTATGAAAACGGTTTTTTTGGATCAAAAAGAAAAAAATAAACAACAATTTTCACCATAAAAAATATCCGATAAAATCGAGATCATAAATTTTAAAAAATTTTATTTCTGCAATACAATACTAAGAAACTTATTGAATTATTATCAAGAATCTATAAATGGTGGTTAATGATTTTATATATTTAATTCCTTTTTTGAAGAATGTGTTACATAAATATATTTTAAAATAAATTTGCCCCACATTCTTAGAAATAGCTTATATCTCTCTTACGCACCCTTTTCAAATAATTTCATTGTTTTCCATTATTTAATTTTTTGAAAGATTTCATAAGTCATATAATAGTTTTAATTTTGATTTTTTTAAGGTTCTATAACAAAAAAAAAATATTTTCACATTTTTAAAAAATATTTTTTACCGTGATGACCCCCCGAAGGTTTTTCAATACCTGGGGAATGGAAAAAAACTCGTTTGTGTTGTGTGTAAATTTGTTTATATTTGTCCAAAGCTTATCTATCACCACTTTGTATGAATTTTAACAGTAGTTAAAAAAATGAAATATATATATTTTTATAAGTTTAATATAAAAAATAGTAGCAGATTTTTTATCAGAAATAAAATTTTTTAATTGTTTTTTTTTTGAATAAAAATATATATTACTAAAGTCTTTAGGGATAATAACCAATATAGATTAAAAAATATCAATATAGTGTAATCATTTTATTTTTTGAAAGACAAATGAAAAAAAGAAAATAATAATAATAAAGTTTACCATTATTTTGAAATTTGGCTTAAATGTTTCTAAAATTCAAATTGGAGAATGTAAAGTTACTGGATTGGAAGCTATTTAATAATAAATTTTGATTTTTGTCTGTTCTTTTGAAATTTTTGCTAAAGGTATGTTTTATTTGGAAATTTAAAACAGTTCATGTTTTTGTAGTTAATTAAATAAAAAGAGAAATTAATATTTCAATTGAACCCCCAAAAATCAAAATTTATTATTAAATAGCTTCCAATCTATTAACCTTACATTCACTAATCAAGATTTTTGAAAAAAGAAAAATTAAATTGTCAAAATGTATTTTTTTGAAACACCATTAAAATTAATACAAAGCTAGCAATCGATCGGCTAGGGGTCAAAATAAAATGGCCTTGCACCCTAACACAAATCAATCTTTTTTCATTCTCAAGGTATTATAAACCTTAAATTATTTTTTTTTACAAATCAATTTATTAATTTGTCATTCTGGAAAAAAATTGTCAAATAGATTTTAATGGTAGAGTGTTTTTTATAACAAGGATGGCAGTAAAATGGAAAATTTATCAATTATTTTTGACTTATTTTTCACTGATCAAGAAAGATATATGAAACTGAAATTACCCAAACCTTCTCTTAAAATCTTAAAGTCAATTTCACATGAATTGAACAAGTATGACATCAACAAATCCAAAATCTCTATTTTATTAATATTTAGTCTAAAATTCAAATTTGGAAAATTGAATATTCTTAAATTTTGGTGTTATTTTTGATTCGATGTTTTGAATTATAATATTGATTTCCAAGAATCAACCTAATTTTTAGATTTGTTTTTTGTTTTTAAATGAATTAAAAAAGATATTGTTTGAGAATGAGAACATTTATACTCACTTACAAATAAAAAAGATTTGACAATTTTTTTCCTGAATTTTTAGTTCTTTTTTCATATTTTTAAGATCAATAAATATTAATAAACTATTTCAACCCAAGACAAAAATTTGATTTACAAATTTAATATGAATGGAAATGTATACAATTTTTCGTTTACCTGTTTTAAAAAATAAGTACTAAATTGTTTCTTCTTTCGAGAATAAACAGAAAAAGAATGATCATTTTTTGACAATTTCTTTTTCTTTTTCTTTTCAGATTTCAAAACACACCAATTTACTCTAGCCAATGTTCTTAACATCAGTTTTAAATACTAACCAAATGAAAAAGATCTCCAAACTCAAGAATCTCCTTATTCGGTATATTTTCTCACCAATAAGATTTTTATATGATCATACCATTGGAAGACTAATTCGTTGTTTGAAGAAAATGGTGGTCTTTCTTATCAAAATTATATTTCAAGTTCTCTTGAATTTGTTCCACTTGACAATATTTATCTTCAAAAAAACACTCTCTTTTCTTATTCGGTATGTTTTCTCACCAATAATATTTTTATATGATCAAACCATTGGAAGACTAATTCGTTGTTTGAAGAAAATGGTGGTCTTTCTTATCAAAATTGTATTTCAAGTTCTGTTGAAGTTATTCAACTTGACAAAATTTATCATCCAAATTGTATTTCAAGTTCTGTTGAATTTGTTCAACTTGACAATTTTTATCTTCAAAAAAACACTCTTACTTCTATTTTACATTGAAAAGTGTATTTTAGGATTCTTTATATGGACTATGTTTTTTATTTCAAATCTTGTCAAACTGTTTAGCTCTTTTGTGAGTCTTTTTTTATATTTGCAGAATTATCCATTTTTCTTCTTTGAGAAATTCAAAAAAAAAAGATCATTGAACAAACATCTTGCAAAAAATAAAAATTCAAATGAAGAAGAAAGTGAAGAAACCTACGACGTCAACAATATAACCCTAAATTTAACAGACAACCAGCTTCTTAATTCCCAATCAACAGACATTGATCATGAATTGCTTAATAATTTTGTAGAACAAAGCTATCAGAATGAGATGCAATTCCTTTCCAAAGTCTCTGAAATATGCAAGGAAAAGGTCAAAAAATACCTTGAAAAGAATAATTCTGTCCAATTAAATGATAACGATACCGAAAACCAAATTTCAATTATGTTATCCAAAACAGTCCTTGAAGATTTAAATGAATATCAATTTAAACCAAAAGCTCAAGAATTTATTGAAAATTATGCCAAAGAAATTTGTCTGGATTTACTTACTTACAAAAACCTGCTTTAAAGATTTGGAATCGGTTGCATGATATTTAGTCTTAATGTTGATATTACCCAACCCAATAAATATGTGAGAAAGAAAAAATCTTTATTTGATTTTTATTAATATTCAGAATTTTTTAATCAGTAATCTTTAAACCAAGTTATATTTAATAAAATACATCTCTTGAAATTTCTTTTTTTTAACCTTAACAGGTTTTTATTAATATTAAATTTTTGTCTTTCCTTTAGGATCATATTTTTTGACGATAATTTAAAATTAAAAATATTTTGATTTAATTTTTGAAAGTTCTTCAAACCCAGAAAAAAAATGAATATTAATTATTTAAAAAAATTTCAAAAAATTTCCTTTATTGCGCTCGTATGAAAAAATGAAATTGAAAAATAAAAGTTAGACAAAACTACTATTTTGACTAAACTTTCATCATAAATTATAAAGTTTATTCACAATATAATTATAATCATAGAACCTCAAATTTATATGCTTCCGTATTTATTGTTGTTATTATAACCACCTTTTTTAAAAGTCTCATGTCAAGAAAAAGAGGTGTTTTTTAGGATAAAAAATTCCAAATAAACTGAATGGCAAATTTTAGTTTAATTCAACTTGGTGAGATATTTACTTTGATAGATGGTAACCAATAATTTTATTTTTTTTCCATTTTTTCCGATGGTTGAGAATTGTTTATATTGGGTAAAAAATAGTTACAAAGGAAAAAGATTAATGGGATTACTTACTAATACTGAAACAATGAAACACCAAAGTATGAGTAACTTGAAAATAAAAATGAAAAAACAAAATGCTAAAAATGACCAAGGGTTTAAAGTAAATCCAATCAAAAAAAAAAAAAAAAAGAAATTATAATAATTAAATAACGATCCCCAAGTGAACATTCATGATAAATTATCAAATTATTATAAATTGATCAAATTATTATTAAACCGATAAAATTATCGTGACTGTGACTTTGGGAGTCTTAATTAAATATAGTATTGATTTTTTTTTTGATTTTTTACCAATTGTTTCTTATAAACTCTTTTTAACTTTTTCTTTTTTGCCATTTTCTTTTTTCTTTTCAATTTTTTGCTTTTTCTTTTTAAACATAAAAAAAATTGGGTTTGTGTTTCAATCCCTTGAAAAATCGTGAAATCGATGATTTTAAGCTTAAATTACCTTTGAGGGTTTAAAATAAAAAGTATATTTAGAGTGTAATTTACACTACCTCCATCAATAATAATCAATTATTTTGAAAATCCCGTACTAATCCCAAAAAACTGAAATTGAGATAAAAAAATTACTTGTGATAATTATTTAGTGTACTATTTTATTTTTATAATTTTTGAAATAAACTGAAAAGTATATAATTTTCGGTTTATTCCAAAAGTTAAAAAAAAAAATCAAAAGTATCCGTAGAGTGCACAAGAGTTGCTGATTTTACCAGTATTCAAAAGAATAGAGAATAATCTTTGATTTTACTAAATACTTTTAAATTATGGAAAAGCTAAGGGGTTTTTTTTTTAATTTTTTGAATTTTCTATTTTTTTTTAATCCTTTTTTTTAGACACGATGCCCAAGTCGAAAAAACTAAAGAAAAACTTATAAAATATCAAGAAAAATTCAGAAAATTATAAACAATATACATCTTTTGAAAGTTGGATAATTATCAAAAAAAAAAAACATCTTATTGTTAACCTTTTTTTTCAGTGAAAGTTAAGTAATAAAAAATATGTACAGTTCATTTCAAAAATTGATTCACTTTTTTTCATTTTTGGTTTTATTTTTAAAATTTTTAAAATATCGGGTTTTAGATGTTTATAGAATTTATAAGTGGTTTATTAATAAGAGTTAATAATTTTTTATTCTTGAATACTAAAGAATATATTTTTTTTGTTTGTACTTTCTATTATTTCAGCTAAGTCTCCCTTTTTGAAAAATTGATCATTGATAAAGTTATTTTCTAATTAAAAAATAAAAATTTTTATATCCTTCCCATAATTTTTTTCCCACAAATTGAAATAACCAAGATCTTCAGAAAGCCAATTCGAATTAAAATCTTTAGATACTTAATTGAGCTTCCTAATTCAGGTTGAGGATAAAATTATAATTTGGGAAAAATACTTTTTAACGGTGTCTTTTATTAAAGCCGGGTGGTACAAACAAACAAATTGGATTACTGGAAAGAATCAATAAATGACGAATTATGATTTTAGGATATTTAAATAGTTATATTTGAATTGTGTTTGATCAAGAATTTTTAATGTAAATTTACACCACTTGTTTGAGAAATAACTTATATATATATATATATATATATATATTCAAGGACTTTGGAAAGAAACACAGATCACAGATTTCAATCTTTTTTTTTTGGAAAATAGCTAATTATTTGAAAAAAAAAAAAAAAGGTAGGGAAAAGCAAAAAGAGGACGACAACATAAAAAAATAAAAGTGAAATAAAAATTTAGAAAAAACTACTCCATTCCTTAACCTTTCATCTTGGATAATAAAGTTTATTTACAATATAATCAAAATTACAGAACTTTAAATTCATGAGACTATTGTATTTATTGTTGTTAGTATAACCAACTTTTTTAAAAGTCTCAATTCTAGAAAAAAGGGGCATTTTTCAGGTAAAAAATTACAAATAAACTGAAGAATGAATTATAGTTTAATTCAACTCGAGATATTAAGTTTGATAGATAATAACGAATAGTTTTGAAAACATTGTACTCATCTAATAAAACCAAAACACAGAAAAAAAATTCCTGATGATAATTATTGTGAGTGTAATAGGTTTTCCAAAATTCAAAAGAATAAATTAAAATCAAAGATTTTACTCAATTATTTTAAATTCTGGAAAACCTAACAAAAGTGTCCTAGGTTTTTTTTTACTTTTTGAAATAAACCGAAATTTTATGAAAATTTTCTGTTTATTACAAAAATTAAAAAAAACCTAACGAAAAGTATCCTAGGTTTTCTTGTGGTTTTCTGTTTTATTTGTAAAATCTATTGATTTTCCAAATAAACAGAAAACTCAAGAAAAGCTAACGAAAAATCAAATAAAACAATATTTTTTTCAATTTATATCAATAAATAATTCCATAATAGTCCAAATAATTGCTTATCCGTTTGAAAGATATTTATTAAATTTAAAATACTTTTAAAATATATGATTATAGCCTCTTAACTAGAAGCATAAAAATATTTAAATTTTTTACTATTAAATTAGAAAAAAATCTTAAGGGAGTAGCTACACCATAAGGCATGATAAAAATTTGAGAGAGATGAGATAAGAACATTTTATTTTAGTGGCGTGTGATCGTAGATTCTCTAAAAATTTTTTTAAAAAAATTATTTGATATTTTTTTTTTTAGTAATGTTCAACAATTAAAAAAAAGAGATTATATAGATAAAATAGTTTTTTTTTTTTTTTATTTTTTTATTAAAATAAACTTAATTCTATTAATTTGGGCACAGTTTAAACAGTTGGAAATATAACAATAACATGATTTACGTCCAATTGGAAATTAATTTTAATTCAACAAACCATTTCATTTTTTGTCTTTTTTTTTTTTGTTTTCATTTTCTATTTCTGAAGTTACTTAATCTGTTTCGTTAGATCTGAAAAATTTTTTATAGATGGTTGATAGAAGGTTACAGTTGAGTTTCTTAAATTGAAAAACCCACATACAACCGGTGCATGGTATCTTATCATTTGATCGATCAACCATTGTTGGTGTAATTTCAACAAATCAACCAATATATTTTTTGTTCAAACTCTTTCATTTCAGCTTGTTTCCTTATTTTGGACACACTTGTTTTGATTTTTTATTTTATATTGTTTTCTTATATTTGGATGAAAATGATTACTTAAAAAACCATTAATACTATATAACTTAAATGTGGTTTTATATTAGGTTTGGAAAAATATCATAAATTGAGTTTTTGTTTCCCTATTTTTGATTTTAGATGTGTCCAAATTTTTGGAATGGGGTTTAGTTTTTTTTTTGGGAGAAGATAATTTCAGATTCTTTGAATAAAACTTATGACTATTTTGTGGTTTAAACTTTGATAACATATAATCATATTCACTTCTCCAATTCCACTAAACCCAACTATTTAAAATCCTAACAAGTTATAATTTGACTTAATTATTCTAATTTTGGAATCCTTCTAGCTATTTAAGTCCCATTTATGTTTCCTTTTATGATTCTTTCAATTGTAATGTTGTTGTTCTTTTTAAACAAAATCCATTAATCCCAAATGCCACTAATAAAAAAATATTTCTAATTGCTTTATGTTGCGAGGATTAAAAAAATCTCAAAAATGATGAAAATTGAAAAAATGTTGAAATTAAATGCCACAATAGAATGTTGAGATAAGGATAAAAGATAAGTTATTCAACATTCAAAACACTATTTTAAGCAATTCAACTCAACATTCTATTGTGGCAATTTCTTTGAGACTTTGAAATAAAAATTTAAAAAATCTTATGAATGAAGTACTTTAAATAATAAAAATCAATGAGGTACACCCAAAGTAAAAAATGTATTTTAACTGATCCCAATCAAAATTGCAAAAAAGTGAAAAATTTTTCTTTACCGTGGCTACTCCCTTAAAAGAACCAGGAAAATTGAATTTTCCAACTTAAATTGTTAAATATCTTTCAAAATAATTTTTGATCCAAGATCCTTTATTAACCAATAGTGTTATTTATTATAAGTGAAGTTATCAAAAAGTGAAAAATTAGCAAATGTTTGATTTTTTTTGAAAAAATTTTTTCATGATAGTGGAGTGTATAAAAATTTGTCTATTGACAAGCAAATAATATAAAAAAATATTTTCTCGAAAAGGAATATCGTTCTCTAATTTCTCGAAGATCTTCAAAATATGGTTTTGAACTTACAAATAAAACCCAAAATTTAGTTGAAATTAGTTTTATTAATTAAAATAGTGAGAACAAATTTCTTTGAAAAGTTAATTGTTTTGTTTGAGAATATGAGATCTTCTGATTGTAAATTGAATTTTCAAAAAAGGAAGAAATATTAAAATTGTCCTTAATAAAAAAGAAATAGAGATTCCAGAATGAAGAGAAAAAAAATTTACAAAGCAAAAAAAAAGAAAAGTTGTTTTTTTTTTTTTTAATTTTTATTGCAGATTTTTGAAATCTATTTGAATTTATTTAAAGAAAGCATTAAATTTTATAAAGTTAGTTAAAAAAAAAGGTATTTTTTTTTTGTTTTTTGTTTCAATTGCTTTTTCAAAAAGAAAATTTCATTTTGGAAAACCAAAGCGATCTTAAAAAAAAAACATATTTTTTTTAATAACTAAAGATCTTAAAAGTCAAGTTCAAATTTGACTGGTCTAAGCATTTTGACTTGTTCTTTTTTGAATTTGACAAATTCTCCTTCTCTTGGTTGTTTTGGCCATCTTTTTGGTACTTGTGGTTTTTCTTTTTTAAGTTTAAGTTTGAAGAAAAAACAAAAAAAATAATAATAAAAATAAAAAAAAATTAAAAAGCAAAAAAACTCAAAAAAAAAAAAAATAAAAAACAAAAAAAGAAAAGAAAAGAAAGATTACTTTTTTCTTTTTTAGCTTTTTGAACAAGTAATTGGTTTTTTCGAACTCTTTTTAAAAAGTCGTCTCTACATTTTGATTTTCTTACGTGTTCAATTCTTACGTATAATTTCTTTCTAAATCTTCTGTGTTTAACAGTTTTCAAAACTTCCACTCCAATTGCACGTGGAGTGACAGCCCATACTCTTCCTGTTGTTCCATGAAAGACTTTATATGGAAGACCTTTTTGGATTGCGCTGTTAGCAATGATATCGACATATTCACCTAATTTGAAGGTTCGAAGGTATGTTGAGAGTCCTGGCATACCATGTTGTCGGAAACCTCTTCTGTATTTGTGTCGTGTTCCGGCTCTGTACCCTTTTGAGTTTGGCATTTATAAAATATTGAAAATAAGAAACAAAATGAAAAAAAATAAATAATTATGTCAATTGGATTGAGAAAAGATAAGAAAGTAAAAGGAATCAGAAAATGGTTTTAAAACTCTTGGTGGTTTTTAAAAATTCGCCATTCTTATTGATCTTTGTTGAAAAAAACTATTTCAATTTTTGTGGTCTTATTCCATTATTTTAACAAATGTTCTTGCTATGTGTTTTCACAAAAAAACTCAATGCAATATATGTTTTCAATCAAAATCAGATTTTACTTCTTGTTTTTTAATTATAAATACCTTTTATTTGTAATCAATTTAAACCACTTTGCTAGAGTATTTATTCTTCATAATTGCATAAAAATTTACAGGATTATTTTATATGCTTTCAAAAAACAAATTTACATTACTATAATGACCCCATTGTGAAATTATACAAACTTCTTAGTTCATAATCTAAAAGTGTCTTGTGTGTTCAGAATCAAAGATCTCAATGTAAAACTTTTTTTTGGTTTAACAAAAAAATTCCTTTTGTTACAGATCCTGAGTTCAGACAACATATACCAACACACACCACAAAAGAGTGACCAAACAAACAAATAAAAATCACACACTATAATATTCTATTGTTAATGGAACCCCTGTAAAAAAGTTTGATCCATAATTCACATAAAAAGTTTCATACTTTTTCATATAATCGCTCTCATTTAAGGGACTATTAACCCGTTTTTATTTTTAACCCCAAAATTAATAGAATAATTATTTACGCAAGGGTACAACTAAACTTGAAATGAAACTTCATTTCTCATCATTAGAGAGATCAAGTTATCTTTTTTGAAAGATTCCATTTTCTCCTTATTAAATATCAATCAAACGATCTGGTTCAGGATCTCTTTTGTTTATATTTTTTGGATTCCAATTAGAAAAACTAAAATTTTTGCAGAAATTTTTATTATGAAGAAATCTCACTTTTAATAATCTTTGAGATTCAGTATTCGCAAATAACTTTGAACTTTTAATTTAATTTTAAAAATACTATAAAAATAAATCAAATATTGAATCCTGGAAGATGAAGATCGAAAAAAATTGATCATTTATTTTATTTCCCAATATTTATTAAATTTCTTGAAATTTAAAAGACTAGGCAATCTTAGTTTTCAAATATCCATGAGTATAAACAAGGAACTAGGTGTTTTAAAATCAGTTATTTGATAATATCAATTATTATTTTTTTAAGAATTATTTATCCGAATTTGTTTGATTTGTTTGAAAATCTAAAAAATTGAGAAATAATTGTAAAGTCTTTGTATATATTTAATCATTGGTTTGTTTATAACCCACTGTAAAAATTAAGATTGGATTATTAATTATTGATTATAAATAATCAAATTAAAAGGTATTTCTTTATGTTATAAGCTAAATTGTCGAGGTTTTAAAAAGTATTTTGGGAGAATTATTAATTTGATTGTTTGTTTTTTGTTCTCAGATTTTTCTTGGTTCAATAAAAATAAAAAATTGATTTGAACTTTTCTTGGAATCAAAAAATTATATTTTTTTAAAGTTTAAAATAATTATTTTAATTTTTTTTAAAATTAAGTAGTTTTTTTAGACCGAGTAATTTTAAAACTTGGTGGTTTTATTTTAAAAGTTATTTTTGTACGCTTCCTGCTCAAACAATAAGGTTTCTTTCTTCTTTAAAGAAAATTGATATTTTTTTTATTTAAATGAGAAATATGTTGAGTTTTGAAACTTTTTAAAAGGATTAAGAAAAATGGATCAAACTTTTTAGAACAATAATTTATTTGAGAAAAAAACTTTAAAAATAAGTTTTGGTTTTGTAGTAATCAAATTTTTACACTATTTTTCAATTCCAAGATGTAATTTTTTTTTTCAATTTGCTATTAATTTTTTTTGAAGATTTTTTTTGAGTTTACAACCACCTAAAGATCAAAACAAATATTAAACAATAAAAGATCATTGGATTTCGTTTCTTATATTTCGTTTATTCTAACAGAAATTCTTAAATGGTAGATTAAATTTGAATATTTTAAGTTCACAATAGATATTTTTTTTTGATGAAAATCATTCTTTTCAAAAAAATTACTGCAAATTTTAAGAATTAATAGGCTATGATCCAAAATTACGTTATGAATCAATTAGCAAAATAAAATTAATTGCAAAAACAATTGGACCCAAAAGAACAAGGGAAGAATGGGTTAAATATTTGTCTTTGTTCTATTCTTTCCAAATAATAGGGAAGGAAAGGAATTTTTCTTCAAATTGAATTTTTACTTGGGAATACTACCTGGTAGAAAATCAGATAATTTTATGAAACAAGAAAAAAAAGCACCTATTTGATTTTGAAATCAGGGATTATTTTCTTTGGGCACCTGTATTATTTTGATGACTAAACTTGATTTTTAGAATCCAAAAAAAAAAAATAAAAATAAAAAATCACCCAAAAATTTAAAAGTACCTGAGGTAATCTATTATTTGGTGTTAATAGGTTAGTCCGATTATATATTTCTCTATAATCAAAATAAGTTGTAATTTGCTGTAAACGATATTCATGTATCATGCTTAAATAACTCTAAAAAAACTAGTATAAATCCTATTGTATAATAAATTATTACATTTTTTACTAAAGATCAAAATTAAAAATTTTATTTAGGAATATTTTTTTTTATAATTCTTTTTCCAAATCTAAAAATAGAAACCCAAAATAATAATATTCCAGTCTTTAATAATTCATATTCAGAACTTCCAAAATTAACTATTTTTACAATTTAGTAATTTCAAATTTGAAATCAATAATCATCAACATAAAAACCCAAAGATTGATTAGTTTGGTTTGATTTTGATAAAGTTAATTGTAACATCAAAATATCTGTAATGTTTCAAGAATAATTTTTCAAAGAAATATCATAATTTGTGGTCTCCATTTATTTTGACAAACTTTTTTATTCTGAGTCTTGTAATAATTATAGGGTGATCATAAAAATTCACAATAAAAGAAAGATTTCTGAATTGAAAAAAAATCGTTGAAATTTGATCCCATTTAAATTTACAATATCAGCAGAAATGTAAAACCAAACCCTTTCTCAATAAAACTTTTTACTTTTTATACAGCTTGTTTATTTTATATTTGTATGACACCAATAAACACTCACGCGTTTGGGATTAATAACACACAAATTCTAATGATTCGATTTTTTTTCGCCAATAGGTAACCATAAAAAACCAAAAGATTAACAATAAAAAAAGAAAATATTAACTGTTAATAATTTATGTGTCATCAAATTACAAGGTTTTCGTCAAACAAAATCTCCGAATATTGCTTTTGAAGCAAATTTCATGACCAAAAATTAAATACTTTAAAATCACCTAACTTTGAGAAAGCTAGAGTCTTTTCAAACTTTCCAACACTTTCCAGTGATTTAAAAACCTTGTATAAAATTTTCAACTCTTTTAAAAGGCTATATGTGTTATAAAAGTAAAAATATTATTTACAAGTATTGAGTTTTTCCGTTGTTTTCGTTGATCATTTTTTTCCAAAAATAACTCTTTAAAAAGTAAAAAAATAATGACATCAAACGACAACGAATATGCTCAAAAAATTCAACAAGAACTTGATGACGAAGAATATGCTAGAAAACTCCAACGAGAATTAAATGGTAGCGAAGACTCTGAAAGCTCTGAAAGCGATTCTGATTCAAATTCTGAGAACGAAAACCAAACACAAAGGCAGACCAACAGCTTTCAACAATCATTTACCTTTCCCACCACGGGCGGCTCATTTCAATACATGACAACGACAACGAATGGGAATACAACCACCACCACAAGAACTTATCGGAATGGGCAATCCACTACAACAACAACAACAACAACACGATCAAATAACCAACCGAATTTGAATTTTAATAGCCAACAGCAATCAATGACAATCAATAACGAACAAGTTGATCTTGTTGATTTTAATGTTTTGGAAAATAATATGAATAACCAACTTAACAATAATAATCGACAAACCCAAACCCAAAATCGAAATCAGAACCAGAGTCAAAACACAAGTATTAATACAAACAGAAATCAAAATACGATTTTTAATACAAACAGAAACCAAAACCAAGGGCAATTTTTTGGACAAAACCAAATCCAAAGATTTCCGTTTCATGAGTTTCAAAACTTTACACGAAATAGAAACTTTGATTTAAATAGACCACTTAATGAGGTTTTTGGGGAATTTAATAATTTTTCCAATATGCAAACAAACCAGAATGGGTTTACAAGCTTTATGACGAACAATTTTGGACAACAAAACATTGATCCTGACAATATGTCTTATAACGATTTCTTGACCCTTTCAGAGGAAATTGGTAATGTCTCGCGTGGTGTGGAACAACAAAAACTTACCCAACTCCCTACCCAAACCTACAAAAAGGGCTTGTTACCAAAAGACCAACAAACCTGTATTATTTGCTATATGGAATATGAAGAAGGAGACACAATTAAGTCCCTTCCCTGTTTACATAAATTCCATGATGTGTAAGTTTTTTTAATTTTTTTGTTTTTTTGATTATGATTTTGATTTTTTATTCCACAAACCTTAATTATTCTCTTATCAATTAATATCAACAATATAATAAATACCTTTCACCCCCCCACACACACACACACATATAATACATATTGCTTTTAAATTATTTTTTATTTTTTTTGGGAAAACGTAAATAGTTGTATTGATAAATGGCTTGAAGAACACAATACTTGCCCAGTTTGCAAAAACCAAGTTGACAAATAAGACTGGCCTGATTTAATACATTTGAAATCTAAATTTGATCAAGTAAAGAATTATTAACGAATATGCACTGATTGATCCTAATTATTTTTTTATTTTATCCTTCTACAATCCTGAACAAAATTTTTTTTAATCATCTTTTTAAATTTTCTATTTGAGATTTTAATTTTTTTTTTGTTTCTTGCCATTTTAAAACCGTCAGGAATAAAAGTTTTCAAATGGCTTGCTCAAACCGTTTGACTTCTTCTTTTATACAATCTGAGTAGCACTTCATCTTCATGAAAGTATTTTTTAAAAAAATTCAGCATTTGCTAATTTTTCATTTTTTTGATAACTTCACTTCCAATAAATACCTCTATTGATAATTAAGAGATCTTTGATCAAAATTTTTTTGTGAAAGATATTTAACAATTTATGTTGAAAAATCCAATTTTACAGTTCCTTTAAGTTATTTTTAAAAATTTAATACTAAAAAATTTCAATTTTTTTTTTTTTTTTTAGTTAAGAATTCATAATTATGATCTTTGAAAAGTTTTTAAAAATTTAAAATATCTTTCAAACGAAGAATCAATTATTTGGACTAATAAAAGAATTTTTTCTTAATTTTAATTGAAAAGTATATATATATATATATATATTGTAATTTTTTCGTTATGTTTTCCAGAATTTAAAAGAATAAAGTAAAATCTATTTGATTTTACTTTATTCTTTTTAATTCTGGAAAATCGTTGTTAGCTTTTCTTGAGTTTTCTGTTTATTAGAAAAATCGATAGATTTTACTAATAAAACAGAAAACCCCAAGAAAAGCTAGGCACTTTACTTACACTTCTGTGAGGTTTATTTCTTAAGGTAAAAAAACCACCCTTGGCTTTTCCAGAATTTAAAAGAATTGAGTAAAATCTATGATCTTTCTTCATTCTTTTGAATTCTAGAAAAGCACCGTTAGCTTTTCATGAGTTTTCTGTTTATTTGGAAAATTGATAGATTTTTCTAATAAAACTTAAAACCTCAAGAAAACCTAGGCACTTGGCGGACACTTTAGTTAAGTTTTCTTGAGTTTTCTATTTATTTCGAAAATCTATAGATTTTTACAGATAAACAGAAAACCTCGATAAAATCACAGTTTGTTTTTTTTTTTTTTTTAATTTAAGAAATTAAAAGAAAATTTTTGAAATTTTTGGATAATTTCTGAAATTAAAAGGAAATAACCGTTAGGTTTTCACTAATTTAAACGAATTGGGCTAAATGTTTAATTTTTTCTCTTCTTTTTAAGTATGATTAACATAGGTCCTCCATGACATCCGACGGTACTCTATAACTCTTGACGGACACTTTCGTTAGGTTTTCCAAAATTTGAAAGAATATGGTTAAATCTTAGATTTTATTATATTCTTGAAAATACGTACAAAAAACATTCACTCAATATTCATCCGAAGAAATTTTTTTTTTCTATTTCAGTTTTAATGAGTGAATAGAGTATTTTCAAAAGTATTCGTTATTCACTATCAAAGTAAATGGACCCACCACAATTTTTTTGTAAAATCTTTAATAATGAACCAATTTTTATAAAATTTTATATTTGATTTTATTATCCAAAATACTACTAGAATTATAAGAATAAAAATACCAGAACTATCATTTCTTCAAACTATTATTAAAGGAGTTTATTTTAAAATAATAGAATGCTCACCAATCTCATATAAGAAATCCAATAATTCTTATTCTTCGATATCTGGAATAATTTTTTTTTATAAACTAAGCCAATTTCATCTTAGTAACAATAATTTTGAGTATTTTTTTTAACTCGAATTTGATTTTTTAAATTGAGTTGCCAAATTAAAACCTTTTTCAAAATCAAAAGTACTTTTTGACTAATAAAAAAAAATAAATGTAACTAAATTTTCTAAGAGATACAATAAAAATAATACCCAGACTCATAATAAACAAAAAACATCACATCACACCTCTTTAAATATTGCTTAAGTTTTGGAATATTTACTAGATGAGAGGGGTTATTACCAAATAAAAGAAACAGTTAAAATTGAAAATGAGAGAATAACTTTTTTTAGTATTAAAAAAGGGTACTTACTTGAATGATCAATTTATTAAAGATTTGAAGCTCGCACACAAAATTAGTTTCTTATGAAAATAACAAATTATTTCCAACCGGTAGAAAATTGAATCCAAAATTTTATCAAGCTCAATTCAATTTCTCAAAGTTAAATTAAACCAAAACCCTTCCATCCAGTTAAAATTATTTACTCCAAAAAAAAAAACTTTTTTATCTACTAAAAGGTTTTAAAAACAGTGATACCACTTAAAACAATAAAACCTATAAAGACGTTATCGCACGTATTTAAAGTTATGTAATGTTGTATATATTGTTTAAAAACTTATTATTATGATGATGAAAACCAGTATTTTTATCTAACGAAAAAAAAATAAATGGTATTTTTTCATAAATGTGTTAAAAAAACTTTTGTTACTCGTTTTTTTTTTAAGGGGTATCAAAAATAAAACCACCTGGGGGACTTATTGGTAAAATAAACCTTGAATTATACTGTTTATTTTTTGAGAGTCACAAAAGCTATTAACTTTCGATCTTTTAGGAATTTAAATATTTACAGATCAAATTCCTAATTCTATGATATTATTATTTTTCACAACTCAACCATTTTTATTCTCAAGTAAGTTATATCCGGTTTACAATAAAAATCTCTGAAAAAATCAACTATTATCAAAAAGGTGAAGGGATTTTAAATCCCAATTTAATTTAAGAATCTGATCATGTATAATATCTAAATATTAAAAAAAATTGAATTTCTAAAAAATTGAAAAATTTATAGTTCTTACAGAATATTAACTGATAAAAGGCAGAACTTACCAATGATTTATTTAATCCCTAATCATGTTTTATTGCCGATAATCATTAAAATAGCTGTACGAATACAGTCATTATCACCTCTAAGTTATCAAATCAAAAAAAATAATATTTAAGATATATAGACTTTTCAAATTAAGGCATATTAATTTTCATTTGTTTATTTTGTAGTTTAATTTCCAAGTTTGTAAATTTTTAATGTTCAGGGGGTTAGTTACAGTCACAAAGAGGTCCAAAATTAAATCTCATTGCTATTGAATACAAATCGTATTAATGTACCATTGTTCGAATACTTCTCAAAATTTGAATAGTCAAGTAGTAATACAAGTTGATTGTATTTATTAAAAAATATCTGTTTTAATAAAAAAATCGGCAATTTTGGAGAAAAAATTACATTTAATGACAAATTTAAAAGTTGTAAAATCCATATTCAGACTTCAAAATTGAAAATCATCTTTCCTAAATTTGTGGCTCAAAATGTAGATTTATTACTAAAAAATTCTTTTTTTAAAAAAAAATTAAACCAATAACTCTTAAAATATTTTGAAAGGATTATATTCAAAATTTTGAAATATATTGATGTTACAATTAGTATTATAAAACATGAAACGAAAAAATCAACATTTAGGCTTTTTACGTTGATGATTATTGAGTTAATCTTTGAAATTTAAAAAATAAAAAAAAACGTTAAAAGTTTTACATTTCAATTATTTAATACAGTAAGTTTCACTTTTAAGACACAAACTTTCAACGAAATTTAAGGCACAATAAAAATCTCAAATTAAGGCACAAAATTTGGACTTTCATTTTTTACAATTTATTTTTATAAGAATTTGAATTTTGTGCCTTAATTTGAGATTTTTATTGTGCCTTAAATTTCGTTGAAAGTTTGTGTCTTAAAAGTGAAACTGACTGTACTTGAATACTCTTATTTTGGGTTTCTATTTTAATATTTGGAAACTTTATTTAAAAAATAGATTTCTAAAAAACAATTTTTAATAGTATAATTAGTAAAAAAAAATTAATTATTTATTGATTGAATAATATTTATAGACCTTTCATGGGAATTTCAACTATGTGATACTAATACAAATTCTCCAAAATTAGAAAATACTTTAAAAAAAATCAAAAATATGATCATGTTAAATCCTTTCTTATAATTCTTTATGGGTCTTCAATTTTGCCAAGGTTTTATTGTATTAAGGTGGTATTGAATGAAGTAAAATAATAAAATAATTTTGGGGAATCCTTCTCTAATAATAATCTGAAATTATACAAATTCTATCTATTCGTTTTCTAAAGGCTCATACAATATTTTATCTAAATGTTAAAATAATTGCTTTTTTTATTTTATTTTTGTGTATATTTTTTTTTTAACTAAATAATCAACTTCTCTTAAAGGAGTAATGAAAAGTGGGGTTTTTTATGGGTAAAATGGTTATTTTAAAAATTTATTTGCTCCATCAATACGAATTGTTGAATTGGGTGAAGATATAATTCTATTCAATCTAATTAGGTGTATTTCTAAAAATATGTTTAGAGTCATAGTATTAAAAATGCTAAAAATCATACCATGATGTAAAAATAATTTATTATAATCTTTGGATGAAAGAATTTATTTATCTTGAACAAACAAAATATTGTGTTTTTAATATTTATACCTAGTTGATTTCGAACTTGCACGAATTAGATATTTTAGTTTTTTGGAAAGATGGTTTGTTGAAATGATTCCTTTTAGTTAAATATCTTTCCATCTAAACTCTTTATCTGTCATAGGGGTTTAATTTCATTTAATATAAAGAATATATTCTCTGTGTTTCATTTGTTATTCTTCTCAAATTAAATTTTCTATTTTTGAATCTGATCTTTTTTTCTCATTTTGTAAATTTTTTTGTTGATTTTTTTTAATTTCTTTTCTTTTTGATTTTTTATTTCAAACGAAAATTAAAAAAAATTGTTTGGAACCCAAATTAACATTCAGAAAATTGTTTTTTTGTAATTTATTTAAAAATTCCATACATTTTCTATTAAAAAATCTTAATGTTAATCATTATAATTTTCAATTGAAATTTAGAAATTTTTAACAAGAAATTACAATAAATCGGTCCCAAAAATTTTTTAACATTTTTTTTTTTTCAAGTTTATTAAAGTATTTCTTTTTTGATTATTTGTTCTAATTCATAGTTTATTATTTCTCTTATTTATAAATAATCCTATATTGGTACATTCTAAAAAATAAACTGAATTTTTCTTTTTTGGCTTGGGAGGTTTTATGGGAAGGGTGTTTATATATTAAAAAATTCTGGTCTTTTATAACAATGTTCAATTATAAAAATGTGGGTTTTTTTGGTGCGGATATTATGGTTTATATAGAATTAATATTGTACTGGTGTCTTATTATTTCAAAGAATATATATGAATTTTTTTTTTCTTTTTTTTAAATCTCAAAATCTTGTGAAATTAAGTTTGTAACTTTATTTGGATTAAATTAATAAAAATCGAATGGCTTAAATTATATATTAAATTAAATTTTTATTGAATTTTGATCCAAAATATTTTCATCGGATTGTATATTTTTTATTTACAATCTCTGAAATTTGAAAAAAAAAATATCTAGTTTTTATTATGGGGGGGGGGTTGTTAGATTGGCTCTTAGCTAATCTATCTGGGGTTTCGTATGGGTTTTGATGGTGGTTCAAAATGGCAAATTTTGGGCTATTTTTTTTATTCAAAGCCCGAATTGGTGTATACGATTAATAAATTGGTTAGTATTTAAAAAATAATTTTGATTTTTGAGTTGGCAATTAGAAATATTTTTGTTCCTTTTAAGTAATTAACAAAAAAAGTAATAATTTTTTTTAAGGGCTTCAATCAAAGCCAAAGTTAATTAAAATGTTCAATCAACAACTTACAAACCACATTTTTTTATAACTTAAGTTCCTGCCAATTAATCCTACACTCTTCAATTCAGATTTTGGAAGATAAAAAAAATAAATTGTCAAAAATTGCCATTTTGAACAACATTTAAAACTCATACCAAATCCAAGATCGATCAGCTAAGGACCAAATTAACAAACCTCGAAGTAAGATACAAGATAATCTTTTTTCGGTTTTCGGGATTTTCAACCTTATTCTGAAAAAAATTTCAATTCAAGTAATCGGAACTCTTATTTTTTGATTTCAAAATTTTCCCAATTTATTCAAGAAATATTATTAAAAGTGAACGAAGAAAAACAATAGTGAATACCTATTTCAATCCATCCCTTGGAAAATTCTATTTGTCAAACAAAAATAGAAAAAGTGGTAAAGAGAAAATTTTTTCCTAATCATCTTTAATCATGTTTTTCAGGTTTTTGAAAAAAGTTCACCAAAGTATTGTTCCATTTGGTGTTTGTGTTTTTTATAAAACGAAGAAAATACAAGACTCTTTTTTATAAAGGTTGAAAAATAATAAACAAGGTTTGATTTAAAAATACAAAAACAATTATTTATTTTGACAACTTTGAAATTTTTAAAAACATAAAGAAGATCACAAATACAAGTGACCAAAAAGACATTTAAACAAAAAACCCACTGAAACATATGTAAACTTTTTAAACACACCAAATATATTTTAACTGCAAAGATCCAATCATTAAAAGTTTTTTGTTTTACCATTACTCTGAAAACCTTGAAACTTGGAAAATTCAAAATACAATTTCCAAAAAATCAATACACACAAGAATGAACTCATTGAAAAATAAAATGAAACAAGGAAGAAATGACCCATCAAAAAAATAATACTAGAAAATAAAACTCTCAGTTTTGTGTTTAATAATTTGTCTCATTTTTTTTTTCAATGAGTTCATTCTTGTGTGTATTGATTTTTTGGAAATTGTTTTTTGAATTTTCCAAGGTTCAAGGTTTGTGGGAATCGGGATTTCTTTTTTGTTTTAACTTTCTAGTGTCTTGAAAATACAAGTGTGTGTCAATTATTCACTTGTTTTTATTCTTATTATTTTTTTTGAACTCATTCAACTCAAATAATTTTTTCTTTTTTGTTAAAAATTTGAAAATGAATTTTCTTTTTAACCAAAAGTCTTTGGTAACAAAATGAAAAACTGATAAAAGTAAAAAAACAATACAAAATTCAAAAACGTGTTGTTTGTAATTCATCACCATTCAATTCAGAAAATTATTTTATCATTTTTTTCCCAAAACAAATCTTTCAAATTTTAAACACTTTTTTTTACAAATGAATTTTATTGAACAAATTGCAAAAACTATTGAAAAAAGACTCGGTACTTATTTTGATAGACTAGATGGCTATGAACCAAAACAAATTTACAGCCAAGAGCTCAAACCAAAAAAAACAAATGGACCAATCAAATTGGTAGTTGTTGGAGATGGTAATGTTGGAAAAACATGTGCATTAATTAGTTATACAACAAACGCCTTCCCAAGTGAATACGTACCAACTGTCTTTGATAACTATTCAGCCAATGTAATGGTTGATGGGAAAACAATCAATTTGGGTCTTTGGGACACAGGTTTGTATCCCCTTTCTGTTTTTTTTAATTTTTCTTTTTTTTTTTTCAACACTTTTCTAATTATTGAACATCATCTATTTTTTTCTCTCCTCTCTTGAGAGAGAGAAGAAACAAGTATTACTTATATATATATTTTTTTTTTAATTTTTTTTTTTGTTTTATTTTATTTTATATTTTTTTCCCCTTTTTTCTCCTTTTTTTTTTTTTTTTTCAAATTGTCAAGAACAAACACCTAAATAAACCTTCCTTCTCTTTTATTTCTTCTTTGTAACTGTAAAAATATCCTTTTTTGTTTACACTTTTATAACGATTAATAAAGCTGGACAAGAAGATTACGATCGACTTAGGCCCTTGTCCTATCCACAAACAGACGTTTTTTTAGTCTGTTTTGCTTTAGACAATAAATCTTCATTGGAAAACACAAAATCAAAATGGAAACCTGAAATTACAAACCATTGTCCAAACACCCCATTTATTTTATGTGGATGTAAATCAGATCTCCGAAAGGAAAACCAAGATCACGTTACCACTGAAGAAGGAAGAAAAATGGCACAAGAACTTGGTGCAATGAAATATGTTGAGTGCTCTGCTCTGACTCAATCAGGCCTCAAGGAGGTTTTTGATACTTCTATTAGGGCAGTGATTTCACCACAACTGTTAAGTGAAAACGCTGATGAATACTAAATTTTTTTTTTTGTACTAATTCTCAAATGTTTTTTATTTTTCTCTTTTTACCAAACACCCTTTTTATTTCAATTAACAAATATTAAAAACATTAGTTTTATCTTTCTTTGATCTAAACAATTCAAACAGAACTTTTGAGTTCAAAATTTCAATAAAAAATGATCTCTTTTTTTTTTTCTTTTTCTTTTTCATTTGTTGATTTTTTTTTCTTTTTTTTCTGATTGTAAGTGAACTCTTGTTTTGATTTTTAACAACTTTGGAATTTGAGGATCTTGTTCTTGAACTTTTATCAGCTCGTTGTTAAGTATTTAAGAATTCCAATTTATTTTTTTGTTCAAATTGCTCTTTGGCCAAACAATAAAACAAGCTGAAAATTTATTTGCCACCTGTTTTATCGTCTTTAATATCTCTTTTGTTACAAACAAATCAAAACTAACTTTAAGATACATTATCTTTGAAGATGTACTGCATCGATAATCTCTACATATTGGATAAAAATGCTCTATTAGGAACTGTCTTAAATAAATACTTTGTGGTGTACGTGTTGTTCAAAATATCATTGAGCTATGACTCATGAAATACAGAAGGTCCTTTCAATTTCAAAATATTTCAGACAAGGAAATTTTGCAAGATCAAATTCTAAATTGTCGAATTGATATTGAATACCAAAACTCAATCACTCTTCTTATAAGCCGGTATTATCTTGTTTCAAACAAAATTTGATGAATTAATCAAATTATATTGACAAAGTTGGGTGTCGAAAAAAAAGTACCAATATTGAATTTAATGTCAGTTTAGCAATAATTTCCAATTCCTAAAAATTTGATATACCATTGTTTTTCAGGATACCAAGAGACAAAGGAAACAACACAATAATATTTTGATACATAATTCCCTGGTGGTGGTTTTATTTAAGATAGCCCTTAAGGGACTAGTCTCTATTATTTTTTTTTTGACCAATTTCAAATTAAGGATTTATTATCTAGAAATATATTTAATATTGAAAATAAACAGGGTTATCAAATTTAAGTAATTGTCAAGAAATTTTCACAATCTCTATTAAAATTTAGGTAAAAAAATATAATAGAGATTAGTCCCTTAAGGAGGATATGCTAGAATTGGTTTAAGTTTAATTATTTTAATTTGAATCTAAATATTTTAATTCATGAGTTATCACACTCTATTTACATCAAAAAATAAAAAAATGTCCCTTCATTTTCTTCTTTTAACGATGTGTAAGTTATCTAAATTTTATTTATTAAATAATAAGGGTTCATAATTTCTATTCTGTATCCAGAAATTTTTACCGAGTTCATAGTCAAAGTTAAAGTTAAATTATTGAATTAGGTAATTGGGTAATGCACCCCCCCCCAACATTACAGACACATATTAATTATATTGTCTCTTAATTCGTGATTTTTATATTCTTTTTTTTTTTTTTTTTTTTGGGATAACTGAATGATAAATTTATTCAAAAATTAACAGTATTATCTAAAAAATTCCAAATTTTTGTTCTTTTAGAGATATTTTTTTAAAAATTAAAGGGGAAATTGTTTATTTTATAACCTTTTCTTACCTCTAAAGAAAAATTGAATGTATTTTTATAATACCCTAAAGAATTTGTTTTCTTTAACATTTATTCAAAACATTTCATACAAAATCATTTTTCCGAGTCAAAAGAATAACGTTTAATTAATCACTTAACTAAATTTGTGCACTTTTTCATTTTTTAAGTTCAAATAATGAGTATTTTCGAAATATTTTGTTGCCTATTATTCAATTTGGGATTTAGTAAAATTTCTAAATTGGCTATTTTTTTTTTTTATATATATTTTTAAAGGGTTTCTTGATAAATATCATGTATGAAAAGTTTGTAATAGTTTTTAATGACTATGATAAAATAAAAAGGATTTTTTTTTTGTGTTTAGTTGTATTTTATTACTTAAATTATAGAAAATTCAAAATGTTGAAATGACCAATACTAAATATTCATAAAAATTTGTTCAAAAAATAATTAAAACCAACAAAGTTAAGTGAATTTTTATACCACTTTAAAAAAGCTAAAAAAGTAAAACTTTTCTTTTGTTTTTTTACAAAATCCAAGCCAAAATTCCCTAAAATACCATACACACCACCCTAATCTACTCTAACATACTCTAATCTACCCTAAAATACCTTAACCTACCCATAAAGGGTGTTTTAAATACACACAGTCAATAAATTTCAATGGAATTGTCTATTTTGAAAAAAATAAGAATTTGAAAGTTTTGAAATTTGACCAATCATGAAAAGTAATATTTTCCCCATGTTTAGAAACAAAAAGTTTATACAGTCTATTCCGCTCTTAAGACACAAACTTCAACGAAATTTAAGGCACAAAAAAATTCTCAAATTAGGGCACAGTATTCACCTTCTAGTAAATAAATTGTAAAAAAAATTTTCAGATTTTGTACCTTAATTTCAGATTTTTTTGTGCCTTAACTTCCATTGAAAGTTTGTGTGTTATAAGTTGAAACTTACTGTAAATGGGATTTATTTTCAATTAAAAAATTGAATATATTGCCAAAAAAAAAAAAACCCATACTTGTGTATATACTGGAAAATTATTATACTACCAATAAAAAAAAATAATTAAATAATTAAAAAACAAACAAAAATTCTAACAATGTTAAAAATAAGATAAAAATTTTCCAAATTGAAATTTTCTAATAAATAAAAAATTCAAAAAAAACTTATTATTCTTTTTTTGAACAATTGTTTTAATATGAATCTATTGAATAATTTTCTTGACTTTTAAAAAGATTCATAAAATTACTTATGACTGGAATGCACGGTGTAAATAAACAAATGTAATTTTGTTTCTTTATTTCTGTTTACGTTTTTATTTTTTATTTTCCACTTTCTCTTTCCCTTTACTTTTCCTTTTCCTTTTCCCTTTCCTTTTCCTTTTTCTTTCTTTTCTTTTTTCTTCTCCTTTTCCTTTTCTTTCCACCTTTCTCACATGTTCTTTCAAATAATCTTTTACGCTCATTCTGCCGTATTTTTTTAATCTTTGGCGATTCCATTAAAAAGCTCTCAAAATTATCGTCAGTGTTATCGTTCGCATCTATACTATAAGTTACTAATGGAACATTAGTTGTGGTTATTTTATTACCGTTTTCATCGGTGGGTGGTAATATTGATTTGTATGGCGTGTTTAATATATTTATTGGGGAGAATAATAGCTTGTGGAAATATTTTCTGCCTAATTCCAATAAATTATTATTTATTTTATGATCATTAAGATACGGGTTATAAAAGCGATTTATGAAAATGCTTAGTTCCTCAATGCTTTGCTCCAAATATTTGAAGGGTGCAATAATTGAAAGGTGGAATTTTCGAAGGCTGAATAATTTATTTTTTAAGAAAAGGATCTTTTCTTCGCGATCCTTTTTTTCGTTGGTAAACAGTTTTTTAAAAAATCCAAGTTGGTTGTTCTTTTCTTCTAATTTTGGTATTTTGCATTTCTTTTTGTTACACAATTCGATTAAGCATTTAAATATGATTTGGCTTTGGGAATTCACCACTTCGGAAATGATATTAAAGAAATGGCTTTGGACATATTTGATATATAAAATATAATCAACTTTGTTCTTGCAAATTTGGAGACACACATAAGCAATATAAAAAATCCGGCACATGGAGTCATGTAGCAAGCGAGTCGCACCTGGTTTGACTTGCCTTTGGTTATTAAAATGCAAATTGATCTTTTCTTTTTGAATAATCGGGTAAAAAAAGGAAAACTGTTCCCAATTAAGAATTTGAGACATCAAATGACAATACTTATTATTGTTGTTCTCGAGAATTAGGATATTTGTTTTCTTGAATAACTTGGCAATTGGATAATTCCTAAAATTTTGATCTTGGAATTCTGGGATCATGGAAAAAAGAAATTTTAAATAATAGTCAAGAATGTTGATTGTTTCGATCCGTATTTTGGAGACTGTTTTCTCAATGTAGGCCTGTGGGTTTTTGAGATTTAATTCTTCACTGATTTCGTTCAATTTAAAATCAATTTCAGAAATTGTTTCAATGATTTGCTTGTGTTTCTTTAGTGTGATGTTCTCTTCTTCATATTTTCTGATTAAGTTACTTAAAAAGATTTTTATTTGCTTAAGGAAATTGATAATGTCGGGCTCCTTGGTGAGTCTTGTCAATTCAATCAATTTGGTTTTGATTTCTTCCAAAATGATGATCTCTGCGGGGTCTTTCAGCGTGATTTTAAATCTCATTGTTCCAATTTTTTTTTTCAAATCCGCTTGTTGCGCGTTGATTTGGTTGAAGATCTTTTCAATTTGGTACCCCTTCCACAATTCGCTATTTTTATTTTCGTTCCGTAAGATTGGCCCTTGGCGAAGATCTTTAAGACTTAGTGTCTTGTTTACTGTTTGGAGGTTGCGAATTACAGATTGGACTTCTTGGCTTTGCAGATCAACACAAAATGATTTTAGATACACCTGCCCAAACACTTTGAGCTTTTCACGATCTTCTTCAAATAATCGATCAAACAACGAACTTATCTGTTTTTGAATTGTGTTGTCAGTTGACGACGAGAGTTGGAGTAAGGTTAAAACTGTTAAAAACTGCATTCAATAAAACTCTAGTTTTTCAAAGGATCAACCTAGAAAAAAATGATTTATATGCCCAGTTCTGCAGTCACTTCCAAGAACTCTTTCTGCCAATTCAAATCTGAGAACCTACTTGATTTGATCTGTGTTGGGGTTTTTACCTCACTATTTTTTGTTTGAATCAAGTTGACCTTGAGAGAAAGAAGAAATTATTCCTTTGGTATATATTTTGAGTAAGAAAAGGGAGATCAGGATAAACTATTTGCCATTTTTTAGTTAAATAACGGACAGAAAAATAATCTATTTTTTTAGACTCACTGTTGAGAGAAAAATGTTGGACATAGAAAAATGGTTGGTAGCATTTTTAATTGGGAACATTACGGGAAATGATTTTTAAATTCGGTCGTTGTGAAATAACTAAAGAAAATAACAATAATCTACTTATTAGAATAACGATCAATGTAATTCTATTTTTTCAAAATCTTATCTATTATAATCTAAAGCAAGTTTAAAAATTACCATTTTCAGAATTAATAGTAAACTTTACTAGAACTTGGTTTTTTGTTAAAATAGCAAGATCTAATTTAGTTATCAACCATTCAAATGAGTATTCTACCCAAACCACAGATTAACGAACTTGTAACACCTTTAAACCTGGATTTATATAAAATTCGCCTAGTTATCATTAGGATTTGATTTTCAATTTTACTAATGTTCCCAATTAAAAATAGTGTCCAACCATTTTTCTATGTCCAACATTTTTCTCTCAACAGTCACTAAATTAGATCCTCCTTGCTAAAGTTTGAAGATCAATTAAGGTCTTTTGGTTGTGTTTTGGTAGAAGGATCCTGCAAAACTATAAAAATTTGAAACAACTTTCAATAAAAATTTTTAAGGGTATAGGTAAATATTACAAATATTGAGTTTATAAGTTAATACCAAATTGAAACATTAGATTCATTTCTTTAACCAAATAAAGAATTTTTTTTGATAAAAAGGGAGGTGGGAATGGAAGAAATCTGTGTATAATCTATTTTCATTCCAACTAAATAACCGATATTAAAAAAATTATAAAAAAGTGATCAAGAATGGAATAAAACCAAATAATTTATTTCTTGATCTTATCTGTAACATTTGGTATAATTACTTATTCTTTATTGGGTTTTGTTTTGAAATTTGGAATGGAAAAATTATATTTTGAAAATTATTGAGAAACAAACTACTTTTTATTTCTAAGGAATCTCGAAAATTGAATTTTAATTCCAATTAAGATCAATTTGTCAAATTTTGATTTGATTTAAGAATATAGGATATTTTTAGATTCCATCTTTGGATCATTAAATTCATTGGGTCCATTAGTTTGTTTTTACAATATTTTATTTTAAATTAAAATGAGAACTAAAAAGAATTCAGAATCGGATTGAAAACATTTCCCATATTATTAAATTCTTTGGGTTGAACTTTTTATAGTCGTTTTTTTTTTTTTTTTTTTTGAATACAAGACCCAGTAAATTCTTATAACTCTTTTAGAATTCTTCAATTTTTTGATTTCTTTTGATAAAAATATTAGAAAAAAGAATTTTGGAAATAAATATTTATAAAATAATTTTTTTGGTTAATAGATAAAAAGTATTATCAGAGATAAGAATTATTCTTTTATTTAGTATCTTCCAAAATAATAAGACAAAGTAAGAACATAAATATTCGAAAATAGTCTTTGATCAATTTTTTTTTTTTGAGTTATTGATTTCAACAAATTTATTTGAAAATGTGATCTTTCTTGCATGGATGCTAAATGAAAAGAAAAGATATGTTTATAATAAAGTTCTATTTAATTTGTTATTTTTTTTCTTTTCATCCCACTGATTAATTTCTAGCCCCCTCTTTCTGTGTTCCACTTGTTTACAACATTTTTCTAAAACTATTGTCCAAATCCAAATACTAGATATTTTTTTTCATTTCTTTAATGAATGTATCCAAAAAGTTCTTTGTTGTACTTATTGTTATAAATACTTATCAGAATAAAATTTAGCAGGTTTCGAATATTTCGAATATTTTTCAATATTTATGATAATAAGTTTCATGAAAATTCTTGTGAGGCAATTATTAATTAAGTTGGGTATTAACTATAATGGTATTTCTTCATTTTATTTTTAATATAGAAGAGCAAATGTATGGATTTCCAAATTTTCGATTAATATCATTAGGCTTTTAGTTCCAGTTTTAAAAGATTATTTTAAGGATTTCCATAAATTTTGAGTAATTTTCAAAAATTATACAAATGTTTAAATAGCCCATATTAACTTGTTAAACATATAATACAAATTAAAAGGATTTTATTTATTTCTAGAAAAACATACACTTTAGGTGATCAAGGAAAACCATAATAAATAATAAGTAAGTATGCTATTGACTGATTAAATTTGTATTATTCCAAAAGCACTTCCAAATAAAAAAAAAAAAAAAAATACAATCTATAATTTTAACTAATAAAAAACAGATATTTTCATAGTTTTTTTCTTCCGAAAAATAAAAAATATTAAAAAAGAAAATCTAAAAATGAAAGATCAAAGTAAAAATTTTTCTCTCAAAATTATATATTTTTTGAATATTCTAAGGAAAAAAAAAAAAAACAAATTATTAAAAATGAGAAGTAGAAGAACAAATTTAATCGAAATTTCAATTCCAAATTATATTTTTTTTCAAAACTAAGGAATTTTGCCTCTAAAATTGATTTGTACATACGAGAGTATAAGGTTTCCAATTCAATGATGTTTTGATAAAAGAAGAAACTAAAATAAGTGTTTATTTTTATAAGTTTTTTAGGGATAAAAATTACCATATATTTATATAAACCCAATTCCAAAAAGTTGGACACACCCAAAATCAAAAATAGGAAAAAAAAAAACCAATTTATTGTATTTTACCAAACCTAATATAAAACCATATTAAGTTTACCCATTAGCAATGCTTTACTAAGTAATCATTTTAATCCAAATAAAAGAAAAAAATATAAAACTCAAAAATAAAAACAGGTGTGTCCAAAATAATAAAACGAGCTGAACAAAAAATGTTTTGGTAAATTTGTTGAAATTTCACCAACCATTGTTGATCGATCAAATGTTAAGATACCATCTACCAATTGTATGTTATTTTTCAATTTAACAAACTCAACAGTAACCTTATATCAACCATTGAATAAAAATTCCACATCTAAGGAAACAGATTACGTTACTGGAAAAAAGGAAATTAAAACAAAATTTATAAAGACAAAAAATGAAATAGTTTGTAAAATCAAAATTCTTTTTAAATTAAATTTAAAGTGCAGTGTTGATGTTCTATCCACTGTTTAAACTGTGTCCAAATTTTTGGAATATAATTTATAATCAAAGTATGTTATAATTGGCTGTGAATGATGTTAGTATCATAGGGTTCGAATAGCACTAAAAAATCAATGATAAATCTTAGAACCAAATGAATTATTAGATTTTTTTAACTAATGATCAAAATATTAAAAAAGTTTCATTTTGAAAAAATTTTTTTTAATTCCTTTTTCAAATCTAAAAATAGAAACCCAAATAATAGTATTCTGATATTTAATAATTTAGATTTAGAACCTTCAAAAAGTAACAATTTTATTTTTTTTTTTTTTTTTTTTCAGCTCAGAAAATTTAAAACAAGCCAATGATAAGAAAACTTTTTTTTAAAAACTTACCAAGTAAGTATTCTATCGACAAGCTAGTTCAATTTATTGAAGAAAAGTCACAATGTTCACCAAATATAGAAATTATCAAAAACAAAAAAAAATCCAAACAATGGATTAGCTAAAATCACACCAAGTTCGAAAAAGAATGAAGAACTAATTAAACAAGCACTTGGTGATAATTTCTATTTTGAGAAAAGAAAAATAATAGTTGCGGACTACTCGAACAAGAAATTCAAAATGAAAAAAAAAAAACAAAAAGAAAAAAAAGAAAAAAAATTACAAGAAAAAAAAAAAAAAAAGAACTAAAAAAAGCAAAAAACCAAAAAAAACCTCAAAAAAAACTCACCAGACAATGCGGAATCGGAACCCAAAAAATACCAAAAACCCAATTGCCAACATAGTACTAAAAACAAAAAAAAAAAAAAAAAACTGATCTAATTAGATCAAATATGAAGGTGAACCATGCTACGATAAATAATGCTGAAGTAGTACTAAATGCGTTATTTCTGCATAATATTCCTTATCATGCAAACTATTATGATATTGAGTATGTACTCAAACCACTTATTCATATCAAAGAACTAATACTGTTCCTCGACAGTAATAATCAATTCAAGGGTTGCGCGAAGTTATTAGTAGAGAAAAAAGAAGACTTTCAAAAATTATTAACTTATTCAGGTAAATTGAAGCTATTTAATAGATTCATAATCATTAACAAATTTATTCATAAGAATAAGATATCCCAACCCAATAATGAAAAGAAAACCTCTGAAATACTAGATAAAAATAAAAACAAAAATAATGTATGGTTCGAAAAAAATTTTTTAAACAACAACAAAATCAATAAAAATAACAATAAGACTCAATCAAATTTTATTCATCAAGAAAAAACTAATAAGATCAATAAAAATTTAACCAACAATATTAGAAATAAAAACAGAAAAATTTCAAAAAATCAAATTGTTATTTTTAATTTACCTAACAAAATCAATCAAGAATTCTTAAAAAAATTATTCAAAGAATATAAAATCTTGGAAATTATAATTCTAAATAATAAGAATAATAATCAAAAATTTTCATTTGTAACTTTCCAAAATGAAGATTTAAGAGATAAAGCTTTGAGTTTTGATGGTATTTTTTATATATAAGAAAAAAATATTTATTAAAAAAGCTTTTGAAAAGAAGAATTTTAAAAAGAAAAATATAACACCCACTAATAATATAAACAACAATTTTAATGAAATTTTAGAAAAAAGAATAATTAACTTAGAAAATGAAATTAAAAAAACTAAAATTAATAATTGATAATAATTCAAATTCAATAATTAATCTAAATAAAAATTCAGAAAATAAAATAAATAAAAATTTTGAGAAAGGGGCCCAAACTCAAAAAAAGGAATCCCAAAACAAACTATAAAGAAAAAAATAAAAATAAAAATGAAAATTATCATTATGAGGAAAAATCAATTGAAATAGATATTGAGAAAGAAGATGATGTTAATAAATCAAAAAATAAAATTATTAACAAACAAAAAAATAATAAACCTTCTTTAGCTGATTTTTTTTTATCTATTGGTCAAACTATCACTAAACAAAAAACCCAATTTTAAACCTTTTTCATTTACTAATAATTTCAAAAAAAATAATAATTTTCATTTACCCAATATAACATTTTTGGAAAACCAATTAAATAATGTTTTTAAAGTCACTATAGAAAATGATAAAGAGACATTTAATTTTTTGAAAAATTTTAAAAGAAAAAATAATAATAAACCCAACGATTGGAATGAGAATAATTTATTACTAAATAAATTAATTGAAAACAAAAATAAAATTTTAAATCATGGAAATATTTTAATTCAAAAACAAAAAGATATCAGTACAAGTAAAGAACTTATTGTTTATACTGAATGTAATTATAAAAATGATATCCAAAAAATCTTGATTTTTATTTTAATCAAAAAAAATCAATTATTGAATTACAAGATGAACACCATAAAGACCAATTGGATATTAATAAAAAGAAAAATATGAAAAATATCAATTTAATACAAAATAAAAAGAAAACAGTTTTATGTAAAGCAATTTCAAAAAAAAATAATAAAAGATGTAAAAAAGAACTTCAAACCCAAAAGGATATTGTAATTGTCATATTAGTCAACTTGATGATTGACTTTATCAATCAAATTCTAAAATAAAGAAATTAGAAATTTTTAAAATATTAATTCAAATTAATATTTATATATATAAATTTAAAAAACCAAAATAATTTAAAAAATTTTAAATGGGGTTTCACAAATCCAAAGTGCCCATTTAATCACCCACTAATAATCAATTTAAAATTTTATTATATCAAATCCAAATCATTAAAAAATAAAATTTTATATTTCTATATACAAATTTTATTTTCCAATATTAATTTTTTTAAACAAGAACTAAACCAAAAAAATTTATTTCAAGAAATAATTTTTTTATTAAATTATGAATATAAAAATTATGAGCATTTTATTGATTTAAACTATTTTTTGATGAAAAATATTATTTTATATGAATTTGAAAAATGGGAATTAAAGAACGTAAAATTAATTCAAATAAAATATTGGATAAAAAAATCATTTAATTATTCATTTATTTCTTTATATGGGGACTATAATTTATACAATACAAATCTACAATTTTCAAAATTATATATCTTAATTCTTAAATTAATAAATAAAAAAAAGAAATTCCAAAACTTAAAAGAATTAAATTTTAATTTTAAATTTGAATTTAACAAAAACTCATATAATAATAATACTGTTACTCATTTTTCATTTATGGATAAATGCCAAATAATTAAAAAAATACAAAATGTCCCAAAAGATAATAAGTTAATTTTTTGCCAAAAAAATATTTCAACTTTGGAAATATTTAATTATTTAAAAAATAGACCAGTAATACGATATCAAAGACAAGGAGACAACTTAATAGAAATTTGGGACTTAAAAGATAGAATTAATTTTTTCAAGAAAAAACTTTCAAGAAAAATTCATTTATTACCCAGGAATTTATATATTTATCACTATTCAAAAAATGAAAAAAAATTATTATTAAAAGGAAAAAAGAGAGAATATAACAATAAATTTATTAATATAAAAATTTTATCATTTAATGTCAGAGGATTAAATGATAAAAATAAAATTTCGATTTTAGAATCTTTTCTATTAAAATTAAACATTGATATATGTTTAATACAAGAATCAAAAAATAATAAAAAAGCCACGTTTCATGAATTATTTTTCAATAAATAAAAAAATCATATGGTAATAAAAATTCTAATAAAGGAGGATTATTGATTATAATAAAAAATATTTTTAAAGATTTCACAAGAGAAATATTGATTCCAGATCTTGATATCATGGGAATCCAATTCACTGATTTTATAATTATTAATGTATATAAGAGACACGATCGAAATAACGAAATAAATAAAAAAATTATCAATCTTTTACAAAAATATCAAAATCATAAAACAATCATTGGAGGCGATTTTAATTTGATTAAAAATCAAATAAATTATTTTTCAAAATTCAAGTTCAAAATTATTTTCAATTCGAAACCAACCAGAAATAATAATAATTTAGATTATTTTATTACAAATTTCAATAATTTAAAATATCAAAAATCAAAAACAATAAAAAATAAAATTAGTGACCACAATGCAATTTTGAACAAATTTAATATTAATAAAAAATGGGAAGTTAAAGATATTTTTAGAATTAAAGATATCCCAAATTTTCATCTTGATTTTATTAATTTTTTTCAATCTAATAATTATCAATTAAATGAAAAACAATTCAAAATTTTCAAAAAAAAATTTAAAAAGAAAGAAAGAATTATTTTAAATATACCAAAAAAAGATTTAAAATTGTATAACTTAATTAATAGAGTATTTGAAAATAATGAATTAATTAAAGAAATAAAAAATAGGAACTCAAAAATGTATTTTAAATTAATTAATCAAATCAATATAGAATTTGAAGAAAATCAAAATTTTTGGAAAAAAATTAATAGATTAAGAGAAACTTCAAGTAAAATGATTCTAAATAATGAAAATATGGAAAAAGCTTATTTTGAATTTCTTGAGTCTATTAGTAAAAAAACCAAAAATATATATAATTAATTTTATCAAAAATTTTAAATTAGACAAAAATAATATTTTAAATATTAAAGTAGAGGAAATATTTTCAACTAAAAAAATTAAAGAAATAATGAAATATCAAAAAAATAAATCAGTAAAAGAATTTGATAAAATATTCCAATATAAATCAATAAAAAATCAAAACAGTGATTTTTATTTAAATTACGAAAGTTTTATAAAAACAATTCAAAAAATATTTCTAAATTGGATTAATGATATTTCTCAAAAAAATATCCATTTTATTAAAAAAAGAAATTTATTATTTATTCATAAATCTGGAGATGAAGGAGTTCCACTTAATTATCGACCAATATCAATTAATCAAACGCTCCCAAGATTTTTTCTTAAATTATTATATGCGGGAATCCAAGACTCTTGGGATTTAGTTTCAAAAAACCAATTTGGTTTTAAAAAAAAATTAGATACAAGAATTGCAGTTCTAAATCTATTCAATGAATTTAATAAAATAAAAAACAAATTTAAAAAAGATAACATTTATATTGTTACAATAGATATACAAAAAATGCTTTGATTCTATCCATCACTCACTTATTTATTACTCACTAAAAAAATTTATAAAAAATGAAATAGTAATAAATTTTTTACTTGCTTATTATTCAAAAGAGGGAATGGGAGTATATCAAGGAGATCCATTATCCCCTTTACTATTTGGATTTATTACTCATTTTCTCTTAGATAAACTCAAACCATTAGCGATACATGTTCAAATGTTTGCAGATGATTTGATACTAATCATGAAAGGATCTCTGATAGAAATAAATTATCAGATTGAAAAAAATATATAGAATTATTCGACATTTTGGTATGAATCCAAATGATGATAAAACGAAAAAAACTACCAATCCAAAAGAAATATTATATCTTGGGATTTGGTTAGATAAAAAAACTCATTTAAAATTTAACCTTGATAAAGTTAAAACCAATTTTAAAAAAATAACTAATATTTTACAACAAAAGAAATTTACTAATGGATTGAAAATTCATTTTTTTAAAGCGGTCTTACATAGTCAATTGTTATATGGATTAGAAATATTTGATTTGACAAAACAAGATTTCAATGATATAGATTTGTGGATTAATAAAAAAGTAACAAAATTTTTATTAATAAATCCACACTCTCCTAGACTTATATATAAAACTGAAGCAAAAATAGATTCAGCAAGAATAACTATATATAAAAGAAGATTTAAACTAATTCAAAAATTAACCTTTTTGGGTTTTCATGAAATAGTAAAAAATCTCAAATTCAGAGAACAGAAATTTGAAAATATTAACTGGCAATCAGACACCCTAAAAGAATTAGAATTTGAACTTGAGAAATATCGAATTAAACAACTGGAAAATAGTCCAAGTTGGAAAGTTCATAAATATTTAAAAATAATTTCTATTCAAAATAATATTAACAAACAACAAAGATACTTAAAATGGAAGGGCTCAACTTCAATCTTAAAACTCAGAAATTTTACAAATTATTTAAATAGATATTCTTATGTTATGAACAAGGACAAATCAAAATACTGTAAATTATGCAAAAAATCAAAAAAAATAGATATCATTGAAGATTTGGATCATTTTCTCTGGAACTGCCCAGCCTATGAAAATAATCGTAAAATCTGGATATCTGAATTAAAAAAATTTAACATCTCTAATATATTAAAAAATAATATTACTATTTTTGATATTATTAGAAAAAGAGATTCATTGTATTTATTAGCCTTAATAGGTAATAAATTTATTTTTGAGTCTTTAACAAAATTCCTAAATCATAATTTAGGAATTCGGGCAAATAAGAGGAATTAAAAACTCCTCCGTTAAATAATAAAAAAAAAAAAAAAGTAACAATTTTTACATTATTTAAATTTCAAAGATTAACTCAATAATCATCAACATAAAAACCCAAATATAGGTTATTTTTATTTCCTTTTCAACAAAGCTAATTGTAACTTCAATATATTACCAATATTTCAGAAATAATTTGTCAAAAAATCTACTATTTACTTATTTAATTTTTGAAAGAAATTGAATTTTAAGTGATTAATATTCATTTCACCACAAATTTAAGAAACATATTTTGCAACTTAGTAATCTGAATATTGATAATTCAACCTTTAAATCTGTGAAAAAGGCAGATTTTTTTTCTGAAAGTGTTGAGTTTTTGAATATTTACAAAGATTATTTTTATTGATAAGATCAACAAATATTACTCCTCAACTAATTGATTTTATAGAGAAATTTAAACCATGTATCACTAATGTGATATACACATTAATAACAATCTACTTTGGTCTTCTACTTCTCCGTTCGTAGACTCCAATCCCTTAAAGACTCAAAAATGAGATTATTGAAAGTTAAGGTTCTTTTTCAATTTTCTAGTTGTTTTAATCAGTTGAAAAAAAAGAATTTTCTTGTTTAAATGCAAAGAAACCTTGTTCGTTTGGTTTGTTCTTGTAAGTGACTTTGAGATAAAATTTCGAGATGAGAAATTTTTTGTATTTGATAAGGACGAATGTAGGTATTTGAATTATAAATGGGGCAAAATTTAAACTTCAGTTTCCCATATTTTGCTTCACCAAATTGAGTTCTCAAAGAGGTAGTTTGTAATTAGTGTATTTGATTGAAAAAAGTAAAGGAAATTGAAAATGCAGTGGAAATTTTTCCCATTTAAAATTCAAATATCAGGATTTCAAAATTTCATGATCTTCATACTTTGTACATGATTTTCGATAAAAAGAATGAAAAAAACATTATAAAGATCAAAATGATACTACACCATACCTTTGTAATAAGGTAACTTTTTTGATACAGTTTAAAAATAAACAAACATTTGTTTGATCGAATAAAAAAAACTGTTTGACAAAAAAGAGAAAAATAAAAAGTCAAACGAAAATGGTTATTGTTTTCAAGATAAGTTACAATTGAAACAAGTATTTGATAAGAAGAAATGGGAACCATTTTTCTCATTTTTTCTCAAAGCCATTTTCAAAAAAAAACGATTTGCTTATGTTTTTTCAATTTCGAATCCCAAAAACAAAAGAAACAAATTTTTCCAAATGCTTTAAAACGGAAAAAGACACAATGACCAAACTGAGATCGATGAACAAAATAAGATCTGATCTCACAAGGACTGATAAGATGCAAGCTGGAGAACTTATTGAGTCGATTGGGTTGTATTTGCCATATCTGAATTCTTTAATTAACAATTGCAGCAAGAGTCTTCCGAAAAAGAAGATCAAAAAATACCCTGCTATGCACTGGACGAGTTCTATTCATCACAAAAATGGGTATTTCACATTTTGGGCGAGAGAGGAAAACCTTCTTTCTGGCTTGCTGTTAGAGAGGATCTTTACGCTGTGTGTTCTCGGTTTCACATATTTGAACCGAATCCATTACTTGGCAAATGAATGCGAGGACTATTCAACGATCGAGCAGACAGTGCACACAAATGCACAAGCCGCGTACCAAATCTTTTTGCTTGTGAGTGCAGAACTGGAAACGGTTACGTGGAAGCCCACAACGTACCCACACGAGATGTCCAAGAACTATATTTCTGCTGTCCTGGATTATTGTCATCTCGTCTCCCAAGAAATTTACATTTATTCCCCATCAAACACAAGCACGGAGGTCAACAACAGACCGCACATTGCCAAAATCGCCGTGGGTTGTAAGGAATTGTATCGATCAGCAATTAAGCATCTTGAAACTAAGCGCACGGAAAAAGAGGACATCAACCCAAATTTTTTGCATTTCCTCGCTACCAAAGAAAAAATCGTGCAGGCATATTCGCTTCGCCTTTTGGCTGTTGAGCAATACAAAAACTCTGCAATTGGGGCAGCTATAGGAATCTTGATCGAGGGAGACAAGCATTTAAATGATCTACAGCCTCCCCTTTATGGGGATTATGGTAAGGCAATGAAAGTTTATATCCCTCAAGTTAAAACAGATTTTGAAAAGCTACTCAAATCGTGGGAAAATGAAAATGAGACTATTTACTTTGAGAAGATTACTGCTTATTATCCAGATAAAAATCCTTTAGAAGCAATCAAAATACATGTCCCAATTGAATACCCTTTACCAGAAGCATTAGATTTTAAACTATAATTGATTCCTTTTTTTTTTTTTTCTGAGTTTTTTTTTGTTTCAATTGGTTTACTGTTTTTCACATTCAATTGAGTGTGACACAAGGTTTTAAAAAAAAAATTTGAGAAAATTGTTCATGGGTCATTCATTTATTTACTATTAAATGTTTTTAATTGATAACTTAATAAAATGCATCGATAATACTTGAATGTTTTATTATACAATAAAAATTTATTATGTTTTTTTCTTTTTATTTAACCTTTCTTTTTTTTCTTTTTTTTTTTTTTTGTTTTACAGTTCGAGTAGAAAAGCTTTTTGAATTTTGACAAATAAAAAAAAATTGAATATTACCTTTTGAATAATTTTTACACTCTTTTTTTTTTCAAAAATATCTATTCAAAACGAACAAAAATCGTCTACTATTAAACGACAATTAATTTTTTATGATGATATTTAGGCAATTATCGCTTTTTTTAGACAATTTTAAGATATTATCAATTATTTGTAATATCAAGATTTTTTAAACATTATCTGATTTTATAATATTAATCACGATTTTGATAACTTTATTATGTTTATTTTTACTTTATAATCAATTGAAAGAGAGATCCTGAAATTAAGGAATAAAAAAGATTTCCAAAATAAAAGAAAAAAATAGAAAAATTAATAAAAATATTTTCAATTTATTTATTCATAAACAGATAACTTAATTTTTTAATAAGCACTTAAATAAAAAAAAAATAAATTTTACTTTAAGTGGTAGTTTGTCATTTGTAAATTTTATTAAGATAAAAAAAAGCGAATTTTATTTTTTTCTCATTTTTTTCACTGAGAAGGTATCTCTTTTTATGGGAGAGAAGAGTTTCAAAGGAAAAAGATCAAGTATTTAATTTCTAATTATAAGACACAAAAACAAGAAATATCATGTAAAGCTTGAAAAAAAAAAACCAAAATGTAAATGTAAAAATTATCAAAAGGCTAAAGGTAAAAATCTGATCAGAAGAGAAATAAAAAATTACATAATTTAAATATAGAATAGTACTGAGAATACATTATCAATTATCAAATTGAATTAAATTCATCTAAATTACCGTGAATGTGATTTCAGATGATTATTATATTAATATCCTTTATTTTTATTTTTAATTTTATCAGTTGATTCTTTCAAAAACTTTTAAACTTTTCCATTTTTTTCTTTCCATTTTTTTCTTTTTTATCAATCTTTTTTATGAATCAATTTTAACAATAAAAATTATTTGTATATATTATTTCTATGAATAATCGTGGAAAATTTGATTTTTCCGCATAAATTCTTTTTCAGAAAATAAAGTATACGTTCATCACTGGTGTAATTTACAACTTTTCAATAATAATAATAATAACTTTTTTTTTTTTTAAAGTTGAGTAAGATATTGTTTGAATTAATCTCTAAATATCTGAAAAAAAAAAGACAAATTGATGAAAAAAATGGATTTTGCTAAAATTATTTTGAACTTTCAAAAATCTCTTTTTTAAACAAAGAAATAAATTGAAATATTTCTCAATAAAAAATAATTAATAAATTAAGAATTAAAGGAAAGAATGATTAATAATCTATTTCATAATATTATTAATTGAACAATAATATAAAAATACATTCAGTTTAGAATGTTTATGAAGACTAAGTGAATTCACTCTTTGGATTTTTAATAACAAATTTCATCATATTAAAAACCCCACAGTAAAAGATAAAGTGTTTTAACTCATGATTTTTTTTTTTTTTTATTAAAAAATAAAGTTCCCTTTGTTTGTGATATTATTATTATTTTGTTTTTAAAAATTTGAACATTTAAATTAATTTTCCATATGAAAAATTTCATAACATTAAATAATAGTCTATATTAACAAACATAAAGAAAAAATACAAAATGCACAAAATTATCAATGAGAATGAAATCAATTAATCTTCAAAATGATCAAAAAACAACAACTATCCTCAGTGTTTCATTACTTTATTAATTACTTTGTTAGTAATTGGTAGGTAAGAAACATAAGAGCTAGTAAAAAGAATGAAAAAATTCAAATAAAAAAGTCAAACTTTTTGAAACAAAAATAAAATTTATTACATTTTAATGAGAGTCTTACCTAAAAACATTAGAAAACCATTTAAACATTTGGAAGTGAACAAAAAAAACATATTTGTTCTCAAACATATAAAAATAAAACCTGAAATAAAAATCAATTAAAGTTCATTTTTTTTAAAATCTTTTTCTTCAAATTTTGAATTATTTCCATATTCAAAAAAATAAAGTCTTCGTTCTTTGATGGATTTAGCTCACCGTCTGTTTACACAAAAAAAATACAATGAAGCGTCTCAACAAATCTCGACATTACTTGAAAAAACAAGTGGGAACAATAAAAAAATTGTCAAGTTAAAAAGCCATCTTGCGCTTTGTGACTATATGAAGACAGGATGCACACAACCAGAAGAATATTTAGAAACACTAAATGGAATTGCTAAACAATTCTCAAAAGATCTAACAACAGCTGATTTAGGCTATGTGATTTATAACCAAGCGATCGTCAATTACCAATTAAAAAGATATCAAAGGGCAGCAACCCAATTGGAGTCCTTACGAAAAAATGTCGGTTCGTTAGATCCTTATTTAGGCTTTGAAGCAACATACCTTTTATTAAAATTGTCAATCGAGAACAACCATATTTCACAATCAAACGAATTAATTTCGTTGATTGAAAACCAATTTTTCCAGACAAACACCAAAAATAATCAAAAAAATTCTGGATTACAAACAAGAAACCAAAACAAAAATAGGCAACGACTATTAATGCTTAAAATTAAACTTTCTTTGTGTTGTTCTGAACATAACAAAGCAGAGTTATTTGTAAACCAATTACAAGAAATTAAAAATAGAAATTTAGAACAACAAAGTAACTTGTTTTATTTTTTTTTCCTTTTTTCAATTTTTTCATTTTTTTTTTTAGTCTCTGTCTTTTTTCTTTTTTTTTTTTATTATCGTTCTTCTTTTATTCAAGTAGAAAGAAAACGATCCTTTATTTCAATTTCATTTGAAACGCAAATTTTTTTGATTCAAGCCAAGCAATTAATTGAAAAAAATTGAGATTCCTTTTTTATTTTTATCCTTTTCCTTTTTGAAACAAAACACAAAAAAAAAATTTGAATATATTTTAATAAAGTAATATGCTCTTCACTTTTTCTTTTTGTTTTTAAAAAATAGAAATGTAAAGTGTTTGGCTTTTTATTGGCTAAAAAAATGATCGAAACTATTTTGTTTTTTGTCTGTACTTTTCAAATTTCCAAGATTTTTTTTCTTTTTCATTTTAATAATCGAAAGATTCAGATCTCTAAGAGTGTCACACAATTGTTAATTGTACATTCAATTTTTGGGTTTGCAAAATAGGGAAGTGGTTTGAATTGTCATGTGTTAATAAAAAAAGTAATAAGGTTTTTTATGTAATTACAAGAGCAGACATTTTTCTTTTTTATATTGCAAGAATTGTTAAAAAAATAAATAAGGTGCTTCATTTTCGAATCTTAACATGGGACTTTTGGCAATTGTTGATTATACTATTCGTTGAAAAATTAATTGAACAAAATTTTCATTTCTCTAACAGAAAGGTATTTTTAATATCTTTGGGAAAACCCAACCCTTTAATATCATAGATTTGATATCTTATTCTAATAAAATTTTGAATTTGAATAAATGGGATTGATAAAATAATATTTTTTTTTTTTGGAAAGAGAATTCAAAAAAAATTTGTTCAATTTATTTTTCAACAAACAGCACCATTAAAATAATGACAATTAGAGAAATTTTATCCAAATTAAAATTTAAAATTAAGTACTTAAGGGAGCGCTCTAAATGAATTCTTCAGATACATTACAAATGCTATCCTTTCATTTTGGTAAAGTTAAAATGGTCTTTAATTCACAGATTAACATCAATAAATTTTGTGAAAAAATTGCTTTTTTTTTGTTTTTATTTTTTGATCTATTGTAAATACCCACAAACCACAACGTAGTAATGAAGAGTGGCATTGGTTTACTGGAGAAGAATATTGAAATTTACTGATTTATTAGTACATTTGTAATAATAATCGACTTTTATGAAAAATAATCAGATTTAATTAAGCTTTAGATGAATTTTACTGGGTGATTAGTACAAAAGTACGAATAACTGATTTAAATGAAAAAAACCAAATTGGACTAATATCTTCTTAGGTGTGTATTTTTAAGGTCTTGTTAATTGAGGTTTTAGAGTAGAACAAAAAATAAAAACGAAAAAAAAACGCCAAAAAACACCATTTTATAAAATACTTTATTTTCGTATTTGGATAAAAGATCGTCTCAAACTTGAACTTGATATAAAATGAAGGTTTTTGTAATTTTATATTCAAAATTAATTTGGAACAGACTTTCTTAATGCAAGATCAAAAAATACTTTATTAATTAAATCAGAAAGGGGATTTTTGGGTTTTAAAATTCTTATACAAAAGGTCAAAACTAAAAGTTTTAATGATCCATCCACCAAATTGTTTGATTTGAAATATTAAAAAATTGTTTAGAAACTTTTGAGGAATGTTTTGCTTTTTCACTTTTTGAAAAATTATTCGAAATTTTTTATTTGTTAATTTACAAAATATTTAATAAAGGCGTAATTGTGTGCCCTGCCTTTCAGGTATACATTTATAAATAGTTAGTATTATTCAATTAATGGGAATTGTAATTTAGATAACTTTCATAAACAAATTGTAAAATTATTCAAAATTTCATTTAAAAAGACTTAGTGTTTTGGTGTGAAGAAGCTTATTGTTTTACAAAGTAAAAAATAAATTCTTTGAAAAAAGTGGTTTGAAATTAACAAATAAAAACCCCTTTTTAGCTCAAGATTACAAGTCAGACTTGTTGAAAAGTAATTTAATAAAAATTGTTTATTTAATTCGTATATTATCTCATATTATGTTTATTGTGAAATACTAAAGAAAGTGTTATAATATCTTTTATTATTAAAGTAGCTGAGTGTATAAAAATAAAAATAATTCAATTTTTGAATCATTTTTTTTTTAATTTTATTACTTTTAATTAATTATTCACACCTTTATTTTATTATTATACATTTAAAAAATTGGGATGGTTGTTGTTACGTTCCATTCAAATCTTGAATTTTTTACTCGATTAAAAATGAAAAAGTAACATGAGTAATTGTTTTAAAAAAAATAATTTGAAAGGCCAATGCCAACGTTCTTTTAAATACAATTAATTTGGTATTTATTTAAAAAAAAAATCACATTCTTTCTAAAAATTTATTAATATCTTATTTTTCTTGGTAAAAAATAAAATGTTTCCAAATTAATCTCTTGAAATTTACAACAATCACTCTTTTTTTTTATAAATTTATTATTTTATTTTATTTTTATTTAATAATATTAATAGAAGAAAACCAAATAGAAAAATTAAATGGAAAAGAGCTTTTGAAAGAAAATTTATGTTTAAATATGATGAGGTGTAAAATTGAGAATTCAAAGATGAATTTAGAAGAAGCTAAAAATAATTTATGGGGATTGAGTAAAATGGTGGGTAATTTAAAAACCGAAGAAAGGGATCAATCAGAGTTTTGGTCATCATTTTATAACAATTTAGGATGTGTCGAATTAAAGAATAATAAGCCGGGTTCTGCATTATTTTATTTTAAAAAGGCATTACTAGCAAATTCACAAATTTGTAAAAATGAAAAAACTGTTAATAATTTTTCAAAAGATAAAAGAAGTGAAATAATGTATAACACGGGCTTGTGTTTAATTTTACTTGAAAAGCCACAAAATGCATTTCAATTTTTCCAAGGTGCATTGGTATGCTTATACAATAGGCCCAAAGTGTGGATAAGATTAGCAGAGTGCTGTTTATTGGAGCATTTTAGATTAATCAAGGACAAGGAACAAGTGGGCAGTCTGAACCGTTTGGTGAAAAAGGTCATCGGGCAGGGTCAATCGAGAACAGTTATACTCCAAACTGGAATTGGACCAAATGACGGGTTGAATATTCATGAGGAATCGGTTAGCTTTGAAGATATTGTATCAAGTAACGTTGGTGATTTGCAATTCCATGGAATACCTGTCCAATCAATGAGTTTAGATTATGCTTCAAAGGCGGCTTCAAATTCCATATTAATTTCTGAAAAATTATTAAAAATAATAAATAATCAAAATCAAAAAACTTCAACAACAAGCAATAATAATAAAAACTCAAAAATTGATGAAAATAATAAAACTCAAAAGAATGAATTCAAAAATGGAAATGACAACAAAAACGAAAACGAAAAACAAAAAAATAAAGAAAAAACCAACATCAATCACACAAATTTAAATACATTAAAAAATGGGAAAACAAATATTGATCTTGACAACTTATCAAAAAATGATCAAAGTTTAAAACAAGACCTCGAGCATGGATTATTATTATTAAGTTATATTTCTTTATGTTGCCAAAACCCTGTCACGGCTTTATCAAGTGCCAAAATGTTATTAAATTATAATCCAGACCCCTATAGAGAATATTTGGCAAACATTTATGCTGCAGAAGCCTGTTGTTTATTAAATAATCCAAATTTAGCTAAAGAATATATCTCCCAAACCTTACAAAAAAGAAGATACCAAGTTGAAAAGTTATTTAAGGGGCCAAAAAATTTAAAAATCATGTCGCCGAAAGAATATGAATCAGATTGGTCAGACTGCGTAACGCTTCTAAATCTCGCATTTGTTTTGATTTTGCAAAATGATATACAGACGGCATCGGAATATATAAAACAAGCTTCTAGAATGTTTCCCAATTCCCCTCTTGTTTTATTATCATGTGTATACCTTGAACTTTCCAATGGAAATAACCAAAATGCTTTAGAATTATTAAAAAGCTGCCATGCTTTTTATCCTTTAGAAAATTCACAAAAATAATGAAAAAAACAGAGACTATTTGAAAAGTTTTCATTTTTATTGTTTTTGTTATTATTTTTTTGTTTTTTGTTATAAAATTTTTATTTTTCTTATTAAATTTTGTTTTTTTATTTTGTACTAATTGCTTTAAGGATTATTGACATAAAAAAAAATAATAAATATGGATTATTCCAAATAAGTAATGAAATAATAATAATAATTTGTCAAGGGAATAACATAAAAGTTTTGAAAATCTAAAATTACAAAAGGTAGTTCACAAAAGATGATACATTTTTTTTAAAAATTTCATAAAAAAACATCTTTGTATGTGGAGATATTCTTTAGTTGTCAATACCAAATTAAGTGAAATTCTTCATACCTATTAAATCAGTATCTCTTCCAATTATTTCATAATATTGTTTATTAAAATATTTCAAAAAAATGAAAAAAAAAAATAAACACTTTTTTTGGAGAAAGCGAGGAACATCCAATTTTGATAAAAAAAACTGGGCAATAAGATAATGGTACAAATGATTTTTTAAACAATAAAATACAGTTCAAAGCTTTTCCATTCTATTGAAGATTTTATTGAGATTAAACAAGTTATAAAAATGATTTTATTGATCAAAGAGAAAAAAATAATAAACAATTTCCAGATAAAAAAAATATCATATGTCTTGATTTAGAGGAAAAATATTTTTTTAAAGGATTTGTTTTAATCGATATATAAACATTTAAATTTTATTAGAATATTGTTAATCCCATCTTTTGATTCATATTTTTGGCTCAACAAACCCCCAGAATCTTTTGATAAAAATTGAAAAAAAATCAAAATATTTTTGAACCCAAATAGATTCCATGTATCTTTGTGAAAAAAATCAAATAAAAATATAAAATAAAAATAAAAACAGAAGAATCAATAGAAAAAAGATTAAAACCAAAAAAATAAAGAAAGAAAAAGGTGAAAAGTAGTCTATAATAACTAATTGTATAAAAACTAAAAAAAAAAAAACACGTTAGGGTTTGGGTTAATAACTGTCGAAATCACCTCCACAATACTTTTGTTTAAAAATTTTGTTAATTATAATTTAAAATGGTAGTAGGTCGTTTTATTTTCTCGTTGTTTTTTTCTTGTTGATCTAATATGTAATTTGTATCTTGATAGTTTTTACACTTTTTTTTTTTTTTTTTTTTCAATTTTCTTAACAACTGTACTTCACGATTTCATAATTTATCAGTCATCGCTTCTTTTTTTGATTATAACATGTAAGTAGGGTTAGATCCCGAATTAATGAAGACTGGTTAAAAATCTTTATTAACTTTGTTTTAACAATTACGTCATAATTATTTCTTCACGGTATTTTTTTTAGGTGACGCATCTTGTAAAATAAAAGACAAATATTTTTTCAAAAATTAATTACTAACAATTCTGTTATACTAGAAAAAATCTTTTATATGGGTACTATACTTTTAAAATATACTCTTTTTGTTGAAAATTCCTTCCGTGGCCAATAAAATGCATTTTTTGGCCAGTTACTGGAGAACTTTTTCAAATGAAATCTAAAATATTTGAATAAATTATAACCAATCTTGAACGAAATTATTTTGATCACGGGGGTAGTATATTATTTATTAGAATTTTTGAACTTTTGAAACTTATTGAAATTTTTGTAATTTTATTTTGACTAAAAAAAAATTTGTTCAAAAAAAATCTTATACTGGTTATAAATTATTGAATTCGAATTCCTTTTTAAAATAGTTGAAGTAATTTAATAGCTAATGTATAGATATATATTTTTTTTCGAATATTTTGATGAATGACTTGAATAATATATTCTTTTTGTTTTTTTAACATTTTAACAAAACATCTTTTTTTCTTTTTTTTTTTGATAATGTTCTTTATCTTGTTTTTATGTTAGGTTCAATTAATCTTGTAATAAAGATATTAATTTTTTTTTCCAAAAAAAAAAAAAAAAAAACAAACAGAAATCAGTAAGTGAATACATATAAAGGAAATACAGAAGGCAAAAAAATAGAAAACAATAAATATTTTGAATATTCAATTTATAATTAATTAAAAACTTTACTTTAATCTTGAATTGAAATAAATAAATAATAAAAAAATGACTGGATTTAAAAATAATAAAAATAAATGAATAGTGATTTTATTTCAAAATTGATTTTACAAATAATAATAACAAGATATTTCATAAAGATAAAATTTACTTTTTTTAAAATAAATTTTTCTATTTAAGAATTGAGAATTAAAAAACAAAAAATAAAACAAAATTAAATTATAGAATAAAATGATAAAACATTAAACACATTAAAAAAGAATAAAATAAAAACAACGAATATATTATAACAGATAAATATGTTAAACAGCGTATTACAATTTTAGAAATTTCTAAACTTTATAATAACATCAATAAAAACGAATAATTTTTAAAGAATAATAATAGTGGTGGTGGTAGAGGCGATAATAATAATAACAATAACAAAAACAATATTAATAACAATACTTAATTCATAAATTTTCTTAATAATGTCGCTTTATGATCAAAGGTAATTTGTTGGGTTGAATTATTTTTATTAGAATATTTTATTGTGTATGGATTTTTTTTATTCAACTGAAAATTTGTATTTAATTGATGATTAATCCAATCAAAGATATTACCATCGGATTGGAAATCATTATCATACATATTAAATATATATGGCAGAAATATTTTATTTTTATTTTGATTTGTTTTAACTAAAGGTTGCAAAACTTTTTTGGTAATTTTTTGCAATGCAGTTTGTAAATTCTTTTTATGATAGACTGTAATAAAAGAGGGAAAGGAATAATGATAGCAGAGGAAATGTATTCGAAGATCAATTTTTTTTAAAATTAAATCATTCAAATAATGTGGTTGGTTGTGAAAATATTTACGATTATTATTTTTAGGGTCGCTATTACATCTTAATATTCCATGATAAATATCATTCAATGACAAATATTGTTGGTTTATTAAATACTTTGACTTTTTTAATAATTTCTCGTAATGAGCTTTATCCTTAGGAAAGCCATTAACGATAAAGCTATGTAGAACCATTGTATTATATAAGTTGATCCAAAATCTTAATTTATCATCTTCGTTTTTTAAGCAATTGAAATTCACATTTTGAAATTGTAAAGACAACTCCAAAAACCGACTAAATTGGATCGATTTCAAAATTTGTTTAACTTTAATTTGTTCTTTTCTAAAATTATAGTTTGAGTTGATTATATCCAATAGCATCACTAACAATTTTTCGCACAGTGTATCTGCCTGTTCCTTTTTGCCCTTGAAAAGGTTTTCTTCATTCAATGCCTTTGGTTTATTTTTTTTGTTTAAATGTTTTTTTAAATTGTTATGAATTAAATAACATTTTTTCGTATTAGTGTTCAAATTATAATTTGAATCCTTTTGCAGATTTTCTGTCAAATTTTGATAAATGTCACTTTTCATAAATGAGCTCAATGAATTCCTATATAAATGTCTGTAAACTGTTTCTTGTGCTTGATCAAAGATTTTTAAAGAAAATTGTTTTTTAGAGATTTGATCAATAATTTTTTTCCGACATGAAAAGATAATATTGATTTCAAATAAAGACCCTGGTTTAATATATTTTAAATAAATGTTTTTTGCCTTTTTTTTCATTTTCTATTATTATTTAACAATTTTCATTTTTTTTTTTTTTTTTTAAATTAATTAGAGTTAAATTAGGAAAAATTGGAAATATAATATTTTGGATACATTAGTTGTTTAAAAAAGAAATGAATAAATAAAAAAAAAAGTAATATATCTAGTTATATATATATATATATATATATGTGTGTGTGTGTGTATAAATAGATTTAATTTTGTTTCAGTTTTTTTTAAAAAAATAATAATAATTACCTTATAAGAGCAGACGTGTGTCTTGTAATCTTTAACATCTTGAAAAAACATAATATTTTCTTGATTAAATTGTTTGCATAAAAATTCTTTAAAATAATCAAACGCTAAAGGTGTTGATAATAAGTTGTCGAGGGTTTTAATCGAGACATCAGATTGGTCTGAATAATGTAAATTATATTGATTTTGATTTTTTCGAATTCTTTTTAATCTAGTATAATCGACACTATTGCTTTTTTTTTTTTTTTTTTTTTGTTGAGAATTTTGTTGCTGTAAATTATGAATATGATCATAGTCACTATTGGATCTGCAGTTTTTAAAATTCCTTTGTTGACTGATAATATTATTCATATTATTCATTTTATTATCGCAATTTTCAATTGATTTCCTTTCGATAAAATCAGGATTTGAATCACAAATATTTAATTTTTGATTAGGATGTTTGCCATATTCGTAAAATAATTTTTTTAAATCAAGTGTTTTTCTTTTATCAATGTTGTCAATACTTGCATAGAATCCAATACTGTCGTTATTTATAAGGTTATTTTGCTGATTACATGATGGTTTAATGTTTTTTTCTGGTTTTAAATTTTCAAAATTTTCACATGAGGATATCTGAATTTCATCCAAACTATGACTTGAGTTTAAATTTTTTTTTTTTAAATTTGTTATTTTATTTTTGGTTTGGTTTGTTTGTTCAATTTTCTTCTTTTTCTTTTCTTTTTCTTGTTTTTTCTTGCTATTGCTATTAGTCAGGCTATTTTTGATTAATAGATCTTTATTTTCAAACTCTGAAGAGACTTGAAAGTATTCTTTATAGTCAAAACCATCTAAAACATCGGATATTTCATGCCTTATCTTTTTGTTTTCCTTGATTAATTTTTCAATTTTGATTTGTATCAAATTTTGTCTTGTTCGTTCTCTAAAGAAGGTTGCTGTTGGGTTTTTCCTATTCCCCAATTCGAATGTTATTTTTTTGATTCGTTTGTCGATTTTTGTTACAACCTGTTTTAAATCTTCAATACTTTGATTTTGATCCAGTATTAATTGTATTCCTTTTTTTGTTTTTGTAGTTTTTTCAAAGTAAATTCTTGTTAGATTTTCTTCTTGTAATTTTGTTTTGGTTAAATCGCCCAATGTTTTTTGGAAATTTGTGATTTTATTTTTGAAAATTTTGATCTGGTTTTGATTTTTTTGTATTTTTTTGATTATTTTTTCTTTTTCTTCTTCTTCTTTATTTTGATTATTTTGTTGTTGTTGTTGTTGTTGTTGTTGTTGTTGTTGTTGTTGTTGTGCTTGTTGTTGTTGTTCTTCTTGTACCTGTTCTTGTTGTTGTTGTTGTTCTTGTTGTTGTTCTTTTTGAACCTTTTTTTGATCTTCAAGGTTTTCAAGTTGGTTCAATCCATAAAATTTAGAATTTGATTCGGGATCTATTTTCTTTTGTTTTGTCCTTATTTGATTTATTCTAATTTTTAATAATCCATTTTCAGTTTGTTGGCTCTGAATTCGAGAGTCAGTATCACTTATTTTCTTTGTGTAATCATTTAAGTGTGTGAAATCAATTAATTTCTTTTTCTGAAATTCAAGCTCATTTAATGTTTTTTCCAAGTTATTGGCAACGAGATTAATTCTTAAGAGTTCTTTAACTAAATGATCGTTCTTCATTTTTTTGTTGTTCCTCAGCGAAAAAATTGTTTCTAAAAAGGTTTTTCCATTTCGAATTTTAGTTTTTGTTGTAGACATGCAAATTTCGTTTTTTTGTTATTTTTTTTTAAGTTTTCCAAAAAAGCAATAATTTAAAAAAAAATGAATTTTATTTGTAAAAAGAGAACATTTTTTACCATCTCTCAAATAAATAGTAAATAACTCTTTCTGTTTCTAAAATTTCTAAATTTGTAGATCTTTTTGCTTTTTTTTATTTTTTATTAGGGAATTTCTTAAAGTAAAACAAAGATTATTATTTCATTGATGAGTTCCGTTTGCAATTTGTTGTGGGGATTTTCTAAAATTTATAGGTGAATTTTTTCCCCTAAAAACTGGTATTAGATCAAAAAAGAAAAATTACTTATTGTGTTTTTTTTATTTGATCAAGGTTTTTCAAAGTGTGCTCGAAAAATTAAGATCAATAGTTGAATATAAGTTGGCTGTATATCTTATATCGATATTATTCTTTTTTTCTAGATGATATTTTAAGTGTATTATTTTTGAAAAATTATCAAAGTATTAATACCAAAGCTACATTTTATTTTTAAATAAAAACCTTTCATGAACAACAAACCAAGAATTTGTCCAAACCCGAAGTAGCCACTAGTTTTTTTCAAAATATAACTTAATTGTAAGTTTTATATTATTGTTTTAAAGGAGTCTATTATTAAATTGTCTAAATTTGTGCGATTTTTGGAAAATTTAAAGAGATAATTTTTTCGGACTTTTCTTTTTTTCTTTTCTTTTCTTTTTCATGTTTTGTCAGGAAGGTTTTTTAATTCCTGAGAATAAGGATTTGAATTCAAAAAAGTTGAAATTTTAGCGAAATAATAAAATTGATTTGTTTTTGCTACAATTAATAATTCTCAATTTTTTCATAAAAATAAATCTATTTTTCGATTTGTTCTGAAAAACTTTTCTTTTTAGATCTTGTTAATGAGAATTTTTAGGTTCTAAATTCATTTTCAAAATTTGATTGTCAAAAGATGAAAATAAAAAAAAATTTGTAAAAATTTATGTGATTAATTTTAGATCAAAAAACAAAAACAAAATTCAACCCATTTTTGCAAATGTGAGAAGTTCCAAAATTCTTTTAATATAATGTGGTTACCCATTGAAGTTTTTAAAACTCTTTTAACAACAAAAACACAAAATCATGACTTTAACTTTTTCATTCTAAAAACGATTGTCTTTATTTTTATTTGTTGAATAAATGGGAAACAATTATCTTTCTGTTTACTTTTTGCTTTTACAATAGAACAGTTTCCAAAGAAGTAGGTTGGGTGTTGCAATTTGTGATCTCTTTTTGAAAATGGTCAATTAAACAGAAGTGAAAATTTTTTACCTTTTGAAGGTAAACAAGACAGGTATTATTATTTTTTGCAAACTTGACCTAAAACAAGACAACAATTTCGAATAAACAACAGTTAGAATCTATTTAAGAATCGTTTCTGAAGAAAAGATCTCTTTTTGCTTTACAAGTTTGATTTAAAGCTTTTTATTGCCTAGAAATTAATAGATCTTTTTAGATTCTGATCTTATGTTGTTGTTGAATTCTTGCAATTACAATTACAGAATTTCAAAACCAATGAACAATTGTATAGTATCCCTCAAGATAACATTCTTTGAGTGTTTAAATATTATTCTTTACAACCTTGGTTTCGTTCCTTTATTGATTTCTTGACAAAAAAAACAAGGAATATTTCAAATTTTTAATAGCTTTTTTCAACAACAAGATTTGTTTTTACGTTCTCAAATTAAACTCGAATCGAAAATAATGAAGACTTACAAATCGTAAATTTCTGAGATTCATAAAACGAAAACAATTCCAAAAAAAATTTCCTTCTGTTTCAGCTTATAAATTATTATGTTTGTTCTTCAAAAGGTTGTTTTGGTTTGGTTGAGATGAAACAAGGAAAAATTACACTTTTCTAAATTATAAAAGTTAATAAAGTTTTTAATCTAATATCATTTACAGTCAAAGGAATGAGATCACAGTAACACATACCCTCTTTATTTTTTTGTGAATTTATAGGTCATTTGTTAACTACCAAGTCAGGCATTTGTTTTTCCAAGATTTCGAATAAACCACTCTTTATTTAAGGTTTACAATCCCTGAAACTGGAAAAAAGATTATCTTGTATTGGGTGTGTCAACTTGTTATTTTGGTTCTTAGCTGATCGATCCACAACTAAGTTTGGATAGTATAGGTGGTTGAAGAAGGCTATTTTTGTGATTTTATTTTTTTTTTTTCCGAAATCCGAATTGATGAGTCTAAGATTAATTAATTGGAAGATATTTAATTAGTAATTGAGTTTTTTGTTTTCTATGTTGAAATTTTTATTTACGCTTTGTATTATTTGATGCTTGTAAAAAAAATTTTTTTTATTTACTCCTAATTCTGTAAAAGGAAAATGATAATTTCAATTGATAACCCAAAAATTAACACTTTCAATTCAATACCTTCCAATTAATTAATCTTAGACTCATCAATCTGGATTTCGGAAAAAAAAAAAATAAAATCACAAAAATAGCCTTTTTCAACCACCTATACTATCCAAACTTAGTTGTGGATCGATCAGCTAAGAACCAAAATAACAAGTTGACACACCCAATACAAGATAATCTTTTTTCCAGTTTCAGGGATTGTAAACCTTAATGGCGAATTTGTGAAATATTAAGAAAAATTTCTAAACAGTTTCAAGACTGATTGAATTGCCCCTGCCCCCGTTGGGCGTATTTCAAAATATAAACATCAATCACAAACACATGTGACCAAATCCTATAATTTATATTATAAAAACCAAACAATTTTTTTTTTCCTTCTTGTTCTAATGAAACATCTAATTAAAGACCCAATAGTATATCCAAGATCATCCAAAATTGAAAGTAAACTTCATGGTCTTTTTACGTAAAATTTAAATTATTCTTGTAAACTGTTCAAATTTTTAGATAATTTTCTCAATTTTTTTTCATTGTTTTTTTTCAATAGAATTTTCCTAAAAAATTTACTCTATTTTTTGAGAAAAATTTAGAATTTGATACTTCATTTTTGGTATTTCATTTACAATACATCCAGTTTTAATTTTAAGGCACAAACTTTGAACTAAATTTAAGGCAGAGAAAAAACTTTAATTAAGGGACTAGTCTATATTAAATTTTTTTAGGTAAATTTAATAGAGATTTAGAATTTTTTTTGCCAATTACTTAGATTTGAAATCAAAGTGAAAAACTTCTTAGTATATTAATGAAATCTTGCTAAATGACATTCATTAAATTTAGTTATTGTTTTTATAGAAATAAAAAATTTTTGCATGTTTTCACTTTTTTGAAAGTTGCTTTTTTTCAACTTATCGCAAAAATACAAAAAATAAAAAAAAATATGGTCAAGAAAGCAAAACCTTGTTATGTTTGTGGAAGAAGTAGAAAAAATAGTTTGAAAAATAAAACTGAAAGGTTTTTTTTTGGATTTGCATGAAAACATAGTTTGATTCGAAAAAAATATACAATATATGCTTTACTCTTAATAAAAGATTTTCTTTCTTTTCTTGTACCATTCTTTTTTTTTCATGAATCTACTTTTTCAGTTTACACTCTTTTGTTTTTGTTGAATTTGAAGTTTTTTTAAGTTTTCCCAAATTACCATCCCAAAAGTTTTTGTCAGAGTCAAAAAAAATCAAAGAAAAGAATAAGAACTATTTTTTAAAAAAGTAATTATTGATAAAACAAATCGAGTTCTTTATAAAGTCAAGCTGGATGAACAGAAGTGAAAGAGAAAATATTCACCAGTTTTAAATTATTTTTTCGTTTTTCAAAATGAGAATAAATATTAATTTTGAGAAAATAATTAAATCCAAAATTAATCAAAAAATTCTCGTCCGTTAAAGATCTTTTTTTTTTAAAAAAAATTTTAAAAGTCACCTATTTTGACTAAATTGTAAAATTTTAAAAAAACAAGAACCAAAAGTTCTAACATTGAAAAAACCTGTCTATTTTCAATTTTAAACATATTTCAAGATAAGGATTCCTTATTTAGTTATTTGTCAAAAAAAAAAATTAATAGAGACTAGCTACTTAAGGAACAGAATTCAAATAATATTAAAATAATTCTTGAAAATAAAATTCCAAAAAATGGGAATTAATTTGAGCATTTTGTGTGCCTTAAATTTTTTTTAATGTTTCTACATTAAATTTGAAGAAGATTGTAATTGGAATCTGTTTAAATCAAATATTATTTGTTGAAAGTTTTTTTTTCAGATCAAACGGTGCAAACATGATGAAAATTTCTTAAAAGATTATGTCTACCAAGAAGAAGTCAAAAAGTAATGTATTTTACCAACAAATATAAATTATATTAGTGCTATTATCGTTCAAAATGTCACAATAAATTGATTAGTAAAAAAGTAAAATAAATTGATTTATTGAATTAAAAATGATCTGAGTATTAGTAAAAAAAAAACAAGATTTTTTGAAACAAATCTTTATTCAGATACAAATTATTACTTTCAGTTGACAACACCCAGAATTTAAATTTGAACAATATCTTTCTTAAAATTATCTTCAAATATAGATCAGTTCTTAAAAATTCAATCTTTTATTGAATTAAAATAATTATGTCATGGGATTTTTTTTCTGAAAAATATATTATAGATTCTCAAAAATATATTGAAAATACAATTAACTTTTAAAAAAAGGTAAACAAAACAAACTATCTTTAAGTTTTTCGGGCGAAGATTATTGAATTGATCTTAAAATTAAAAAATTATATAAATATTATTTTTATAAGTTCTAAATACGAGTTATTAAATACTAGAATATTAATATTTTGAGTTTTTAATCTTTTAGATTTGAAAAGTTATTTAAAATAACTTTTTTAAATGAAAATTGTCTACTTTGATACTTTAAAAAAAATCTAATAATCCCCCCCTACTTTCATAATATATATATATATATATATATAACGGATTTTTAAAAGCACTGTTAACAAAATATAACACTAATGTTATATTCCTACAATTAAACCGACAAAAGAAAAATCCCATTTATTTAATAATACCACAAGGATTAGCTTCACCACAAGACATAATTCTAATTTGAGAGGAATGAAAGAAGAATATTTGATTTTAGTGGGGTGTGATTGTAGATTCTCTAGAAAAATTTTTTATAAAATTATTTGATATTTTTTTTAATGTTAAACAATAAAAAAAAGAGTAAAGAATTGATAAAATTGGTTCGATTTTTATTTTTTTTATAATAACTATTTTTTTTATAAGATAATTTTAGATTCTTAGAATAAAACTTACAGCTATTTTGTGGTTTAAATTTTGATCGAATATAATCGTATCCACTTCTCAAATTCCACCAAATACCAGTATTGAAAACCCCAACCATATATATTTTATGATAATTATTAATATTGGAATCCTTCTAGCGATTATAGCCCCATTCGTGTTTCCTTTTGTGATTCTCCATATTCTAATATTTTCGTTCTTTTTCAACAAAATCTATTTATTACAAATGCCAAAGACGAAAAAATCTTTCGTATTGCTTTTTGTTTGTCATAAATAAAAATGTAAAAATGATGAAAAAAATCAAATAAAAACGAAAAAAAAATATAAAGGATCCTATATTGAGAAAAAATTTAATAAATAAAAAAAAAGTCTCAAAAAACAAAAAATCCAAATTTTTTTAAAAAAAATTACTTATTTCTCATAATAAATTTCCAAAGTATTAAATTTCTTCAATTTAAAACCAATTGTTTCCCGCAAGTATACCATCAATTTAACATATTTTATGATTATTTTTTAACGTTTTAAATTTGTTAAAGTAAGGATTTTTTAATTTATAGTGATAAAAATAACTCTATTGAAAAAAGTAAAAAAAAAACGAAATCTTCGAGATCTCAAAAAGATTTGAAGAATGACACTTCAAAACTTAAAACAGTTGTTTTTAAAATTATAATTAAAAACCATTCAAATTGGAAACTGAGTATCAACCTTTGAAACTTGTTTCAAAAAATATTCCTGGTTGTTGATTGTTAATTTTAATAGATCGATTGAACGTCTAGTGTTGGTTGGTTTTGGATCTAAATTAGTTTTGTCATAAAAATTAAAAAATTTATTTTTTCCACTTTTTGAAAATTATTTTTCACCTTAATGACTCCCCCTTAAGGAAATAAATTTTTGCTATTCGGATCTTAGTCTCTTCACACTATACTTCAATTAAACAAAAAAAACCAACCTATGATTTTGTTTTAATAGTGGTGTAACATATATAAATCAGAATTGTTTTTCAAATTTTTTAGATATATTCAAAAGCTTTCATAAAAACTAATTATTTCAAAAAAATGGGTTACTGTGTAATCCCAAGAATTGATAAAAACTTACAACTAGTTCAGTTTTACAAATCCTTAATTGACATTTTCCGAAAAAATATTTATTAGATTTACTTTTTGTAAGAAATTAGTTAATTAAACAACTCTCAAATCTTCATAACGGTGTTACTGTTTTATTTTTTGTTTAAAGAGAAAAATTTTAACTTTAGGTCTCACAATAAAGACTTTGGAGGGATTTTTTATTTTTTGATTTTCTTTTACTATTAAATTTTTTCAATAAAAATGAGTAACGACCAACTTTTTGATCTTTTAGATTCCACATTACAAACAGGTGAACAAAAAGAAGACAACCAACAAACCCAATCACAACCCCAACCACAATCTATGGGTACTTTATTTTTTTCTCAACAACCAAACGAAAATTTGAATGAAGAAAAAAAAGAAGAAAATTTGTTTGGTAACAATGAAGGATCAGAATTAATTCAACAAAACGAAAACGAGATTGTCTTAGAAAAATTTGAAGATGAAGAAAATGAAGAAGAACAACAACAAGAAGAGGAAGAAAAAGAAGAAAAAGAAGAAAAAGAAGAAGAAGAAGAAGAGGAAGAGGAAGAGGAAGAGGAAGAGGAAGAGGAAGAGGAAGAGGAAGAAGAAGAAGAAGAAGAAGAAGAGGAAGAAGAAGAAAATTTCAACATGAATGAACAATCAATTGGAAAACCAGTATTGTAAGCAATCGCTGAATAAAATTTTATTCAACAAACCTAATCTTAATTAAACCCAACACTAATTCTTTTCTTTTTATTGTCTTTTTTTTTTCTTTTCTTTAATATTTTTTCTTTTGTTTTGATTTCTATTTTTTTTTTTATTTCAAATAAACTAAACGATTTGAAACAAAATTCCCTAGGGAATGGCAACAAAAGGTACAAAAACAAATCCAAGAACAAGAAAACCAATCAGAAGAAGAGGTTAACAAGTTACGTGAACAAGCCAAATTAGATCTTCAAAAGTGGTATGAAGAAAAAAATGAGCAATCAAAAAAAATTTGGAAAGAAAACAGGTTTGTTTTTTTTTTCTTCTTCTTTTTTTTTTCTCATTGTTTTTGTTGTTTGGTTTTTAATTAAAAATTAATCCTTGGTGAAACAAAAAAAAACAAAATTTAAGGTTACTAGGACTTTACTGGTATTTGAATTGCACAGTGGTGTAAGTAACCCACGTTGACAAGCTTTAACCCATTACAAAAATTTAGCTCTAGTTTTTTTTTTTTCAGACTTTTACATTTGAAGAAAGATATATACAATACTAAGTTTAAATTGAAATTGGGCTTTCAGGTTAAATTTTTGACTAATATAAATGATTAAAAATATTAAAGGCTTTGGTTTTAAAAATTTCTATTATCAAAATTTGTGAAATACAAAATGATTTTCTTTATGATTAAAATTCAAAAAATGATCCATTATAGTAGTGAAAAAAATATCTGACATGAAAATAATCCCTGACAAGATTTTTAATTGTCAATATTAGGAAAATTGTTTTGTAATTTCTTTTATTTAAAATCAAATCCTTTTTTATAAATAACCAATTTTTTCGATGGAATTGCTCAGCCTATGAAAATAATCGTAAAATCTGGATATCTGAATTAAAAAAAATTAATATATCTAATAAATTAAAAAATAATAATATTTTTAATATTATTAGAAAAAAAGATTCATCAAGTTTATTAGCCTTAGTGGATAATAAACTTATTTTTGAGTCTTTAATAAGATTTCTAAATAAAAATTTAGGAATTTGGGCACACAAGAGGGGTTAATAACCCCTCCATTAAATAATAATAAAAAAAATAACCAATTTTTTTATGAAACAATTAATAAACCTACCTAAAGTTCATTAAAGTAGGGTGTATAGAATACTCAAGTAATTGTTTGATAACAATAAGTAGATCTGCTTTTTTTTGAAAAACAATCGATTTTTATAGAGGTTTACAATAGTTTGGAAAATTATATTTTTTTTTCTTGTTTTTTGATTGAAGGGTGTTTTGAACAAGTGTAATTTCATTAATCATTATTCTAATAAGTGGATGAGTTAAATATTTTAAAAAGTTTGATTCTTTTGTTCTAAAAAAGGATTTGATATTAAATAAAAGAAATTACAAAACAATTTTCCTAATATTGACAATTAAAAATCTTGACAGGGATTATTTTCATGTCAGATATTTTTTTCACTACTTTACTCATTTTTTTGACAAAAAATTACAATTTAATCTTTCAGTATCTTCATAATTCTTTATTAAAATTTATACAAAGAACGTTAGTTCTTGTTTACATGTTGTTATCATACTATTAGTATGTTTCTTTTATCTCTACAGTTAACCAATATTTTTTGATCACGTATTCAAGTTTTGTAATGAGTTAAAATTAAATACATGTGTTAGTTACACCACTGTAAATAGGAAATAATTTTTACTTCATTTTCCTTATTTTTTTTTTTTTACAAATAGAGTTTTCCAAAGAAGTAGGTTGTAATTTGTGAACTTCTTTTGAAAAAGTAAAATGAAAATGCCTTAAATTTAGATTATTTCGATTTCATGTGCAAATACCAGTAGATCATCAATATTATTTTATATAAACTTTTTGTTCAGCATACACATTCATAATGGTTTAATTAATTAGAAATGAATTTAAATAACTTTACAATATCGATTTTTTTCCAAATAAAGATTGTTTAAAAAAAGCTTGTAAAAAAATTTTAAATGACACACTGGAAATGGGTCTATTGAATTAAGTCATCTATTTTAGGGACAATTTTGAAAACACTTTTTTTTTTAAAACAAACTTACTAATTGTTATTATTTTCAAACTAAATAATTATTCTCACCATTCTGGAAAAAAATTGTCAAATGTAAAAAAATTATCAGAATCGATTTTAATTGTAAAAAATGTTTTTAATTGTAAGAATGGCAGTGAAAAGGAAAATTTTTCAAGATTTTTTTACTTATTTTTCACTGATCAATGAAGATATATGAAACTGAAATTCCACACACTGGATTAATACCTATTCTTAAAATCTTAAAGTCAATTTCACATTAATGGAAAAATTATAGCAACAAATAATTCAAAAAAAGTCACCTTTTACAAAGGTTTTCATTAAATCTCATTTTTTGGAAAATTAAAGATTCTTAAATTTTGGTTTAATTTGATGTTTTGAATTCTATTTTGATTCCAAGAATCAATCTAATTTTTTGTATTTGGTTTTTAAATGAACAAAAAAATACATTAGAAAAATATTATTTTAAAATGAGAACATTTACTACTGTTTTACAATTAAAACCGATTTGACAATTTTTTTCCTGAATGGTCATTTGGAATTTAATCCACTAGCAAATTAGATTAAAACATAAAGAAACTGGACACAGTCATTTTCAGAAAGGCTAAATGAAATAGTTTAAAAAAATATTCTATAAAAATGTTCAAACAACACACATTAGAATAATTTTATGTGGGTTGGCTATTAAAACTTTTATCTTTCACTTTTTGAGAATGAGTTTGGAATATAACGAATACAATTTGAAAAATTAAGGGATTTATTTATTTTAAAATAAAAATTATAGAAAAGTATTAAATACGGAGGAATACCCTTTGCTTTTTTAATCATATTTTCTGTTTCTACTTGATGTATTAAATAAAAATAATGGACTTTATTTCAAAAATTTTCTTTTATTTCGTAATAGAAATTACAGAAAATACCTAAATATTAAAAATGAACTTTTTGCTTGATGAAATTAATAACAAAAAAAAAAAAAAAAAAGAATCTGTATTCTGAAAAATAATTTTAACCCATTTCAATAATTTTGGAAAAAAACTAAAAACCTTTCAAATAATGATTCTTTTTAGATTATTTTCTTTCTTTTTAGATAATTTTGAGGTGTATAAAAATTTTTGAAAAATAGTTTTTCTCAAATTTTTTTTTCAAAATATCAATAATCAAGATCCATTCTTCTAAGCAAGTCAATAATAAAGAACAAAAAGAGGAAAACACAAATTTATTTTTATACAGTTATTTTTTAGAAAACAAATATTTTTAACAAATAATCAAAATAAAATTTTTCAAAAACTTCATAAGACAAAAAATAAAATGAGAACTGAAACATTAAAAAATTATTTAAGGGGTGAATCATTACTGTGAAAAATAATTTTCTAAAATGGAATAAAACAATTTATATTTTTCATTGGTAGCCTAATACCAATCAAAAACCAAACAATCTGTGATGTTCGATCCATCTCCAAAAATCAAAAATCAAAAATCAAAAAAGAGGATATTTTTTGAAAAAAGTACCAAAGAGCGACACTCAATTTCCAATTAGAATGGTTAAAATATATAATTTTGAAAACAACTGTGTTAGATTTTGAAGTGTCGCTCTTGGGTGTCTTTTGGGGATCTCAAAGATTTTTTTTTTTCGTTTTTTTTCCAAATGAGTCATTTTTATTCTGAAGGAATATTAAAAAATCCTTACTTTGTCAAATCTAGAGGTTTACAAAATAACCACAAATTAGATTAAATCGAATTAAATTGATTGTGAACTTCAAGAAAGCAATTTGTTTTAAATTAAAGAAATTTAATCCTTTTTAATTTAAAATAAGAAACTAGTAATTTTTTTTTTTAAATTTTGGATTTTTTGGAATTGAGAAATCTTTTAAACTTATTTTTCTTCGTTGAATTTTTGAAATTGAGATTAAATGAAATTTTTTTTTTGTTATTTGAATTTTTTGTTGATATAAGATCCTCTCAAATATTTTTTTTCTTATTTGAATTTTGTCAACCAAAAGAAGAACAGTTTCGCAATACCCTACTTTGGTGAGTAAGTCACCCCCTAAGTATGGAACAAATCCACGATAAATGAATCGAGCCTTGAAACAAAATAAAACTTTTTATTTCTAAAATTGTTAAATAATTTTAGAAATAAAATTAGAATAAAAAATATCAGAATAAAAATTTATAATAATAACCCTAACTTTATATATATATATATATATTCTTATTTCATACATATTTAATTGCTTTATAAATATCTATAAATTAGACGCAAAGAAGAACTATATCTCAAAGAACGGGAGACACTCTATAGTACCGGTAAGCCATGGGAAAAAGTTGTCAGCTTTGTTGATTTGGGAAAGGTAGAAGGCAGAGAAAAAGATGTTACAAGAGTTAGATCAATATTTTTAAAGCTTAAACATTAAAAAAATATTTAATGAGAATAAAAAAAAGAAAAAAAGAATAAAATTTTATCATAAATCACGTGTTTACATATATTTTATTTCGAAATTAATCATTTTATTTCTTCCTTTTTAAGTTTAACTCTTAAAATTGAAAACTCTTTTTATAATTAAAAATAAAAAAATATATATTTCTCATATATTATTATGATTTCTTCAAAATAAGTTCAAATTTCAATCAATAAAACCAATAAATTGAATTTTTTTTTTATTTTGCAAATATTCTATTTAATTTTTTTTTTGAAACCTTAAAAATTAAAATCCATTCCACTCAAATGTGACCCAGCCAAAAATGAAAAATTCAATTTTATTTCAAAGAATCAACAAACTTATGATTGCTTAGAAATAAGAGAAATAATAAACTTCAGATTACAGTTGATATTCATAAAAGAAATGACTGAACAAAATTATAATTTTCAAAAAAAAAAAATTGTTAAATTAATTTTTGAGTTTCTTTCAGTTTCATGGGAAAGATTGATCCAAAATTTCTCAATTTCTTTGGAAAATTAAAATTCTTGAAAATAATATTTTTTACTTGTAAATATCTGAATTTGAAAAGAACATACAAAGCCTCAATTTTCTTAATGTTAATTTGGCGTTAAAATATTTTTTTTTCAAATTTACTTTTTTAAAAAAAAATAAAAAAGGAAATAAGAAGAAAAAAAAAAACAAAAAAAATTTGACTAAATAGGAAAAAATGATCTAGAATTAAAAATTGAAATTTTATTTTGAGAAGAAAAATGAATTAAATTCGAGGAATATGTTCTATTTCTTCAATAAAACCAAACCCCTTTGACTGAAAATTAGTTGATAAAACCTTTCTGATACGCCAAGAGGGAAGAGGTTACTAGTCAACAAACTTGAGCTCTCTAATAGCAAAAAATTCATTTTAATAATAGAATTAAAAACATTTGAGGAAGAAACATAATTCAAGAATTGAAAATAATTTTCAGAAATCAAAAAAAAAAAAAAAATAATCAACCCCAAAAAAGTTTATTCTTTTATTAAATTGATTTTTTTAGTTATTAGAAACATCAAGTTTGTTGACAAGAAACCTTCACTGTGAGTATTTAAAAGTTTTATATTTTTTGGAAAAATGATAAATTTTACAAAAAAATCAAAATATTAAGACACAACTTTTGGATAATGAATAACTACAACAAAAAATAAAAATTTATATATTAAAAAAAATCATTTATATAAATGTCAAAATTTTCATACTTTGATTATAATAATTTTTTACCTTTATATATCATCTAATTCATATAATTTTTTTAAAATAATAATTTAGATATTTCTCTTGTATCAATTATTAAATAAAAAAATTTAGTTAGTTTTAAATAAAAAAAAAAAAAAAAATTCTTTTCAATTAAATCCTATGATAAAATTAATAATTTAAATGTGTTTAAAATGATATTCTGTATTGATATTTTTTTTTAAATCGTTTCTATCTCAGATTATTTTTTTTAATAAAAAGTACTCACATTTTGACAATTATCTTAATATTGGAGTTCTTTTATTTATTTATTTTTTATTAAATTATTGAATCGAGGTAAAGATATAATTATAATTTTAGGATAACTAAACAATTTACTTATCAAATACCAATTTTTTTGAAATTATAATTTCTCTTTTTCTTTAATTTTAACATTTCCAAAAGATATTTTTTGAATTGCAGTAACCTTCTGAAATCTTCAAAATATTTGATTTTAAGATATTTTGATCTTCATTATATACAAATGTATTCAAAAAAAAACCAATAATTTCTTATTTGATAACTTTCCTCATGCTTGAATTTCTTTATTTTATTATAAATTGATTATTTTCAGTAGAAAATGTATTTAATTCGATTTAATCTAGTTTTTTTATTTTATAACCCTCATAATTTGAAAGAGTAAGAATTTGGTACCATTCTGATAAAAAAATTACATATTTGAGAATAGTAAAAAAATTAAAAAAAATCTTGGAAATATCATATTGATGTAAAAGAGTCACACCTCCAAAACTGGAACAGTTGTTTTCAAAATTAAAATACATAGTCATTCAAATTGGTAATTGGATGTAACTATATTTGTTACAAATTTATAAAAATTTTGTCAATTTTGATTCTTGATTTTTTTGTGATTGGTCTTACAAAACATGTTGGTTAGTTATTAATCGGGATTAGATTCTCATAAAAATTAAATTTTTTTTTTCCAATATATAAAAATATTTTCACTGTAAAGACTCGATCTTAAAATGAAGATGATCTAATTTTTATTGGATATTTTTTTTATGAGAGATAAAAAATCATATTGTTTTTTTTTTTTGTAAAAACGAATATATTAGTCAAACAATAACACTATTTATAAATTGGAAAACATTTATTATTTTAACACTGTATGGAAATTAGAAAAAATAAACAAATTATTGTAAAATTTAAAGATCTAACTAGTACAAAATAAGGGATTAAAATAAATTAATGAATATTTTGTAGGTTTAGGTATTATTAATAGTTTTATTTATTGTATAAATAAATAAAATAAATCAATTCATTTTTGTTTTTTATTTTATCCACTTTTTAGTAGCCAAACCTATTCTTCAATCAACTACTGAGTATTTGTCAATATTTTTATTTTCAGATTTATTTTTAAAATCTTGATATCAATTAAATTCTTTAATGTTTATGATCCTCTCGAATTTGAAAAAAAGCTTATCTTGTAGCAATAGTAGTGATTTGTTATTTAAGTTGTTAACTTGATTCATCTTCAACTTGACATGAATTTTAATAGTGAATCAAACTAGTAATTCTTTCAATTTATTTTTTTGGCAAAATCCAAATTAAAGAGTCATAGGCTAATAGATTCGATGCTATTTAATAATGAATTTTGTTTTTTGGTTGTTAATTGAAATATTTATTTCCCTTTTAGTCCATTACCAAAATTAAAATAAATTTTTTTCAAGTTCTGGATATATCTAAATCTTACATAAAAAACGTCAATTGACAATCCAAAAACCACAATTTTTTATAAAATTACTTACCAGTTTATTTACCTTAGACTCTTCAATTCGAATTTGGGAAAGTAAAAAAAAAAAATGTAAAAAATTACTTTTTTGACTAACTTTTAAAACTCATATTAAAGTAACATTGATCAGCTAAGAACCAAATAAACAAACCGACAGACCTTGAACACAAGATACCCCTTTTTCAAATTTCCTGGATTGTAAACCTTAAATCTTTATTTTAGAAACAATAAAGATCATTTCTTTGTCTGTTTTTTTTTTGAAGAGCCTTTTTCACAAATTAGTCAAGAACCGAAATTCAAAATTGATAAACATCAAGAACTAAATGTAAGAGAATAAAAATATGAAAAAAAGTGCCTTCGTTAATAACTAAATTACCTAAAGAAGGAAAAAAATAAATTAGTCAACAGTGATGTTTTTTCCAGAATCACAAAGGAAACAAAAATCATTTTTTATCTTTTTCTTTTTCTATATTCTTTTATCGTTCCTTTCTAAAATGGGAAACAAACTAAATCCAAAAAAGATCAAAAACACACGTAGGAAATTTCTTTTTTTAATTACCAATAACTAATAATCTCCAAACCAATAACAACACTAATAAACAATGATCACCAATTTCTAAAAAATATCCAAATTTTAATACTTTGACAATACTACTTGATCTCACTAGACTCAAGAAATTTTTTTATAAACCTAAGGCCAAAATACAAAAATGATAAAACCACAAACCAAAAAGTAATTCAACAATTTTTCTACTTTGGATTGTTTGTTCAAAATTTTCCTAATCCTTTTGATTATAAATTCCTTTTAATTGTTTTAAAAGATTCTTGTCAATATTTATAGGGTGTTGGAGCGTTGTCCACCTGATAGCAACCAAATTGCCTTAAATTTTAATAACATTCCTTTGGGGAATCGAAATTTTTTTAGGATTGTTGATGTGCTAACAAAAATAGATTATGTTACAAAGTTGTCCGTTCGTAATACTGGGATCACCCCAAGCTCAATCGAGAAATTTTCAAAACTTTTGACTTCAAGTCACTCATTAAAAGAAATTGATCTTAGCGAAAACAGGATTGGTAAAATTCCTTCTGGAAAATAACAAAAAAAAAAATAAAAAAAAAACAAAAATTAAAAAAAAGATTTTCAAATTACCAAAAATAATTTTCTTTTTTTTTTTCTTGTTTAATTTAATATCTTTGCACCTTTTTTTCCCTTCTTCATTTTTTGTCACCTTTAGGCTCATCTGGCACACAAATATTATGTGAGTCAATTATTGAACAACCAATAATCACTGGTTTGTTTTTAAATTCCTGTGAAATCAAGAATGATTGTTCTGAAATGCTTGTCAAGCTAATGAACAATTGCCCCTCATTAGAAAATTTGGAAATCCGAAGAAATAGAATTAACAACGAAGGTATGAAAGTCATTGTTTCCGAGCTTGCAAACAATTATTCCTTATGTAATTTCAGATTTGACGAAAATGATTCAATTTCAAAATCTATCAAAAGAAAGGGAATCGAATACATCAAAAGGAACTCTTCAGTCAACGAAGTGCTCTCACAAGTGGTTGCAAATGTTGTTTCAAAACGATTTCATTTCAAAATGACAGATTTTTCCAAATCCATCCGTGGGATTAAAGAGCTCAAGGAAAAAAAAGAAGAGTCGCTCCAATCAACGAACAAGGAATTACAAAAGCTCTTCCAAGAAACAAACAAAAGGGCCTATAGAGACAACATTAATGACTCAAAGGTCGAAAAGAGTATCTGGAGAGTAGGCTTTGCCGAAATGATGGGAAGAAGAGAAACGCAAGAAGATGTCTTGGCGATCAAAGAAAATTGGTTAAAGGACATTTCTGTTGATTCCTTTTGGGCAGAAAACAACGGCTTTTGGACAAGAGAAGAATTAGTCGACAAAATTTCTGGTACAAAGTATGCAGACTATGACGAAGAGGATGAAGAGAATGAAATTGAAGTAATAAACAAAAATGAATTAAGAAATTTCCCAATTGAAAACGCAGATTTTTATGGTTTGTTTGATGGGCACGGTAAGTTTTCTAGTCTTTTGTTTTTAGTTTTGTATAAATTATTGTTGTTGAGAATGAGCATTTGTTCTTAAATACTTGCACAAAGCACAATCACCAAATTAATATCTTTGACTTCATTTTCATTTTTGATTTCTTTTTCGATTTCGATTTCGATTTAGCTTTTATTTTCATTTTCATTGTTCACACAAACGAAGAATTGAAAATTCATTTGTTAAAACCATTGATTTCACAAGAAAAATTTTACACACTTTAAATATCAGGCTACAATTTTGTGAATTTTATGTTCAGATCCAAAAATCATTTTTGAACTTCTTGTGAAAGCCTGTGGAAAAAATACTGTCATTTTCTAATTTGTGAATGAAAATTTTTATTTCAAATTCCCAAAATATTTCACTAATTCGGAGTTCAAAATTAGTTTAAACTTTCATAAAATCAATTAATAATAATAATGATATTTAATATGAATTTTCCTTCTTAAACTTTTGAGTAAAAATTAACTGTTTTATATTTGAATTTAACAGTAAATAAATTTTTATACTATTCCAAAACACAATATAAAGGATTATAAAGTAAAACGAAAAATATTTATTTATTTATTGAGAGAAAGGTGTAATTAAAGAAAATTTTATCAAAATAAAAAAAAAAGAGAGAGAAGAAAAATAATTAAAATATTAATAGAAATAATAATAATAATATCATTTGCATGACCAAGTTAAAAACATATCTACTGTAGTTAAGTTTTTTTTAATTTCAGAAATAAAAAGAAAATTTCTGAAATTTTCTTTTAATTGACCAAATTTAAAAAAACCTCCTTTAGCTTTTTCAGAATTCAAAAGAATAGAAAAAAATCAAAGATTTTACTCAATTCTTTTGAATTAAAAAAATATAGATACTACCTCTCAGAGTGGGGAACTAGTTACCAGAATTTATATTTTTTTTACTATTACAAGTATTTTTTATTTTCAATTTTACCTTATTAGTTTTTCTTTATTCCCTTAAATTTTTATAACCATAAGAGCTTTGATGAAAAATTCCCGAAATGAACAATAAATATCATAATTTTGATTAATTATATTAAAAAGTTTCTGTGTATTTTTTCTAAGAATAGCTTTTTTGTTTAGTTTTTTGTTTAATATTTTTGATAATAAAACGAAAAATATTACAGGTTAACCTAATAATTCAATGAATTTTTGGTTTGTTTTGACTCTGTCACAAATTAAATTTGTTAAAAATACAAAAAAATAGAATTTCCAATCTAATAAAATAAAATTTATCAAATGAAAATTCAAATTATTATTTTTTATTATTGAAGAAGTGTAAATTACACTCTAAATTTCCTTAGACTTAAATTTCTTCAAAGGTAATTTAAGCTTAAAATCCTAGATTTTACGATTGATCAAGGGAAGACCTACCCAAAATTTTTTCTTTTTGATTAAAAAGCAAAAATAAAAAATTGAAAAGAAGAAAGGAAAAAAGAAAAAGAAAAAAAAAAAAGAAATTTAAAAAGCATTTGTAAGAAGCAATTGGTAAAAAATCAAAAAAAAACAATGCTATCCTTTAATTAAGAACTCCCAAAATCACAGTCACGATACTTTTGGCTGATTTAATTTAATTTGATAATTGATCATGAATGTTCATTTGGGGAGTGGTTGTTTAATTTTTGTAATTTCTTTTTTCTTTTTGATTTGATTTGCTTTAAACCTTTTGGTTATTTTTAGCCTTTGCTTTTTTGCTTATATTTTCAAGTTACTCATACTTTTGTGTTTCGTTGTCTCAGTATTAGCAAGTAACCACTTGATCTTTTTGCTTTGTAAGTCTTCTTCCCAATATAAAGAAGATTCAACGAGGGGAAATATGGAAAAAAATGAAAATTCAAATCATTTAAACAACATTTCAGGATGGCTCTTTTCAAAATTACTATTATTTTTTTTTAGGTAAATCCCAAGTTGTTTTGGTTCTTAGTGGTTGATAGTTTTATTTTTCAGAAAAAGGAGTCAAATTTTCAACAATTGTATTTAAAGTACAACGATATTTTTTTGTTTTTCGGTTCAATCCTTAAAATGGGACAGTTGGTTAAGAAATTATATTTATAAGAATTTGACAAATTAATTTCTTTGTGAATTTTATGTGATTATTTTTCAATTTTTTGTGAATCATATTGGAATAAGTTATTTCAAAAGATATGATATTATATTAATGATCCAAACAAAATTAAATCATTAGTTTCGGCATACAGTGGGATAAATAATGCGTGCTGAAACCTCCTAACCCATTACTAAAATTTGAAACATTTCCGAAATATTAGCATACTGTAGAAATAAAAGAAACAAACCAATATGATAACAACATTTAAAAAAGAAATAGGAGTCTTTAAATAAATTTTTAAAAAAGAAACATGAAGTTATGGAAAGATCAAAATGAAATTTTTTGACAAAAAAATTAGAAAAAGATTTCATTTTTGAATTTTTACAAAAAAAAAATTTTGTTTCACAAAATTTGTTAATAAGATGAAATTTTTGAAATAAAATCAATTAATATTTTTGAACCATTTACATTTAATTCAAAAATCTAACCTCAAAATTCAATTTAAACCTCAACCAAGTCTGTATACGTGTATCTTCCTATCTTCAAATACCTAAGCGTGAAAAAAAAAAAATGAGTTAAATATTAGTAATGGGCTAGGGGCTTTCAACACAGGTTAATTTACACTACCATATTTATTGTGTAAGGAAGAATTACAAAAAGATTGTTTTTTTCATATATTCTTGAACAAATTTCGTTTTTTATTTTATTTGTGAATTTTTTGTGACAGTTCTCAAAAAATTGCAACTCTTGTGTATAGAACCTTTTCTTTCTTTTTTTGTTTTTATTTATTTTTTTATATAAACTCCATTTCACTAAAAGAGTCCCAGCTAAAAATGAAAAATTCACTTTTTTTGTTTTAAGAACCAAATAACGATTGTTTAGAAATAAGAGAAATAATAAACTTCGAATTCGAGTTGAGATTCATAAATGAAATACCTGAACAAACCATAAATTTCAAATAAAAAAAAAAAATGTTTAAAATTTTTGGTCTCCTTTCATTGGAACGTCTCAAGCAAAATTCTCTATTTCTTTGGAGATTTAAAATTGTTTGAAAATAAGATTTTTTAATTGTAAGTGTATGAAATTTTAAAAGAACATACAAAGTCTCAATTTTCTTAATGTTAATTTGGTTTTTCAAATATTTTGTTTGTCTCAAATTTACTTATTTTTGAAAAAAAAAATTAGAAAAAAAAAAAGCAAAAAGCAGGAAAAAAAATTGAGAAAAAAAAAAAAAAAAAAAAATTACAAAATGAGAAAAATTGATTTTGATCTAAAAATTGAAAATTTATTCTGAGAAGAACAATGAATTAAATTCATGGAATATGTTCTATTTCTTCAATAAAACTGGGCCCCTTTGACTGAAAAAGAGTTTATTTTGAAAAAATAAACACAAAATAAAAATATTAAGATATAATAATCATTTTGATTTAACAACTAAATTTCAAAAATTTTGAAGACAGTTAAAACATTTTTAAAGTATAACAGTACAACGCCTTTGTCCCATTTGGAAAACTTATTTTTTCAAAATTATTAAATTTGAAACAAATTTTGAATTTTATGAAAAATTTGAATATAAATTGATTCAGGACCTGATAAATTTTCAAAATTAATGATACTATTCAAATTTCACAATTTTTATTCATGTAGTAGTTTAGGTTAGTAATTTTAATTAATTGATTTTTTTTTAATTTTTTTATTTGCCTCCTTAAGGATTGAACATCAGGCGAAAGAATACTATTGTGTTTTGTAGAAAATTATTGACAAGTTGACTCTTTTATCTAAAAGACAAACATTTTTTTCAAAAATTATACAAAAAATTATACAAAAAAAAAAGAAAAATTCACATTTTATTGTTCAGTTTTGAATTAAAATTATTATTATTTAGATTCAGAATTTTCTCTAATTCTAACAAATTTAGCAACCTCCAGAATAATTCAAAATTATAATTGGAGAAAGCACATTTCAAAAAATATATTTTGTGAGTTTCTGAATTGTTTTTAAAAAAATTAAAAATTGAAGCCACTATTCATGGCAAATTAGGCTCAATCTAAAAACCCTCCAAAGCTATTACAAAATTAAAACTATCAGCCATTAAGAACCAAAACAGCTTGGGATTTACCTAAAAAACAAATGGGAATTGTAAAAAGATCAATCTTGAAATGATTTTCAAAGGATCTGAATTTAATTTTGGGAAATTTTATTTTATTAGATTGGAAATTATATTTTTTTGTATTTTTAACAAATTTAATTTGTGATCGAGTTAAAACAAACCAAAATTTTAAAGAATTATTATAGGTTAACCTATAATATTTTTCCATATTCTGTACAATCCTTAAGGTTCTTTTTTACTCTTTTTTTTTTTTTTTTTTTTTCAATATTTAAAGCTTTAATGAAGGTATAAAAACAACAAAATAGCTATTTCCAAAAAAAAAAAAAAAAGCATTTATTTTATTTTCTGAAACATTTTCTAGTAAAACGAAAAAAACAAAATAGACAATTTTAATTTTTTTCCTTCACGTGTTCTTGAGAGCAAAAAAGAGAACTAAACTTTCAAAAAATTTCAAAAAAAAATTAAAATTCCTTTCTAATTCAAATAACTATTTTTTCTATTTTCTTATTTATTTGTCTAATCTTTTAAAGGTGGGAGAGAAGCATCTGAGCATGTAGCAAATAATTTGCCAGGAAGGATTAAAGAAAAAATAATGAATGGCGAAAAAATTGAAACGGCAATTCGTGATGCATTTATTGAGATCCATCAGGAAATGGTTTCTTGGAGTTTATATACCGGAACCACTGCAGTTATAATCATCATTATGGGAAATTTTGTATGGGTTGTTAATCTTGGAGATTCCAAAGCTGTTTTATGTAGAAATGGAAATACAATTCCGATAACAAAATCACAAAAGCCAAGTGATCCAGAAGAGAAAAAAAGAATTGAAGAAGCAGGCGGAACAGTAAAAGACGGTAGGGTGGATGGAATTTTGGCTGTTAGTAGAGCACTTGGAGATGGGTATTTAAAAAATAAAATTAGCCCAGTACCTCAAATTAATAGTTTCCAACTTTCTTCAACCGACAGTTTTATTATTCTGGCTTGTGATGGTGTTTGGGACGTTTTATCAGACCCCGTTGCAGTTGAAATTGTTTCTGAAGAAATTGACCCACAAAAAGCTGCAAAAAGGTTAAGAGATGAAGCTTATAACCATGGAAGTACCGATAACATTTCTGTTATAACGATCTTTTTACAATAATTATCTCTACAAGAACTTTTTTTTTTTATTTATCTATTATTTTTTTTACTTCGAATATTAATTACATTTTGAATACATAAATATATAAAATTTCAATAGGTAATGGAATTTAAAAAACTAAGAAAAAATAAACAATTTTGCTTTTAATTTTTTTCCCCTTTTTTGGGATTTGAGATCATTTTAACAATTGAATTTTCTCATAAATATGTTTTGATTGTAATCTTAACCATATCATCTCTTATTTATAAACATTAGTGTATTTTTTGCAAAATTAACTTTTTTCCTAAAAATTATCATTTTTTTGAGATTATTATTATTTTAAAAAAAATAGTTTCTGAATAATCCCTTTTTTACAAAAAAAATTATTTAAATATTCTTTTAAAATATTTATATTTATCGTTAATTCCTTATGATTGTTGAAAACATTTATAGGATATAAGAATCTTGTAAAAAACTTAATTTCAAATTGTTAAGAAAACTTTTAATTGTAGAGTTAGTGAGCTATAATTATTATTCATTTTTTTTTAAATTCTTCTGAAAATCTTTCTCATTTCTTATTTTGCAATTAGTAATAGATTAATTGAAATAATTTATCATTAAAGTAAGAAATTTCAATTTTTTTGTCATAACTTTTACAAAATGAATAAGAAAAAAAATACACCAATTATCAAATCAAATATATTTAAAATACAGATTTAATAGAACTAAAAGTGATTTTTTTTCTTTCCCTTGAAATCAATTTAATTATTGAATAAATGAGCAAAGAGTGTTAATTCAAATTGTATTTTATTTAATGATAGTTTTTCTTTGGTAGTTGAAGTCAAAATATCAACATTTGATCAGACAACATTTGAATACAAAATAAATTTTACTATTATTAAATTCTTGTTTTGTAATTTATCTATTTTTTCATAATTGAAATTTTTTTTTATAAATTTTTATAACTTGAAAAAAAAAAATAAATAAAATAAAGCAAATAAACCCAGGGGTATTAGACAATATTGTGAAATACTCTCAAAACACTCTCAAGGGGGTTATCAAATAATGGATAAAACTTTTTGAAGTATAAAAATTAATATTAATTTTCTACTATCTCTATTAATTAATTAACCATAATTTTGTAATTACATTATATTAAACCTGGTTTTTACAAAATATAGTATAATAAGGTTATTTTTACATTATTTTTCTTCTCTTCAATTTTTCTTTATAATTAATTTCTAATCACAAGTGTTTTTATTATATATATATATATATATATATATCTCCACAATAAAAGAACTTTTCTCGGTTTGTTTAACAATTTTAATTCATATCCTCTCTTCCTTTTTTTTAAGAATTACTATTTTTTTTAACATTCTATGTAATTTTACATAATTTTACTTTTTAGACTTTATTTAAATAATAAATATCCCACAAAGCATTAAATATTATGATTAAAATTTCTAAAATAATTAATACAATATTTATATATAAAAACACCATTTCACCCAAAGGTTTGCAGTTGGAAATTAAAAATCACTTTTTTTTAAGAACCAACCAAACTTCGAATGTTTCGAAATCAGAGAAATAATAAACTCTCGATTTGGGCTGGTATTCATAGCATAAATCCCTGAACAAACTATAAATTTCAAAAAAAAAAAAATGTTGTAAAAATTCATAAGCTCCCGTTTCACTGGGACGTCTTGTGCAAAATTTCTCAATTTCTTTAAGAAAATCAAAATTTTTAACGATATATTTTTTAATTGCAAATATATTAATTTTAAAATGAAATACAGATGTATACTTTTTTGTCTGTTAATTTAGATTTTCAAAGATTTGTTTTCAAATTTACTATATAAAAAAAAAAACAAAAACTAAAAAGAAAAAAAAAAAAAAAAATTACGAAATGAGCAATTTAAAAAAAAATAAAGTAAAAATCAAAAATCAAGAAAAAAAATTTGATCAAAATGAGAAAAAATGATCAGATCTAAAAATTTGAAATGAAAAGCCAATTGAAAATATATATTGAGAATAATAGTGAATTAAACTCACAGAGTATGTTCTATTACTTCAATAAAAATGGGTCCCTTTAATTCGAAAAGAGTTTATAAGCTAAATCCGAAAAAGTAAAGAACTTTTTTTTTTTTTTTCATTTCATAAAAAATTATCTTGGTTAGAGGATTATTTCGTTAATTGTCAAAATATAATTCTTGTTAAATATTAATACAAATTGAATCAAGGGTAATAGTATTTATTTTAAAATGATTATGTTTTAATATTAAAAAAAAATGAAAAAAAAAAAAATAACACTTTTTTTGGTGAAAACAATGTACGAACAATTTCAATAAAAAACCTGCAATATCGAAAGGATAAAAATGTTTTTTCAAACTGGGAAACGCAGTTATATGTTTTCAATCAATTTTAACAATAGATGAGTTTAAACAAATTTTGAAAACGATTTTTTTGATCAAAAAGAAAAAAATAAACACCAATTTTCAATCATAAAAAATATCAGATAAAATCGAGATCAAAAAATTTAATTTCAAATTCATTAAATAAAAAAAATCGAAAACAATCGAGTTTAATAAGAAAAAATCTGAAAAAATGATTTCAATTTCGAAATAACCAAAATAATTATTTTCTTCTGATATTTGTTCAAAGCATTTAAACACATATAATCCACTCAATACATCTGGATTACTTTGAATGGAAAATTTTTTAGATTTTTTTTTTATTGTTTAGTAATGTTTTTGATTTTTATTAAAATATTAACAATAACTTTTGAACATTAAAAAAAAAAAATTAAAAAAAAAGCAATTAAAAACTCAAAACAACCCTTGCTAGCTTTTTTATCAAACTTATTATTTTTTTAAGTAGAATTGCAAAAAACAATAATAACAAAAAAAAATCAAATAAAAAAAATTAAAAAAGAAATCTTTATTAGATATTAAAGCTATCAATCCCATTTTTGGTATTATCTTTAATTGCTGTTAAACATTTCATCCAAAACTTATGTATATAGATATTAACAGAAATAAAATCAAAAATGTTATTTGAATCGATCAAGCTAAAGCAAAGATTATGGTTGATATTTTTCTTCACTTTTTTCATATTTTTGGTTTTTCTACCTAAAAAAATCTTCTCAATTTTTGTAAAGGGGATTGAAACATGCTTTCCTTTTTTCTTCTGATCGTTCCAGCATAAACTCTTCCCATCTCTGGAAAGGTAAAACAATCTTTGTTGTAATTTACCATTTGGCTTTACTTTGGAAACAAGCATCCCGTTTTCAAAATATTCCTTCAAATTGCCCAAATAAAACTTTTCAGAACTAAAAATCACTTTGATGTGCTTTTGATTTTTAGTTTTTTTCAGAAGGTTCCGAAACAATGATTTAAATTCTGATTTTAGTAATATATTTTCTCTTTTTGATTGATTAATGATTTTATAATTTTTAAGATTGTTATTATTGTGGTTGTTGTTTGATTGATTTTCATTTTGATCGCTTTGTGTTTTTTTAAAGACATTATTTTTATGAATTTGTTTGATTTGTTTTTGAAATTTTGCGATTTTAAATGTATTATAAAAATTTAATATTTCGAATTGATCTTGTGACATAGAAAATTGTGGATCATTTTTCCGCTTAATAATACTTGAATTGTTTGTTGTGTTTTGTTGATTTCCTTTGTTTGTTGAATTGGTATCTTTTAAACTTTGATCAGGAATTTCATAACTAATTCCATTTTTATAGTCATTTTCTTTAGTATTGTTTGCAATTTTAATTTTCTCATTTTTATTATTTTCATCATTAAGGTTATCATCATCATCATAATTGGGATTACCATTATTATTAGATGAAAATTTTCTATTATTGGTATTTTCAATGATATTATTATTTTTAAATTTATTATTCTTATTCTTCTGGTTATTGTTTCTATTATTTTTCATTTTAATATTTTGATGATAGGTATTTTTAATTTTAACATTATAATTTTTATTAATATTGGTTTCATTAATTTTATTATGTAATAAAAGGTTTCCTTCAGGTTTAAATTTAGATATTGGTTTTGTTTCCATAATTTCAGATTCATCAACTTGATCAATATCATTTTGTTTGTGAACTTCTTGCTGATTGCTTTCAGTTGTTTCCAAGTCCAATAAAGCCAAAGTTAACAATTCGTCAATTGTATTTTTTTGTTCTTCGCTAACATCAGAGGAATATTTTTGTAATTTAAAGCCTTTCTTTTTTAAACGGTCATTTTTTGTATTTTGGTTTCTTTTTGAGGTATTATTATCATTATTAGAATTTTCATTATTATTATTGCTCATATTCTTATTCTGGTTAAAATTATGAATCTTATTATTGGGTGAATTCAAATCTTTCTTTGACTTTATTGTTGTAGTTGTAGTGATGTAGGTGGTTAAATTTGAATATGGAGTTGTATTTTTGGTGGTTGTTTTGGTGGTTGTTGTGGTGGAAGTTGGCTTGTTCAAATTTGAATTTCTGTTTGAATTTGGACCCAACAGAAAATTCATAGAGGTAAAGGAATTGGAATAATCTTTTTGTTGATTGTTTTTTATTAAACTATTTTCCAATTTGATTTTTTTTTCCATTTCTTTTTTTTTGTTCCTTAGACGCTGTAAACGAGAACTTAAATTTGAATTGTCCCCATCAGTTTTTGAATTTTCTCTTTTTGTTGTTCTTTGTGTATATGCTCTTCTCCTTGTTTGTATTGGTTTTTTATTATTTTCAATAGTTGGCGTTAAGTACACCGAATTGTTTTTGTTCCTTGTTCGAGAGATAATAGGTTTTTTTTTGGGGGTTTTGTTTGTATTTTTTTCTGGTATTTTAATACCACTCACTTGACTTAAAAGTTCTTCAATTGAAGCCATTTCGTTCTTGAGATCAATAGTGTTTGTTGATCCTTTCTGAGCAACTAATGTTTGGTTTCTTTTTTGGGGAAGCAACGTTTGGGATCTTTGTCTTTTTATTGGTATTGTCTGTGGAATATTTTGATTGCTACTAAACAAAGTCATTAACTCGTCCAGCCATTTGTTTCTTTGTTCGTTTGATTGTGCAGACAAATGGTGAGAAATATTTGAAATCTTAATTACTATGCAAAAAGGATGTTCGGGAAAAGACTCTGTTGTGAATTTTGTCTCAACATTTAAAAATAACACGGTAACTCTCCTTGAGTTCTTATTTAGAAACCAAGAAATGTTTGAAATTTTTATTTATTTAATTTTGGATCGGAATTAGAAAAGAAAGAAAAGAAAAAAAGTGTGAAATAGAAGAAATAAAAGTTTGTTTTGTTTCTTGAAAACTTACTAGTTTTTCATTTTTAAAATGTTCTATTAATTTTTTCTTTTTATCCAATTTGCAATATCTTTTTCTCCATATCGAAGTAAATGAATTTCTGCTGATTCGATAAAAAAACCAACCACCAAAAATTTGGTCAATTGTATTCATTTTGGATTTTGTCAAAAGAGATCAAAAGATTTATTTCAGTTTTTTGATAATAATTAGAAAAATGATTAGAAATTTGATTTTTTTGGAAAATATTTTTGTGTAAAGGAAATTTATTTGACTACTTTTAAAGTGGAAATTTGCTGTAAAAAAGGGAACCAAGGTGTAGGTGTTTGTTCTATTGAAATCTAAATCTATTTATTAAAAATTGTTTAAGGGGGCTTTCTTTGAGTGGGAAATTTTAGAAGAAAAAAGTTCAAATTTTGGTGAAGAACTAAACTCAAAAGCAATTAGCCTTCTCGAACAATTAGAGAATTTTCTTTTAATTCTCCAATATTTATAGACTTTGAAATTGTACCCTCATCAAAGTAATAAACCTAAAAAATTAGATTGTTTGGATGAGTGAGTTTATTGAGTTTGCAAAATACTCAAAAATGAAAATATGAAAATATGAGTTTTTATTTCTCAAAACACCACTTCCTGTTTCAAATTTTGTTACATTAATTATTTCGAGTTTAAGTTGAGTACAATGTGGTAATTATAAAATTTTGAACAAGAGTGAAGTTTTAAATACTAAATTTGTTTTTCATTGTTAGTTTATTTGATTTTTAAAAATAAAAGTATACAAACAATTTCAAAAGGTGATATTAGAAGAATTTGATTTCCTATAAAGGAAAAAAGAATAGTGTGTAAAGTTTATAGTTTTTAATAAAAATTGTTTAAGAGTATGGGGGGATAAGAAAAATAATATAGAATTTGATGAGGGATAAAAAAAAACATTTAATACCCTGAAATCATTATTTAAAATCCGAATGATAATAATCCCATGTAATATTAAGATTTCCAATATAATTGTGATTATCTATAAAATCACCTTCCTTATAAAACAAAAGAAAAAAAGAACAGTATTTTATTTAAACAGACATTTTAATAATATGTGGAATTTTTTGAAACTTTTATCAAGTTTTCTATTTGAAAAAAGTGGATAGTTTTTCAGAATTAAAACTTTTGATACTTTCTTATTTGTAAAAAGTATAGAATCAGTAATAAAATATGATTTAGAGGTTGAAATAGGAAGAAAAGTACTTTTTTAATTTAAAAAAATCACAATTTATTAAAACTGAAATTTTTATAAAAGTATTGTTTACCATTAATCTTTTGAAAAAAAAAGTTATCACTTTTTTTTAAAAAGAATATATAAAAATATTTTTCATTTTGTTTTATTTTTTTTTCGAAAAGTGATAAATTTGAAATTATTTGATTAAATTACATAATATCTAACATGCTCAAAAAAAAGAAGTTGTTTTCTGAGATTGATGATGCTTTTTTAGAGAATAATTGGTTATTATATATACATTTTAAATTATCATATAGTACGTAATTGTTATTTCATTTTTTGATCATCTTTTTAGCCGGTTGCTTGATTGTATTGAAAATTGGGGGTAAGAGTCAAGAAAGAAGTAAATATGATATTCAAAAAATCTTCTCAATTATTTATTAAATATTTCTGTTCTAAAGAAAGTTTTAAAATTGGTATATTTTCTTGGAGTTTCAACAGAGTATGGTAATTATTTTATCTTAAACACCAATTGTTGAATGTTTTAGAAGTTTTATTCATTTTAAAAGATTTTTTATTTTTCGTTATTCACACTAAAAATAACATTGAAAACAGTAATTTGGCTTCTGTCAGTTTGGGATTTGTGTAAAGGGTATATTGGTTTTTAATCAGATGAAAAATAATTTGAAGTTTTATTTTGATATGATTCTCAATTTTATTTCTTTATTTTTGTCTGAAACAGTTTTTTTTCAATTGGAAAAAAAATAATATTAAAAATAAAAATAATAATTAAATCGTATATATTCACAATCCTTCATATTAGTAAACTATTGAAAATAAAATATTTTAGTGTTATCTATAATTATTCTTTGTTAAATAATTAATTTCCGTAGAGAGGATTAAATTGAAAGTAATAACTAATTTTACTGTTATTTTTTCAATTTTAATATGCCAAATTACTTAAAAATTTTTAATTATATTTAAATTAATCAGTTAAACCAAAATAAATTACTGTATCAGTAAAAGTCAAAAAAAAAAAAAATAAAGACATATTTTTTTGTACAAAACTGGTGTCTCACATTAAATTATTCATTTTTTTTATTATATTTTTCAAATACAATATCTGATTTGGTATTTTATAGTATATCAAAGATTAAAATCACTTTTAATGTAAAGTAAAAGATATTTTCAGAAAAATTTAAATTATCTTTTTTGTTTTCCTAATTTCTTAATTTTTCACAATTAATTTGAAATTTATTTTTTTTTATAGTCAGTTCTACTCTTAAGGTCCAAAATTCAACAAAATTTAAGGTAAAAGAAAAATCTCGAATTAAGGTACATATTTGGAAATATGGTATAATAATTTATCAATAAAACAAAATTCGAAATTTTCTATCTTAAATTGGCTTTTTTTTCTGACTTTATTTTCTATGAATGTTTTACCTTAAAAGTAGAACTGGCTCTATTCAAGATATATTAAAATAATTAACTTCATTATTTTTTAAGAAAGCAATTAAATTTAATTTCCATCGTTTTCATTTCTTTGTAAAAAGTTGAAATATAGTGAATAAATATCATATTTAATTATTTTTTGTTGTTGGTTTTGGAGGTAAGAAACTCTTTGGAAAGAATAAAACAGCTTATAATTTACATTTAATGATTAATTAGCTAAATTTCAAAAATAGGGTCATCATTAGTATTTTCTAAATTATTGGTATGTGTGTTGTGTTAACCAAATATTCTGAACCCAATATCTTTTAAAAGTCATTATTGAATACAGTCAGTTTCACTTTTAAGGTACAAACTATCAACGAAATTTAAGGCACAAAAAAATCTCAAATTAAAGCACAAAATTTGGAATTTTTTTTTTTACAATTTATTTTTACTAGATTGTGTATTTTGTGCTTTAATTTGAGATTTTTTTTGTGCCTTAAATTTCGTTGATAGTTTGTGCCTTAAAAGTGAAACTGACTGTATTTAATATCAAGAAACAATCTTCTTTTAATGAAAATTTCCCAAAGTTGAATTCATTTTTTTGCATATTTTTCTTTCAAAATGATTCCATATTTTTATTTTTATGTTGAATGAACAAGAACATTTTTGAAAACCGTTAATATTCAAGAGATGAGATTAATTAGCATTGGGGAAGGGGATTGTAAAATTCAAAGAAAGTAAAACACCCAAGAAGTGTTTGCTTCGAAAACAAGTATCAACCAAATTTGCTTTAATGAGTTACAATGGTTCCTTGAAAAGTGAAGAAATAGCAAGATCAAATAAGATCTTCTTTTCTCTTTCATTTGGAGACAATGTGATGAATGTTTTCGTATTCATTTTATCTTTGAGTTCTTTGTCGTACATTCAAAAAATTGGTTTTTTTTTTCGTTTTCTTTTCTTTTTCTTTTTCTTTTTCTTTCTTTTGTTGAGATTCTTTTTATCTTGAAAAAGGTATCAAAGAAAGTTTAGATTGATACCAAATGGGTGAATAGTAAAAATCTGATAACTCTGATGGAAAGTTGTTTCAAAAGGTTCTTGGAAGCAATGGTGAATCTTAAATGGAAATTTTAAGATGAAAAATCATTTCAAAAATAAGGTCAGATTTATTTTTTTCTTAATGGGTTTCTTTTCTCTATTCTTTTATTAGAAATAATAATTAAAACAGAAAAGTGTGTTTTAGACAGTTATTTTTTAGTTTAAAGTTCTGATTTTTCTGGGTTGAGTTTTGGTATTCACTAAATGAGAAACTACATTTTTTTTTCAATCAAAAATTTGACCCTATTTTTGAAATTAAGCTTAAGTCTGTATTTTGTATTTAAATAACTTTTACTCCAATCATAACCAATAAAAAAAAATTAATCATGACTTTATTTATTTTTATGTACTTTTGGGTTTAAAAATAATTCTGATAGTAAGAGTACCCAACAAAATTTTAGTATATTAATTCTAATATATAATAAACCTCATAGATTAAATCTGGAAAAATTTTAAAATGGAGAATTTGAAAAAATAATACTAGGGGAATTTCAATGGTGTAAAGAAGATGTCTCTGTTTTTCGACTTTTTTCAATTTTTTTTTATAAAAATGTTTTTTATTTTGACAAAATCCAAATAAAATAGTTTATAAATCTCATTTACCAACTTTCAAATAATGTGATATGTTTTTTCAAAAGAATTAGTTTTTTTTTTAAATAACCTGTCTGGTCAAAAGATCAGGATATCTTTCTTGTTTTGTATTTTTGGATCAATTTCAGAAGAAGAAAATTTTGTAAAACATTTTTATTTGATTAAAGATTCACTTTTAGTAAAATTTCCGAAAGATGTATGAACAAATAAAATTGATACTTTAATCTTATTTTAAAAATACCAGAAAAATAAATCAAATATTGTATACTTGAAGATCTGAAAAGATATTTTCTTGTTGTTTCATTTTTCAAGAATTTATTAATATCAAAAATTCAAAAGATTATATATATATATATATATATATATATATTCAATATTAAGAGTATTAATAGGGAAACCGGAAGTAATTAAATAAGTTATTTTAGAATTTTAATTAATTTTTTTTATAATAATTGTTAATTTGATTTAATTTTAATTGTTTCAAAATCTTTAAAAAGAGGAGAAAAAAAAAATAAATACTATTAATAAATTTAAACTTCGTATTATTAATAACACATCGGGATAATTATGGCTGTTGTATGTATTATTGATTTAGAAATAAACCGATTTTTTTTAAAAAAAACACAACTTTAGGTTATAAGTTGAATTTTCCAAGGTTTTAAAAAAGATATTTTCAAAGAATTTTTAATTTGATGGTTTGCTTTTTTTTTCTCAGATTTTTTGTTAAATGAAAAGAAATTATTGATTTGTAAGCTGGGTTTTGAATCACAAAATTAAATTTTTTCCAGTTTAAAATAATTATTGTATTTGTTTTTTTTTTGAAATTAAGTAGATCTATTATATTGAGTTATTTTAGAACTTAGTGGTTTTATTTTTAATAGGAATTTTTGTACAGTTACTCCAAAAAAGAAATTAAAATAATTTTGTTCAAGAATATTTTGGTAAGTAATTGGATAATAAATTATTCAAAAAATGATAAAAATGATCAAAACTTTTTCAAAACGATAATTAATTTCGGAAAATTTTCTAAAAGTAAATTTAGTCTTGTAGTAATCAGATTTTTTTATATAATTTGTAAATTTCAAGATGTGGTAGTTTTGTTTTGAATTTTCAATTGTATTTAAAAAAAAATATTTTTTGGGCTAAGTGCTCCTTGTAATATAACACCCAAAAAGAGAAAACCAGTATACCCCCGATTTACAAAATTAAACATTGTTTGATTTTTCAAAAACATGCTAGCACTTTTTTGAAAAGCAAATTGAAAATATGGTTTAATTCCTTTTTCAAAAAATAAATTATTTTTGTTAAGGGACTAATCTTTATTAAATTTTTTTCCCGAAATTTAATTGAGATTGAGAAAATTTTTTGTCAATTACTTAGATTTGAAAAATCCTGTTTATTTTTAACATTACAGTCTTTCCAAGGCTACCATAAAATTCTAAATAAAATGCAATTCAGTTTTCGATTCTTATTTTCCATTTTCAAAAAATTCTGAAATAAGAGTTATTATTCAAAGAAAAATTTGAATAAATGAGCTTTTATTCAAATTTTTGGAGTCATCAAAAAATAAACACTTTGAAGATTTGTGAAACACACTAAAATATTGTTCAAAAATGTTAAATTTTTAAAGATCAATAAATATTGATATTTTTTTCGAGCTTTTTTTGAGCGATAATTTGTAGATTTCCTGGGGTCTAGAGTTTGTTTTTGGATTTTCCTAGATTTGAATAATAGCACATTTTATTGAAGTTATTTATTGAATAATAACTCTTATTTCAGAATTTTTTGAAAATGGAAAATAAGAATCGAAAACTGAATTGCATTTTATTTAGAATTTTATGGTAGCCTTGGAACAGTTGTAAACAAATATATAGATAAGGAACCCTATTTAGAAATTGGCCAAAAAAATAATAATAGAGACTAGTCCCTTAAAATAAGAACTGACCTAATAATTAAGAATTAAAAAAAAAAATAATTTCTTTCCAGGATTATTTCCAATAAACAAAGTTCTCTTAAATTGTGTTCTATTGAAATTGTGGTTTGAGATCATTTTTGTAAAACAAACACTAATTATTTCTTCTCAAAGGATTTTGATTTTTTATTTTTTTTTCTTTTCATTCTTTAATCTTACTTAAAATATTCATAATGGAAGTAGTTCAAACCTTTGGTAAAAAAAAAACTGCAACAGCTGTTGCAAGATGCAAAAAAGGAAATGGCATCATTAAAGTTAATGGTGTTCCACTTCATTTAGTCCAACCAGAACCTTTAAGATTAAAATTATTTGAACCAATTTTACTCATTGGAAATTCCAAATTTGATGATCTTGATATTAGAATTAGAGTATCTGGAGGTGGCCCAGTTTCTCGTGTTTATGGTAAGTCGAGAATCAAGAAATTTATTCTTTCTTTTTCAAAATGAATAAAAAATTGCTGAAATGCTTCTTATTTTTACACAACAAAAAAAAAAAAAAAAAAAAAAAAAAAAACAAATCTATTTACCTTATAACCAATAGCAATTCGACAAGCTATTGCAAAATCAATTGTAGCTTATCATCAAAAATGTAAATTTGGATCCCTTTTTTTTTTTTTTGTTTTTTATTTCCAGCAAACCCTTGTTATTAATTTTGATTTTTTTTTTTTTTGCTTTATTTGTTTTTCTTTTCTTTTTTTATTCAAACCTTTTTTTTTTTACTACAAATGGCTGTTTCCAACTAAAATAAAACAAACAAAAAGATGTTGATGAAATTTCCAAAAGAGACATCAAAAAAAAATTCTTAAGATATGATCGATCTCTCTTAGTAAGTGATCCAAGAAGATGTGAAATGAAAAAGTTTGGTGGAAGGGGTGCAAGAGCAAGAAGACAAAAGTCTTATCGTTAAAGAATGAATATTTGTTGAACAATTCTTAATCTAGAATTATTTTATAACATCTACAATTCTTGGAGTTAATTTATTTTTTGTTTACAATTTTCCTTTTTAATAATCATAAAAAAATCTAATAAAAAAAAAAAACCCAAAATACAAATGTATTGAATTTAAATACAACAAAATAGAAAAATAATAACCTCATACTTGAACAATTGAAAAATAACATTGAATAGATCGATTAACAAAACAAAAATAAATTAACAACCAAATTTATTTCAAATTTTCACTAATATTTATTTGTTTTTTTGATATCATACTAATTTTATATTTTGATTCAACAATCTCTTTCTTTTCACCTAATTTCAAATCAATATTATTTAATTTGGTTAATAAGTGGCGTTCAATTAATGGTCAATAGATCCCTTTTTAGATGTTTCTCTTATAAAAAAATTGTTTTTCAAAAAACATTAAACAAACCAAATATAGTAGTTTTAGCAATGAAATATCACAAGAGCAAAACTTAAAATTTATCAAATTTGTAAAAAAATAAAAAGATCAGAGAAAAGTCTAAAATTTGAAAATTCAGAAATTGTATCTGAAAAAAATAAAAGACCGAGGATTTCGTCTGAGTGCCTTTTTATTATAAATTAACTTTACCTTTTTCTTTCATTTTAAAAAATATTAAAACTTTTTACTTATTAGGATTCAAAAGTATTTTTAAATATTGTTGAAGAAATGAAATTATAATAATAACACGTTTTAATTTTTTATACTTTTCAAAAAGCTGAAAAGTATGTAATATTTATCTTTTATTTGAAATATTTACAATATATCTAAAAATTGCCTCGTATTGATTAAAGTATTATTATTTGGGATTTAATTTTAGAAAAAAATTTCTTCTTATTTTCTTTTCTAAATTTTTAAAGAAAAATTTCATTTAGAACTGCTAGTTAACTAAAATATATCTAGACAAACCATCACATGAACCGTATTATATATAAAATAATCAACGATTCTGATTTGCTTCCGTGGAATTATTAGAGCAGTTCCAATTCCGAAAGGAAAGATTATTGAAAATGTAGATGTATTATTTCTTATACAATTGTTTTTAATGAATTATTAATTTTTTTTTTCTTTCCTACCATCAAAGAGAATTTTAAATTTCTATTAAAGCACCATCAAAAAAAAAATTTTTTTCTAAATATTCAAAAGAAAAAAAAATCATATAAAGAGTTTATAAATCACCAAAAAAATTCGAATTTCAAAAAAAGAGGAGAAATCGTAGAAATTAATTAACCCTGAAAGTATTTTTAGATCAATGTTTGTAAATATGTGATTTATATAATTTTCCAGAATAAAATTGAAAATTCATATTAATTTTCTTTTTGTTATGTTTTTTTTTCTACATGTTAAAAACCCTAATATTTGATAACTTACATTTTTTTTCTCTTATATAAAATTTCTTGTTTTACATACCCCACATAACCTAAATTTATAGTTCCCAAAGTTAATAAAAATATATTAAGCTATTTCCAAGAAAGTGGGACAAATTTATTTTAAAATATAATTGTTTAAAATTAATCTTCAAAAAAGTATTTAAATAATTTAATATCATTAAATATCACTGATGCATTCTGAATTATAATTCAATTTATTTCTTATTATTGTATTGCAGAAATAAAATTTATTAAAATTTATGATCTCAATTTTATTGATTGTTTTTAACCGTAAAAATTGGTGTTTATCATTTTCTTTTTGATATTAAAATCATTTACTTAATTTGTATAATCCCAAGAAAAATTAAAATATAATTAACAACATATAACTACATCTTATTATTAGAAAAATCATTTGTACCCTTTCCTTATTTCCAGTTTTTTATTAAAATTGGTCGTACATTGATTTAATCAAAAAATTATTTTTTTTTTCTTTTTTTGGGAATATTTCAACTAACATATTTTGAATTAAATACATTAGCAATTGGTTCAATCGTTATAAATATTTAACTTAATTTGGTATTACCCATTAATGAATACCATCATTAAAAAAGATTAGTTTTTATGAAATGTAAAAAAAAAAAAAACCGTACTTTTTTTGTAAATACCTTATATATAATCAATTTACAAGTCTTAAAATAAATTAGGCCAAGTTGGAATGGCTGTATTAAAAAAATTAAAGAAAAGGTCGATTGGAAATTTTTTTTATTTGTTGAATTTCATATATTTTGACTATTTTTTAATACAAAAGTTTTCAATCGGATAAAACCATATTAATTAAGAATATTTTTTCAAATATTATCACTCATAGAATTAATAGTTAATTGAAGTAACTATTTGAACTAAAAATAATGAATGAAATAAAAAAAATATTTTTGTGGTAGAAATACGAAAAGAGGGGAAAAAATAAAAAAAAAAAAAAAAAAGTTTAATTTTATTAACTAATCAATGAAAGAATTAAGTTAATATAAATCATGTTATTAAATACTTTATTAATAATTTTTATAAAAATTTTAAATACAAATTATGACCAAATGATTGCAAAAATTCAGGGTAAATGAAGAGTTTATCAAAAATAAAAAAAAATATTTTAGTTTTTCTCATTTTGTCAAAAAAATAGAATTTTCTATTATGAAATTTGTTTTTTTGAAAAATAAAAACTTTTTTTTAGGATAAAAAAAAATAAATAAAATAAAATCAAACGGTCAATATATTAAATACTAAAAATAAAGAATTAAAAAATCTTGAATAACATAAATTTACTATTTTTTCTTTCTTCATACTCATTAACTATTCAAAAATTAAATTTAATTTCTTCAACTTTTGTTAAACAATGTAACGGGCTATTCTTGATAATATCCAAAAAAAAACTTTATATTTTCAAATCGTGAAACAAGGAAGTTGTTTTTAATGTTTTGAATGAAGTGCTAAGTTGATGTAACACATTCAGATTTAAAATACTAAAATACAGAAAGTGAAATAGACTAATTTACCTGGATCGAAATAATGCATCCTAAAAAACAAAAATCCAATGTTTCAAAATATAATCTGTGCTTTTTTTTTTCTTCTGGTTCCAATCCAATATACAGTTGATTACCGAATAATATACCTAAGTTCAAATCAATTTTCATCGTAAACTCCCCAATATTTTTCGTAAAATTTGAAATTATTAATGAGCTTTGTTGAAAATTTTTCATAATATTCTCACTTGTTTTTAGTTTTTTTTTTTTGATAATAAAAATTTTTTGAAAAATTTACTGTATTTTTTGAGATAGATTTTTCAATTTGATCCTTTATTTTCGAATTTCTTTTTGAATATTGGAACTTTAAGAAAATAAAACCATATTTAATTAGGGTTTATTATCAGTTTCTTTGATCGGTTGATTTATTGGTCTTCTATATTACAAAAAAAACAACTTTTTATTTAGAAACACAGATTAAACGTATCTACACTCCTTATTTTGACAACAGTAGGTTTCAAATTAAAGTTAAATATTATGAAATTCTACTGAAACAAACAGTTCTCAATCAACTATCCACAAAAGAGAAAAAAAACAAGATTAATTCACTTGAATTTCCAACAAAAATACCTCAATTTCAAATTATGATGATATTTTACTTTTTATTTTTTTTACTTTATTTTCTTCTTTATTTCTCTCTTTGTAATTTCAAATGGAAAAATTTGATAAATGGCGTGACAAATACACTGGCCTTCGACCCTTTTTACCAAACAGGCTTCAAATACCAAAACCACCAAAAGGGATCTTTCTTGTCTGGCATTATCTATGTTATTATTTTCTTTTACCAATAATTTGTCTGTTGAGGATGGTTTTAGCGTTCTTAATTTTTTTAGAGTTATGCATTATTACGTTTGTTGTTGAGTACCCATTATCTATGCTCTCTTTCCCACCATTTACGTGGTTCAAAAGATTCTATAAAAAGATTACCATGCTGATTTATTGCCGCTTTTTATTATTTGCGTTGGGCTATTGGAGCATCGATGCACAGATCAGTGAAACACTAAGGACTAGACAACGAACCATTTTTGAAGAGAGTTCAACGAAACAAATCAAAAAGCAAACAAACATTGATAAATTAACAAAAACAAAAAGCCAAACAAAAATCTTGAAAAAATCTTCCGATCTCAAGTTCAATAGTGGCGATCTAATTATTGCAAACAGTAATTCAATCGCCAGCATCTTATATCTTGGATTTAGATTTGCACCACAATTTACAGTAATGCCCAATAATTGGAAAGAAGGTGAGGGTTATCCCGGAGAAGATGGTTGTGTCAAGAAAAGGAATTTAATAACTTGCATTTTTGATTTATTGTTCAACATCAAGCACGAAAAAAATGGAAAAAATTTAAAAAAATATATCCCTTTGGCACAATTAATCAAGCAATCTAAAAAAAGATCAGATGGTCCAGTTGTTGTTTTCCCAGGAGGGCTGTCTACAAATGGCTCAGGAATGTTAAAATTTTTACCAATTTTTGAAGATTCCAATCTTGAAAATGAACAACCAAATAAAATCATCGTATTGGGATTTAAGCATCTTAAAAAGACCAGAAAAAAGCAATTATTTAACCCCTCTTTTTCGATCGGCAACCCCTTTAAACATTTAGTTTTGACCTGTTATCCTTTGGTTAATAATTTAATGGTTAAAATTATAAACCCAATCGAAGTTCCTTTATTACCAAAGCCAGCCATTGCAAATCAACAAAACAAAAAAGATAATGAAGATGATGAAAGTGACGGAAATTCTGATCAAGAATCAAGTGATGAATATGAACAAAGCAACGAAAACTCTCAAAAAATGATTGTTTGGACAGAAATGTTACAGGAATCTCTTTGTAAAGGTTTGAAAGTCCAAAAAACTCAATTTGTTACAATTGATAAATTTGAATTTATGGAAGCTTGGAAAGAAAGAGAAATGCAATTGAAAAATAAAGAAAAAGAAAAAAAGGAAAAATAAAAAATTTTTTAACTATTTTTTATTAATTTTTGTTAATTGTGATTTTTATTTTTATTTATATTTTTTTCTCTATAGGCTGAATTAATAATATTAACGATAGAGTTACACCTCACCAGATGGAAAAAATAAAATGGAAAATCAAATGTTTTAAAAGGTTGTAAAATGGATATACTTTATTGTTTTTCAACTTTAATTAATTTCATAATAATAGGTTAAAAGAATAAAGAAAAAATCGCTTATTTTTAATATCCAGTCAATAAGAAAGAACCCACTTTTCACAATAGGCGGAGTTCTGAATGAAAAAAAATTAATCGTTTTATGGGATAAAAATTTTTATATTTTAGGAAAAAGAGTTAAACACGTTTTCTTCTTGTAAAAAATAAGAGAAAAATTAATGAAACAAAAAATAATTTCAATCAAATGAAAAAATCATTCTTGTATTATCAAAATAATACAAAATAACCATCCCCATAACGATAGCAATTTTAGTGAAAATTTTCTTTTTTAAATTAAAAATTTTTATATAATCTTTTTTTATGAGGAAAAATTCCAATTCAAAACAAATCAACTTACAGTGTAGATTTCTTAAGTTCAATATCGAAAAAAGTTGAATTTTTTTTTTTGAAAAATATTAACCAATATCAAGACCCATTTTCTAATTAGAATGATTGCAATATATCTTTTTGAAAACAGCCTAGTTTTTAAGTTCCTCTCTTGTGTACTTTTTGAGATCTCGGAGATTTTTTTTTTTTTTTTTTTTACTCAAATGAGTTATTTTTTTGGCATAAATGTTACATAATCCTTACTTTGTCAAATATATAGGGTTACAAAATCACAAATTAGGTTAAATTGAATTACATTGATTAAGTACTTTTAGAAAGCAATTTGTTTTAAATTAAAGAAATTTAACACTTTGGAAATAGAAAATGAGAATCTTTTTTTAGATATTTGATTTTGTTGGAATTAAGAATGCTTTCAAACTTTTTTTTTGAAAAGAATTTTTTGTCAAAGAGATCCTTTCAATTTTTTTTTGTAAATTTGAATTTTGTCAATCAAAAGAAAAGCAATTTCACAATACCCTTTTTGGTTTCAAGTTACTCCTTGATTATGGAGAAAATCCGAGGTAAATTGTTAGATCCTTAAAGTTCATTTCTTTGAAATATCTGATTCAGTTCGGAAACCTGAGATAACTCCGAAGATCAAGTTTGAAAATTTTTTTTCCATTTTTACTGTCTAAGATTTAAAAATATAAAATAACTGTCAAATATAAAACCCGGAAATTTTCAAAAACCCGGTAATTCCGTTTTTCTGATCAATTGTAAATATTAGTAAAATGTCAAAAATATACTCCCATTTTACAGACAAATAATTTAATTACCCAGCAACTTAGAACTATTTCAAAATGGGATATTGGTTAAATATTCTGAGTCTGTTAATTTTAACTCTTTGGTGAATTCAGAAATCAAAAAAATCCAAAATATGTAAAATTAATTGAGAATATGACTGAAAATGTTAATTTACTTTTGATTTTAAATTTTAAAACAAAAATCACATTGATCATTTTAAAATATTTGAAAGAATTTGAATTTGAGAGAGGTGTTTGATGATTGAAAATTTTCATGAAATTAAGAAAACCATTTTGTAAAAAAATAAATCCTAGAGGTTCTCAATAGAAATTTAAAATTTTGAAAAAATTATTAAAAGAAAGATATAAGGTAAATAAAACTCTTATTTAATAAATGCAACAATAAAATAATTCTTATCTAGATTATTCCAAATAAAATTAGAATTTATCTAAAGGGAAAATCACAATAAATTTGATTTTCAATTTTCAGTAATATTCTCAATTAATTTTACAAATTTTTGATTTTTTTGATTTCTGAATTCACCAAAGAGTTAAAATTAACAGATTCAGAATATTTAACCAATATCCCAATTGGAACGGTTATAAGTTGCTGGGTAATTGGTTTAATAATCTGTAAAATGGGAGTATATTTTTGACATTTTACTAATATTTTCAATTGATCAGAAAAACGGAATTACCGGGTTTTTGTAAATTTCCGGGTTTTATATTTGACAGTAATGGCAATTATTTCCCAATATAATGTTATGGTTCAATACACTTGATCATCTCAACTTGTTCAAAATTAAAAAAAAAATAAAAAAAAATTTAAAAATATAAGAAAAAAATTTATGATTATTTTTTTATTGTTAAATTTTTATTTTGATGAGTACTTTTTCAATAAATGTTGAAATTATCAAAATTAAAATTAATTGTTTGGTTGTAAAAATAAAGACAAAGAGATATAGAAAGAAAAAAAAGTAGGCTGTGCCAATAAAAAAATATTATTTTTAAAAAAACAGAAAAAAAAAAAAACTTATGCATAATAAATAAGTGATTTTGTTTTTTTTGCTTTGACATTATCAATACCTTGCATAAAATCTTCATGTTCAATTTCCATTGCATCTCGATTTAAAGCGTTCATTCCTGCCTCTACACAAACAGACTTCAACATTGCGCCATTGAAATCTCTTGTACATCTCGACAATTCATCAAAATTTACAGATTCTGAAACAGTCATCTTTTTTGAGTGAATGCTTAAAATTTGCTTTCTTGCAGATTCGTCTGGAAGTGGGAATTCAATTTTTCGATCTAATCTACCTGAACGGAGTAATGCAGGATCAAGAATATCAACTCTATTGGTTGCAGCAATAACTTTAATGTCGTCATTTGATGTGAAACCATCAAGCTGATTTAACAATTCAAGCATTGTTCTTTGTACCTCGCGATCACCATGTCTTTCACTTGCAAATCTTTTTGTTCCAATTGCATCAAGTTCATCAATAAATATGATTGTTGGTGCCTTTTCCTTTGCTAATTCAAACGCGTCACGTACTAATTTTGCACCATCTCCAATATACCTTTAATTAAATTATTTTATTTTATGATTAAATTAATTTATTTGTGTTTTTACAAAAAAAAAAAAATATTGTGAATAAATATACTAAAAATATTCTTATATTTTGGATAACACAATAAAAAAAAAAAAAAGCAAGCATTATGAGAGAAATAATAAAATAAACAAGTAATGAATTACATTTGGACAAGTTGTGGTCCGGCAAGTTTTAAGAATGTTGCTTGTGTTTGCCCGGCACATGCTCTAGCAAGAAGTGTTTTTCCAGTACCTTTATTTATTAATTAATGAATATTAATGAATAAATTCATAATATATATATATATAAATATATAAACAGGGAAATTGTAAACAAAAAAGAATATATTATGAGGAAGATGTTTTTTAAAATTAATAATAAATCTTTGAAAAGAAAAATAAAAAGTTATTAAGGGTGGAATTGTTAAATTAATGATTAAGAAAGTGACCACAGTTTAAAAGAAAAGCCAATAGCAACGTTTCACAATTTTTTTTTATTTTTTTTTTTTTCGATTGCTTTTCTGACTTTATTAAAAAAAAAATGAATATGAAGAAATAAAATGTAACGGTAAGTAATTAATTCTTTCATACTGTCATTCAAATTTGTGAATATTTTTGTTTTTGCTTTTGTTTCTTATGTTATGTTTTTTTTTTTTTTTTTTACTTTCTTTGTGCTTGTTATGTAGTGTCACTTCTCAATAAATCAATCAGAATTATTTTTTTTTAAAAAATATTTGAATAATAAAAATGAAAATTGATGTTTGAAAATTCATTTAAATCCATATTTTTTTTGTGGATTGAATCAAAATAATTACAACTAAATTCAAAAAATTATCTTAGAAACCGTTTGAAAATTCAATTCAAACTATTTTTTAAACAGTATTAAAAACTTTTTTTTTTTTTCCACACTTTTTGAAAACAATTTTCAACTATATTTTTTTGTTTTTTCATTATTTTTATTTCTGGGATCGATTGGTTTCCTTTTAAAGTAATAGTAAAGTGATTTTAAAAAAAGGTAAAGCATAAAGTTTCTAAAAGTGTTTAATATATTGTTCTATTTCTCCTTTAAAACTAGTTTCAAGATACCTTTTAAAACTTTTTGTCATCACTTTTGGAATACAAAATTATTGAAAATGAATGGAGAGTCATGTTTAAAGTCAAATCTATTTATAAATAAAGTTTAAAAAAAAAATATTTTCATTACTGATAAATTCCAAATAATTTATCAATTATTTTTACATCCTCAATCTCATTAGTTTTAATTTTAAAAAAAAATTCAATAGTACATATCAAGAACGTGGAATTAGTGATTAAAATTATTTACAAATTAAGTGAGTGGATTTTCGTAAAATGTGTATATTTGTAAATTTTTGACGTTTGCAGACAATTTTTTTTTCTTTTTACGATCGGCTTCAAAATTACAAATTTTGTTTGAGTTTAGCGAGACACTCCATTTTCCTTTGACTTGTTTTTAATCCTGATTTAAAATGACTGATATTCGCAAAGCAAATGTATTCGTTTTTTAATTTTCCATTAATTTTCTCAAAAAATAAATATACTTGGTTGGAAATGAAGCCAGGTAAGATGTGTTACACAAGCCAAATTACTGCCCTGATAAAATCTAAAAATGTTGAGAATCGAAAAATGTATACAGTAATTACCTCGACCCTAAGTGAACAAAAGTCCTAAATTTAATTTTCATAAATCAGTATGGAAAAAGAAATTGGTACAGTTGTTTTTAAAAAGGGTGAATTCAAAAAGTTTTTGAGTAGAACATTAAAAATAGGTATATTGGAGTTTGTGGAAATTTTTTTTGAGGCTTTGGAAAATTTTTGAATTGCACTTTTTAAAAATGGTGGTATCTAAAAAAATTTTTAAATAAGCAAGGCTTATTGAAAGTTTATTAAGGATTATTCGAATTTTATTCCCAGTGGCTATTACTTTTATACCCACAACACGAATTATGAACTCAAAAGAATGTTGAGTTAATAGATCTTGTTAAAATGTAAAATTTAGGTTGTTTTTGAGGAAGGCAAAAAAAATTTGCTATCCAAATCCAAATTTTTCACTCAAAATTTTCGACTTCCAAAATGATATTGGGAAAATGTCACCCCACTTTATATTGAAGTATGTTAGAGTTGGTGGTGAGAATAGCCACCCATTTGAAAAGAAAGTGGAGTGACATTTTCCCAATATCAAAAAAAATAGCTTTTTATTTTTGCCTTGCTTTGTTGGGATTTTTCGAAAAGTTTTTGGATCAATAAATGATTTTAGTCAAAATCTTAAATTGCTAAAAATTGGCAATATTTTGACTTTCCCTCAATTCACTATATTTTTAGGGTCTTAATCTATTTACTGCTTTGTATTTCAATGCTCACAGAGCATAAAATTCAGATAGTCCTTAACTGTTTTTTAGATACTTTTTAAAAATTGTTTTAAAATGACTTTTGAAAAAAATTTTTGATTCATTAAGAAATATTGAAACACGACAGAGAATATTCCAAATTTGAAGTCAAAGAAACAACATTTTTACAAGGATTTTCAAAGTAATAGTACATTTATTTTTTCATTTTAGACTATTTGTTGAAAAATAAACTGAACAAAATTTTCATTCAGCTATTCCAAAAAAAGAATTTTATAAATCATTGTAAAAATTTCAAATTTTTAATTCTTAAAACCAGCTTAAATTATAAATTTTTAATTTCCCTTTTCGAATTGTAGACTTTGATGATTTATTTTGAATTCTTTCGAGAGGTGTTTTTTTTTGACAAAGGAAATACAAAATATTTTTTTATTTTCTGTCTTGTAAAATTTCTTGAATAGCAAAGAATTATCTTTTTTTTTTTTTTTTTTTTGTTTTGATTAACAAATTCAACAAAATGAATAAATCGAAAGAAAAAGAAGAAATTTTTTCGTTTAATATCTCTTTAGTGTGTTTGAGGTGAGTGTGAGTATTAATTTTTTTTGTTGTTTGTTTTTGAAAAAAATAAAAAAAAAATGTAAAAAAATTGTAATCTTTTCTTGGAACAAAAAAAAAAAAAAAAAAATGTTATATCTTACCTGGTGCACCATACAATAAACAACCTTTTGGTGGTCTAATTCCGATCTTTTGAAATTTTTCTTTTTCTGTTAATGGGTATACCACAGCCTCCATTAATTCACGGATTTGTTTATCAAGTCCACCAATATCATTATATGTTTCTTTTGGTTTTTCATCCAATTCCATTGCTTTTACACGTGTGTCGTATCTATAAAATCCATATAAAGAAGGAAAGGTTATGAATTAAATTAAAGAAACGAAACGGTTTTATCTTTAGTGATGTGTTTTTAAAGGCTTGTAGGTTGTTTGTAAATTTTTCAGAAAAAAATGAAAAAACAAAAAGAAAAAAAAAAGAAAGTTTTAAAAAGGCTGTTTTTGTTTTACTCTCTTGGAAGCAAATCGAGAATTAAATATGAGTCTTTATTGACACCAACAAGATCACCTGGGTGTAATTTAAATGGATCAACAAGACCAATAACAGGTAAATAAATTGTTTGTCTTGTTGTTGTTTTGATGACAACACTCATTTCTTCACCAGAAGCTAAATCTGTAAATCCGTATTCTTCTTCTTTTTTTTCCTTTTTTTTTGATTCAAGAACTTCTTTTGGATCAATTAACTAGAAAAAAAAAAGAAAGTAATTATAAATTGTTTGTTTTTAAAAAGAAGAATTTTTGTTTTGTTGTTTTGAATAAAAAAAAAAGAATCGGAATGATATTGAAAGATATTTTTGGGTTTTTTTTTAATTTGTTTTTGAAGCAAGAAAAAGAGAAAAAAAAAAAAAGTATTTTAACAAAAGTTTTACCTCAACAACCGAACTAACCAAATATGGAAGTTTTTTTCTCATGTCAATTTTCTTTGTATTGTCATCAATATTTTCTTGATGCTTTTTAATTTTACTATCAAGTCTTGTTCTTTCAGATCTGAGATTTCGAATATTCAAATCCAAAACCTTAATTTGTGATTTTAATTCTTCATTGGTCATTGAAAGAATTTCTTCACTTAACTCGTTTTCGTTTACATTTTCTTTTTCAAGTTCTTCGAGTGATTTTGGTAGATTTTTTTTTGGATCTTGTGACATTAAAGTGTTGTTTTGCAAAATAAAAAAATAATAAAAAAATGATTTTAGAATTTAAAAGAAAAGATTTAATTCATTGAGATCTTTGGTGATTTTGTCTACTTATCATCTTGTTATATTAAATCTTAAGAGTTCAAATGTTAAATTTGTTTTTTTAAGTATTTATCAAGTTAATAAAAAAAAAAGTGATATTTGAAAGTTGTGACTTTGAAGATTCAGATCAATTGTTCAAAACTTATTGTTCTCTTTTTTTGAAACACACCCCTCTATAAATATCATTTGGTTATTCCAATATCAAATTACTTTGAAAGTTTTGAGAAATAATTGTTTCAAGAATCAATATTTCTTTGTGATTAGCAAAACTTTAGCGTCGTTCCCCGTGAATTAAGGTTTCAATAAAACTCAACCTTGAATTCATTATCTCATAATTATTTCAATAATTCGTTCTTATTTCTTCCTTCATTCAAATGACTAATATGAGTTTGATTGACCTATGTTTCAAAATGTAAAACAGAGCTTCTTTTTTAATGAATACTGTAACATTATATGATTAGAAGAAACGATAATTATCACTAAAAAAATATGACATTAATTTCTATTTAGATCAGTTCCACTTTTAGGACACAAACTTTCAATTATATTTATGTAAGAAAAAAATCTCAAATTAAAGTAAATATTTTTGGAAATTTTCAATTACTGTTGAGAGAAAAATGTTGGAAAGTTAAAAATAGTTGGAAAGCAATTTTAATTGGGAACATTACTGAAAATGATTTTTAATTTCAATCGTTTGTGAAATAACTAAAGAGAATAACAATAATCTACTTATTAGAATAATGATTCATGTAATTCTACTTTTTCAAAACCTTATCTCTCATAGCCTAAAGCAAGTTTAAAAAGTACCATTTTCAGAATTAATAGTAAACTTTACTAAAACTTGGATTTTTGTTAAAATAGCAAGATCTACTTTTGTTATCAACCATTCAAATGAGTATTCTACACAAACCACATATTAATGAACTTGTAACACATTTAAACCTGGATTTATATAAAAGTCGCCTAGTTATCAATAGGATTTGATTTTCAATTTTACTGCTGTTTCCAATTAAAAATGGTATCCAACAATTTTTCTATGTCCAACATTTTCCTCTCAACAGTTACACAAGTTATTTAACTAGAATTGAAATTTTGTGCTTTAATTTGAGATATTTATTTTACTTTAAATTCCAATGAATTTTTTCGTCATAAAACTGGAACTGGTTGTAGTTCAATAATCAAAAAAGTAATTCTCAAAATGAAGGATCAAATTTGAAAATTTTTATCGAAAAAATATAGTTTAAAAATAGGACTAAATATATTAAAAGATGATCAATTGAAAATATAAGAATTTCCTATAAAAATGTCAGTTTTATACAATTTTGAACAATTATTATTGTATTTTAATTACAAATTAATTTGGACAAAATTCACAAATAAATTATGAAAATAATTTCTTAATAAAAGTTAATTTTAATAATTTTCTATCATTATTTCTCTTGGGACATCTTTTCAACAAAAAAAAAAATTTATTTGGATTATTGTAAAATATTATTATTAATTTCTTTATATTTACCCACATTAAATTTTTATAACAATTTAAAAATTTTCTTTCTAAACAATTTTTTTATTTTAATCAGAAATTTGAATTTTTTCAGAAGAAAATTTTCTAAAAGATATTACGGAATTAGGAAATTATATAATTGATTTCATGATTTTTTTTATTTTAAACACGCTTGAAATTGTTATTATAATACTTGTGAGTAAGACAAAACAATGATTTGTTAAAAACTATTAAATTTTCTCTTAGTTAAAGAATTAACATCACCAAATATTTCTCTATCATGAAAATATTGTAATTGGGTGTAAATGATAGTAATCCAAAAAGGATCAAATAGAACTATAAAATCTATTATAAATCCTATTGTGCAATAAATTATTGTTTTTTTTTCTGAAAGTTCACTGAAAAGAAAATTTACTTTTGAGTATTTTTTTTTAATTCCTTTTCCAAATTTAAAAATAGAAACTCATAAAAAAAAAGTATCATCAGTATTTAATAATTCGTATTCGAACTTCCAAAATTAACAATTTTCTAATTTTTTAATTTTTAAGATTAACTCAATAATAATTGAAATAAAATCCAAATATTTGTTAATTTGGTTTTATTTTTATGAAGCTAATTGTAACATCAATATATTTCCCATATTTCCAAAATAATTTGACAAAAAAAAAATTCTTAGTTAATTATTTATCTTTTTAAAAAAAAATCTAAATTTCACAACTAACTTAATAAAGATATTTTACAAATTGGGAATCTGAATATTGGTAATCCAATCTGTAACTTTGTAGCAAAATGTATATTTTTTTCGAAAATTGTTGGGATTTTTTGTAATACCAAGATGATTTTTAATTGATGCTATCAACAAATATTACTAATTTACCAATCGATTTTTTAGAGTTATTTCGACCATGGTCAACTAATTTGATTTATACACAATAACAAAATATTTTAATCTTGGTTTTCTCCCCCGTAAAAGCCAATAACTAAATAAATTGTGTTTAAAATTTATTTGTGAATTTTACCCAAATGATTTTTTTTTTATTAAAATACATTAATTGTTATTCAGAATTTTGCCTATTAGATTTCGATTTAATTCATAAATTCGTATTAAACATTTAACATTATAGATTTATTACTGAATTTTTGAGCCAATTAATTTTATATTTTGAGATTTAAATTGAACTATTAATCATTAAAAATAAAAACAAAATATTTTTTTTAAAAAAATCAATTTTTGAATAGATAAAACTAAATATATATATTGTACTATTACCAAGAAATAATTTATTGTCAATAAAAATAATGGGTTTCTTTTCGCTGTTTTTTATTGGAAATGTGTGGAATTTTGGATTTCAAAAATAGACTGATATCTAAAATTTATCAATAATGTAAAACTCATCCATTTCGGAAACCAAAATACCAAGATAAATAAAATTAAATCAGATAACAACAAGAATTTGTTATCTTTTTTAAAAATAATACCCCCTTCAAGTTTGTTGTACATTCCCTTTTTAAAAGTTAATTTCAAACAATTTTCAATAAAATCAGAATTTATCTGATTGATTCTGATTTTTTTAAAAAGATTAAATTTTACTGAAAATTTGTATCTTTGAAGAGATAAACGCTATAAACAAAACCCTTCACCAGAGAGTTTATATTTTTAATTTTGGAACAATTTCCTGGGCAATTTTGAATTTAAACTGAGTAAGTATATTTTTTTCCAAATATACATAATTATTCACCAAAAAAATATATATTAATTTTATATTTTTTAACAATTTTGATATACCGATATTCTTTGTATAATATAATATGAAGTTACACAGTATATGATTTTCAAATTAATAAATAAAAAATTTTATTTGAAATTCTGAATTTATTTTAAAAAATCTTCTTTCTATGAACCCCAATCTTCTTGGAATTGATTATAATTGATATTTTTCACATATTGAATTAATTTTCATATTATCCTTTGATTTATTATTTTAAATTTTTTTATTTGATTTTAATATTATGATGAATTCAAAATAATGGAAAAAATTTTTTTACATTATTTTCCTTTTTTTTAGATTCAATAACTATATTCATATAATAAATAATTTCAAATTATATTCTCAAAATCTACTTATTTTTATATTCTTTTTGAATGCAAATGAATATTCTAATTACTTCATCTTTATCTTATATAATACAGATAAGTCTACAAAATATTACTTGAACTCTCAATTTTTTTATGAATATTTTTTTCGAATTAGAAGTAAAACAAATAGGTAAAAAGATCAAATTTCCAGATGTTAAGGCAATAATTATTTATTATTTTAACATGAAACTTTCTAAAGTTTAAAAATTATATGAATTGTTCTGTTTTATTTTTTTTTCAAATTACTATAAAATATTCTATTGTAGAAATAATCAACTAACTGAAAAAAAAATCAAAAAAATTAATTTTTTCATAAACTCGATTTCAATAATTTTGACCCACCTGAAATGATAAATTGAAGATATAATATTAAAATATATATCCTTTAGTATTCAAAAACAACTAATAATTTCGTTTGAGTAATAATTCATTTTTAAATCTTTCGAGGGGAAATAAAAAGCCGATCTTTTAATAATTAAAAAAATAAAACCAAAAACTAAAAAAAAAAAAGTGAATCAAGATTTTTGAAAAGAGTATTATGGATTTTTAATTTATAAACTTTCACTGAAAAAAAGTTTAACAACAAGATTTTGTGCTTATAATTAAATTAATTTTAAAAGACATTACATAATCGAAATTTTTGGAAATGATTATTTGTCTTTTTGAAGATCTTTTTTTTTTCCACTTGATCTTTTCCAAAAAAAAAAGAAAAGAAAAACAAATTAAAAAAAAAAAAAGAAAAATTTCACAAAAAAAAGAAAAAGAAAAAAAAAAAAAAAAAAAGAGAAAAATTAAAAGAAAAAGAAAGAAAAACAAAAAAAGGAAAAAAATTTTTATTTATTTTTGATAAAAGAAATTTTTGAAAAAATTTTATTAAATTAAAACCAACAAAAATATTTGAGCAATACCCAAAATTTTTTCAATCAGAAATTTAAATCTTTAAAATAAAAAGATAAGTAAAAAAGATATTAAAACTTGAGGTTCTCTTATTTTTGGATATAATCTAATATATATATTTCATTATTAAGATTTTTTTAAACTATTTGAAGTAATTTTAAATGGTAAATTTGCCATTTATTGAAAATTTTTTAAAAAATATAAAATATATTGCGAAGATATATTTATGTCTGTATTTGTATCTATTTATGTATCGATATATCTTTATAAATACGATAATATCGATCTAGAAAGATACATTTTATCATAATAAATCTCGATATAATTGTTTATTTTTCCTTTCTATTTTTTTGAGGAGCCTTTTTGTTTTTTTTTTCAACATTTTCATCCTTATGATAAAGAAATATGATCGAAAATATGAAGAATCCAACCAACATTAAAATTGCTGATAAATAATATGGGTAAGCAACTGGAATAAATCTTTCATATTGATTATGCCAAAATGGTTTTAATGGTATTTCTTCAACATTTTCAATAAATCTGTATCCCCTTTTATGGTATTGTAACCTGAATTTAAATGTACCATGCTTGTCTGGCAATGAAAGATTTGTGGAAAACTTTCCTGTTTCAGGATTATTAAGAAGTGTTTGTCGCACATATGGACTTAACATAACGTATTCAATTTGAACATCATTTGCTACATATGGTTTCCATCCCTTTTCAAGATCATATTCTTCGAGAATTACACTAAATTCAATTTCATCTTTAATTCGATAATAATCTTGCTTAATTTTTGTATTAACTTTATGATGTGTAAAGTCTCTAAAACGTAAAAAGCCCTTTTCATTAAATGTCCATGAGGCAATTTCTTGGCAAAATAAAGAATTACCGTATTTTGAATCAAAAAAGCTATAAGATTATTATAAAAATCATAAAAATAAAAATTAAGAATAGTAATTAATATTCGAGATGACTAAATTCTTTCATAAAATTTTATTTTTCATCGGAATTATAAACCCCATTCCAAAAATTTGGACACACCCAAAATTAAAAATAGGCAAAATAAAAACTCAATTTTTTATATTTTACCATAACCTAACATCAAACCATATTTAAGTTACCCAGTATTAATGTTTTTATAAGTAATCATGTTCATCCAAATAAAAGAAAAAAATATAAAAACGAAAAAAAAAAATCGTGGTTTACAAAATAATGAAACGAGCTGAACAAAAAATGTATTGGTAAATATTTTGACATTTCACCAACAATTATTGATCGATTAAGTGATAAGGTAACATCGATTAATTGTATGTGATTTTTCTATTTAACAAACTCAACTTTAACCTTCTATCAACCATAGAAAAAAATTTCACATCTATAGAAAAAGATTACGTAACTGGAAAAAAGGAAATGAAAACAAAACAAAAAAGACAAAAAATGAAATAGTTTGTAAAATTACAATTATTCCCAAATTGAATGTAAAGTGGAATATTACTATTCTTACAACTGTTTAAACTGTGGCCAAATTTATGGAATTTAGTTTAAATGTTTTTTTATTACTTTTTTTATGAATGAAAACAAATATTTCTATTTTTATTTAAATAATTCTATTTTTGTTCTTTGATTTGGATGAAAATGATTAATTAGAAAAATATTAATATTCGGTAACTTAAATATGGTTTGATGTTAGGTTTGTAAAAAGATAAAAATTGAGTTTTTATTTTGCCTATTTTGCTTTTAAGTATCAGATGAATTTTCATATTTTCGTATTATAAATGAACTTTTTTTATTTTTTTTCACTATTTTTCTTAAAATGAATAAATTGATTTTTTTTTAATATTATTGAAAAAGTGTAGATTATACTCAATATTTGCTTATACTTATATTTCCTTTCAGAAATTTAAGCGTAAAATCATAGATTTCACGATTATTCAATAAATGAAAATAATTTCAAACTTTATTGGTTTAAAATTAGTTCATTGGGGTATATTTCTTTTAACTTGTTTTTAAAAATATTAATCTATCTTTTTAATTGGAAGGATAATATCTACAAAAAATGATCAATATTTTCTATTGTTTCTTTATGTTCATATTTTGTACATAATTGAAAAAATTTATTTGAATTTTTTTTTTTTATTACATAATTAATATCTATTTAGGAAATTAGTATATATCCTGAATTTTAGAATTGATAAACTTGATCAATAACTTTAATATTTTTTACATTATATATAAATATTTTTCATTTTTATTTTGGTATAATTTTATAGATTTTCGTAGAGTGTTGTAAAGTGCTTAGAGAGCCTAGGTTTTTTTTAATTTCTAAAATTCAAAAAAACAGAACGCCGCATTTCCAAAATTTAAAAGAATAGAGAAAAATCAAAGATTTACCCAATTCCTTTAAATTCTGGAAAAGCTAAAGGCCAGTTTATTTAAATACCTGTTTTTGTTTAGAAAATCTATTGATTTTCCAATCAAAACGAAATTAAAAAAAAAATAACTTATGTTTTCTTTAATTTGAAGAATAAAAAAGAAAATTTTTGAAACATTCTCTTAATTTCAAAAAAAAAAACCTCATTGTGTATTTCTTGAACTTTTCTATTGATTTTCAAAATCAATGGGTTTTCAAAATAATTATAATCAATCTAATCTCATGATTTCTAACTATTTATATATTATTTGGAACAAGATTCAAGTCAACTCAAAAAAATAAAATCCTAAAAGCAAAAGAAAAAGAGAATGGGCTTATTGATCCCAAAGAAATTGAAAAAAAACTAAATAAAAAAAGCACCAAGTAATTATTTATCGTTTTCTTTTTTGTAATTTTCTTCAAAAAAAAGACCAAAGTAAATAAAAATGAAAAACTGGAATTTCCATTCATACACATTTCATGAGGGAGTGTCAAAGGAAAACTTTTCCTCAAAAGATCGAAAATACACCAATCAACAAAAAAACATCATTAATTTAAAGATCTCATCAAACAAAAATTAATTGCAAAATTGAAAATTCAAAAATTAAGAATCGAAGTCCGAAACATTCGAAAGGAAAGAAGATGAATTTTATATTTTGAAGAATCGTTGAATAAACTACAATTAAAAATGGCAAAGGTGTTAAATATGTACCAAAAATGGTTTTTACCAATTGAAAATTTTCAAATGGTAAAAAAAACCACAATTTTCAATTTTAACAAGATCCCTTGACTCAACTTTCTTTTAAATCAATAAATGGGTTTCTACACTTAAAAAGAGTATCCACGGACCTTGGAATATGAATAACCCTTAAGTAATTCAAAAAATGAAATAAAAATAAAAAACCAAAAACCGAAAAAATGATTTTCATAATTTGCAAAAATCAAAATTATTTCCAATTCGAATGAAATTGTATTATTGTGATTCTTTTAACTATTTTAGCTGTGTGGAAAATTTTGAATTTAAGTTTACAAACAAATCAATTTTATGAAAAAATATTTTAAACCAATTAATTCAATCCTTCATTTTAGAAAAAAAAAATAGAACGCAAATAAGAAAGTAGATCTAAAAAATCGGAAAATATTTTATTTTTATTGTTTTTTCAAAATAAAAATTGTAGTTTTACGATTTTTTATTTTTGTTTATTCTTTATTTAATTTTTTATATTTTTCATTGTATTTTTTTTTCAAATTGAATTTTTAATTTTGAAACAAATAAATAATGAGGCATTGCTTGTTGTTTTCTTGTTGATTTAATATTGATTTGCGGCTGAATTGGTGTTGGTTTAGTGTTTGAAATATTCCCGAAAATACCCGAAAATCGAAAATACCCGAAAATCGAAAATACCCGAAAATTTTTTAAACACTTAAAAACACCTTTTGAAGAACTTTTAAGAAAACGTAGTGTTCAGAGATAAATGTTTATGGAAAAATAACATTTTTATTTAATACAAAATTTTTTTTTTTTGAATTCTCGACTTTAAACCCTCTGAAAAGTTTTTTTTTTTGGTATCTTTTGAGTATATTTGAGTATGTTAGTACTTGTTAGGTAAGTAAATGTGTGTGTCAGTGTATGTTTGGGTTATTGGTAGTGTGTGTTTGGATGTTTTGGTTAAACCAGTTTCTCTTCTGGTATGGAAAGTGAAATAAAGTTTGGCTTGGATGGTAGGGCTATTTGTGTATATATGATTAGATATTACTCGGTTATTTTTGGATTGCATTTAAGATAACAAAATTATGAGTAATGGTACATGATTAGAAATTGGCATTACAAAGACATTTTCTCTTATTAGATAATATCATTTAGCAATAAACAGAAATGTTACAGGAATCTAAGATACCAATTCCTTTGACACAAAATGGGTTGAATACTATTTCCCAAATTTTTATTTTTCAATATTATGTTTTCAGTAAAACAAAAATATTTTCAATAAAATCCCAATTTTAACATTAAGGGACTAATCTCTATTAAATTTTTTTCTCTAAATTTAATAGAGTTTAAGAAATTTTTTTGCCAATTAAATAGATTTGAAAATCCCTGTTTATTTTCAATATTAAACTTATTTCTAGAAAAGGAATCCTTATTTAGAAATTGGTCAGAAAAAAAATAATAGAGACTCGTCCCTTAAACCGAGTGTTTTGACACTAGAGTTTCCCATTTTTTATATCTTCTCTGAAATCAAAACCTGTGTAAACATATTTTATTAAACAAACAAAAGAAAAAACCTTGTTATTTTTGTCGAAAATTTTTTAAAAAAAGAAATAGTACCACATTGAAATGCTCAAATTGTAATTTACCTTTACATCGTAACTGTTTTTATAAATTAAATTTTCAAAACTATCAAATATAAATAAATAAAATTTAAAAAAATATATATATATAAATATATATTTACTTTTTTACTCTTTTTTTGAATTTAAGTATATTTATTCATTTAGACTCTTAATTAAGATACTCTAAATTTGATAAATTGTTAAAGAATGATACAATTATCAATTTACTGTTTTATCTTAGCTTTCCAATTTTAGTGCTTTTTGGGTCGTAGGGACATATATATAAAATTTAATAATTATTTTTTGGGTTTTTTCAAATTGTTAATGTTCATTTCGTTTTTAAGAAATGTGGAAGAATAATGGAATTTTTCAAAATACTTTAAGCAAATTAGAATTATTTCTCCATTGAAGGTATGTCTAAATGTTAGTTTCATAAGCAATTGACACCCATTCCATTAATCATAGAAGCCATTTAATTGGTTATCTGTCCAAGAAAATTCAAAATTTTGCAAATTTTAGATTTGAATTAAAAAAATTTTTTGATCCAAAAAATACTATGGAATTCTTCAACAAATAAAGGGTAAATTTAAAACCAAGTTTTTTAGCCTGAAATGTCTCTAACTGGCGACTTTATATTCAAGTATATTTATCTATCACCTTAAACTCGATATCACTTGAAAAGAAAGTGGATGACCAGTGAAGCAGAGAATTTTGGTTTTTGAAGATTTTCAAGGAAATTTTTGATTTAGTTGACGAGAAAAATGGTTTTCTCCTAATTTAAAAATTAAAAAAGAAACTCTCAATTTTAACAATTTCTGGCAACTTGACTTTATTATAGTCATTAAATATGAAGTTATAATATAAAATTAATTTTCACTCGGCCTTGAATTCGGATATTCCTTCAACGGAAAGAGTCTTTTTAGATTTATAACAAAATAAAAATTAAAATAGTAATGTTTCTTGTTTTAATTGTGGTTCATAAGACATAAATTTTGAGAAAAAAGATTTTGTAACAGTAAAAAACTCTTGAAAAAAGTGATAACGATCTATTACGAAACAATTAAAACCAAAAAATGTGAAAAAAAAAAAAAAAAAAAAAAAAAATTACTTATTTGAAAACATCTCAATTGATCCTGAGAATAATACTCTTGCATCCCCTCTTGTTTGAAGTGCTGAAACAAGTGTAATTTCATTTCCAATAACAAATGGCTTTTCGGTGATCTTTTCATCAACAAAATAAGAGTAAGAAGTAGATGGTGCAACTAACAATCTTTTTTTAGTTTTTTTTTTGTATTAATTCCCAATAAACAACACAAAGAAGTAAAAAAAGCAATGTATTTAATAAGGGGGGTTATGTTAAAAAAAATGCCAATTGGATTTTAAGATTATTTAGTTCTTAAAAATGAGAGACTCAAAAAAAAAATGTTTCAAATTTGGTGAAATAAATCTTTTTGAAATTAAGAAAAATAACAACAAATATTACCTATAATTTAATGGAGAATTTTTTTTGACTTCCATTCCAATTCCCTTAAATTGAATATCTTTTTTGTCTTGTGCAAAATCACCAAGAACTGAAGGAATGTCACAGAAATTGTTTGTAATTATGGTAGTGTGTTCTTTGTCCCCACTTTTGAAATTGAAATGATCAACAACACTGGTCCCTTGTTCATCAAATTCAATACCACAACCAATTGCAAGTTCTCTTACAGAGTCTGAGAGATCAGATGACGTGGCAACTATCACACTTCTGCCAGAGTCAATAAAATCTAAAATATCGACAACATTAATTTCTGAAGATAACAAAAAAAGAAGAGAAAAAATAATAAAAAAAAAAAAAAAAAACCGATAAAAAAGCAAAACAAAATAAAAAATTAAAAAAAAAGTGAAACGAGAAAAAGTTTAGAAATAAAGATTTGGTTGAATACAATGTAACAGCTAATTGGTGCTCAAATAAAATTTTTCTTTTCTTTTCTTAGGAATGTAAAAATCTGATAAAGAGGGGAAATAAGAAGAAAAAAAAAATCAAAATTTTTTCTTTTATTTTGACCAAATGAAATTAATGTTTGTTGCATGCTCGTGATCCGTTTTCATTTTTTATAATTAAAGCCGAACAAAGATTAAGAGTTTTTTGCAATTGAGTTTTTTGGGTGTTCTGTTTATTTAGCTCAATTAGCTGTAAAAAAAAAAAAAATTGCTAACACAAATTCTTGAACATCGTGTAATTTATTCTGCTTAAACGAAATAATTTTTGTTCTTTGGATCTTTTTTGTTTATTCAAATAAATCTGAACCGTTTTCAAGATTTTTGTTGTTTGATTACAAACAAATTAAAGCTAACCCCTAGTTTTTTTTTTTTTTTTTTTCGTTTCGATCTTAATTTGTTGTACCCACAACAAACAACCCAAACCAGCAAAAAGATAATGAAAAGAAAAAATCATTTGAAAAAAGAAAGAGAAAGCCAAGTACCTTCCGATTTACCAACAAAGAGAATTGCTTGATCGTAAAGATATTCACCAAACTTTTTTAATGTAATGTCTTGATCGTCGGCTCTTAAGAAATGGAGATCATATCCTTTTTTTGTAAATGAATCAAAAAATTGGGAATATTGATGCCTTTCACCGATGTTGCCAAGTAGAACTGCAGTTTTGGGTCCAAGAAGTGGCTTTGCAGAGCAAATAATTAAAAGTGTGAAGAAAAAAATGTAAAATAAGGTATTTTTCATCTTAAAAAAATAGATTTTTTTTTAGGAACGAAATGAAAAAAATGATTTCAGTTTTTATAACAATTTATGAATTTAAGAACTGCCTTTAAAATTGAAAATCGGTTTTCTATGCGCATAAACAAGTATTTAGGGGTTGGTTAATCTCAAAAATTTCTGTTCAGTTAGATCTAAATAGTAAAAAATGAAAAAAATTTACTGAAAAATTGTAGTCCTTCTTTCAATGATCTTAAACGATGAAAAAGAAGATCCGAAAAATATACTTTTTCAGAAAATTTTCTTTTAGAACAATTTTTAAAACCCTGGCACCCTGTCTAGAATTTTCTCTGTTTTTTTATAGATTTAGGAAGTAGATTAAGAGGGTTTTAAAAATTGTTCTAAAAGGTGAAAACGTAGGAAATTTTCAATTTTTGATGAATAATCCTTTGTTACATCCTACATATATATATTTTAATAATAAGGCATGGGCGTGGGTTTGGTCTTGAATCAAATCCATAAAAATTCCCATTTCCCAAAAAGATCATTTTTTTTTTTTTCAACTGAAACCTTGTTTTTTTTTAAATTTTCAAAAAAAAGCTAATTTCACTGTAGGTTATTACATGCAAAATTCCTAAAAAAATTTCTCACACAATATCACATACAATTTTTCTTGATACTAAAAAAGAATTTTTGAGTTTTTTACAAGAAACAATACAAACAAAAAAAAAAGATAGCACTAAAATATAAAAGGAGTTTTGTATGTTTGGTAATGGATTGTTTCTTTTCAAAAATCAAGCTTATTAAATAATGTCTTCCAAAAAAGATTTTATTGACTTTAATTCTTGAAAAAAAAAAAAAATGAATTAACCCAAAACAAAAAATTATAAACTAAATTACATCTCTTTTGTTAGAATTAATCATGATTTTATAGGGTAATAGAAAATCCATGTTAACATAAATAATCAAAAATCATAGCCAGTGTGAATTTTTCCAGTTAGAGTTGTTTATTGAAAATGTTTAAAAATGATCTTCATTTTTTAGGTTCTAAAATCTCAATTATAATTCTTTTTAATTTTTACGTTTTTTATACAGTTTTTCGAGTTTATGTATCCCAATTTTTTTTGAATTTTTCATTAAAATAATCACAAAAAATGTTTTTTTGATTCTAAATTAAAGAATATTTTATGGATTTTTCGTTCGTATTTTAAAAGATATTGGATCACAAGGTTTTGATACAATTTGATAAATCCCAAATGTAGTCTTAAATTAAAGGGGTATCTTAATTTTTTGTACTGATGTGGTTGAAATTGACTAGTTCACAAAAATTATTTTCAATTTGCTGGATTTCAAGTAAGTCAACACATTGCAAATTTTATGATTTTTTGAAAAATTAAAAAAAGGCAATTTATAGATACAAAACTTTTATGAAATTTTTCCAACCAAACAAATCAAAATTAAAAACAATTATGGGGTCATGATTAAAAGATAATCCCACCTTATTTTCAAGAATTTTTTCTTATTGTCATGAAATCGATAATCCTTGAAAAAAAACTTTATTTGTATAGATATTTTTTTTTGTTAAATTTTGATTTTGTTTGGCAAATGGTTTTTATTGACCCAAAGTACAAATTTTTGAAAAAAAAAAAAAAAATTACAATTTTAAAAAGATCTATTAACAAAAGTTTATTAAAAGTTAATAAATAAATGTTGAGTTTATAACTCAAATTTATTGACAATGAATTTCTGATAGTCCCAAAATTGTTTTACAATTATAATTTTGATAAAATATTTTTGTTAGTGTGAATAAAAGTTAAAAAAATCATTCTAAAAATGTATTAATGGTCCAAATGGTAAGAGTAAAATAAAAGGCATTGTTGAATGATAACGATGTTTAACTTTAGGTTTTTCGAAGATGGTGAATAACTTTTCCGAAAATTTACTTTCCTTTTTATGATTTAAAGTAATATACAATAATTGATTAAACTATTCGGTTATCTTTGAAGTTGTAAAATAAATCAGTTTTTCTTTTACACTTGTATAAAATAAATATTTTTAGAAATTGTGTCTTGTTGTGAATTATATAAAAATGTTATAACATGTAGGATAAGTTATGAAGAAGAGAAAGGGTTTTTGTAATTTATCTTCTTTTATATTGTTTTTCTTTTCATGGCAAACTTCTGGTGGTTATGGTAGCAATGGCTTGTATTACGGTTAACTGATGGAATGTGTGATGGTGTTGAAGCAATGAGGGTGATAATATTTTCATTATTTAGATTTTTTCGAGGTAAATAACATAAAAGGAAATAACTATCAATCTAGTTGACATTAGGGTACACAAAAACTTTATATTTGCCAATGTTTTGTTCATTTTTTTTTTTTTTCTATTTTATTTATTGGATTTGTTTTTCTATTTCTTGTCTTTGGTTATAATTATTTTTTTTATTTTTCATTTTTTACAGCAAAGATGTTATCTGAGCTGGATAATCTTGTATACGCTGTGACTACGGCAAAAAAAAAACAAAAATATAAGTTTAGTGTTTAAAGTAGGGGGGCAATTTATTTGGGTTTTTTTTATCCCATTTACAATAAAATCAAAATTTTAAATTTTTTTAAAAACTTTTTTTTTGTTGGAAATAAATGAATAATTTATATTTTAGCTGAAATCGTGATTTAAGAAATAATTATAGTAAAATTTTACAAATGAAAAAAAAAATAATAAAAAAGTATAAATATTTTTACTTTAATACATAAAAAAATAATAAAATTTGATTTAGGGTCAAGTCATTAAGATGGAAAAATTTTGTTTGAAATTGAAAAAAAAAAAAAAAAAAAAAAAAACAATTCTTCTAACTTTCTAATATCAATTCAAAGTAATTCATTAAGTGGTGTGTGACCAATATTCTTGAAATAAAAAACAAACTAGTGTATTTTCTTGCAAAACTGCATATGGATTGTACTTGGTTTTCTATTTAAATTGTAATGGATTAAAATTTTGAAAACAAAAGTGTTGGTTTACAGAGTGATAATCAGGGTTTTTTTTTTGAGATCTTGAAGAGTTTATTTTTTATATATTTTCATTTTTTTAAATGGGTTATTATTACAGAAATTAGTATCAAAATTTAGACTTTTTCAGATTCATTGATGACCCAATAATTGGTCATATTTTGGATTTAATCAAATTAATTCTATTTTAATAACGAATAAAAAAAAAAAAATGTTTTAAATTCAAGAAATTTAAACTTTTGAAAAAAATAAAATAATAAAATTGATTTTTATAAATTAAGAAATCAGTGGATATTCTTTTTACAGTTAATTGTGAAATAAAAAGATCATATTTTTGATTTAACTTTCCAAAAAAATCACAGACCAAAAAATTGAAATAAATCAACAAAGTTCCCAATACTGTACGTGAAATTAATAAATAAAGTTGCCTTTATGAATTAAAAATTTGAAAGGTTTCTATGATTTAAAATTTTAGTTTTAGAAAAATCGATGATAATTTTGTTACATTTATTTTACCCAAATAGTAAGCTTCTTTTTGGAATTAAAAATTAGAAAAGTTTCCTATTTTTATAAAACTTTTTTTGGAAAACTGAAGGAAAATTTTGTTCCCTTTATTTCGGAAAAAATAGTAAGCTTTTTTTTTTTTTTTATTTGTAATTTTTTGTCATTGGGATATTATTTATTTTTGTTTATGTTATTTGAATTTGAGATCCTTTAGATTTTTTTTTTTTTTATTTTGAATTTTTTTTGAAAAAATGTGGTGTAGTTTGATATTGTAGATTTTTCAGGCAGAAGGTTCATTTCGTGTTGAGTAAATACCTGATAAGTATTGTGGCCCTTAAATGTATATTTTTGAAAAAAAAATGATTATCGAAAGAAAGTACAGCTTGTTTTCGTAATTAGGAACATTCATAAATACCAAAAGTTTGATCAATTAATCAAAAAAAAAAACACCAATTAAAGATCAGGAAAAGTCTTGATCAGAATATCAGTTTTTATAATAATACCTTTTTGTAAGTATTTTTCTTTGATTGATTGGTCATTGAAAATTTGTTGGAAAAATCTAACTTTTTTGAGATCTTTCAAAAATAATAATCAGATCTTTATAGAAAATCAGATTCAAATTTATTTTTTTGATTTATTTGAAAATAATATGAGCTGTTTCTTGTTTGGAGTTCATTTGTTTCATATTGATTAATTAAACAAATGTTAAAAACTATTTATTTCAATTTTTAGGTGTTTTTTTATATATACTTTGAACAAAGAATTTTATGGTTTAAATTTACAAAAATTTTTGGCACAATTAGTTGATCTTAGATATATTTTTCAAGACGAATGTTTTAGAATATCAGAAGTGTTAAGAATTAGAAAAAATTGAAATTGAATAAATTTTTTTGTGGTTGATCAGAATTTTCATCGAAATTACTTTTCTTTTTTCGCGACTAAATTTATTTATTGAATTTTTTTATGAGTTTGGCGATTTCTGCATTTCTTTATTTCTCCTCATTTTGGCCATTAAAAACCACTTGATGAACTTGTTTTCTACATGTCCAAATGTGTACTTTTATAAATCAGAAACAAAAAAATAAAATTGTGAGACAATTAAATAAAATTTACCTCTAAAAAGGTGAAATGAAATCATAGGTTCTATTGGTTTTAGGAAGATACAAAATATTTTACAAAGCAAACCAGAACAACTATTAGGAATTAATTTTTACACACCAAAAAATAAGGTAATTATTGCAATTGATTTCATAAGTTCTTCAAATTGAAATAAGAAGCATGAACATATGTTTTTTGTTCTTCCCTTTTTTATTAATATTGTTTTGAAAATTAAACAAGAATAAAGCTCGAAATGAAAGCAATAATTAGCTAGAAATTTTCCAGACAGAATATTTCTTTAGCCAAAAGAAAACATTCCCATTTTCCACTCTTATTTCATTAAAACAATTTCATTCATTCTTTAAATTTTTTCTTTGAGAGAAGATTTCAAAATTATTTAAAAGAAAAAAAAACGAGTTAACCAACAAAAAGTTTCCTTTGTCAGTAAACCTTCAAAATTTGACTGAACATAAAATTTTTTTTGTTGTGTTTTCATTTTTTTTATTTTATTCATTTTTACTTTTTTATTTTTTTTTTTTTTTTTTATTTTTTTGTTTTTAATTTTTTTATTTTTTTGTTTGTACACTTACGAATTTTTCTTTTTTATTTTTTACAAAACAAATGACCCAAGAACACAAAAAAAGAGTTTTTGTTGGAGGAATTAGTTGGAAGGTAAGTCATCATTTTTTTTAACAAACAGATCCTTTTTTTTTTTTTAATATGCTTTTCTTTTTAATTTCCTTCAAATTTCAAACAACGTGTTTTTTTTTTTTTTTTTTAAAAAAATTCTTATTTTTTTTTGTTTGCATTAAAAAGGCTACTGAAAATTCACTTGAAAATTTTTTTTCTGCATATGGTACTGTTATTGACTGCAGAATTATTATGGATCACGAAACAAGTAGATCAAAAGGGTATTTCTTTTGTTTTTTTATTTTATTTTTTTTTTTTTGAAACTAACAAAACAAAACTCAAACATTTATTTTTTACTGTAAACTTTGATGATTTCAATAGATTTGGTTTTGTTACTTTTGAAACTGAAGAGTCTGCTACAAAAGTTAAAACACTTGGACACATTGAATTTTTAGGAAAAATGGTGAGTATTTTCATTTTATTTTTATTTTATTTTATTTTTTTTTTAATTATTTTTGACTTGGTTCAACAACAGTTTATAAAACAAAGAAAGAAAATTAATCTTAAAAACCCATAAACTTTCAAACATTACTGAGATTTAACTTTCAAATAATAAAAAATTTCACTTCTTTATTGAAAAGTGTGATGCTATTTTTTTTGTTAATGTTTATTTAAATCCTTTTAGAACAAAATTTGGATATAAAATATAAACTTGAGAAATGGCCTTACAGTAAATTAATTTATCAAATTCTTAAAAAGCTATTATTTTTAACATAATAATATGCTCAAAAAGTGTTTAACGAAACAAAAATTAACACTTTTTAAGCCAACAAAATATGAACAATTGTACCAAACGATAATTTATACCTTTCCAAATATTAAATTTTAATAATAATTAATAAAGCTATTTTAAAAATGTTCTTACTTTTTTCAAACTTTTTTCGAGTTTTCTATTTTAACAAAGTGAAAACTTTTCTGAGAATTAAAACTTTTTGAAAGTTTTCTATTTTATAAAAGTGTGTACTTTTTTTTACAAAAAACTATTCCAAAAATTAAAGCTTTCAAAAAGTTAGGAATCAAAATTTTAAAGGATCTTTTCTTCACACTTCCAACCTCTACCTCATCTTCAAAGGTTTATTTGTTTATTTGCTTCTTTTATTAAAATAAAAAAGTCTGAAAGAGAAGTTTTTTTAAAAAAAAGTACACACTTTTATAAAATAGAAAACTTTCAAAAAGTTTTAATTCTAGGAAAAGTTTTCACTTTTTTTAAAAAGAAAACTTAATAAAAGTTTTAATTCTGGAAAATTCTTCAGCTTTATTAAAATAGAAAACTTCAAAAAAGTTTTAAAATTAAAGATCTTCACTTTTTTAAAATGGCTATATTTTATTTTTTTATTTTTAATCTATCAAAGCAATTTCTTTTAACCATTTTATTAAAATCAAATGAATAAGTTTTTTTACAACAAATAAATAAAAAATTTTTTTTGCTTGGAGTTAAATATTTTTTAAGTTTAATCTATTTTTCAATTCCAAAAATTTTTGGAAAAGGGATCGAAATAAAAAAAATATAACAAGATCAATAGTAGAAAGTCTATCTAAAAAATTAAAGTTTGAAATGATAACTAAAGTCCAAAACAATATTTAACCATTTACTGAATTAATTATACTCTTTATGTTTTAAACACAATACCTGCACGAATATCTTTTGTTTGATCCACTTTTAAATTTTTTGACATCAAAACATTTGAAAACTTAATTCCCTTTTTTATTTTCATAAATGAATATTTTTTTATTTTTATTAATGAATAATTAAAAATTCAAAGATGAATGTTGGAGATGCTTTTAGAAGAAATGATCAAGATGATAACAATAATCAACAAAATAGAAAACAAAACAACCAAACATTTAACAAATTCAACCAACAAAACAGATCAACGAATAAACAATACCAAGGACAACAACAGCAATATGTCCAACCCCAATATTACTGTAATTTCTTCCCATTTATTGCTTATTTCTTCAAATACAATCTTGCCAAATAACCAATTTTTTTTTTATTTTTTTTTTTTTATTTTTAAACTCATCCTTTTTTTAAGAAATTTTGATTTGTTTTTTAATTTTCTTAAAAATTTTGGATTTAATTCAATTTTAAATTGTAAATAATGTAAAATAATTGTATAATTTAGTATCTTAAAAAACTTTGTTTCAAACAACAAAATTCATTATTTAAACAAAAAAATATATATTCATCTCATAATTAACACATTTTTGTTATTTGTTGTTGTTTTAATTGTTGTTAATGTTTTATTGTTCATTTTATTAAAGTTTTTTTTTTCTCATATTGCTGATTTTAATTAAAAATTTTTTTTTAAATTTTTGATTTATATTTTCAATGAAGAAAAGATTTTTAAAAAGTTTGATTCAATATTATGAAAAACAAATTTCAACTTTAAGATATTCTTACATCTGGATACAATAACTTGAAACAGCTCAAAACAAATTATTCTTTTAATTTTTAAAATTTTAATTTCATTTAAATTTCATTTGATTTTTTTATTAAATTTTTTCTTTTTTTTCTTTAAATTTATTTTTTCTACCTTTAATATTTTAATAATGATTGATATTCTATTTGTTGATCCTTAATTTGCCGATTTTAAATATGCAAATTTTTTTTTTGTTTTTTCAAAATATAAACTTTATTTCTAAAAGCTAATTTAATGAACCAATATTATGGTAAATTTTTTTTTTTTTTTTTTTTTTTTTTCTTTCTCTCCTATAATATAAGCAAAACAACAGTCTATTAATATTTCCTCCTCTTTTTTAATTTTTTTTTTATTGTAATAAAAAATTCTTGATTATTATAATACTATAAAAATATAATTCTTAAATTTGAATTTATCGTTTTAAAAAGGATACCAATACCCACAACAACAACAATTCCAAAGTGAAGACCTTCAAAAATACTACTCACAATTTTACAGACAGTACCAACAACAACCTTTTGGTTATAATATGCCGTATTATTATCAAAACCAAAACCAACAAAATCAAAACCAACAAAACCAACAAAACCAAAACCAAATGCAAAACCAGAACCAGAACCAGAACCAGAACCAACAAAATTTAAATCAACAAAAAAATCAACAACAACAACAAAATTTTATGCAACAAAATCAACAAAATTTTCAACAACAGAATTTTGGACAACAAAACCAACAACAAGACCAACAAAACCAACAACAAGATCAACAAAACCAACAGAATCAACAGAACCAACAGAATCAACAACAGCAATGGTATAGAAATATGAACTAAACCATTTCTTTGACTAATTCAAATAATTATTGATTTGATCTATTTTTTTTTATTATTATTCTTTTATTATCTTCATTTTTTTTTTTTATATTCTATTCTTCACATTCATTCAATTTCTTCTTCAGGATACCGAGGAACAAAACCTTCACCATAAAATTTTTTCTAAAAAATACCAGTTTTACTTGTTTTTTTAAAAAAAAACTCCATTTCTTTTCTTTACATTTTCTGGTGGTCATAAATAAAGAAAGATCTTTTTTTCTTTTTACTTTTTACTTTATTTTTTCTTTAAATACTTTATCGAATAATTTTCATTTTTGGAAATAAAAAAAAATTTGTGAGAAATTATCAGAAATTTGATATCGAATATTTTCTTTGGATCGTGTCGTAGAGTGCCTAGATTTTTCATAATTCAAAAGAATAGAGTAAAATCAAAGATTTAACTCAATTCTTTTGAATAATAGAAAACCTAACCGCGGTTTTCTTGAGGTTTTCTATTTTATTTGTGAAATCTATCGATTTTCGTTAGGTTTTTTTTACTTTAGAAATAAACCGAAAATTTTAATAAATTTTCTGTTTCTTTCAAAAAGTAAAAAAAACCTAGAACACTTCAGAAACAAAATAGAAAACCTCAAAAAAACCTAGAACACTTGACAAATAAACAGAAAACCTCAAGAAAAACTAACGGTGCATTTCCAGAATTCAAAAGAATTGAGTTAAATCTTTGATTTTACTCTATTCTTTTGAAATCTAGAAAAAATATCAACGGTTTTTTTTTTAATTTAAGAAATAAAGAGAAAATTAAATAAATTTTCTGTTTCTTTCTTAAATTAAAAAAAAAAACCTACCGAAGTTCATTCTTTGGAAAAAATCGAAAAATTTAGATTAAGGAATCAATTCAAATAAACAAAAACAATTAAAGAATAATATTCTTAATATTATTCGAAATAAAGACCCATTGTTTATTTTATCATTAGTCAATGATGAAGAAATTTATGACTTTATTAAAATTTCTAAACAAAAATTTAGAAATTAGGAAAAACCTAACAGCTGTAAGAGGAAACCAATTTCCTCCCTTCAAAATAAAAAAAAAAAAAAAAATTATTGAAATTATTCCTTTATTACAATATAATATATAATTTGACAGTTCTTGAATAAATAGAGTGAACAAAAGCAATTGTAACAAAAAACATGAATAATCCGAAATCATTTATACACAAGGCAGTAGTCCCCATTTAAAAATGAAAAAATCAATTTTTTTTTTAAGAATCAACAAACATATGATTGTTTGAAAATAAGAACAAAAATAAACATTAGATTAGGGTCTATGCTCATAAAAGAAATGACTTAACAAACTATAAATTTTCAAAAAAAAATTTGAGAGCCAGTTTCATGGGAAAGATTGATCCAAAATTTCTCAATTTCTTTAGAACGCTTCATACAAATCTTTTAAAATTTTTTATAGTAAGGAAAATTGTTGAAGATGAGATTTTTAAATAGTAAATGTATTTATTTTAAAAGAAATTACGAAACTTCAATTTTCTAATGTTAATTTGGAGTTTCAAACTTTTTTTTTTTTCTCAAATTTACTTTTTTTTAAAAAAAAATGAAAAGAAAAAAAAAATTAATTAAAAATTTTTTAAAATATCAAGTTTTAGAAATAATATCGGACTTTAATTTTTTTGTTTTTGATTAATAATTTAAATATAACTTTGTAATAATTGGTTATGTATTAAATATTAATTTAAACAATCTTAATTTTTTTTTTTATTATAATTTCAACCAAAAATCTTCTAATGTTCCTGTATACAGATCAAAGACAAAAACTAATTTATTTTTTTTATTAATTTTGTTCCATTGAAATTCTTAAACTTTCTTGCATCATCAAATCTTCTAATTCTGCTCTTTCCCGACGATTTAAATTATTTATATTAGTGTACATCTGTTGTATTCTTTCAAGATTCGTTAAATTTTCTTGTACTTGCACTTGTTGTTGCTCTTGCTCTTGCTCTTGCTCCGATTCAGATTCAGAAATTGAAGATGAAGAGGAGGAATTGGTAATATCGGAAAGATCTGATCCCGAGTATGAATAATTTGATTTTTTAAGGCTCGATCTTCGTTGTCTTCTTAATTGTCTTTTGAAAAGCCTTTTTGTCCGTTTCTGTTTTTTTTTCTTCATCCTCATTTTCCGAAACTCTTTTTTATATAAACCCTCTTTTTCTTCCCTTTCACGTATTTTTAACATTTCTCCTCGTATTTTTTTTGTTTGCTCTTCAAATAGTCTCCGATCTTTTTCCATAGCTTTCATTTCCAATTCAACAATTTTTTCATCATTTTCTCCATCATTTTCTGATGTCCATAAAAATTGGGTTTGAGTATAAAATACTTTAAAAAATTTTTGTCTGCAAAATGGGCATCTATAAAGGATAATCAATGATTTTTTTTAAAAAGAAGAATAGATAAAATATTTTGGCAATAGTTAACTATAAATCGTGATTTTAAAATTGTGATTTAATAAGAATAAAATAGCAAAATTTCAATTTTTTTTTTTTTTTTTTTTTATATAATCGTCCATTATCGACTTTTACTAAAACTTTATCTTTTATCTTCCTTAACTTAATTTTTATCTTTAAAAAACAATAGATTGATACACCCATTAATCTATCCATGATTTGTTTATTTATCTATCTATCTATCTATCTATCTATATATATATATATATCAAAATTAAATTCTATATATTTTGAATCACCTAAATAAGCAAAATTCTATTCATTTATATTCTTATTACTCAAGCTAATAAAAATCTTTTTATTAAAGGGAGAGAAAAAAAACGTGAAATGCACATTAGAATTATATCCCTTGAAACAGGAAAAAAAATATCTTGTATCAAGTCTAAAGCTTTGTGGTTTTGGTTCTCAGTTGATCGATCTGCGACTTCGTATGAATTTTATAGGTCGTAAAAAATTTATTTTTTAAAAATGTTTCAAAAATACAAATTTGAGATTGAAAAAAAGAATAGATTGATATTTAATAATAAACGATGAGGAATTAATGTTTAAAATGTTGAGATTTTGATTTATTTTTGGCTTTATTTGAATTTTTTTTAAAATTTTTCAAAAAGACAGTTTCCAAAATTGTGTAATTGAGAAAAAAAGCATATATAATCTTCTTATTTATATTTGGTAAGTGGAAAACATGAAATGACCAATTAAAGCTCCTGTAATAATTTTTTTTTTAATTTCAAAAAATGATTTTTGTGATATAAGAAAAATTTGAAATTATTTTTTAAATGATAAAAAATATAATACAATTTGTTTTTCTGTATTTTGAAGGATAATTTGAATCATTTCCAAAATTCAAATTTTAGAAAATTTCACGAATAAAAAATAATTCTTTTTTATTCAAAAAATGTTTTAAACTGGAATGCAATTCAACAATGAATTAAAAGCTAAAAAAGTCATTTAAAAAAAAAAAACTGAAAAAGAGTGACCAAAAAAGAAGAAGCTAAAGACTATCATGAACATTTAAAAAACAATAACAAAAACCCAATCCACCAAAAAAAGAAAAAGAAATAATTTCACAGAGTAACGATTCGATTTTCGAACCTTCAATAGCAAGAAGAAACAACAACAACAACAATAATAATAAATAGGATTTATTGGTCTTAACACACACACACACACATACACACACACACACACACACACACACACACACACACACACACACACACACACACACACACACACACACACACACACACACACACACACACACAGAGAGACACATACACACACAAATAAATGATCCAGATTCGAAACCATCAAATAGTTACAAAAATTCTAACGATAAACAAAAAAAAAAACCAAACATTTGATCCACAAAAACTCAAAAAAAGGATTCAGACTTCAAACTTAAGAGAAAGTTTTATTCGGATAGAATCAACAAGTACTTCCCAACCCTTGGACTTCTATTTTTCTAGCCATAAACATAATCTAGATGGTTTGAAATCATTTTTTTCAATTATGTATTTTTTTTTTATATTATTTTGTTTTGAATTATTCAATAGAAAATTGTTTTTTTTAATATTTGAAGAAAACAAAATTTTTTGAGTAACATTTTTAATTGCTTCTTTGGATATTTATCAAAGGTTCTATGAAGAATTCTTTTTTTTCTTTTAAAATGAAAAAGAGAAAAAAACGAAAATTCTTTTATATTTTTTAAAAGATCCAAAAATCAAAAATACTCTGAAATTTTTGGTTATAAAACCAATTTTTGACAAGTATTGGCTGATTTCTTCTGTTTTTTTCATAAAATATTTTTTTGACTTTTATAATATGGTGGTTTTATAATATACCAATAGATTGAAAATTACAAGATAAACAAATAATCTTTTTTCCTATTTCAAGTACAACGATCCATAAGGGACTAGTCTATATTAATTTTTTTTAGGTAAATTTAATAGAGATTTAGATTTTTTTTGCCAATTACTTAGATTTGATTTCAAAGTGAAAAACTTCTTTGTATAGTAATGAAATCTCGATAAATGACATTCATTAAATTTAGTTATTGTTTTTATAGAAAAGAAAAAAAAATTTCCTTTTTTTCACTTTTTTGAAAGTTGCTTTTTTTCAACTTTTTGCAAAAATACAAAAAATAAAAAAAAAATATGAGCAAGAAAGCAAAAACCTTGTTGTGTTTGTGGAAGACCTACAAAAAATAATTTGAAAAATAAACCTGAAAAGCTTTTTGGATTTGCATGAAAAAACAGTTTGATTCGAAAAAAATATGAAATAAATTCTTTACTCTAAATAAAAGATTTGTTTGTTTTCTTGTAACATTCTTTTTTTTTCTTGAAACTACTTTTTGAGTTTACACTCTTTTGTTTTTGTTGAATTTGAAGTTTTAAAAAGTTGTCCCAAATTATCATTCTAAAAGTATTTGTCAGAGTCAAAAAAAAAAAAAGAAAAAAATAACAACTATTTTTGATAAAAAGTAATTATTGATAAAACAATTTAAGTTCTTTACAGAGTCAAGTTGGATGAACAGAAGTGAAAGAGAAAATATTCACTAGTTTTCAATTATTTTTTCGTTTTTAAAAATGAGAATAAACATTAATTTTGAGAAAATAATTAAATCAAGATTAAAATTTTCGTTTTTGTTATTTTTTCTTACTTTTATTAAAAAAAAATTTCAAAATCACTTTTTTTGACAGAAGTGAAAAATTTAAAAAAAAAAATAACTAAAAGTTCTAACATTGAAAAAAACTGTTTTTTATCAATTTTAAATATATTTCAAGATAAGGATTCCTTATTTAGAAATTGGTCAAAAAAAAAATTAAAAGATACTAGTCCCTTAAGGGAATATCAACACCATAACAACCACCGAGATTGAAATATGTGATAGTTTATTAAAAAAATATATTGGTGCTCTTAATTTCTATATTCTCAAAAAATTAAAAAAAAAAAAAAAAATCAAAAACTTTTAATTTTGTTAATATCAACAATTAAAATTTCAGAGAAAATACTATTAAAAAAAAAATTAAATTTGGAGATATTTATTCAATTTTTTATGGAGATTATTTTTTGAGATATATGACTAAATCCTTTCACTTTGTATTTTCAAATTATATTTATATAATACTTTGCAATTATTTGAAAATAACCAGATCGGCAAATATTTCCCAAATCTAAATATTCTAGAGATCTCAAAAAATAATTATAATAATTATTTTTTTTTTCAAAATTCGTTTTTAGAAAAGAGAATTTCAGGTTTTATTGGTATTACTTATCTAAATTTTTATTTAATAGTGTTAAAATTTTAAAAAGCAGTTCATTTTATTTGATAAATATTCTTTTAATATTATTAAACAATTTTATGGTAATTAATTAAATTCTTTTTTTTTTTTACCTTTCTTGAAATGTTTTAGTGACTTATTTATTATTAATAAAATAATAAACCTGTATTTTGTTTTTATTTAACAAAAGTGTTATAATATTTTCTAGATAATTCTTTTGAATTTTAATAAATACAAATATACTCTTATTTGAGAAGTATTAAACTAGGATTTAATTAAACATTTTTTTTACAATATTTCCTCAACTTCAACAAACCAATTTTAACAAAATATATCAGAACAATAAAATCTAATAAAAACCATTTCTATTAACTTTCCAATCTTTAAAATTCGTTATTTTGTGCATTTTCAAAAAATACTTTGAATTCATAATAATTATTCATTTCGAAGTACAAGATTAATTTAGCATTTTTATTTCAATTGATAATCAGTTTTAGTAAAATGTGTAATTTTTTAGAATTGCGATTCTATTTTATAAGAGTAAATTGCAAATCATGATATTGGTTTTCATACTAGTGTTATAAATTAATTCGAATTTCAAACTTTGTAACTTTTCAAGTAATTTTAACATATTTTAGAATTTAGAAAATTAATAATTTGATGAAAAAAAGATCTTCAAAGAAACAATCAATTTCGAAAAACAAATTATAAGAAACAAATTAAACCAGTGATCAGATCAAATAATATTTTTCTTGTGGTTTTATAACAGGTTGGTGGGATGATTGAACATTTACTTGTGAAATACTTATTTTTGAAATAATAATGATTCTCTACTTATTATTATATTAGATTTACTAACACTACAAATACCCAGGATAATAGAAATCAATTAAGTGTATTCTATTTTTTTTAATTCTCTTTAGTTAAAACAATCGCTTGACGGAATCATTTCTTAAAAACAACAGTTTAAATTTAAAATATTTCACAGAAAGGTTTAATATAAAATGATAGATCTTAAGATTGTTTACCATTTTGTTTTTCTTTTTTTTTTTGATCAAAGTACAAATTGTTCCTTTTAAAGTTTGGAGTAAGTCCAATTAAAAGTAATAGTCTTAGACCAAAAGTCTACAATTTCACTTTTTTTCTTAATTTTCAATTAGATCTGAAAGCTGGATTGTTAATTTATTTAGTTGTGGTTTTGTTTGATTTTTAGTTTTTAAAGTATTTGTTTTTTAAAAACAATTTATTAGATTTTAATCCAACATAAAATAAAATGCCACAATAGAATGTTGAGATAAGAATAAAAGTTAAACCATTTCACATTCCCCAAAATTAGATTAAACAAATCAACTTAACATTCTATTGTGGCATCTAATTTTAACTTTTTAAATTAAAATTAATAAATTGTTTTTCAACAAGTACTTTAAATGCTAAAAAGCAACTATGCACATCCAAAGTAAAAAATGTTGTTTTCTCATCTTCTTTAAAAATATTAAAAAGTGAAAATTTTGATTTTATCGTGGCCACTCCCTTATTTAGCTCAAATATTCCATATTTAAGAATTATTTTTAAGAAAAGTACAATTCATTACAGTCAGTTCCACTTTTAAGGTACAAATTTCAACGAAAATTAAGGCACAAAAAAAATCTCTAATTAAGGCACAGAATTCAGATTCTTGTAAAATAATTTGAGTAAAAAAAAAAATTCTTAATTTTTTGCCATAATTTGAGATTTTTTTGTGCCTTAAATTTTGTTGAAAGTTTGTGCCTTAAATTTGAAACTGGCTGTAAGGGATTTATATTTTCAATGAATTCTTCAGATACGTTGCAAAAATGCATATCCTTTCATTGTGGTTAAGGTTAATACGATCCTTTAACCACAGATTAAAATGGTAGTTTTTTTGACGCCAAAAAAAGGTCTTTTTTGTTTTTATTTTTTGTTCTATTGTAAAAAGCTTATCACAGAGCCGTAATGAAGAGTAGTATTGATCTACGGAGACATTATTGGATTTTGTGTGTTATTAGTACATTTGAAATAATAACTGGCTTGAATTTTAAACTAATTGGAGAAATGTCTTCAATGGCGTGTTTTTAAGGACTTGAAAAGTGAAGTTTTTAGTAAACAATATAAAAAAAAAAATGCCAAAAAACAACATTTTTTGCCCAAAAATAAATTTGTTTGAAGCTTGGGATAAAAGATCGTATTAACCTTAACCACAATAAAAGGAATGACATTTTTGTAACGTGTGTGAAGAATTCGTTTGTGACTCAAGCCCTTAACCAAGATGATTAAAATATTCAAATTAGGTAATTTGAATTGCAATAATCTGTATTTCAGAAAAAAGATCTATATTGGTGCAGAAGAAAAGAAAAGAAAAAAAATATAATTGAAAACCATCTCTTAAATAGGAGATGTTTTTTCGAAAATTTAAATGTTTTTTCAATTCTTAGATTGGTTAGAAAGTCTCCTGAATGAAAAAGCAAATGAAACTTTATTTTTTTAGAAAAGTAAAAAGGGCATTTGTGGTGAGTAATTTCCAAAAAGAAAAACAAAAAAGGTTTCTAAAGCATCGCCAAAACAACCAACAAATCTAAATAGAACAGTTTTCTTTCTGGTGTTCCAAAACTTTTTTGTCCACTCCTTTTGAAAACGAATTTCATACTGCACACGAAGGTAAAAATAAAAAGTGGATATTTGCATTTAATATTCCCCCGATGATTTTTTAAAGAGACTTTCTTTTTGAAAGAAAAGTCATAACTGTATTTGTGTATTTTGATATTAGGTAGGATTACTGAATATAGTTTAAATGAAATAGAAAGCTTTATTTTTGTTGGGCAAGAGACGTATTTGTAGGGTTTAAAAAGTTGACGAAATAATCACTGTTATTATTATTTCATTGTCAAACAGAAAATTGATTTAATTTCGATTGAAGAAAGCATTCCAAATTCAAGAATTTTCGGAAATTCCTCAAAATTTAGATTTTGTTTCAATATCATTCAAAAATTGATTTTTAAATAGATTCCATTGAAACCTCTTCAACAAGAATCATGTCCAACAATAAAAGGATGTACACAAAATTACTAAAAAAAAAAATTAATGAGCAAAACAAAAGAATAAGAAAAAAATTAAAACAAAAAGAACTTTTAAAAAAGAGCGAAAATTACAGATCTTGTTCTTTTGAACATTTGTGTGGCCTAATTTGAAGGTAGCATTCTGTACATATTGGCTTTTTACAGCACATCGACATGTTCAAGATGGGGAAAACTATTGAAATCGCCAAAACAAAAGATAATCAAAAGGGAAAGAGACACTAAGCTCTACGTGTTCCTCAAAATAAAGTAAAGCGATCAAAACAGTGTTTTGAAAGAAAGAATGGGAAGAAAAAAAAGCATACAGTTATAACAAATTAAACACTCTTGAGTTGCGGTTTTGGTTTTTTCATATTCAGGAGCAAATATTGGGCTTAATCGTTTTTGTTTTATTAAATTTTTCACATATTCTTGCTCCCAATCAACTTCGGAATAGATTTCATAAGTTGGAACAAAATATTTTTGACGAGACACGTTTAAGTATTCCAACAAAGAACGATATTTTTGAAGATCCATTTGTTTTGAAAAGCTTTTGGAAAAATAAATTAAACAATGAAAAATGAATGTGTCTTGTTTTTTCGAATTACTCATTGCCTAATGAAGATTTAAAAATCTTACGACTAAAATATAATTACAATTGGTTGCGAACATATAGTGATTGAACAAACCCTTTTTGTTCTTGGGATTTAAGATAAATCTTGCCAATTACATTTGAATTGTAATTGTTGATAGAAGATAAAAAATTTATAATTAAGGGGATCTGTTTAAAATGAATTCTTTCAGACACATTATAAATATAATGAATAGCATTTTTTTAGGTTATAGTTAAGGTGATTTTGATCCTTTATTCAAAGATAAAAATAACTTATTTTTTGGGCAAAAAAATTGAATTTTGTCAATTTTTTTTTGTTTTATTTTCAATACCCATTAGCAACAAACGAAAAGCGAACAACAGATTTTTATTGATTGGGAATTTATTATAATTTAATTATTTTTAAGCCATTGAGAAGAAATAATTGGATTAAATAACAAAAAAATCAAATAAATGTATATTTAGGCCACTTTAGAAGGCCCTATAAGTAAGTTTTTACAGTAGAACAGAATAACACCAGTAAACCACATTTATTGCTAAATAATATTTTATTCAAATATTTCCCAAAGAACCCTGGGTATGAGTAAATTTTATCAAGTTTAAAAGTAAAGATTTAAAATGATATTGATGTGCTAATATGATTATTTTATCTATTGTCTTTAATCCAGATTTGGATTACAATAAAAAGTCAAAGTATTTTAAGGATAAAGAAATTAAGTTTTTGTATTAATATTTTGATATTTTTTGAAAAAAAATAATTCTTCATTTTTACATTTTTTTTAAAGATTTTTATTTTTTATTTAATTTTTTAAATCAGAAATTTTATTACAAAAATAGTAATTTAAATCTCGAAACATTGGTTTATTAATAAAAAAAAAATCAAACAACTCTGTTAATTTTATTATAAAAAATGTATATTACTGAGTAATTTTTGGATACATATTATTCCACTCTTCAGAGTAGTGGAATGCCAATTTATTAATCACAGTTCGTGGAATCTTTATAATTAATAATCTTTATATCGGGGTTCTATTCCTCCTCTTTCTTGGGACGTGTCTAGGTTTTCTTCAGAATTCGAAAGAATTTAGTAAAATCAAGAAATTTATTCAATTCTTTCAAATCCTGGAAAACCTAACAACAGTGGATACTTTTTAATTTGGTCATCTTATTGATTTAATATTTTTTTACTTTAATATTTTAATTATTTTTCTTCTTCTATTTTTTATTTAGTAAATTTTCTTTGATTACTCCTTTCTCACAAATAAATAAATTACTGAGCAATTTTCATTTTTTTTTTAGATTAAATTTTAATAATTATTAGAGGTTTTGATGATAACATATATTATCATGATATTAACAATAAAATCGCAATAATATTAAAAAAATCGCGATTAGTCCAACTTTATAGCGAAAAATCATAAAATCGCAATAAACAACATTATCGCGATTTTCACATTATCGCGAAAAAATGAAAAATTATTATTTTCATTTTTTGAAAAAAATCTCTTGATTTTTACAAAGCCTTGAGATTTTTACCACACTTTCCCCTTTAATAATGTCAGAAAGTGTTTGCAAAGGTTATGAACTGTCTTCAAGTGTTTGGAAGTTTTGAAAGATAGAAAACTTTTAGAAAGGGAATGAGTTTGGTTTGTTGTGGAAAAAAATTTTATTCTTTTCATTTTTTTTTTAACAAAATATAAAATCTCAAACAAATTTTATGATCAAACTAATAATTACCAATCTCATCAATACACTTGAATATAAATTATGTGTGTTTTCTTAAAATGGAGTTGTTACCTTTCACCAATTTTAAATAGCCAAAAAGAATAAAGAATAATTTGACTTCTTATTGGTGATCGATCAAACAAAAACCTCTATTATTCTAATTGTGTTTTCTGTCCAATACAAAGATATGAGTAGAAAAAGAAGAAGAAGACAAGAATTGTATAAAAAATCTTAATAATTGGTGATCATCTTGCAAGGATGTTGTGAAATCTTTTGAAGAGTTATCCAACTCCTTTTAGCTTTCTGAGAAAAAATGAAAATATTGTAACCCAAGAAAACATTCTTTAAAGAACAGATTAAGGGTTGGTTGTTTAAGAAGCTAATTATTCAAAGCAATTTCCAGCACCACCATTAACTGAAAAAATATTTATTTCTCTTTAGTTCTTATTGTTGTTGATCTAAAAGGATCGATCGGTTTGTCAACCAAATCAAATGAAAATACAATAAATCTCTTTGATCTGATCCTTGATTGGATCAAGTATCTTTTTTGTTGTTTTTTCAAAAGAATGACTTTTTGTCACCTAATCTATTTTTTGATCAAAAAAAATTTTTTATTCAAAATATTTCTCAATTAGCCCAAAAACCCATCAACTATTATATCGCGATTAAAAAGTAATTACGTTATTTTGGTATTTATCACGATTTTTTAATAATTATAGCGATTTTATAGAATATCGCGACATGTTATATTATCACGATAATATTGAATTATCGCGTTTTTTTGATATATCGCGATTTGATGGAAATTATTGCGATTTTTGTAACTTTATCGTGAATTAGAGCATTTTATCATCAAAACCTCTATTAAATAAAGAGAAATATAAAATTTATTTCTTAATGCTACAATTAAGAGTTTAATCTGAAAAATTTTCTAAAAACTTAATTTAAATCATATAAAATCATTGAAAAAACAAAGTGAAAAAAATTGAATTATAATTTTTGAAATGAGATTTACTGATTTTTTAATATCCCAACATTTATAGAAAAATACTTAATATCAAGATTTTTTTAAATTAATTTAATTTATTTTAAAAGAAATCATATAACCAAATTTTAATTCTCATTAAGTTGGAATTTCTATTTTTTTTTTTTCAAAAATTGACTTTGCTAAATAAAAACAATTAAAAAAAATATTTAAAGAAAGTAAAAAACCTAAAAACTTTAATTCAAAGAAGAATCATAAAATCACGATTTCTAAAGATATACTAAAAATGTAATTATCTTTACTCTACCAAATTCTTTTGAGTTTCCTTGAAAATTAAAATCGATATTTTTGGAAATATCAATATAAATTATTTTCCTAATATTTTTCAACACATATTAGAATCAAAATGAAATCCTTTAAAATATTCCTATTTTAAAAGAAAGATTTGAAAAAAGAAATAGAGATTAATCTTCTTCTGGTTGGGGTTGTTAAGATAATCTATCCAAACTTGTTTAATCTGTGTTTTAAAATGAAAGCAGTCTTTCCTTTTTTGAAAAGAGTTCGATATAAAAAGATCAAAAAAGTGAATAATAAACAATGAGTATATATGGTGTTAGTTTCAGAAAATTCTAGAATTTAAAAAAAGAAATTCTTTAAAAAGGAAGGATCAAATCTGAAATTTCTATAATGAATACAATCTTTTTTTTTTTTTGATAAAATTTTTATTATTATAAAAACAACAAAAAATTTGAAAAAACAATTGAGACATTTATTAAAATATTAAATGAAATTCAAAACATAATTTATATTCCATAATAAATTTTAAGTAATTTACCTTCAAAATTAATTTGACCTTAGATTTATTATTGAATAATAAATTAGATGTTTTACTGTAATAAAAGTAGGAAAAAAAGCATCGGATAATATTTTAAGACACCGGTTATAGTCTTTGCACATACATTATTTTGATCACTGTAATGTGTTTCAAAATAAAAAGTCTATTTTTTTTTTGTTATATAAGACCTATACATCAACCGATCAAAGAAACTGACAATAAACAATAAAAAATATTGTACAGATTTTTTAAAGTTCTATTATTTAAAAAGAAATTCTCTAAAAGAAGGTTCAAATTGCAAAATTTATCTTAAAAAATCGAGTTAATTTTCAAAGAATATATTTATCATCGAAAAAACAAAAAAATTCAAAAAAATTACAGAATATTATTGAAAATTTTCAACTATTTTGATGAATAATTTAAATTTTACAGAAAATAACTAGACCTTTACTTTCAATATTGATTTAAACTAAGGTATACTATTTGGTAGTGACTTAGATGTTTCTTTGGAACTAATAGAAAAAAAGGATGGTTTTTATTTAAAAACATCTGTTTTATGTTGATGGCAAGGGTTATTTTGATCTTAGTTGAGTAACCAATTTGATTATTCAAAAAGGTTAGTCAACGAAATTGTAATTGTTCTTTTACATCAGCCTATAAAAAGGTATTAGTCAAGTTATTTTTAAAAAATATCTTATAATACAGACACAAAGAGGAGATCAATTCTTACTATAGGGTATTGTGAAAATATAGAAATAATAAATGATTTTGTTCAAGTATTCTTTGATCATAATTGTTCGTATACTTAAATTAGTCTACTTACTTGGGTAAAAAAATTTAGTTTGAATGAATGAAATCAAATTTTTTTACTAAATTAATTTTGAGGGAACCAACCTTAATTTTTTAATTTTTTCAACATTTTTTGGTGATTTTTTGAGATCTAAATCCGGTAAAAAGTTAAAAAAAAAATTCGGTTTAGAATTCTTTTTATTGTGAAAAAATCAAAATCGTGTTGATCCAAAACTTGGTATTATAACTATCATAAAATAATAAATTAAATTAAAAAGTATTTTACCAAATAAACCATCTGATTTCGTAACAAAATAATACTCTCCAAATCATACTTTCTTGTTTTTTGGGAAAGGTTAATTTACCAAAATGAAACCCAAAAAACACAAAAAATGAAAAGGTTTTAAAATAAGTTAAAAATACTAAACACTAAAAAAATTTAATTTGTTTTCCCAAATAACTGAATAATACAGTAAAAATCAAAAATCAAAAGGAAAATACAAGTACCAAAAGTAAAAATTCAAAACACAAAAGAAAAACGAAAAAATATAATGAAGGAAAACCTAATTAAACTAAAAACAAAACATAAATTAAGACAATTCACTTTCAAGAAAAATAAAAAATCAAAACCAATTAACATTTTTTCCAACAATTGTAAATTTTTTTTTTGTATTATTTTTGGACATTATGGGTATTAGTGGACTTCTTCAAGTTTTAAACACAATTTCAAAAAGAATTCATTTAAGTAAATTTAAAGGTAAAAAAATTGCGATTGATGGATATGTAATTCTTCACAGGGGATCTGGCAATTGTAGTCGTCAACTTGTTTTAGAAGAGCCTGCTCCATCGTAAAATAATTCCAGCAAATTTCTTTTTCTAATTAAACACAAGATTTTTGTTTTTGTAAACCCCAAATTTCACTTTTCTGACTAAAAAAAAAAAACTCTCTTTTACATTTTCAATAACATCAAATGTAATACTTATTCAATCTGTTTTCGATTTCAAACAATCCCCAAACATTGTTCTTCAACAAAATTAAAACCAATCACAACAACAAAATTAAAAATGATCAAACCAAAATTACAACAACCAAAATTCCACGGACACTTTTTAGTTTGATAACCTATTGTATGAATTTCATTTCACAACTGCAAAAATATGGGATCATTCCAATTGTCGTCTTTGATGGATCAGATCTTTCAATAAAATCGAACACAAACAAAAAAAGGAGAAAACAACGAAAAAAGAACAAAACAGAAGCCTTAGCTTTCTTACAAAAAGGAGACTTTGAGAAGGCTAAAAAAAAATTCCGAGGTGCTGTTGAAATTACGTTTGAAATTGCACAGGGCTTCATTTTTTGCCTCAAGGAGAAAGGCATTGAAGTCATTGTTGCTCCTTATGAAGCAGATCCACAATTGGCCTATTTGTCTCGGATTGGATATTGTGATGGTGTTTATAGTGTAGATTCTGATTTGGTTGTCTTTGGTTCAAAAGTGTTTTTGCATCGTTACGATGCGTCTTCAGGCTTTGTTGAGCAAATTCTGTATGAAGACATCTGGAAACTTGGTGGTTCAGAAGTAAATGAAAAAACAAACAACCAAACCGAGAAGAACAATTCCACGTACAGTTATAGGAATAGCAGATCAAATCCAAGATCAAGATCAAGATCACGAAGAAACACAGCCGCCGGGTATGACTTTCGCGACTGGGATTATTATAAATTTGTTCAAATGTGTATCCTAAGCGGCTGTGATTATTTAGACTCCATAAAGGGGATCGGACTGAAAAAGGCCTACACATTATTGACAAAATATGAGACAATTGAAAAAGTGTTTCAAGTGTTAAGATATGATCCCAAACTAGATGTGCCTTTTAATTATGAACAAAATTTTAAAAAAAGCTTTTTAACATTTTTACATCAAATTGTCTATGATCCAATTAAAGAAAAGCACGTCCACTTCCGTGGGTATGACGAGTCACTTTCACTAGATGAAAATGTTAGCCAAAACAAACAAAATTATGAATATTTGGGAAAAATCATCAAGCCTGAAATTGCCAAGGGGATCGCAAACGGGATTTTAAACCCTTCCACTTTTCTTCATTTTGATCTCCAGAAAATTTATAGACTCATGGGATCGTATGGCACAGAATTAAAAAAAAAATATAATAAGAATAATCAGGGTATTGATCATAATAGCTACAATAACAATACTAAAAAGGAACACAATTATGTTAATAATTATCAAAAAGATCAAAAAATTTCAGATTTTTTTACAATTTTAGATCCTCAAGAAGAAATTAAAAAAATAAATAATTTTTCACAAATGAAAAATAGTATTAGAAATGAGAATAATAAAAAGAGTTTTAATAAAGATAATGATCGAAATGACAGTAATGACAACCAAAATAATGTTAAAATTAAAAAAATAAATAATTTTGTTTCGATTAATAACGAAGAAAAAAAAAAAATTATTTATGTGAGCCCATATTTTAACACTGACACCCAAAACAATTCAAATGTAAATTTCTCATTTTTTAATATGGAGAATGAAGGCCCAAAAATAAAAAAAATTGATTTTAATTCATTTACAAATAACCAAAAAAAGAATGAAAACCTAAAAAAAAACGAACAAGGTTATATACCATCAAGTAATAGCAGTAATAATAATAATAAAAATAATAATGATAATGGTAATTTAAATATTAAACAGAAAAAAAAAAAAAATTCTAATAATTTTTCTCCAAAAAGATCCGATTTTAATTTTCAAAATAATATTGAAAAAAGATTTTCATCAATGAAATCAACCCAAAAAAATTCTTTTTTAAATAATTCAATAGGGATCGAAAAACAAAATATACAAAAAAAGATTAAAAAAATCTCCTCCCCGTTAATTAAAAAAAAAAAGAAATTAAAAACAACCTTTTCAAAATTTACTACACCTGTCGCATCACCCCATTTATCTCGTTCAAATTCATATCCACAACCATCGTTAAAAATAAATTCTACTTTTACCCCTTCACCTACCCCAACAGCTTCTTCTTCTTCTTCTTCTTCTTCTTCTTCCTCTTCTTCAATTAGTATTCTGAATTCCCCTTTATCTGCACCTACTAATTTGAAATCTAAAAAAAAATCACGCATAATACAATCAAAAATTATTTTCCCCAATTTAAAACAGAATTTATTTAAAAAAAAGAATAATTATAATAATAACAACAACAACAATGAAATAGCAAAATCAAATAATTTAAAATCAAGATTTGCTTCAATTAATAAAAAAAAATATGCAGATAAAATTTTTTTACAAAATGATCAAAATACAATTTTTGCAAAACAGAAATCAAACAATAATATTTTGATAAATAATAATTTTAATACATCAATTTTTAATACAAAAAAAAAGTCAAGAAGGCTAAACACTGGTAACAGCTTTGAAACAAAATTTAATTCACCTCAATTAATTCTCAAAAATGAACCAAACAAAAAATTTTCATTGTCTTTCGAGAAGAAGAATCAAAATAATAATGTTAAAATTGTATTTAATAGATCGCCTTCGAACAATAATTTGCCTCAAAAAAATAAAAAATACAGAAATAAGGGATTATCAACAAATAACAATTTAACCAAAACGACAGAAAGAAAAAGAAAATCTTTTACTGGGTTAGATTTTTTAAAACAATTTGAAATCAACCCACAAAAGGACAACTAACCTTACATTCTTTCTTCGCCCCCTTTTCTTCTTGTTTACTTATTAAATAAATGAATCATTCATTTTTTTTTATTTTTTTTATAATCAATCTATTAATTGGTTAAACCTGAAAATAAATCAATAATAATCCTGTCAAACGTTTAATATACATTTTTTAACTTTAATAATATTTTTTTATCTAATCTGATACTAATAAAATTGGATTTTTTTTTTGTAAAATACAAAAGAAAAAATATTTAAAAATTTTCTTTTTATGCTAACCTATACTCTTTATATTTGAAAAATATTATTACATAATCTAAGTAAATTTCAAGAAATAAAATAAATATTTGTTGAATAGAATAAAGAATTATTTTTCCAGATCTTCAAGGATTCTTGATTTGATTTATTTGATATTGTATTTTAAAAACAAGTTTAAATATTCAATGTTTACTTGTTCATACAAACTATCAGAAATTACTCAAAAGTGTATTTCTTCAAATAATAATGTTTGAAAATTTTTTTTTAATTTTATTTTCTTTTTCTTCTTCAAATAAAACCAAAAAAGATCTTATCTCTTTACTAAAGATTAAATGGAAAAAATGAACTATTTTCAATTTGAAAATATATTTTCTCTAAATTTGGCAAAGGGTTTAGTTTATGGGGTTTAATTTTATCCTTGTGGAAAAGGTACACAATTACCTTTTTTGATCTATAATAAAACACATATCCACCCTTTAAGGTTTACAATACCTGAAACTTGGAATAAATATTATCTTGCATAAAGGATGAGGTGATTTTTTATTTTGTTTCTTATATGTTCGATATTTGATCTGGTATGGGTTTTAATGTTTGAGAAAATGAAATTTTTGAAAAATTTGATTTTCACTTATTCCTAGATCAGAAAATGTTGAGTGTAAGACCAATCGACTAGAATGTAATTTAATAAAAAAAATGTGATCCATGTGTTGCTGATTTATGGGGTTGGTATTTTAATCAAGAATTTTGATTTTTGGGTTATCAATCTAAATTTTCCTTTTCTTTTTACTCAATTATCAAAAAAAAAAAAAAAAAAAAAAAAGATATTTGTTTTTATAGGATACAAATTTAACTAAATTGAAATTTAGAATGAAATCCCAAAAATCAAAAAAAAACAAAATTTATAATTAGAAACCAACCAAACCGATTAATCTAATATTCATCATTTTGAATTTGGAAAAAATAAACTTAAAATTTCACTTTTTCAAATATTAAAATTTATATTAAGATGAGTATCCATCTTCAAATAACCAAAAAAGTGTGTCCTTTTACTTAGCAGAAGAAAATCGTTTTTCGACTCTTCCTAGATTTTTAACCTTAAAAAATAATATATTCAAACAAACTAATTTTAGGTTTTTTCAAAAAAGTTTTACTAAAGAACAAGACAAATACAAAAAGAGTTGAAACAAAAACGAACAAATATAACTCAAATTTCCATGTATTCAATAATTAGATCATTTTTTTTCAAAAAGTACGTCTCACAACCAGCACTGAGTCCAAAATGCCACCAAAAAAAAAAAGACAACAAGTCAAAAAAAAAAAAAGTAAAAAAAACCAAAAAAAACAAAAAACAAACAACCAAAGAACTCCAAAAAAAAAAAAAATAGGAGAACAAAAGAACATCCAAAGGTACAACCCAAGGGGAACAAATTTAAGTTCACTGGAATTATTTAATCCTATTAATTCACCCTTGTCGCCTGAAGCGTCTGTCATCTTCAAAAAACTAAGAAAAAAGGATGTTACCACGTTATTGAAGGGTGTTGAAGAATTAGGGCAACTGATTCAAAAAAGCGAAGTCAAGGAATTGGAATTGCTCATCCCACATTTTGTTCGAATGTTTTTAAATTTAGGGAGGGAGTCTCGAGAAAATAAATTACTAGTTTCGCTGTTAAACAATTTGGGATTATTGGTCTCAAAGGTGCAAAAAAAGATCTTACCATATTTACAAAGGTTCTTTGGCAGTTGGTATTGCTACCAGCGCTCGATCAGCAGCGAGATCTCCAAAGCGGCCCAACGATCGTTAAATCTGTCGTTTCCAACAGAAGAGAAATTGACAAAAGCAATCCAGTTTTGCGAAAACGAGATCATTGCACATATCTTTTCCAGCTTGGCGGCAACGCCGTTAACTGTTGCAGGCTCAAGAAAGGTAAGCCTCGAGCACCGAAAGGAAATCGTCCTAAATTTGAGGACATCCTCACTTGGGGGAGCAGCGTTACTAATTGAAAATTTAGGGGAGCAATGCAAGCTATTACAGGACAACAAAGACTCAAAAAATTTAATCGAACTCTCAATAAATTTTTCCAATGACAAACAGGACAAGATGGTTATTCGAAGATCTCTTCAATTTTTACAAATCCTTTTCCAAAAGAAAAAGAATTTGTATCAAAACCAAAGCCCATTATTAAACCAACTCATTGACACCTCCTTGTTTGTTTTTCAAAGCAAAATCGAAATTCGAATGAGATTGGCATTTTTATTATCTTTTCTCAAAAATGATACACAAAAGGTAATTTGGGATATTTTTGATTCACAAGAATTATTTTATGGCCAGTTTTCTGCTTTTTTTAGCAATAGCATCAAAAAAAATAATAGCAATCTTTTTAATAATAAGAAAAAGTCTGGATCAAGTGGGCCACCAATTGACTTTGAAGATATTTGTTCTTGCTTGATACCTTTACTAAATTTAATACCAAGAAGGGAATTAAAATGGGAAAACAAAATAGAATTAATTTTAGGTTCCTTTTGGGAAATTGGAAGAAACTCAAAAAGGGTAATGAACTTTAATAGAACGAAATCTCTATTTTTCACTACTTTTTCCAATTTAATTCATTTTTTAAAAAATTCTCATTTTCAAAATGAAACCTTTGTTTGGATTAAAAATTCCATAAAGCAAATTCTAAAGCTACCTTTTAATAATGATTCAATTGCATTTATTAAAATACTTGGTGAAAATTCTCTCTTATTTTCACAAATTACGGAAAAAGAAAAAGAAAAAGAAAAAGAAAAAGAACAGGAAATTGAAATTGAAAATAAAAATGGTAATAAAAATGAAAAAGAAAAAGAAAAGGAAAAAGAAAACACAAATGAAATTTATTGGGATTGGTGTTTAAAATTAGTTAATAAACTTGAAAATAATTCCCAGAACGAAAATTATATTAATTTAATTATTGAATTTATTTGTTCGATCTCAAAAAGTAAACAAATTGAAAAACTTGAAGAATTAATTATAATCCTTTTTAATTTTTTAAAAATCAAAATAGAAAATATTAAGATTGATTTTTTTTCAAAAAAAGTGAGTAATATTTTGAAATTAATTTCACCATTATTAATTTTTGAAAAAAACAAAATATTTAACCCCACAATTATTGGGAATTATTTTAATCAGATCATTAAAACAAACAATGTTAATGAAATTCAGCATTTTCTTGAAAACTGTAAAAATATTCAAATTGATTGTAATGATCAATCAATGATCGAAGATCATTTAAAAACTTATTTTTCAAATCTGTATGATAAAATTTTTCTGATCCAAAATAATCAAAAAAAAAAGAATATTCAAAAAAAGAAATCATTAACCATTAATAATAATAAAAATGAAATCAAATTAATTAATAAAATAAAAAAAGAAATAAAAGAGAAAGTTAAAGTAATTGAAATGGAACAATCTGAATCCATAGAGGAATCTTCAGAAAAATCAGAATTGGGATCTGGATCTGAATCTGAACTTAGGAATGAAATTGAAAAAGAAAGTGAAAGTAATGAAAATGAAATTGAAATTGAAAAAGAAAGCGAAAGCGAAAGCGATGGAGACGAAAGTGAAAATGAAAGTGAAAATGAAGAGGGAGAACAAGAACAAGAAGATGAGGATGAAGAAACATTACTATTAAAATCGATAGATTATTTTGAAAATTTTATAAAAAATAAAATACTTTCAAATGAAACAATATTAAATATCTATAATTTTCTCTTATTAAAACTCGAATCAAAACCCTTATTTTTACTTTATAGATGTCTGTTTTTAGAAAGATATGCAAAAGAAACAAAGCTTTATAAATTACAACAAAATACAATTAATTTAATTTTTGATAATTGTAAATTTTATGGGGAATCAGAAACTTGGGCAATTTCTTCTCCTGAAAAAAATTGGCTATTTATTACAAATAAATATAAAAAATATTTTGATTATGAATCAACACTTGGAAATATTTTAAAAAATAAGATCAAAATAAATTTAATTTCAAAATATATACTACATTTAATAAAAGATCTTGAATTAGATTTAAATCAAATTCAGCGCTTATTTATATTAATATTGAATTCCGATTTATTAATAAAATATCAAAATTTATTAATTATTGAGGATTTATTAATTGAATTAAAGTCAAAAAATGAAAAATTTTCTCTCAATTTAGAAATTATTTTTTTAATACTTGAAAATATTATAAAATTAATACCCAAACAATATTTATATTTGTATACTTTAACACCTAAGCTCTTTAAGCCAGACGCTTTATTAAAACAACACGTTTTCCCCTTTTTGATTGGGAACCCTTTAATTCTTGAACAATTACTCGAAAAACTATTTACTTTAATTTTGAACAATGATAATAATAATAATAATAATAACCAAGAAGAAGAAAAGGGAAAGGAAGTACAAGACAAAATAAAATATTGGTTATGTATTGTTTCGATTTTATTTAAATCAATCACAATTAAACAATTTAATCTAGAACAATTTTTAAATGATTTCAACCTTGTTAATGAAAATTGTAGATTATTAATATATTCATTATTTTTAGCTATAAATTTAGGAAATTTAATCCTTTCTCAAAATGATGAAATCATTGAACAATTTAGTCAAGAATACCTCGGTAAAATATTAACTATTCTTTATGACAATGAAATTAACGAAAAAAGAATAAAAATATATCTTGATTGTTTACAATTATTACTAGTATCTCCAATTAAAACAAGTTTTGATCAAGATATTTTAAATATCTGTAATAATTGGAAAGCCAATTTCCCACAAAATTCTCAATTGCTTTCTTTAATGATTCAAATTGAGAATAAGAATAATAAAGATGAAGATGATAAGGATATTCGATGTTCGCTTGAATATATATTAGATAATTGGCAGGAAAAAAATGATTACTGGACTGATTTATTTTATCAGGTTCTAAATATTATTCATACCGATCGAAAAATTAAAAATAATAATGATTTCAAATTAATCAAATATCAAAAGCAATTGTTAAAAATATATTTTAAAATTGCAGAAAAAAAAGAAATTTTCCCCGTTTCTTTAAAATTGTTATCTAATTTAATTTCAAAAATAGATTTAACTTTCTTAACTAATGATATTAACCAATATTTCGAAAAAATAATTAATTTATTAAGTTATTCACAAAGCAAATCAATCCAATTTTGCTCTTATTTGTTATTAAAATATTATTATAATTATTATACCGAGGGTGATAATAAAGATAAATGCCAAAATATCAAGAAGGATAGTAACGATGATAACGATAACGATAACGATAATACTGATGATGATGGTATTATAACTGATTTTAATAATAAAATTTCTAATATATTAAAACAAAAAATAAATTCCAATCTAAAAAATTCAAAAAAATTAAATTTTGAAATTCTATTATATTGGAGCCTCTTTTTGAATTCATTAAAAAATTTGGAAGAAAAACCAAAATTAATCAAATTTTTTAAAAATGAAATATCTAATGAATTTTTTACTCAATTGTTTCGAACAATAGATCTTTATCAAGAGCCACAAATCATTCCACCAACAACTATAGAAAATATTAATAATTGGGACTTGGGAAAATATTCTTCATATATCTTTTATGAAACAGTTTCTCAACTACCAACTTTAATCAGATTCTGGGGCAAAGACAAAAAATCCAAATCAGAAAAAATTAAAATTAATAATTATTTTGAAAATGTTTTAACACCTATTTTATTACACCAAGAATTCACGCAAGTAATTGCCTTACAGGAAGTTTTAGAAACCCGAATTAGAATTGATCAATCATTTGGTCATATACAATTAATAATACAAAAGGAAAGTTTCTCGATTGACATGCTGATGAAGGTGCCAAAAGAATACCCACTCAAATTAGTTGAATTCCATAGCAACAAAGTTATCGGCTTTGATAGATCCTCATATCGAAAATTGTTTTTACAAATGGTCAAATTATTAAGTCAAGAAGATTCCAACCTTGCCAGTATCGTTTCATTTTGGACAAAAAATGTTAATAGCCATTTCGAAGGTGTGGACCCCTGCTCAATCTGTCTTTGTGTTATTAATTTATCAGACTCTTCTCTACCCAGAATTAGTTGCCCACAATGTAAAGAAAAGTTCCATGCTATTTGTTTACATAAATGGTTCGCATCAACAGTAAAATCAGTTCCTGATTGCCCACTTTGCCGTGGTGTTTTCAATTTGAAAAAAAGATATCATTAACGTTATCTTATTTATTTTTTTTTGGATTTGCTTTACTTTACTTTACTTTGTTTATTAATTTTATACTTTCTAGAAAAATTATTACTTTTTTTTTTTGTTTATATAAAGAAATCATAATAATTTAAACTTTCAACAATAATAAACCAAATTATTTAATTATGTGCCTGTCGATTGATCTTTAATTTTTTTTTTTATTGTTTTTTATTTTTTGATTTGCTTTTTTAAGGGGGTAAGTACATTTTTCATTTTTTGAGTTATACCATTTACGTGAAACTGAATTCTTCAAATCATTTCTTTAGCCAAATACATTGACATTTTCATAAATAATAGAGTGGAATATATCCTAGTATAAGATATTTTCATACCAATAAAAAAACCGAAATCAAAATGATGAAAAAATTGATCAAAAAAAAATTAATAAAAATCATTTATTACTTGATCTTATCTATAACATTTGACACAATTACTTATTCTTTATTTGGTTTTATTTTTAATTCTTTATGAAAAAAAGTTTATTTGATAAAAGTTTTGATAAACAAATTACTGTTTATTTCGAAAGAATTTCCAAAATGAATTTAAAAATCCTATTTTCATTTATGTCATCTAATTCTAGTTTTAGTTCTGAAAATCTGAGATTTTTTTAATTCTTCTTAAGAATAAGGGTTTATTGGAAAAATTTGTTTGATTTTATAATTATTTATTTTCCATTAAAATGAGAACTCAAAAAAATACTGAATCTGATTGAAATTTATTATTGAATTCTTCAATTATTTTGATTTGAATCTTTTGTTACTGTTTTTTGATTCCAAAAATTCAACCCATTTATTTTAATTTTTGAAATAGTACTCTTTGTTTTGGCTTTTTTTGATAAAAATATTATAAAAAAGAATTTTTAAAGCAAATTTGTAACAAAAAGTTTGTAAAATAATAATAAATAGTAATGGGGCGAGAAATTCAAGGAAAAAAATAGTTTTTATTCATACAAAATAAGAAGAGAACGAAAACCAATCTTCGAAAATAGGCTTTTATCGATTTTTTTTTTTTTCATTCTTGATTTCAACAAATTTATTTGGAATGGTGATCTTTTGTCTTTGGTCTTCTAAAAGAAAATATTTGTTTCAAATGCACACCTTTTCGGGTATATTTTTTTGGTTTACTCTTTGATTAATTTCACTCGTTCGTATTAACACATCTCTAGATCCAAAACCAAATTTAATAAAACCAAAAATTTTAATCAAAAAAAATTTTCAAAAAATTGAAAATTTTCAACTCGGAATTACTTTAGGTTTCTTTGATTCTTTTCACGAATAGACTAGTGAATGGTGTTTTGGTTTCAAAGTTTCAATATCTGTTGGCACTCAAAAAATATTTTTTCAGTAATGTTCACACAATTAAAATTTTTCAAAATGGGAAAATGTACTTACATCCGTAATTTAATTTTTCCCAGAGTACTCTAGGTTTACAGATCATTTTTTCTTGAAATCCAAATACAAGTTACAGATTTGATGGATTTAATCCAATATAAGTTATGTGACTGGAAATCATACAAGGAAAGGTTAATTTGTTTTGGACAGGTTAAGTAGGTTAGGTTCATATGTAATCATTTTTTTTTTTCAGTTCTAAACGGATATGACGTTAATTGTATTTCTAACAGGTAGTAATTTTTTATTTTCTATAAGAAGGTAAAAAACTCAAAAAACTTGAGGAATTCAAACAATTTATGAAAGAAATCGTTAAATGAGAATAAAGTGAAAAAAAAAAAAAATAAATAATTTTTTCGAATTTATTATTTGACAAAATTCAAGTTTTAAATTTCAATGGAAGATGAACAAAAATTATTATCTTATAAAAAAAATTAAGATTTTTTTATGAAATACAAGACCTAGTTAATATTTTTATTACAATCATATCTCATGATTGTAAATACTGGTAAAATAATTACTACTTTTAAAAATCAATTTTGAATTAAATTTTTCAAATATTTTAATATACTAAGATTAGGATCTTTTTTAAAGAATTTCTTTAAATGAATATCAACATCTAAATTTAATTTTAATTTTGTTAAAATCAACTCTTGATTCACTATTTTCATTCAACACCATCCCAGAATCTGTTATTTAAAATGGAAATAATATAAAATATTTTGAACGTTTTTATTATTTTTTAGTTCCTAAAATCAAAATAATTTAAAGTTCAGTCTAAAGTTGGTGCAAATTCGCTTGTTTTTCTGGTAAATTTGAACAAATATTGAAAACCATCCAATTTTTTTATAAATTGAAAATTCATTTAAAATATTTTTCTTGAAAAAGAAATGCAATTTTTTTTTTTGTACCAAGTGGAACACATAAATCACCTAAACAAAACAATTTTATCAACAAAATAGCAATTTAACTATTTTTTCTGTGATTTGAGTAAATAAATTGCTTTTTTTTTTTTTTAAATCAAAAAAAGATAAATTCCAATTTCTGATAATCATTCAAGATAAAAAGGGTTTTCTTTCAAGACTTTATTTGTATTTTCAACTCGCTTAGTAATAAATAGATTCAAAAAAGTAAACACATTAATGATAATGAGTATCTAATACCAGATGTGTATTATGGATTTAATTTTATAATGAAAAATTTTACTTCAAAAAAAACTTTTAAATACGGTTTTCCAGTCTTACTCTTCCCTGGATTCCCTTTTTTATCTTTTAAATTCAAAATTTTTGATGATTTTCAAAAAATATATTTCATAAAAAAGACGAAGAATTTCTTTGTTTTCTTGAAATTATATTATTCCAGGATTTGACATTTTTCAATTCAGATCTGTTTACTAATGATCAAAAAACAGAGTTACTGAAACTTTTTTAACCTCGTTAAATCCAAATTTCTATTTGTATCCTTATATATTTCAATTCCAATTAAATATTTTTTATTTATGTTTCCAAAACGAAACAAAAAATTATCCGATTTTATAATATTTCGTATTTTTTTTTCTTTGTTAGTTTATTGATCAACAATTCTAATTCGATTTTTAACAATCGTATAAGAATTAATATTATTTTTTGTATTAATATTGGAAATTAGAAAAAAAAAAAAATAGCAAAATAGTCTAGCAGTACATATTATTAGTATAAACTGGTTGAATTTATCTCATAATCAGTATATAAGGATTCATTAAACTTTTTTAATTACTGAAAAATATTTCCAAAATAATCTGATATATCAATAAAAAATAAAATATTGGGGAGCTTGTAAATATAAAATAAAAAAAAAATAAAAAAATAAAAAAAAACATTGTGAAATTGTAAAATAAAGTAAAAATATTATAAATATGATACCATACTCATTTTAAATGTTCTTTTCAGAAATGGATTATTGTTTTTCGGGGTTTGTTAAGCTTTTTCGTATTTTTTTGGAACTTAGAAATTTAATACATTTTTAAATTATACACAGTTTTACTTTAAATACACAAAATTTGAACATAATTATAGATACAAAAAAATCTCCAAATTTTATACAAGATTTAGATTGAATGAATATAAATTAGATAAAAATAATTGAAAATGTAAATTAATTTGGGATTTTTTTTATATCTAATTTTGCTCAAAGAATTTGTTGTTAAAAAAGTGGTGGCTTATATTTTTAATGGTAATCTTATTTTTTCTACAGTCAGTTTCACTTTTAAGGCACAAACTTTCAACGAAATTTAAGGCACAAAAAAATCTCAAATTAAGGCACAAAATTTGGAATTTTTTTTTTTACAATTTATTTTACTAGAATCCAAATTTTGTGCTTTAATTTGAGATTTTTGTTGTGCCTTAAATTTCGTTGAAAGTTTGTGCCTTAAAAGTGAAACTGACTGTAATTGTTTTCAAAATTCTATTTACAAATATTTTTATCAATATAAGTCAAAAAAAAAAAATATTCTTTTTTGTAAATCAAAGGAAAAGGATAAAATTATTAAAAATAAAAAACAACTAGGAATGTTTCAAACTCAAATAAAAATAAAAATTGATAAAATATTTCATTAAGGGAAAATTAAATATTATTATAATTTTTTATAAATAGAGAGAAAATTAACATTTCGTGAATCAAATAAAATTATCCATTAAATATTTATTTCTGAAGAGGTGAAAAATCTAAAAATTATTCTATTTTCTTTATCCAAATATTACTTGGATGAATACAAATGAAAACTTGAATTAAAATTCATGTATAATAATTCTTTTGAGATATACATTAATTAATTAAGGAAAAAAATTCAATATAACTTTTCAATTCAAAATTAAAGATAAAATTAGATTAAACAAGAGGCAATTCTATCTGATGTTACAGATTAAATCAATAGAAAAATGTTATTTTTTTTTTTTTTCAAGCTCATTATTTTTTTTTTTTTTTTTGGGTTCCTTTTTTTTTAATTGGTATGTAAATATATTATACTAGGATATATTCCTTTTCTTGTATTTATTTAAATATTCATTTATTCCATAAAAGAAATGATATTTATTTATTCAATTTAAAATTAACTGAGGTACTCAAAATTTGTAAATGGTTCCTTCTTCATTAAACTGACTTAATACCAAATGTTAAACCCCAAAATCAAATTTCACCAAAATTGAAAAACCTATCAACAAAAAAAATTATTTTAACTAATGTTATCAATTAAAAGTCAAATTTGTTCAAATTGAAGATATATTAAATTTTAATTTCGTTTGGTGTACAGTCAGTTCCACTTTTAAGGCACAAACTTTCAACGAAATTTAATGCACAAAAAAATCTCAAATTAAGGCACAAAATTTGGAATATTTTTTTTTACAATTTATTTTACTAGAATCTGAATTTTGTGCCTTAATTTGAGTTTTTTATTGTGCCTTAAATTCCGTTGAAAGTTTGTGCCTTAAAAGTGGAACTGACTGTATTTAAATTCTATTTTGATTCTAATAATCAATTTATTTTTTGGGATTGGTTTTTTGTTTTGATTGAAAGGAAAAAATAAGTAAAAAAATATTTCAAAATGATAGGTTTTACGAACCATTTTACAATTAAAATCGTTTTGACAATTTTATTCTGGTAATGTAAAATGATAACCAATTTCAAAATAATTAAGCAGTTTTATTTAATAAGGAATAAAATAAAATAAATAAAAAAAAATAAAATGAAAAGTTAACAAAATATTAATTATTATTAAATAATAATGATTACTTAAAAGTCAAAAAAATTTCTTATTATAGCAAATAGAAAAGCTCAAATATACTAATATTAATTTTTTTTTCTATGATTTGGCTCTTGTAGATTTGCGCCTTGTATATTATTTGTAATTTTCTCGATAGTAAATGAACAATTTGGCAGCTTATTGCAGTTTATTGTTATTTTGCATTGTATACCTAGATTTGAGATCGCACCTTGTAGTATTCCAATAAAAAGAGATAAATACCTTTGTAAAAATTCTTGTTCTTCGGAGTTGTGAAGTGTTTTTAGCCGGTTATTTTTTTCCATTTTTTTTTTATTTTGGATCTTCATCCCACCCATAAAGAATTGCTGGTTCTCATTATTCCTCTTGAAAGGAAATGAAAGATGGTTTAGCAATTTAAATTCGTTATCTTGAAGCATCCAAATACCCTTATGGTTTGTTCTTAAACTATTAATTTTTTTACCAAAAAGCTTTTTCCAGAAATTCTTTCCAATAAATCTCAATCTTGACTCATCATCAACAAGGCGTGGTACCTCGATCGAATACATTTCAGCTAGTCTCCTTCCAATTCGAAAACCATTACTAATTAGTCTTTGTTGGGAAAGGATTAATTTTTTTGATAAATTTAATCGATCTTTTTCATTATTATTTTCTTCTTTTTTTCCTTTCTCTTTCTCAATTTCCATTTCCATTTCTATTTCTATTTCTTTTTCTTTTTCTTTTTCTTTTTCTTTTTCCTTTTTCTTTTCTTTTTTTTTTATTTCTTCTTTTGGAATTTTTTTTTCTTCTTGTTCTTTTGGTTTCTTCTTTTTTGTTTCTCTTGTGCTTGGTTTGTCAAAATATGAAATTGATCCCAAGATATATTTTGTATATTCGTAATATATAAATTCAAAGCTTGTATAGGCAACACTCATAATTATAAACTTGATAGAATGATAAAAGTAATGAAGCTAAATGAATGTAACCTTGATAGTTCAGGTTGGTTTTTTAAAAAAAATGAATGTTTGGGATCAAAATAAAAAATGAAATTATCTCAAGTTTAAATCCTTGAAAACACTGTATTTATCAAATTGTTATGTGAAATAAGTGTTCCAGAAAAACGAGAAAATGAAAAAAAAGTACTTGAGTGATAAAATCAAAAGAAAATGACCTTGACGAGAAAATCATTTTTTATTATTTATTTACAATCATACATTCTTTTAAAATTTTATTTATTTCTTAGAAAAAGAAAAAAGTTTCAAATGACGAATGAAAGAAGGCGTTCTTCAAGACTAAAACGAAGAAACATAATTAATCCACAAAAAACCCAAGTTTGGAATTTAGAAGATACTAATGAACCAAGCCAAAGAAATGATGAGGGTGATGACGATTATGATCCAAATTTTAATCCAGAAACAAAATTGGAGCCTGACTATTATCCTCGGCCCAGAAAAAGAAGAACAAGAAAAACAAATACAATTGGTAATTTGAATCAAGCAATTCCCCAAAACCCTCAGCAAACTTTAAATCAAAATTTGATCTCTAATCAGACTTTATTACAGCAACAACAACAGCAGCAGCAGCAGCAACAGCAGCAACAACAGAAGCTCCCATTTCAACAACTACAAAATTATCAATACCAACAACAACAACAAAATCCACAACAATTAGAACAATTAAGAATACAACAACAACAGCAAAGAATAGTGCAACAACAGCAGTTACAGCAAAGCCAATCATTTGTTAAAGTAGAAAATGCAATCCCCATTAACCCTTTGGATCAAACACAAACCAATCTTATACAAAGACAGCAATTATTACATCAACAGCAACAGCAACAGCAACAGCAACAGCAAAAGCAAAAACAATTAGAACAATTAAGAATACTACAGCAGCAGCAATCACAACAACAACAAGATCAATTAAGAAGGCAACAGCAATTACTACAGCAACAATCACAACAACAACAATTAATACAACAGCAGCAGCAAATAAAGCAATTGCAACAATTACAAAAGCAACAGCAATTAAAACAACAACAATCACAACAACAACAACAACAATCTGAATTAAAGCAATCCGAATTACAATCTCGACAACAATTGAAACAATTCCAACAAATGCAACAAATGATGAAATTAAAACAAGTTATTCAACAATTTGAAATCCAATTTAAAAAAATACAACAAAAACAATTAGAATTACAGCAGTCAGGATTACACCCAACAGAAATACAAAAACAACTGGAACAATTAAAACAAATTTATAAAATCCGACGGACAAAACAGCAAAAATATATACACCAATTACAACAACTCCAGTTATTATTACAACAACAGCAGCAGCAGCAATTGATACAACAACAGCAACAACAGCAACAACCCTTAATACAACAACAGCAACAGCAGCAGCAGCAACAGCAGCAGCAGCAACAGCAATTACAAAACCCACCACAGCCACAGCCACAGCAATTAATACAACAACAACAACTACAACAGCAACTACAACAACAACAATTAATACAACAACAACAAAAGCAGCAGCAGCAGCAATTGCAAAAACAAAAACAACAACAAGAATTAATACAACAGCAGAAATTACAACAACAACAATTGGAACAACAAAAACAACAACAGCAAAGAATAGAACAACAGAAATTAGAACAACAGCAATTAGAACAACAAAAAATTAGAAAACAACAACAAACGCAATATATGCTTCAACAATTAAAAAAGCTTCATCAGCAACTTCAATTAAATGGAAAGTCATTAGAGCAAAAGCATATCCTTAATGTTTTTAACAATAATCCAATAATTATCGAATTTTATAAAGTGGCAAATGCAAAATTGATGGGTAAAGCAACTAACGAGCAACTTAACAAAATTTATAACCAAATTCCAGAACCACTTCGGTCATATGTAATGGTGCCCTTAAGGAACCCCAAGACTTCGAGCAGTGATAATGTTCATCGCCTCACTTTACAAAAGCTGATCCAAGCGAAATTAAACGTAAAAAAATTTGAAATCCCACCACACATTTTTGACTTTTTATTAAAAGTGATGAGGAGAAGACTCTATAATATTATCATCCAATTAGTGGATATCTCGCGGCAAAGGAGTGATCTTGGGCAATACTATTTTAATTTAACAACGGAATATGCGTCGCACCAACAAAAGGAAAAAGACGAAGAGAAGAAGAAGAGGGATAGAGCAAGAAATCGAAATAGAGATGAAAGAAACGACGACAAGGCACAGCTAATAATTTACAAAGGATTCGGCACAAAGGCAAAATTGGAGACACTGGCATTACAAATTGAAAGCATTGAAAATGAAAATATCAAAAGGCGGGAAGGGGAGTATCAAGAGATGGGTGGCCTCAATAAATTAGACAATTCACAATTAGAAAAGGAATTAAATGATGCATTGCCAGTAATTCTTGGAAGGAAAAAAAAGTCACAAGAAGAGCAAAGAAATAAGAAAAAGGAGCAACTTGAGCAACTTTCCCAAATTTTATCCGACTTCCCAACTAACAATTTAACGGAGGTGGCAAAGTGTAAACGTTATATACTCGTTGAGTTGATCAAGAACGATAAATGGAAATCTTTTCAAAATCTTTACCAAGATCAATTGAAATTATTGACAAAAATAGGAGACGGCTTTGAAAGAAGAATGAAATTAGGTAGGCAGTCTTTAGAATCAATCGGTAAAACCCAAGAGGCATTATATAACCAATTAAATCTTGAAAAAATTGCCCTCAACACAAAAATTAATGAGCTCGGCAGTCAAAAATTATTGGAACTGCCACATAAAACCATTATCGTCCCAAAATGGAAAGAACTTTACCAAAAGGAACTAATAATGAAATATTCTCCTCTCTTTGGCAACGAAACAGCTTTATCAATATTAAGCGGCAAAACAAAAAAAACAGAGACACTCAAACCAAAACTTATAAGCAACATTTCAGAAGAAGAAATGAAAATATTTGGTGCAGATATAGGCGGGGTAAACTTTTTAGAAAGAAGAATAACAATGAAAGACATTTTATTTTTTATGAAAAATGACCCCGTTTACTCTAAATCTCATAATTTATATCGTGTATTAATATAAATGAAGCAGTTTTTTTTTTTATTTTATTTAATCTTATTTTTTCTGATAAATTATTTTGAAAAAAACTTTTTTTATTTTTTTTTGATATTTATAAAAAAATTCAATGATATCAGTGTTTTTATATGAATGGATTATGAAATAGAAAAGATTGGAATATGTTAAATTAATAATTATTGGAATATTTTACTGATATATTGTTAGATGTAAATCGAGTATACATTTTTTTCGGTTGATAATTATAAAAAAAAAATGTCAGATAGAATTGTTTTTAAGTGAAATTTAATTATTTTATTTTATTTTACACATTATAAAAAAATTAATTCTAGTCGGAGGCCAAAAGAAAAGACTTCAAGGTAAATGAAAGTGTTAAATAAAATCAAGTTTGAAGAATTCAAAAATATATATTATTGGTAAACTTCAGTGATGCTGATCCTTTATTTTCTCTGCTTTTTGTCTTTAATAATATCTTTCCAGAAATGACGAAATTTTATTAAGCTTCCTTATTGAAATTTGAGAGAAATTTTTGTTAATTTTAACGATCGGATTTTAACAGTATACTTTTCAAATTGGGTACATTTATGAAAATTTTTCATTTTTAAGGGATTAGCGTCTACCAAGGAGAAGTCTAGGATCAAAGAATATTGTTATTGGGTTTAACCGCATTAGTGCTAGATTGTTCAAATGTCTCTAAAAAATCGATTAGTCAAGTAGTAATATTTGTTGATCTCATCAATTAAAAATGATCTCTTGTATTAGTAAAAAAATCCAACAATTTCAGGAATAAAATCTGCATTTCGCCACAAATTTAAAGGTTGAATTATCAATATATATACTACAAAGTCACAAAATATCTTTCTTAAATTTGTGGCCAAATGTAGATTAGTTACTAAAAAATTCGTTTTTTTTTAAAAATTAAAAAAATTAACTGATTAAAGTTTTTTGACAAATTATTTCTCAAATTATTGGAATATATTGATGATACAAGTAGCTTTATGAAAAGCAAACAAAACTAATCAGTCTTTGTACTTTTATTTTGATGATTATTGAGTTAATCTTTGAAATTCAAAAATTATAAAAATTGTTAATTTTGGAAGTTTTAAATCTAAATTATTAAATACTTTAAAATACTTTATTTTGGGTTTCTGTTTTTAGATTTGGAAAAGGAATTAACAAAAAATTTTTTCAAAATGAAACTTTTTTAATTGTGATCATTGGTCTAGTGGTGTAACTAACCCGTGTTTTTTATTTTAACCCATTAGAAATATTTAACTCATACAAAAAATATTGGCTGAATGTGAAATAAAAGAAACAAATATATGAGATGAAAACAGTATATAAACAAGAAATTGGATTCTTTAAATAAATTTTAAAAAAGAATGAAGAAGATATTGAAAGATTAAAAAGTAATTTTTTTGATATAAAAATGAGGAAAATATCATTTTTTGAATTTTGATAAAAAAATCATTTTAAACCTCACAAATTTTGTGGATATGATGAAATTTTTGAAACAAAAGCATTTAATATAATTGAGTCATTTCGATTAATCAAGGATCTAACCTCTAAAGTCAATATGGATCTGAACCAAGAATGTATAAGTGATTTCTGGTCTTCCAATACCCAAGTCTGAAAAAAAAACATGAGTTAAATTTTAGTAATGGGCTAAAAGTTGTCAACACGGGTTATTTACAACACTGTAAAAAATGTAATAATTTATTGTTACAATAAGATTTATAATAGATTTTTTATAATCACAGAAACTATTTGAGCCATGGATTACTAATATCATTTACACCCAATAACAACATACTTTGATTATAGAGAAATCTATGGTGACACTAATCCCTTAATGGAGTAATTTTTGAAAGTTGAATGAAAGTTTTGTTCTTTGTGTTTTGAAATTTACTGCAATCAAAATAATTTATAAAAATGATTAATCACATATTTTAGTCCCTAATTTTTCAATTTGAAATCCACTCGACTGATCCACTTTGGATAGAGAAATACATAGTTTTAAGAACAAAATAGTGATTAAGGCAAATTGGCAAAAAAATTGAAAACAAAAGAAAATAACGAGCCATCATTCTGATTTGAAAAAGACAAGATCTCTTTAGTTGTGATCCTTTAACTCCAAAAAAGAGAATCAAGTATCAAACATTCTTCCAAATTTTTATTTTTGCTTCTGTTTTGAACCCAAAATTAATAAGAAGTAATGAAAAATACAAAACCAAAAGAACCAACAGGTTATAAGCACCTTACAATCACAAGGCCTGATCGGGTATTAATCATAGCAACGATTACGGGTATTCTAAATCTTATTACAATCCATATCATCGCAAGAGCGCTTAACCACGTGATCGTTGCTATTCCTTATATCTCACAAACAGAAAACCACCGACCCGAGCATTACATCACATCTGTTGCCTTTACTTCCATTGCAGTTGTCTTGTGCTGGACTCAGTATTTGGTCTATGTAAGGCAACGCACTCTTTATCCCCAGAATAAAAAGCTGTTGGTGTGGCTCTTAGTAAATGCAATCGTGTCCTCGATTGGCCTCTGTGGGCAAGCTGTGTTTGAGTTGCAGTTGGATTGGAATACGAAGAAATACGACTCTGAACAAGCACAGGAATTAAAAAAAAACTACACTTGGCACACTAATGCCCATTTAACCCTTGCAAACTGTTTGTTTATTTCAACAATGATCCATACACTTTCGTATTTGATCTTTATGGTGAAAAATAAGCTACACAAAGAGAAAGAGACAAAAAATTCCTTCCGATTAAAAGTCTTTGTGCTTTTTTTACTTGTTCTCTCTTTTGTTATGCAAGAAATTTTACAAAACATTCATTTCCCAAGCGACGAGCAAAACAAAAAAATTACCTATATGGAGGCAGGCGCAATTTTCCAATACCTGATGGTCGTATCGATCATGGCGCATTATGCTTCCTTTTATAAGGAACTAAAACGTGTACATGTTTTTTCTTATTACCTTATTAACGATCGACAGGTGACCCTTCCTGATCTCGAATCAAATGATGATAACGAACAAAAGAATTTACCAATCGATTCCGAAAATGATTCATTTATTCAGCAATCTTCAGCTAATTCTTCACAAGATGAAAAGCTTTAGTGAACCACATTCTTCTTGATTTATTGGGATTTAATATTACTTACTCTGCATTCTCTTTTACCACTCTCCTATAGTAATATGAAATTCTCTTGTTTACAATAAAATTATATTGCTGGATCTCATTTTTAAAAATGCGAATCTCTTCTTTTTCATTGTACAATTTCTGATTGTTAAATTAGGATTGATCCAGAATTTGAAAAATTATTAAGGTTGGACTCACAATTAATTATAATTTTTTGTTACTTTGTCACTATCCCAAACAAAACTTATTAAAAATCCTAAAAGATGAATTATTTTCCTTACAACCTCGATAAAATTTCACCAAATTAAACCACAATCTTTTAAACTTTTTTTCAAAGTTTGATTTTTTTAAGAATGTAGGTCGAAACAAATTTTGAGCAGTATATTACTTGTTGTAGATTTTTAAAAACAAAAAACAAGCGATCATACTTTTTAAAAGTTTTTTGATATGCTTGATCAATATTTATCAAAATTTTGGGGGTCTTATTAAAAAATGAACGAAAAATTACATTTTTGTTTATTTTCTTTTTTTTCATTTTTTGAAAAACGGTAGAGGCTATTTTACAAAATTAATGATATATGATTTCAAAGTTATTAAACTTGAAATTTAATATTTTTTTTTTTTTTTTAATTAATAAGGCTGGTTGGATGAGAAAATTTTTTATGATCTCTGAAGGTGATACAGAAAAATTATTCAAAATTGAATGTTTATTTCAGCTCGTTACAAAGATAATTGTAACATTCTAGTAACTATTTGTTGCAAAATAAATTGAACAAAATTTTCATTCAGCTTTCAACAAAATTAGATTTTTTAAATCCTTGTAAAATTTCAAATTTTTAATTTCAAAGATGAACTTAATAAAGGTGAACATAAAAAAAAAACAAAGATTGATTGGTTTTGTTTACTTTTTATAAATCAAGTTATATTATCAATATATTTTCCCAATATCGAAAAATTATTTTTAGAAAGAATCTCTTGGTTAATTATTTATATTTTTTTTAAAAAATCAGAATTTTTTAGCAACTAATTAACTTTCGAGAAAAATTTATGAAAGGTATTTTGCAGTTTGAAGTTTGATTATTAATGAAGAAACCTTTAAATTTCTCTCAAAAATGTAGATTTTTTTCTGAAATTCATTGGGTTTTGTACTAATATAGGATAAATTGTAATAGAAAGAATTTATACAAAGTATTTCCTTTATTTATCAAATTTTAAGAGACATTTGAACAATGGAGAACTAATTTGATTTGGATTCACTAAAAACAAACTTTAATTTTAGACTTCTTCTTGGTAGACACTAAAAAATTAAAAAGTTTTTAAACAACTAATAATCCAAATTTTCATTAAAAATATCAATAATTCAACCAACAAAAATGACTTGACTACAAGTAGACATACTCTTGAATATGGAATTTTGATAAGTATTAAAACCAAAAAAACAAGTGTTTTATTTGCGACACTAACTTTACAGCTTTAGAATAAAACTTTAAGGTTTACAATCCCTGAAATTTGAAAGAAGATTATCTTGTGTTGGGTGTAGTGACTTCTTAATTTGGTTCTTAGCTGATCGATCTTGGATTTGGTATGGGTTTTAAAAGTGGTTCAAAAAGGCAATTTATGACGATTTATTTTTTTTTTTCCTAAATCTGTAAAGAAGAGTATAGGATTAATTGGCTAGAACATAAGTAATAATAAAATGTGGTTTTTGGGTTGATATTTTTAATTACGTTTTGCTTTATTTGGAGCTTTTTAAAAAAATTTTTTTTTATATAGTTAATTGACAAAAAAGTATTAAAAAATTTTCTTCTACAACCCAAAAATCAAATTTATTCTTAAACACCTACCAATCGATTTATCTTCCATTCTACAATTCGGATTTTGGAAAAAAAAAAAATAAATTGTCAAAAATTGCCTTTTTGAACCACTTTTAAAACCCATACCAAATCCAAGATCGATCAGCTAAGAACCAAATTAAGAAGTCACTACACCCAACACAAGATAATCTTCTTTCAAATTTCAGGGATTGTAAACCTTAAGGGTCGAATTTGAACAATTTTGAATTTGAAAAAAGTAAGTGTGAATTTTTCTAATAATAACAAACAAAAAGAGAGGGTATTTGATTAAAAAGAGTAATTGAAAGGATTTTTACTCTTTTAACTCTATAATTAAACGAAAATAAATACACATAAAATTTTCATGTTGAAATAAAAATAATTCCAATTTGAATTGTAAGGTATCATTATTAAATACAAGATTTTCATGAAGACAGTGTCTAATATTTACAAACAACAAACTCCTCAAAAATAATAATCAAACTCAAAGTTCTCATACAACCTTCATCATTTTTAAACAATTAATATCAATTTATTTTTTTCACAAAAATCTACAAAGATAATTTTACGTTAACTATTTTTCAAAAAAAAAAAATCATAACGATCTCAACACCAAATTTAATCCCAAAAATATGAGTTTAGTGCTTTTTTTAATCCACAAAAACACTTTCCAAGCATTAACAAAAAGTACACTAGAAGATCTTGAGGCATTTATCTCGCAATTTTTGTTTTATGTTGAAGATGAATCAAACAAAGTAGAGTTTGCAACAAGGTTTTTTAGTTTACCGACAACCCACCATTTATTTATGTCTGGTGAATTCAAAGAATTTAATGAAGAAAATGTTTTAAATTTCCACAAAAGCTTTCAATTGGAATACGACAAAAACAAGAAAAATCAAAAAGAAAAAGAGCAAGAAAAAGAAAATGAAAAAAAGAAAAAAGACAGTAAGAATAACACTGATCGGCAAATGGAAATTGAATTAGATTTAGATCCTATACAGGACTCTTCCGAAGAAATGTTGAGTATTAATACTGAAAATTTAACCAACGTAATTGCACAAACGTTAGGTGATTTTAAATGGGAAGACAACTTTTCCTTACAGGAAGATTTTGACAAAGAAGAAGAGAAACAGAAGAAACCAAAATCGGGTTTAAAAAAAAAAAATTGTACTAAAAAAATTCTTTTATTTATCGGATCAAACCAACTTCAGCAGTTGGAATCCTTTTCAACGTCTCTTAGTCTACAAAAAAAAATGAATGAAAAAAAAGTTGAACTTCATTGTGTCTATTTACCACAAGGAAGAAATCCAAATAAAAATGAAAATGTAAGCCAAGATCAAAAAAACAAGCAAGGATCAAACCAAAAAGAAGAAAAAGACGATTGTTTGGCCATTGAAGATTATTTCCGTTTCAACAAAGCTTTCCAAAATTATGAGGGATCCTTTCTTGATATAAGATCCATAAAATTTTGTGGGAACATAGTTGGTGTTTCTAATACTTTCAAATTTTATTTTAATCAAAAAAAAAGGAAAAAGAAAAATCAAGAAGACAAAGTCCGCTTTTTGATTGACAAAACAAACACTGAAAAGAATCACAAGCAAAAAACATTTTCCAGAAGAATGAGCCTGATATCACCAAAGTCCTGTATCTGTGATGGGTATTTGTTAACAAATTTTGAACTCCAAGAAAATGAGAATGAGAATGATAATGATAATGATAATGATAATGATATTGACAATTCATCCATGAGTCTTTATAATTCAATTGACCTTAATATTGATTTAGTAATACCAATAAGCAATGTTGATTATCAGTTTTTAAAATTTGAAGACAAATTCCTTGGCAGGGTTGAAGAAAACGGGATATGGTTAATGAAGTTTTTAAATCAAATGAATTTAATACTAGTCGGCAAAATTGAAGAAAGAATCATTTATATTTACCCATTTGCTTTGAATTTATTTATTTTATATTTTATGCCTGAAGATTTTAAACTTCCTTCAAAAGATCAAAATGGAATAATCCTAGGTAAAGAATTAATCAATAATTTAAAAAATAGCCAAAGTGCCTCCACTGAGAAAGACTTGAAACAAGTCGATAAAATGAATAAGAAGAAGAAGAAAAGCCCCTCTTTTCTTTTTTCAGAGATACCAAAAGTTTTTGAACCTTGGTTTATAAACAATTCCAATATTTTACAAAAAGAAAATTATAATACTGATAATGATAACAAAAATGGTTATGATGAAGATAATGATAATGCCAATGATAATGAAAAAGAAAGTCAGATGATTCAAAAATATGATGATATTTATCATCAACATTTTTCAGGGATCAATAAAATAAATAAAAATCAACCAAATATTAATTTGGATTTAAATGATGATTATGACGACAACAGCCACTACATCAATAATGAGATCGAACTTGAAAAAAACAAGAAAGAGGGGAAGGAAAAGAAAAAGAAAAAGAAAAAGAAAAAGAAACCAACAAATAAAAAGATTAATAATGAACAAAAAATAAAAATTAAAGATCTATCCAATTTAAAAAAGATATATAATGAATTAATAAGCGGTTCATTTAAAGGAATGGAATTTTTCCACCAGCAGTTATTGTTAGTTATTGAACACGGATCCAAATTCCAATTAATACAATATTTAATAAAAGAAATTTTTTTACAACCAACACACTTACATGAAAAGTATAAAAGTTTGATTTTAAATTCAATACAGCAAAATACAATTCTAGTAGATCCGATCATTGAAAGTAAAGTAAAAGAATACCAAATACAATTATTAGTCAGATTTTACATCTTGTTATTAATTGAAGATGAAGAAATTAACTCAATCGACCTTTCCAATGTTTATAATGAAATTACCCAACTTATTAATGGTATTGGTTATTTATTAGATCCTACAAATGGTGGTATTGTAAACTTTTTTAAAAATATTAAAGAATTACTTTTACAAATCTCCAATAACAAGGACGTAAATAAATTAATCGAAAAAATTAAATCATTAATTAAAATACAAATTGATCAAAATCAAATTTCAAATTCGAATTTTGATTTTAATAATAATTCATCTAACATTTCAATAGGACTACAGTTAAATCCCTTTAGAACAAACAAAGCCCGAAAAATATTAAAATCGGAGAATCTTAAAAAAAAAAAAGAGCGGGAAAGAGAAAGGGAAAGGGAAAGGGAAAAGAAAATAAAAATGGACAAAAAGAAAATGGAAAAGAGAAGGGAAAGGGAAAGGGAAAGGGAAAGGGAAAGGGAAAGGGAAAGGGAAAAGGAAATTGAAATTGAAAAAAAACCAAAATCAGAATCTGGATCGGAATCTGAATTTGAATTCAATGAAAAAAATTCTGAAAATAAAAGTGAAGAAGAAATGAGTTTAGAGGAATCGGATAACGATAAGCCACCAGTAAAAATTTTTAATATTCATGGAATATATCCGGATTGGAAAGTTGAAAAAATTTCAAAAGTTAATCTCATTTCAAATATTTTAAAAGAATGTAAGGATAATACATTTGATGATATGGAAAATCCAAAGAATAGTGACTCTCAAGAAGAAGAAGAGGGAAAAAAAGATGAAATTATAAATGATGGTGAAGAAGTAGAACAGAATAAGACAAAGGAAAGGGGGGTGAAAGTTGTCAATGAGAATGCGAATCAAGAGAAAGGTAACACAGAAACCGATGATATTAAAGATGGGGAAGAAAGTGGGGAAGACAAAGACGAAGACGAAGAAGAAAAAGAAGAAGAAAAAAAGAAAAAAAAAGAAGAAGAAAAAAAAAAAAAGAAAAAGAAGAAGAAGAAGAAAGGAAAAGAAAAAAAAAAGAAGAAGAAATTGAGATTGAGATTGAAAAAGATGATGAAGAAGATACAGCAGAAGAAGACTCAAAGATGGATATAATACAGCAAAAATCTAACAAAGATTTATCACAAAATTTAGAAAATGGACCAACAATTCCAATTTTTGAAATTAAAACAGACCTTAATTGGACTGATGAGTCTGATCGAAGTACAGGAAAGGAATTAGTTAACGAAGTATTAGAATTTTATAATTTCCACAAAAAGACTTCTATAAAAAATAATAAAAAGGAAAAGAAAAATCTCACCAAGACCGAAAATAATAAAAAAATGCCAATAAATAATTCGAATCAAAATAAGAAAAAGAAAAAATTTAAATTGGATCAAAGAAAAATTTATAAAAAAAAAAAATATCATAAAGTTTAAAATAAAGAATAGTTTTTTTTTTTTTTCTTGAAATTTCTTTTAATTTTAATTACAAAATGTAAAATATTAAATTTTATTTTATTTTATTTTGGGAAGAATATCCAAATTAAACAATCATTTATCAAAAACAAATGTCAAAATTTTCAATTAAATTATGATGTCATTTTTTTCCAACAGAAATTAAAATACCTTTTTTTAGAAAGCAAGTTTTCTTAAGGATCTAGTCACTTACAGTGGGGTTTTATAGTTTTTAAAGGTTGAGTTGCCACAAAAAATGGTATTGTGAAATCGAACTTCTTTTATTTACAAAATTCAAAAAACAAAAAAAAAAAAAATTCAGGAGAATCTCATTGTAAAAAAATTCAATTAAAAAACAAAAGTTTTAAGGAATCTATTTTTTAAAAATAGAATGAAATCTTGTAGAGATCTTTAAATTTTTTTTTTGTTATTTGTGTTTTGTCTTAGGAAATGGAAGAGTAAACTTCATAAAAACAATTTATTTATTTGAGTCAATTTTTTGAGATCCAAAATTCACATATATCCAATATAAAACCAAAAAAAGTAAACTTATTATTTTGATTAACAATTAAGTTAATTCTTGAAAATTCCGGAGAAGTGTTTTTCGTTTTAGGTCAGAAAGTATTGTTTTTGAAAAAAAAATTTTGATTTTGTAATTATTTTTCATTAGTAATATTTCAATTTCTAATATTAGCCAATAAAACTAATTGAAATTTCGGTGATTAGATAAATGAAAATATGATAGAAGATTAACAATTCTTTATCCATGAAATTGAGATCTATTTAGCAAAAAATGTTTTTTATTCTTGAAAGTTTGAAAATAGTTGTTTTCTGGTTTTGAAAGAATCAAAAAAATAAAACTGAAAACAAATTTTCGAATTTGAAAAATTTTTTTAACAAATTGTTTGGTCTTATCCACAAGAATCATATCAACAATTTAAATCATTTTTGGAATCAAAAAAAAATGATTTTGAATTTTTAGGTAAAATTAACTAATTCCCAAATATCTTTAATTAATATTTATTTTGAAAATTTGAATTTCATTCTAGAGCAAAAACATCGTTCATCAAAAAAATTTCTAAATTACTACAAAACTTTAAAGGTTAAAACTATTCTTCTGAAAAAAAAAAACAAATATTTTCCAAAAGGTTCAATAAATCAATTTTTTTTTGCTTAACCAAAAGAATTATCTCAAAAAAGAAAAAAAATCTTCAAATCATAAGTTAAGGCAATAAATGTTATTTGTTATATAATAATGAGGTAAATGGTAACAAAAGGGGTAAAAAATTTTTAGAATGTAAGAAATAAAATGAATATAATTGAGGTTTACTTTTTCTTAAAAAATGGAAAAAAAATTGGATCTCACAAAGAAATTTTACTAAATTTGGTTTCTTTGTTGATCAGAATTATTTGGTAGGTGAGATCAACAAAATTTTTATGTAGTGAATACACCAATAGAGTATTTTAAAATTTTTTTATGTAGTCGAAGAAGGCTGTTTACTTTAAAATAAAAGAGGATATGTTTTTTTTTTCTGATCAAATTATAACTTATTTACGTTTATTTTTCTTGTTCTTAAAATAAGATTACATTTCTCATTTTATTTGTTCATACAAATTATCAGAAATTAATAAAAATGAGATTTGAATAAAAAAAAAGTCTGGTAAATTTTTCTTTTTATTTTTCAAATACAAATAACAAAACCAAGATCTTATTTATGGAAAATTTAAATTTTTTAAAAATAATAATTCATTTAAAGTTTTTAAATCGATTTGTTGATAGGATAATTAAATTTATGTGGCAATAAGTACTCTCTTCCATTTGGAAGTATATGTAAAAAATAATCTCATGTTGATTAATTATTCAAACATTCTCATAAAACAAAATTTTAAATAATAAGTGAGTTCTTAAGGTTCACATGTTCGAAATTATATAATTCAAATAAAACAGAAAATATCTACAAAAATTGTTGTTGGTTTTGTCCTGATTTAAAAAAATGGAGTAAAATCTTTGATTTTACTTTATTTTTGGAAATTCTTGAAAACCACCGTTACCTTTATTTTAATTTTTGTTTTTGTTAGAAAATCAATAGATTAGGGAACTTCAAAAAAAAAAAAAAAGCTCAATTGGTTTTTCATTAGTTTTCTATTTTTTTAGAAAATCAATAGATTTTCGTTAGGTTTTTTTGAGTTTTCTATTTATTTGGAAAATCAATCGAAAACTAAAAAAAAACTCAAAAAACCTAGAAGATTTTCGAAATAAAATAGAAAACCTCAAAAAAACCTAGAACCATTCACAAATAAAAAAAAAAACTCAAGAAAAGTTTGACACTGGTTGGTATATGACAACATTCTACCACACCCAATAGCGCACCCAGTATTCCATAATTTGAATTAGAAATATTATTAAACTGAAGGAGAGATGATCAATTCTCTCAATAGTTAGATCCATCTCATATAAATTAAAAAGGATTTCGATCTTATTAGAGTATAGTCATATAATAGTAAAAAAAGATTCGAAATATGTCAGATGATTTCTGAAAAGAATTATGGGTTCTATGGAGCATAACCATGTTTTTTTATTAAAATTACACCTTGATACCTTTTTGAGTAAAGTATTGAATATCAGAAATAATTCGATTGTGAAAATTGAAAACCCAACTTTCAGATTGCCTGTTTGATTGTTTATCACAAGCCCATTATCGTTTCTCTTCAAATTGATTTCTTTTTTTAGCTTTTCATTGAAAAAGTTTTTAAATTTTGCCAATAAAAATGTTTTTTAATTAATAAGTATTTTTCATTATTGCTTAAATAATAGATAAAGTAAAAAAACAAATAAAAAAAATTCAAATTACGAATAAATATAAATATATATATATATATATAATGATGTATTTATTTTTATATTTTCATTTTTTTAATCTATCAAACAAAAAATTAATTATTATTTATTATCTGATTATTATTTTAATTTTTCATAAAATTTTCGTTGTCATCCATGTTCAAATTATTTATATTTTGGTTGTGATTTTGATTTTGTTTGACTTCATTTAGAATTTCCTGATCTAATTCAAAAATGTCTTCATAAGAATCAGAATCTTCGTCGCTGCTTTGGCCAAGATATAGGGTTTCGAGGTCATTTTTCATGCTTTGTTTGAGAGGATTGATTCTTTCAAAATAAAAGCCAGGGAAAGCATTTTTAGCTAATAAGGAATGAGTATTTTCTGTAAAATCTTCTTCGTCGTTTTCAATTACTTGGTTTGTTAAATTGGAATCAAAACAGGAAATATCATTAGGGTCTTCTTGAACAATTGGCTTAAATGGGGGCGCAATTTTTTTGATACTTAATTTTTTCCAATCAATTTTTTTAAAAAAATTATGTTTTTTAATTTCATCAAACCCTTTTGAGCCTAATCTATTCAGAGGGTCCTTTTGTAAAAAGCCTTTAATTAAGTCTGTTGCGTCTTCAGATTGATAATTTGGATAAGTTGGTTCCTTATGAAGAATAGCCATAAACATTTTATTCCGGTTTTCTGCTACAAACGGTGGTCTTCCCGTTAACATTTCATATATTAACACACCAATGGTCCAATAATCAACAGATTTTCCATATGAATTCCTTTTTAAGACTTCGGGTGCAAAATACGCGGGGGTACCACAAAATGTATTTGTTTTTTGGTCTTCTTTTTCGTTTTTTTCATCATTCCCCTTGTTATCTTTGTTCCCTTCACCCCCACTGAAACTTACCCCTGATTTGGCTAACCCAAAATCAGTTAATTTAATATGCCCATCTTCGTTCAGTAAGACATTTTCCGGTTTAAGATCTCGATAAACAATATTTCTCTTATGTAAATATTCAATTGCCAAAATAATTTCGGCAATATAAAACATCGCTAACGATTCCGGGAATCTTCCTCTACCAGCTCTATTAATGATGATTATGATCATTTTTATTATTAATATTATTAAAAATTGTTTATTATTATTATTATTATATTAGAATTTTGATTATAATTAATTAAAGAAAAATAAAAATAATTTATTTTTTTTTTATTGAAAACAAATATCCAAAATTAATTATAATATGAATAGTACAAGTCATTTTCAAAAATTTATACAACGTATCTCAAAATATATTTAACAATTTATATGCGCCTTTAGTTAGAGATGAATTATTTAACTTTTCAATGTTTAAATAACTACTTTTGTGAATTTATTAAAATTTCTTTATTCCTCTATTTAAAATATTTTGGTAAAGTTGTTTTAAAAAAAGACAGGGTTAAAAAGTGTTAATCTAAAATTTTCAAATAGTGAATCAAACAGTTTGAAGATCACTTTTCTAAAAGAAAATTTTTTCAGTATTATTGATTTTAAAGTACTTTTATAAAAGGTTATAACTTCCCAATTAAAATATAAAAACAAAAACAACTATTTTTTATTTTTATATTTTTTTTTTTTTTGAAAATAACTGATTTTATATTAAGAGAAGTAAACTTCCTATTTTTCTTTAAAAGAAAAACAAATAAAAAGTATTCTTAAACTTGAAAGGGGCAGAAAAAAAAAATAGACGGAATGAATTTTCCATTTGATTAAATATCAATATTTTTCAAGTTATTAATTCATAGGAATAATAACAGGTTTTTAGCAAAATAAATTAACTTTTTTTTTAATATTTTTTCTTTTTTAAATTAACTTTTTTTAAGTTTTCTGTTTCAAATTAATTGTTTTGAAGTGTTACTATGATAGTGAATATTATCTGATCAAGAACTTTTTTGGGAGGAGGTTTTGGAAAAAAAGAGAAAAAAATATTTAAAAGATACAGGTATTTTTGTGTTATAGAATTTAATTGGTGCTTTAAAAAACAAATGGAAAACTTCTAAAAGCATCCCAAAACAGAGCTATGTTTTTTTTTTTTTTGATTACTAACCATTGACTAAATAAAAACAAAAAGAAAAAAAATACATAATTGGTATTGGAAAATATATAATTAATATTAAAGTATTAATAAATTCACTTACCTCCTTAAATGAAAGAACAATTCACCGCCTTTAACAAAATCTAAAACTAAAAATAATTTGTGTTCAGTTTGAAAGGAATAATGAAGGGTAACAATAAATGGGTGTGAGATTGTTGATAATATTAGTTGTTCTGTTCTGGTGTGGTCAACTTGCTTTCTTTCATATAATTCACCTTTGACTAAAACCTTCATTGCATATATATTTTTGGTAATTTTATGTTGGACTTGATATACTTTTCCATAGCTTCCTTTCCCAATTACACTTAAATAATTAAAAGATTCTGGTTTTGTTTTAAATTCCTTTTTGTGGTAGGGACAATGTGGTTCCATAGTAACAAGAAGATAGAAAGGACGGAAGAAAAGACAAAATAACAAAAGGGGGGAAGAAAAGTTTGGTTAAATTAAATTGATATCAAAAGGGAATTTGAAAAAATATAATTATAATAAAAAAAAATATCAGATCCCATTCAAAAAAATTGTTCTAAATATTGATTTTGACATGTTTTATGATATGTGTTTTTTTTATTTCTTTTAACAAATAAAGAATTCAAAAAATAAATTCTCTTATTTTAAAAATCAAACATCTTATAAATTATTAATACAAGCTGAGTATTAGTTTATTATCTTTAAAATCCCAATTAAGCAAGATGGTTCAAAAACATTTTTTAAAGGTATGTCACCTTCTAAAAAAAGCAATGTGAATTTAACCGTTTTTTTTTTTTTTTTTTTTTTTTTCACATTTATTGAAAACATCTTCCCTTTTTAAATCTTGGGGTTAACTTCCTTTTCATTCCAACTGGACTGTTATTTCTTGATTATACTCAAAAAATTCTCAAATAATCTCACTTCGCTTTTCAAATACTTTATTGTCATTCTACTTTGATTTTTATTTCTTCAAAATATTATTAGTTTTCAAAATTAAAAAAACTTTTAAAACAAACATTGGGTATGTACTTTTAAAAGATAAATAAATAATGAATTGAAAATAATAACTAATTTTTTTAAATATATATATATATATATAAATTTTTGTAAATTGAAAATTATTTTATACAATAAGTAAAAGATTGTTGTCTAATTTTTATTACTATTATTATTATTTAGAAATATGTTATCTTGATTAAAATTTAAATTGATACTTTAATACCTATGAAAATTCTAATAAAAAAAATATTAATTTTTTCCTTGATGTATTTATATCGGCAAAATAACTAATTTCAAAAATAAGCATATTTTAATCTTTTTGATCTTATTTAGATTCAAGTTAAAGAATTATTAAAAATTTAATTGGTATATTGTGAATGTTTATTGATTGATAGAATTAAATAATAATAAATTTAGTAATCTTTTATAATTCATAATTTTTTTTTTGGTATAAAATTTGAATAATTTGCTAAACAATATTTAGTATTTTTTAGTTTATTTTTACGGTAAACTCGGTGTAGCAAGTATTAATATATGAAAATAACAAAGTATGGACTTTTTTCCAAAATTATTTAACTTTTTAAAAGTTAAAAAAAAAATATTCCATTATTGATTTAAAAAAAAAAGTTAAAAATGTTTTTTAATTTTAAGCATACCCCAAAAAGAAAAATAATTTCAATTAAAAGGAAAAAACAAATTAATTTAAGAAATAATTTATCATTTTATTATTAATTAGCTGGATCAAAAAATACAATTTAGATCTTATTTTATATAGGAATATGACAAGTTTTCTTGGAAGTCTCAAAAATAGTCAGATTTTGAATTAAATTTTTAATAATTGATCAATAAAAGAAATTTAGATTTCTATATACATTATAATATTTTCAAAAAAAATTAATTTATTGAAATCATAAAATCTATTTTAAAAAGAAATTTGGGCATTCAGAACTCAAATAATAGGATTTTATGAATTTATTATTTTTCGTTTTTCTACCTGAAAAAATTTTCTTTAAAAGGAATTTTTTTTTAAAAAAAAAGGTAATTACCATTGTGAAAAAAATTTGGGTCATTAAAAAAAATTGTGTAATTCAAAAATTTGTTTTCGTTTTTTAAATAGTAAATCTTAGTAAAATGATTTTTGATCAAAGTAAAATTTTAATACAAATCTTACATTTAAGAAAAACCCAAGTCATTATCAATTATAATTTTCAAAAGTAATATTATTTCGTTGCATTTTGAAACTTTTAAACTCCTTTGGAATGCTAAAAATACACAAAATGAATTTTAATTGCACACTTTATTAAAAATGTTAATTTTTTTTTTATTAGATTAGATTTCAAGATCGAGTTAGTGATTGTTTGGGAAGACCAAAAATGAATAATTGTTTTAAATTAAGGTTTTTTCTATGTGGATTTTTTGAATTTAAATGATTTTTAAAATCTTAATATTTCGTTATTTTGAAGTTTTGTTTGTAAAAAATTATTGAAAATTAATCTCTTTTGTAATAATATCTTTTTAGGAAGATTGTTTGATTGGGTTCGGTTTAAAGGGGTATTTATGATTAACCTCGATAAATTCGCGTTATCTAACAATGATAAATATCTTATTGAATTAATAGATTTGAATAGTTCTTCATAAATCGGTATCTTGCTTTTCGTAAAGTTTGTAATTAAAATTCATTTTGTGTATTTTTAGTGTTCCAAAGGAATTCAAAAGTTTCAAAATGCAACGAAATGATATTACTTTTGAAAATTATAATTGATAATGACTTGGGTTTTTCTTAAATGTAAGATTTGTTAATAAAATTTTACTTTGATCAAAAATCATTTTACTAAGATTTATTATTTGAAAAACAAAATCAAATTTTTGAATGACACAATTTTTTTTAATGACCCAAATTTTTTTCACAATGGTTAAAAAATAATATTGTGTAATCTTTTGAATTTTATTTACAATTTGGTTTTCTATTCAAAATAATTGTTTGACTTTTTCAATTTTCTCGATTTTCAGTCGAATTTCCAACTGATCAAAAACAATAGATGAAGTTGAAGATTTTTTTGGTTGTGACACAATTGTAAATATGAATGTTGTAAAAAATAGATTTTTTACAATTTTTCAAAATAAATAAAGTAGATCATGCATTTATCCAAATTTCGATAATAGTAAACGAAACGTCTGTTTTGATTTTTGAGCTCAAAGGAATTTTCAATATAAAATCGTTTGGTATTACCAATACTATTATTGAAAAATGATTTTTTTATTAAAAATTGAAAGATTGGTATTTACCAAATTATTTTTTGATTAAAATTATTATTAGTTTTCCAAGATAATCGGATGTTATATTTAATATTACCAAAATTTGGATAAATGCATGATCCTCTTTATTTATTTTGAAAAATTGTAAAAAATCTATTTTTTACAACATTCATATTTACACTTGTGGATTTAAAGGGGGGGAAACAACCAAAAAAAAAAAAAAAAATGTAAATAAGTTGTCTAAAAGTCATTTAGAATATTTTTGGTTCATTTTTTGAAAAATTTATTTAAATTGTTTTTGATGAATTATTTATAGATTAAAGTATACTCATTTTCTTTAAGATAAGATAGAAGAAAAAAATAAAAAAATAAAAAGAAAAAATGAAAAATAATTTCAAAATAAATAAAAATATCATATAAATTATAAGTTTAAGAAGTTATAAATACGAAAATTGGTTTTGGATTCAAATGTTGAGATACGGTCCATAACTGCCCAATAAAAACTCTTAAACATACAATCCAATTAAAAATATTTTATTCAATTATTAAATAATTAAATGAGGTTTATTAAAAAGATTCAAAGTCTTGTTTTGTTTCTTTGTAGTTTGTATTTTAAGTAGTTTTGGTTTTATATCGTTTTTGTAATTTTTTCTATAATTTTGTATAATGGAACAACAAAAAAATTGGATTTTCCTTACTTCAATAAAACATTATTTCAATAGGCCTATTACTAATTTACAAATGAGAAATGAGGACAATCCCACTTAAATTTAAAAAAAAATCAAGAAGAATTATCTACAAATAACTCTACAATTAAGAGTTTCCATGGACTATTTGAAATTGATTTTTTTTATAATATTTTGTATTCTTTTAAATGCTTTTAACAATCTTAAGTGGTTAAAGACAAATATTAAATATTTTGAAAGAATATCTAAACAATTGATTTTGTAAACCGGAGTTTTCAGATTGACTATTTTTTTTAAAACAATAATAATAATCTTCAAAAAAATGAGAATTTTTGAGAAAAGGATAATTTTGCTAAAAATCTCCTAATGTTTTGAGATCCAATTAGTACTTATCTTAACCTGGGAAATAGTTAAGGGATATTTATATTATATGTCTGTGGGTATTAAAATACAATGCATCTACAAATTAAAATCATTTGAAAGAATGACAGTTATGGGAAAGTCAAAATAATGGTTTTTCAGAACTTTAAAGAAAATATTTATTGATAACAAAAACTTTAAAATTATTTGATTAGAAAAGTTCAATAAGGGGAAAAAAAAAAAAAAATGATTTTTAAATTTACACTTTTTAGTTTGAAAATTCATTAAAGGATATCAACACATATGAAGAAAACTCTATGGTGATTGAAAATAATTTGAATATAACTAGCAGCTGAAGGAAATTTTGATTTTCAAACCTTTTTCGGTAAGTTTTCGATTTATTTTGCAGATTTTTAGGTTTTATTCAAATGAAAAAATTTCGAAAAAAAAACCCAAATTTTAAATTTGAACCATGATTTTTGGGCTTATCATTCTTTTAAGTCTCCAAATATGTTTTTTATCATAAAATTAATTTTTAAATGCACTGGAATTTTGATAGTCCTTAAAAAATGTGTTGAACTTTTTTTCCTGTTTCACTTTTTATTCACAAGGGTTAATTTTTAAATGTGATGAAGAAAAAACAAACAACGGTATTTAACTTTAAAGTCAGGGTACAATTTTTCAATTTGTCTTCTTTTTCGAAATTCGTTCTATTGTAATTTTGAACTAAGCCCATTTATTCAATTTTGCTTTTTTTCCTCCAAATAAAAAGTTTTTAAAGGTTAACACATTTCTCATTGTCTTTGAATTTCAAATGCAAGATTTAAACGAAGTCACTCAAATGAAAAGAAAACGAGAAAAACACTTTTTAACCGCTTTAAAATTCAAAAACAAGTTTTTGAAAAAAAAGAGAAAATTGAAAAAATTAAAAAAAAAGGAAAAATGAACAAACATCCACAAAGCTAAAAGTTGTTTCTAATGATCTAGGAACACTTTTGATTCGACTAAATTTTTTTTTTGGGAATTTGCCTAAATTTAACGAATTAAAAGCCTCAATAATTCTTTCCACTTGATTTTCTTCTTCGCATTCAAATTTAAAACGATGTAATGCTGTTAGGATAAACGTTGGTGAATTTTCCTTTGTTTTTGTAACACTAATTTGTTTGTCGATTGAAATTTTGTTAATTTGTTAGGTTTTTTTTTTTTTTTTCGTTTATTTTTTGGATTGAAGACCCAATAGTAAAAAATATGGGGAAAAAGAAAAGTGTTACCAAATTCCAAAAGAGAAATTAATTCGTTCAAGTTAAAAGTAAATAAAAAATGGAAAAAAGTTTTATTCAAATTACCTATAAATATCCTCAGCCTTTACAAACCATTTTGTGCCTTTACCTGACAAGTTACTAACACCGCTTGACGAACATCGAAGTGTTCTATTTTTGATGATTAAAAGAAATTATAAGAACAAAAGCAAAATAAAAAAAATAAAGGATAATTCATATTTATAGTAGTTAAAAAATTTGAGGAATCAACAAACGGACAATTACCTTTTTTGTCGTTTCCCATAGGAGTTAATTTTCACGACTTTGAAGTCAATATTTGCACCACTGTGAAGCGGAACATTTTTTTTTTTCATTGCAAATCTTCCAAATTTCTTACGACGCGCAGGCCAATACATTGGATTTTTATTCTTACTACTTTAAGCGTTAAATTGAAATACAACATGGATCAGTTTTGTTTTAGAAACAAGATTAATTTTTGATTTAAAAATGTTGAATTTTAACCTTCATTAAATTGTTAAAGAAAAAAGAGAAAAAAAAAAAAAAAAGGATCGTTTAAAACAATTCAAAAGTGTTACTTGGTTTTGTCATTACTACTCATGTTGATCTGTCGTTCTGTGTTTTCATTTTTTTTTCGACTCATCCAAAACGCGTAAAAAATTTTGATTTAATAAATGATTTGTGGATGTTGAGAAAAAGTAAAAATCGCTTTACAAAAAAAATAATTGGGAATTTTATGAACAAAAAAAAAATAAAACAAAATTGAAGCAAAAATGAAAGTTAAAGACATTGTATTTTCGAAGAATGTTTTTTTTTCGAGTTTCGTTGTTCGAAAAATTGCAAAATTTGACAACTTTTTTTTGAGAAAAAGTGTTAATGTCAGAAGATAAAAAGTAAAAGTCAAAGAGAATTTGTTGTGTCCAATTCTTTGAGTACCTTTGCTTTTCTGACATTTTGTTTCTTTCTTAAAATCATGAAATATTAACTCAAACTTCACAAAGCAAGATAATGATTCTGATATTTGATATTTTTGGTTGTATTATAGTTAAAAATTAATCTCTTATGTTAAGAGAATTTAAACCCGAGTTTGTTACTTTGTGGTACTTTTTGACAAAGCTCATTGAGTCGGTGGCTTTTGAGTATGGATGTGCTAAAATTTCAACTATTAACTTTTTTAGATTTAGAAATACAGAATTCTGTTTCCAATTATTTGTTCAAGACTTGGGCCAATACACAGGAAAGCACCAAATAAATTGAAGAAATCACAAATTAAAATTTATTTTGTGGAAAACTCTTTTGATCCAAAAAAGGTATGTTCAAGAGAAAATATTTTCGTCATTTTTCAAACACAATCAATATATTTCGAAAAATTCTTTGTCATTCTCTCATTTCTAGAAAACACCAATAATTATCTCACAATCTCAATAAGTTCCTTAAGATCAAACACCTATCACATTTTCATTCAAGAAAGTGAATAAAAATGGAAATGGAAAAAAAATTCTAAAATTCAAAAATGACACTTAATAAAGACAATCTCAACCTGTTAGCTAATACTCATCTTTCAACCAAAAAGCAAAAGTGATAAAAAACCACTTTCTCAGAAAACACTATTTTAGAAATTAAGAAAATTGTTTGAATTGAAGATCAATTCCAGTTTAAATGAAAAAACTTGGTATTTTGTTTAATTTCTTAACCGTTATCACTGACAAAAATACTATAATGTAAAAGTTGTATGATGGTATTCTCCGTTTAATTTTTCTAAACAATATTAATTATTTCGAAAAGCAAAATGTCAAGTTTGATAGAAGAAATCACAGAGTAAAATATCTCTTGTTGATAACACCTAAATTGTGTTCAAAATAAAACCTGTACTTTTTTATGCTTCTTTTTCCTAACCAATATTTAATTTGGGACTCAGTCAGAATAACTAAGTTCAAATCCCTTTTGGTAGAAAACCAATTGATATTTGTTCAAAATTTGGACTATTAATTGTATTTTTGTGCAAATTTAGTTCAGATTTTATTGTTTTTTTTTAAAATTGGTGTCTATCTTTTGTGTGAAAAATGTATCCTTTGATCTTTTATTTTACAACTCTCTTTTTTTAATGAGACAACTTTAAGAAACCAATATCTTATTTACTAATTGTGTACTGGCATTTGAAGGTTAAATGGGAAAAAATTTTCACTTCCTTTTGCATATTTTTCTTTTATAAATTGAGTTCTCAAAGAAGTATGTTGGATTTTGTGGTTCTACTTATATTTGAAAAAAAAATATGAAAATGATCTGAAAATTTTTCCCATTTAGAATTCAAACATCAGTAATGTTGTTTTTTTTTTTAATCATTTAATGTGTAGGCCTCTAGAAAATGAAATTCTGACTTTTCGCTTGAAACATTGGTTTTGCCTAGTCTATCTATACTATTTGTCCAAAAGGAGTTTTTTCTTAATTTAGATCTTATTTCATTAAAATTATTTGTTTTTTTGGAAAGATTTGATTTTTGTACCCAGTGAAATGCTTTCAGAAACATTTTAATAATTCCAATCTTCAATATTTTTTTGCCAGTAAAATAATCAATAAAATTTAGAAATCATTCTTTATTTATTTATTTATTATTTGAATCTATTTTTTTCAAAATTCAATCTAGAATTAAGTTTTAAGATTAATACATTTTTTTAAAAACTTGAAATTAAATCATACAATTTCAAATAACATAAAAAAAATATATACGTAAATATTTGGAATTTAACTTCGAATAAGGACCCCTTTCAAATTTAGGATAAACAACCTTTACAAAATATTAAAATATAAGCCACTAAAAATTTGTGAACAAACGAATTTAGATAAAAAATATTAACCTAATAACAGATAAATTGGAATAACTATTGAATTTTTTCTTGTTTTTTATTATGTTTTTAAAAGTGAAAAAATCAGCCACATTTTTCCTTTCAAAATTTTTTATCGTTTTAAGTAAAAATAATTTTGTAATGCTCAAGTCCCCAGAATAAAATTAGTTCACCATCGATTTATTTGGTATTTATTAATATCTTATTACTACCCAAGACCATAAATTTTAAATATTTTTTATTGTTTTTATTTGATAATTTTTTGTAATTGTATTTTTTTCATTTTTAAATCAACAAAATTTATCTTTATTAAAAATTAATTTTTTAGTATCCCTTATCAAATTATATTAATGACTCAAATATATAAATATTGCTATTTGAATAAATCTGAGACAATAAGTCCAATAAATTCTTGATAAAGTGATACATGCAGCACTGAAAATTGTAAAATAAAAAGATCAAACTTTTCATATAGCTTTCCAAAGTAAAAACCAAAAATTAAAATAAATCATCCAAGTCCCAACTCTAAAAGGGAAATTAAGAACTTGAGCTGGTTTTAAGAGTATAAAATTTGAAATTTTACAGAATTTAAAAAATTTAATTTTGTGGAAAGCTATATGAAAATTTTGTTAATTTATTTTGGAAAAAATCACACAGCAGAAAGAAAAACCCCTAACTAGTTTTTGAAGCAACGTGTCAAATTATGTGAGTTATTTGTTTCTTGAAGCAGTGATTATCATTAAGGGAAATTAAAAACACAAACAATGGAATAAATAAAAATTTAAAGAATTCAATAATGCTCTAAATTAGTAGAGTATTATTTCAGGGACTAATCTAAATTAAATTTTTTACCTAAATTTAATAGAGATTTAGAAATTTTTTGCCAATTAATTAGATTTGAAAACCCATGTTTATTTTCAATATTAAACAAATTTCTAGTTAAGGAATCCTTATTTTGATATTGATCAAAAAAAAAATAATAGAGACTAACCCCTTTAGTTTTTTTTTTCGAGAATTAACCATCATAAACATCCCATGAAAATTAATATTGTTTGTAATTTTTGTTTTGGGTTAGCTTTCAAAAGAGAAAAAAAACAAGTGCTTTTATTTGTGCGAGGATGGAAAAATTATCCAATGTATTTTTCTTGATGGGCAATATTTTAATATAGTCAAAAATATATTCGATGATTTTGAAAATCAAATCATTCAGATCATGTTATTGTATACTTGGGATTAACTCACTACAGTTAATAAAAAAAAATAAAATTTTACAATTAAAAAACAATTAATATTTATTTTTTTTATTTTTAATCTTTATTAGCAATAATTTCAAATTTTACAAGATTCTTTTGAAATTCTCTAGACCAACTAAACCAAAATCGAAACTATCAAGATTAAAATAAATTTTCAAAGTTATCCCCCCCTCCCCCCCAACTTCTTCCCACCAAAAATAGTTAATTTAGATTAATAAAAACACCCTTAGAATCCCAATTTTGAAAAAAAAATTGATAATCAGTTAGTAAAAATCAAGAGAAAAGTCCCATATTATACAATTCATTTTTAAACCCTTTTTAGAAAATTCATGTCTTTCCAAACAACTCATTTGTTATCAGAAATAAAAAATTCATAAAAACTGAAAAATTAAACAAATTCAATTCCTAATTTAAAATTTCCTAAAAATATCAACAAGTTTACCTTAACAATTTATTTCACCTTTGGTATACTATTGAATATCAAAGTATATACTGTATTTGAAATAGAAGAAAGAAAAATCACTGTTTTGTTTGAAACATAGCCTTTTTTACACGACTTTCATTTAAAAAAAATAAATAATAATTTTTCTTTCAAGATCCCAAAAATATTACTCTCATTATTAGTGAAAAAATCCAAGATCTTGGAAAAAATTAATGAGAGGTGACACTCATAACTAATACAGTTTTTCTTATTTTTAGTTTCAAATTAAAAAAAATAATTTTTTTCTGAAAAGAATCAAAAATAAAGTTATCCAACTTTTAGTAACTCAAGATTAACATGATCAAATGATCTTGTTATGATCTTGTTTTTTTTCCAATATTAATTCAATATTTGGATAAATATTGGAGAACCTGAAATCAAAATTTTTTCATCTTTATCGGAAAAATACAGTAAACTTGTGATTCTCTTCTGTTAAGGGAATACTCTCTATTAAATTTTTTTATGTATAAAATAATAGAGATTGAGAAAATTTTTTGCTAATTAATTAGATTTGAAAGACCTGTTTATTTTCAAGATTAAACATATATTTAGATAAGGAAAACTTATTCATCAATAGGTCAAAAAAAAAAAAATAATAGATACTAGTCCCTTAAGTTAACAAATTCAAAATGTTATATAATAAAAAGATTCATCGTCTATCCTTTGAAATTGAAGTGGAAACAAATGCTCGGGTTAGGTTTGATTAAACAGAAAACCAACAGAAAAACATTTCAAATATTGAAATTTTTGCTAGAATTGAAATAACAATGAAATTTTGAAAACACTTGGATTGTTTCTATTTTCATTTTTTTTATTTTTTATTGTTTTTGTTAGGATCTTTGTGTAATGGAAGAAAAGGAAATTGAACTTTTTTCACTTTACGACGACCAAGATTATAAAAACACATCAACAGAATCGAGGCTCAAGCCACCAATTTATAATTTGAATTCCAAACTTAACAGCCCTTTTTTACAGATCGAAGAATTTTATACTCTTTCACATTATGGTTCTGTTGAAACAGAGAACATAGAAAGGTTGGAGATAAAGTATTTAACCGTTGAAGACATTCCAGTTTCAAAACCAGGATATATTGATTTAGAAAAATATTGCAACCCAGATTTGGTTCAGAAAATGTGGGAAATTAAAAACCAACTTGGTGGTCATAATCGAAAGAATTTAATCAAGGCGCGTACGTCAATTAACCCCTTTGAAAAAATTGGAAAAGCAATTTTCCAAAACCGCGCCGCTTTAAAGTTAGCAAATCTTGATTATTTGTTATATTTAATTAAAAAGGATCGGAAATGTGTATTTGCGGATATTTGTGGCGGCCCAGGCGGCTTCACAGAATACATTTATTGGAGAAAAAAAGGCAATGCCCATGGCTTTGGAATTACTTTGAAATGCGGCGACAACGATTGGAAACTTGAGTCATTTAGAAACGATGCTCCACATGATAATTTCATCAAATTATACGGAAAAGACCAAACGGGAGATCTTACTAAAAACGAAAATATGAAAGACTTTGCTAAAAATGTTCGAGAACAAACAAACGATATGGGTGTTGATATTGTTGTTGCAGACGGGGTTTGTTATTTTTTCATTTTTTTCTTTTTCTTTTTCTTTTTCTTTTTCTGTTTATTTCTTAAAAATCCTTCAAGATTTGAAAATAACAAGACCACAAAATATAAATCCGCTTTTTTTTTTCATTACATAAAACACTCACTATAATCTGAAAACTTGAGACTAACAGAGAATTTTTCAAATGTATTACTCGTTAAATAAACCTAATGAATTTTACCAAATGAAGACGACAAGAAATTGGGCTTTATTTTAAATTTATTATTAATTACAATCCCAACATTATTCCCACAAAGTATTCACCTTGCTTTTATTTTAACTTTTTATGACAACCCACTCTGACACTTGACAACATTTATTATGCAAGTACCAGTATTAACAAGTTAACTAAAGAATTCATTTTCACCACTCTCTAACTCACAAGAATTTTGAAAAATTATCAAAGATTGTGATAATGAATCGAACTCGATCAAAATTTTGGATTCAATTTTCCTCTGTTTGGAAATAATTTGTTATTTTTATCAAGAAAGGAATGGTTGTGTGAGTTTCTTCTCTTTAAAGTTCTGATCATTAAAGTATGGAAAGTTTTTTTTATAAGCTCCAAACGTTGTTCTGCAATTTTCAATTTTGAGTGTTTCTTCATTTGGTAATAATTCCTCTCATCTTTGAAATATTTCAAAACTAAATCAATATTTAAAGAGGCGTTCTGTTATAGTTATTGTTTATATGAGCTTTGGAGATTCCTTTTAACCCCCTCTTTGAACTTTTTAGCTTCTTTACATTCAATTTTTAAAATTTATTTGTCAAAAATAACTTTTGATTTTAAAAAATAAATTTTAAAAATTGAATTAGAGTCCAATAAAAGACTCAAAATGATTTCTACTGAGATGAAATTAACTTAGTATATAAAAAAAGAATTATTTCAGATATCTAAGAAGAAAAATTATTGGATTTTTTTTGAGATTGGCAAATAGGATTATTTTTACAATAAAACCCCTTTAATTAATATTTTGAATAACTGATAGTCCTGACATTTTTATTGTTATAATACTAAAAGTATTTGGGATAATAAAATCAAATATAAAATTTTATAAAAATTGGTTCATTATTAAAGAATTTCCATAAAAATCGAGGCCAGTCCAATGTACTACAAGGAAAAAATAAATTCTGAAAATTAAAGTTCGCCAAAACTACATATTGAATTTCAGTTATACATCTTTAATAAATTATTTTTTCAAAGTTATGATAATTTCATGTCATTAAGAAAAGATATCTATTAAACTAATTAAGTTTCGAATACCCCCTTTTCCAAAATTACTGACTTTTGAAAAAAACACTTATTTTTGGGGTATTTTTTTTTTTTTTGAAATTAGGTACAATGAATGAACTTTAGATTGAACATTAATGAAGAGAAAATAATAAATGTTAAAGCAATTTGTAGAAGAAAAAAACAGGGAATATATATACATTAAAACTCAAAAATGAAAAAAAATATTCCAAAAATAAAAAATATTCCAAAAACAGATTAAAAATCAGATTTTCAATTCAATTTCCAATATCTTTTGATTGAAATATTTGATTTTATTTTAAAATTGATAAAATATGATTCTTTTCGGACTATTCAAAAAACATGTTAAAATAATCTCTCCACAATAAGTCAAATAAAATTTTAAATAAATTTCTAAAAATTTAATAAATATAATCTACTTTACCAAAAGCGGGGATATTAATTTTAAAATATCTTAAACTTAATTCTAATAAAACTATTTAAATTTCTCAAATTGTTATTTATCACAAATAGATTCTTAATAATAATTTAATTTGTTTGTTAGTAGACTTATTACCTAAAATTAAAAGATATGAAATATCTGATCTCAATTTGATCTGATATTTTTTAGGGGTGAAAATTTGCGATTATTTTTTTCGGTTTTTGATACCCAAAATATTTTTCCTAAGAGGCCTAATCTCGACAAAACTTCCAATAGAATGGAAAGCTTTTACGTGTATTTTACTGTTTAAAAAATCGTTAGTGTCCTTACCATATTGCCCGTTTTTTATTGAAATTGTCAGTGTACTTTGTTTTCACCAAAAAAAAGTACAATTTTTTTTTTTCATTTTTTGGAAATATTTTGATGAATATATTTTGAAATAAATACACGTGTTATTGATTCAATCATTATTAATATTTAACTTAATTTAGTATTGTCAATTAAGGAATCATTTACTAACAAAGAGTATTTTTTATGGAATGTATAAAAAAAAATGCACACTTTTTTGGAAATATCTTGTACATTTATATTACCACCAAACCATTACAAAAAAAATAAGAATTTTTTTTTATTATCATAATTTTTTTTTTTTTTTTTTTTTTGATTGAAAAGATTCAATAAAAAATAACAAATAATGAAAATTTAAAATTTTTTGTTTATCTTGATGAATTCATAAATTTTTATGATTTGATTATTATTATTAAAGAAGTGTAAATTACACTCTAAATACCCTTTTACTTAAAATTCTCCAAAGAGAATTTTAAGCGTAAAATCATAGATTTAACAATTATTCAAGAGAAAAACATACCAAAATATTTTTTATGTTTAAAAAGCAAAAGTAAAAAATTGAAAAGAAGAAAGGAAAAAAGAAAAAGAAAAAAAAAAAAAAGAAATTTAAAAAGGGTTTATAAGAAGCAATTGGTAAAAAATCAAAAAAAAAAAAAATACAATGCTATCTTTAAATAATAACGCCCACAATCACGGTAACGATACGTTTGGTTAATTTAATTTAATTTGTTAGTTGTTCATGAACACTCATTTGGGGATCGTTGTTTAATTGTTGTAATTTGTCTTTTCTTTTTGATCTGATTTACTTTAAACCTTTGATCATTTTTTGCCTTTACTTTTTTGTTTTTATTTTCAAGTTACTCATACTTTCGTATTTCGGTGTCTCACAGTATTAGCAAGTAACCACTTGATCTTTTTCCTTTGTAACTCTTCTTCCCAATATAAATGAGATTCACCGAGTGAAAAAATGGAAAAAAATAAATTTTTATGATTTTAAGAAAATTATTCCCTTATCAAGTTTAAAACAAATCAAAATTCAAAATCAATAAGCAGATTAAGAATACTATTTTGTAACGAATTATTGAAACTTCCCATCTTTTCACAAAATTCTTTAATAAATTCAAAACTAATCACAAAAAACTTTTTTCATAAACAAAATTTAGTAAAAAAAAGTAATACTAACACAATTAAAACTATTAATACACATACTAAACCAATCATCACTTTTATTACATTACCCCCATCATTTATTTATCTGTTATTAATATCAAATATAGGGATTTTCAGTTGAAGATAACCCTAATCTTCAAGAAATATATCTCCAACAATTAATTTTATGTCAATTTCTTACAATGTTTACAGTACTAAACAAGGGGGGCTCGTTTGTTTGCAAGGTGTTTGATCTTTTGCACCCATTTACTGTTGGGTTACTATATATTTTGTCTGCAAATTTTGAAAAATTTTCAATCGTAAAACCTTATTCAAGTAGACCAGCAAATTCAGAAAAATATATTGTTTGCCAAGGACTCGTTGAAAGATTCCCACAAGATGTTTTAGATTATTTATTTAAAATCAATGATAGAATGAATTCTAGTGATTTAAAAAATAACAATTTACACTTACAAGCATTGATTGATGAATCTAATTTCCAAAATAATGGATTTCTTAGATTCATACAAAATACAAATATTAGGTAAAGAATTCCTTTTTAGTTATTTTTTTATTATTTTCTTTGGCTTGTTTTATAATTTTATTTAATCTTTATATTTATTTTGTTTTGTTTTATTTTTTTTTTTTTGGTTTGGTTCGCTTTCGGTTGATCTGGCTTGGTTTGGTTTGGTTTGGTTTGATTTGATTTGATTTGGTTTGGTTTGATAAAAAGGCTGGTAGAAAGACAAATCGGATTTTTAGCAAATTTCGTACAAGCTTTAAAAAATTCATCAATTCAGAAGCATTATGATCAAGTCCTTATGAAAGAAATTTGTTTAACTAGATGGAATATTCCTTTTGAAATTCCTAATTCAAGGAAAATTCAACAAAATTTGTTGACAAATAGCACAGAAAATAATAATAAGGAGACTGAACTCAAAAAAAGAAGAGTTGTTAGACGCAGGAGTTCAAGCAATATACAAAGATCCAATAATCAGGGAATATTGGGAATGGATAATGATCAACTTTTACAATCAGTGCAACAATATCTTCAAAAACATAAGAAAAACTAATCTATATTTTTATTTACAAACAATGATTATTTTTATAAATATTTACTGCTTTTATTTTTTTCATTTTATAGAAATAAATAAATTCTACATAAAATTAAACACATTTTTTTTTAACAATGGAATGCTTGTAAACTTTTTAATAATTCATCAATATATTTTTCGTTAAAATTTATCCCATAAAAATATCGTTTCTAAGTGAAAAGATTTTATTATTAAAAATGATTTAATTATTTTTTTAACTTTTTAAGTAAACTCTTTTTCAAATAAAAGACCATAGAAAATTTCAAGAAATATTCATAATTCAATCAAATTAATTGAAGTATCATTCTAAAATAGAAGAAACTCTTTAAAACAACAAAAAACACTCAACTGAATATTTAAAACTCATTAAAACAAAAGAATAAAAATTAAAATTTAAATATTTTAAAAATTAATGTGTTACGTAGTATTTTGAATTGAGAAATCTCGTTTTGTAAATTGTTGGGGAAAAAAAATCTAAAATCAATAAAAACTAATGAATAACTTGAATTGGGAAAAACTTCTTAGTATTTAATTGAAAACTCTTTACACATCAAATTGTTATTCTTAAAAGTTTCATTTTCAATATAAAGCCGCAATTCTACTGGTTATTTGATTAATTTTTTTTTTTCTTTACAGTCAGTTTCACTTTTAAGGCACAAACTTTCAACGAAATTTAAGGCACAAAAAAAATCTCAAATTAAGGCACAAAATTCAAAGTCTAGTAAAAATAAATTGTAAAAAATGAAATTTCAAATTTTGTGCCTTAATTTGAGATTTTTTTGTACCTTAAATTTCGTTGAAAGTTTGTGCCTTAAAAGTGAAACTGACTGTATTGTTTTATTTCTTTGTTTCATTCATTAATCCAATAATTGGATTTCTTAATTCCAATATCAGCTTATTCGAAATCAAAATTAAACTGTTTCCATTTTTATACTGACGGATTATTTCCAAATTGGTTTCTTTTTATCTTTTTTTTTTTTTTTTTGATTTTCCATCTTTTCAATACCCGTAAATAAAAAAAACTAAAAAATGAATAATTAAAATGAAAATCAGCAATAACTAATTATCTTATTAATAATCAAATTTAATACTATTGATGATTTGGGAGGTGTACCATTTTATTTGAAAAAGAGTTTAGATTCATTTTTATACATTAGGAGATTATAGGCAAACATACTTTTTTTCTAAAAATATCATTTTTTTATAGATTATTATTATTATTTGAAAATAAAGTATATTGAACACTTCTTATTTCAAGATCAATTTTTTTTATACTTTTTCAAAAAAATTTTTCATAATAAATATTTATATTTAAACCCCCAATATTGTTAAAAACTTTTGAAGAAGGCAAATGAAACATTTTTAAAAAAAAATAATTTCTAATAGTTGATCAAACTTTTAATTGGAGATTTTTTTTTAATAATTCTTCTTTTTTTTTTTAAATCTAATTACCATATTTCTTATTTCTAATTTGAAAATTGATAAATTTTCATCGAAATAACGTTTTATTAAAGTAAATAAAATTAATTATTATTTTAGATACGTTACAAAATAAAATCTTTATAATGTTGTTCATTCGTTAAAGCATAAAAAATCAAAATAACTTATTGGAAGAAAAAAAAAGTTTTTTTGATTCTTTTTGATAAAAATTTAATATTTAACAAAATATTTGAATAAATAATTTTGTTATGGTTAATTTTCTGATAGTTTTTTTTTATAAAAGTTTTTTCGAGCAACGTTTGTCCATTTTTAATGAATAAAAAAGATGTGTTTAAAGGGATTGAAGAGAGATTTGAAAAGTAAAAAATGTTTGAAAATTAAAAACTTTTTTCACATTTTTTCATATTTTACTTTTTTTTTTCCTCATTTTTATTTCGATATGTCATTTTTTTGTAATTTTTTTATTGAAAGTTCTATAACCACAAAATAAAAACAGGGTTATTCTAATGTTATTGAAACACTGAAAAAGTTTTTGGATCTATTATGTTATATTTTATGTTTTTTCTTTGATCACTTTTTGAAGCTCAAAATAATACTTTTTTAGATATTTTAACTAAAGAATTTATTCTTCATTTTTTTCAAAAAATATATAAACTCCAATTCAAAATTTTTAACTTCATAAAATTCATTTTTGAAAAAAAACAAAAAAATCTTTTTTAATAAATTCTAGTTGAAATACAAAATTATAACCATTTACTAATTGGAATGTTCACAATTATTTATAAAGCATAATACTCACAAAAAGAGAAATAAAAAATTATCAATACTAATAAATCAATATTATGGAAAAATTTTTGGAGATGGGTACAACTAAAAAAAATATTTTGGTAAATTTTTAAAAATTATGTGAACAATTATTGATTGACAAATGGACATACACCATATACCGTTTTTATTTCAATTCTTCTATTTGGAACAACTCAAATTTTACCACAAATATCACCCTTTTAAAAAAATTTAAGACGAATGTAATATCGTTCCGTAATTCAAAAAAATTAAATGCAAACAATAAAACATAAAAAATGAAAAAATTATATTCATATTTTACAAAAATTAAAAATTATTTCTAATTTGAATAAAATTGTTATATTTTGATTTCTTTAAATACTTCAACTAAGTAAAAATTTTGGAAAATCAGTTTATATTGATTAAATTTTCTTTATATTTCAATCAAAAATCCTCTAAAGTGTAACAATTCTACTTATTTTATTATCTATACTTTAAAGGTCAATTTAAAGAAATAAGTGAGATTTAAGAAATTTTTTGCCCAAGTTAGATAAAAAAAGTTAGTTGGAGTCAATTTATCAACGCTATATGATATAAAATAAGAATTAAAGACAAATTAACTTCTCCACAATGTCTTGAACTCTTATTTATTTTATTATTCACTTTATACAAATTGTTTTTAATTTTTTTTTTTTTTTTTTGGTTTTTATTTTATTTCTTCTATTTTTTATATCTTAATGAATATAAAAAAATAGCAATTGAATTCATAAATTATTCAAAATAATAAAAATATTTTTTAAAATAAAATATTTCAAAAAAATTTAGCTATGGATTTTTAACTAAATGTTTTATTTTTGTTTTATTTTCATTCTTTTATTTATATTTTCTTTTTTTTTTTTTTATATATAAAAGATCGTTAATTTTAAAAAAAAAAGTTCTTCAAAAATACAAATTAACACTAAGAAAATTGAAACTTTCTAAAAAAATCTCAAATGATTATTATTATTATATTAAAATAATAATTTTGAGTTGAAAGTTGAGAAATAAAAAATCCTTAATGCTAATTTCAAAAATTATGATCACTTTTTTTTTTATTTTTTCATTTTGTTGTTTTTCATTTTTAAAATATCAAACTTTCATATGTTCTGAATGATTCAAATAGTGAATTATTAATGATATTTTATAATTAGATGTTTTTCAAGACTAGAGAATATAATTGTATTTTTCAAACTATTATTTATAATCGTGAAACCTTTTCGAAAGGGAATTTGTTTTTGTAACAAGTACATAAAATAATGATAATTTGTACAAATAAAGGGTTCTTGAAAAATAAAAAAATCAAAATTAACTTTTAAAAATTTTAACTATAAGACCCGATCCCCAATAGTAAAATTTAACTTGTGAAAATACAAAACTTAAAAAGGATTATTTTTTTGTTTTTACCTTACTTGGAATTATTTATCTTGAGATCTTTTAGATCTCGAATTTTTTATCATTTTAAATTTTTCAACAAAAAAGATTGTGATTTCACATTGCTATGTTTTGAGAGATAAGCTACCCTTTAATATGAAAAACAATTTGTAAACTGGCTAGGACCTTAAAAAACTACTAATTTATCATAAATTGATATTTTAGCCTTAAATCTTAAAAACCAATAACTTTGCAGACCAAGATTTTCAAAGCCGGATATCTCAAGCTTTTTTCATTGAATAACTTTTGTAATTTAATTATGATATTCAACAAAATAAGAGAATTTAACTCTGAAAGGTACTCCTATTTTGCCTTCTAAAAAAAAGTAGCTTTTAAAAAGTATTATGGATCAGATAAGAAATTAGAAAAAATAAAAAAAAGTTACAGAAACCAAGGCTTTCAAATTGAAAATTTAATCAGTGTCCTAAAAAAAAAACCCAAAACTTATATTTTAACAATTTAGTCAAGTTCATGATTTGAAAATTTATTTTTTTCATTTTCATTTGAATGATAAAATTCAAACCAAGTCAAACAATTTTTGTCCCGACAAAAACAAAATACTCTTCAAATTATCTCTCAATAACGACAATTTCCGGACAAGAATGTCTTGCTTCAATCTCTTTCAATAACATTGTTATCACAAATTCATCATTAATTTCCCATCAGATTCTTGATGATCATACATCTACACCAATTTCAGTTGCTTGGTCAAAAACGACTAATCATGTTTGTTTACCCTTTTAGTTTCCAAACAAAATTCTTTAAATGATTTTATCAACGTTTAAGGTTTTCTTCTTAATCCTTCAATTTTTGCTCTTGTTCCTATTATTCTTTTTTTTTTCTTCTTTTCGAATTTTTGATTTTTTTTCTTTTTTATTTTGAAAGCTTGGATCAATAACAACAAACGAATTAATTATTTTTTCAAAATCTGTCCCAAATGAAAATTCAAACCTACCACCAAGAACTAGTATTCCATTTATCTGGAAAAAAGAATTTAATTTTAAATCAGAAGATCCATTATATTGTTTAGATTGGTCTCCTACAAACACAACTCTTTTTGTAGGTGGGAAGTCTTTACAGGTCTTCCATAATAACAATTCAAATTGGAGCAGGGTGTTTGTTCAAAACCTTTCGAGTCCGATTCAGTCTTGTAGCGTTTCGTCTGATGGAAGATTATGTGCAACAACAAACAAAACAGATCTTTTTTATAAAATATGGTTCCGAAAACCAGGTATTATTTATTCGCTTTTCTTTTTGAAATTTTCTTATTCACCTTTGCCAGAAACAGCGTAACAAAAAAAAAAAAAAAAAAAAAAAAATTAAAAACGATGAAGAAAAGTAATCAAAATACTACACTTTTAAAAACACATCTTGAAACACTTTAATTTTCAAATTGCAACAAAAATTTTCTTTGCACAGATATACAAAAAGGTTTTCCTTGCTGGTATTTGCATAATAAACGGGAAAAACTTTTCACTTCATTTCCAATTCCCTTTTTCTTTGACAAATAAATTCCCAAAGAAGGAGATTGTAATTTGTGATCTCTATTTATCAAATGATAAAAAAAAACAAGTGAATATTTTTTTCCTATTTAGTTGGTAAATACCAACAATCAAGCTAATTAAAAAAAAGAGGAATTTTTTTTTTGAGATCGAAAGAATTAAAACGTTTTTAAAAGTTTTCTATTTTTATAAGCTTGGAACGAAAATTTTTAAAAATGCTTTTCTTTCCACTCTAACCTATTCTCAACCACCATGGGTTTATTTATTTACTTTTGTTCAAATAGAAAAGTCAGAAAAAATGGTTTTATCTTTGAAAGATTCTTCACTTTTTTAAAACTTTTATGTTTAAAAAGTTTTAGTTTCAAAAAAGTCCTCACATTTTTTAAATAGAAAACTTTAAAAAAGTTTTCATCTTAAAAATTAAAAAAAAAAAAAGCACTCACCTTTTTAAAATAGCTGTACTAGTCATTCAACTTTTGTAAATAATTTCAATATTCAATTCTCAACTCACCATAATTAAAAAGTTTGATACAAATTAATTAAAAAAGATTATTCAGAGATTTTTTTCATCTCGTTGAATAACAAATTTCTATATTTAAAAAGTAATTGTGGAAAATTGAAAACTGAAAGTTTTAATAAACCATCCTAAAAAAGTTTTATACAAGCTATTAAGCTTTTGTATGGGCAGTTTTTATACACAAATTTTTGTTCACTTTTTGAAAATGAATGTAAAACTGTTATTTTCCTATTAAAAAACAATTATTAAATCCCAATTTTTTAATTTACTTGAAGAATAAAGAAACAAGGTTCAAAAAAGCCCGTGTTTGGAGCCCAACCCTGATACAAATAAAAAAAGAAACGAAAAAACACATGTACAGAAATCGATATCATAATTTTTGGAAAAAATTACAAATTTAGTCAGAAATAAACAATTCATCAATTTTGGACATATGGACAGTAACATTAACAACCTTATTGAAATTTGAAATTTGAAATTCAAAATTTCATTTATCAAATTGTGAAAAATCTCAATTTATTTTAAAAAAATTTTTTATTATCATTTTTTTAAAATAAATATTGAAAATTGTTGCAAAGAAATTTTTTTTACTGTTTTATAGAAACTTTTGAAAACCTTTTGAGTTACACTTTTTTAAAATGAGTATGTTGTAATTTTCGCAAATGAAATAAGTGTAATAAAAATTATTTACGATTCAAAATTTACATATTTAATAATCTAAACGTATAAACACCAAAGGGAGAAAAATAAACACAAAAATAAATAAATAAAAAAAATATGTTCTTTAATCTTTTCTTATCTAAAAAATAAATTTGATTTAATTTAGGAAATTAAGACAGATAAAATAATTTAACAAAAAAATTAAAACTACAGATATATAATAAAATAAATGAATAAAAGTATCATTTAGCAAAGTCATTTTTAGAAAAATCTGACAAAAAAATTTTCAAACAGTGTCTATAAAAGAGTAAAAAAAATTCTTTGCAACAATTTCCAATATTTTATTTAAAACAATATATGTTCACATTTTTGTAAAACTACTTTAATATTATCATAAAAATTCAAAAAAATAAACTGTTATTAAAGAATAAGGTCAACTTATATCATCTCAATTTAATTTAATTAACTTCTCTTTTAGACATATTTTCGATAAATTTATAAATTTAAATTTTTAGTAATACAAAGAGATCATCAAGAGTTCAATCGATTTTCACTAATTTCTATTTTTTTTAGTTAAAACTCTTTCATAAATTTATTAACTATTAATGAGAATATCTTTGACAACTCAAAAAAATCAGATGAATTTTTTACCGCCTCTACCAAAAAGCTCATGACTTTTACAAAGCTTTCTGACGATTTCCAAACCTTTTAAATATTTTCAGACAATTTAAAATCCTTTCGAATACTTTCTAACACTTTAAAAGGGCGAAAAACTTCGTAAAAGTGAATTTTCTTGTAGTATTGCAGAAAAATCTAAATAATAAAGCACTTCTACTTCGAAAAAATTATTATTATTATATTATTATTATTATTTTAGTGTCTATTGAATTAATAAATGTTTTTTTAACAATAAATTAAAACTAAAATTTAACTCAATTTTTTACAATTTTTTTGTCTATAGTGAATTTATTGATTATCACAAGTTTTTAATCTTTCCAAGAATATTTCTGAATATCAGTATTTTTGAATATTTTCAAAAATATTTAATAATTTCAGTAAAAAAAGAAAAAAATTTCGACAAAATTTATCAGCGAAAAGACAATTCTTTCATCAATTTGTTATTAATATTCTTATATTGATTATTTTCTCTATTAAATTAAAATTCAACATTTTTTTTTTAACAATTGAAAAAGATATTAAATTTTTTTGGGCATTTAATTTTGCAATAAACACTTTTTTTTTTTTTTTTTTTTTTTTTTGATCAGAATTAAAAATCACCACATTTAGTAATATTAATATTTGAAAATCCCAAAAATTATTTTATATTAAAAAAAAAATAAAAACAAATAAAAAAAAATAAAAAAGGTTTCAATGCTGAATATGATTTTATTTATTTACGAACCCCATCACCAATCATCAAATTATCATGGAGAAAAACCAACTGTTCAATTGATTATAAGCAACCACAATCCTTTTTCACGATTGACAAAAAAGGAATTGTCAGGATTTGGAAAGAAACAAGTTTTCATGAAAATTTTAATTTTTATTGCTCAGGAATGTTAACTAACAGCTTAGGGATTCAGGTATTTTGGTTTGATCTTTATCCACATAAATTAATCAAACGGGGTAAAACAGGGTTAAATGATCAAAATAATAATTCAAACAATAAAGGCTCTGGGCATAAAAATTCAAAATTAACAACATCAAAATTATTTGGAGAGAACTATTATTTAAACAAATTAAAAGAAAATTCACTTGATATCATTGTTGGATTTAAAAAAAAAAAAGGTGGCAAAATAATCTTTTGGATAATTGAAGGCCTTTCAAATCAAAGAATTAGAAAAATTAAAATTAAAAAATTAATTCAAATCAATGAAGCATTACCCTTAATAGGAAATAATTTTTTTGAAATCTTTATACCTTATCAATTTTCAACATATCTGCCATTTTTATTTAATTCAACAATTAATAATTTCCAAGATTCAATGTTAAAATACTTACCAAATTTTTTTAGGTTTTATTATTTTACATTTTTAAATAACAAATCATCTCCACAATTATCCATTTTAAGGCAAGCACAAATCGAATTTAGAACTTTACTCGAACCAATTAATCAAAAAAAGAAAATAAGCAATGAATTGATCATGAATATAAAAAAGGAATTATTAAATTGCACATTACCAATCACAACATTATCTGAAATAATTAACCATAATAGCAAAATTATTAAAGTAATATCACATCCCAGAATGCCATTTATCTTAAGTTTAGATAAAAATTCTAATGTAATTTTATGGAAATTAACCGAAACTACGGTAACCAACCATTCAAAGTATTTAGTTTTTTTAAAAAAATTTAAATCAAAAAAAAATAAAAATAAGTATAATAAAATAATTGATATTGCCTGGGCTCATTTAAACCATTTAGTTTTTTTCATCTGTTATGAAAATGGAATTGATTGCTATCAGTTTATTATTAATAAAAAGGAAAAGAAAAAATCTTTTTTTTATTATATCAAATCTTTTAATTTAAATCTAAACAATGAGAATAAAAATGATAGGAAGGATGATTTAATAACAGATTTATCAAAAATTAAATTAATCCAAAAATTAAGAAATTCCAATTATTTATGCTTTCATAAATTTTCCAATGATTCCAAAACAAATAATTTTTTTTTATATGATGTAGTATTTATTGAAAAAACCAATAAAAAAACCAATTCAAAATTTATTTTTAATCTCCAAGTTAAAAAAATCAATTTAAATGATAATAAAGATAAAAACATTAATAATAATAATAATAATAATAATAATAATAATAATAATAATAATAATGATTATGATGATGAACTTGATAACATATTCTCCGAAATAACTTGTTTTGATTGTATCAAAAATCAAATAATCTTAGGTGATGCAAAAGGGAAAATTAGAATAATAAATTTAAAACAGAATTATAATTGTAAAACATATTCACTTCATTCTTCAAAAATAATTAAAATTAAAATAGAATCTGAAAATAAATTTGCTACTCTTGTTGAAAATAAAGGACCAAAAATTTATATTTGGAGTTGTGAATCAACATTAATTGATTTTTTAATTGAAAAAATTATAAAAATAAATAATATAAAAAATTGTTTTTTTGAGTGGTTTCAAATTTTCCAAGGAAAAAAAATTTTTATTGTATTAGATCAAAAAATTATTAAAATGTTTATTCCAAAAAATTATAATTGGACAATTTTTCAAAATAATGATAATAATGATAGCAATGATAATAATGATAATAATGATAATGATACAATCGGGCAATGGTATCAATTGATTGAAATGGATCATTTATTTTTAAATAATTGCAATTCCTTTTGTCTAACTAAAAATGGTTCAATTATTACAAGTCAAAAAGTTATTTTAAATTGTTTCCCAAGATGGATCAATATCTTTAAAATCCAAAAATTAAATAAATTATCAAAATCATTAAAAGAATCATCTACATCAACACCAACAACTTTAAAAACACCTACAGCGGCACAATCAGCATTATTAAAGACATTCATAGGGTCTACTAACATTCCAAAGGAATCTTTTCATTCCATAATTCAAAATTTTATAAAACCTTTGCCTTATTATCATCCATTAAATATTTTTAATGATTTTCAAGACTTTAATTTTAATAGATTAAAATTGAGATTATTTAATTTATATTCTTCTTTCAAAAGGATTCTGCCAAAACAAACTTTTCAATTAATTAAAACTCTTAAAAATGAAACTATTAAAGACCCTATTCTAATCTATAGATTAAAACCAATTGATGTTGAGATCATTTTAAATAATTATAAAAATTTAAAAAATTATCAAGATTTTAATGATAAAAAGGCTCAAACATTAATTAAAATTTTAAAAAACATCAAAACTATTTCTATGAACAAAAAAAGTGAAATAAATGATTTAATTAGTTTAATTCAAACATGGATTATTTTTGACCAATTAAAAGGTGGTCTTGATGATAATTCTTTACATGCATTGATCACTTTTAAAACCATTGAATTTTCACAGGAATTAAAAGAATTTGAAGAATTGAAAAATAACATTACAAATATAAATAATAATGATAGTACAAAAAGTATACAAGAAAAAGAAAAAGAAAAAGAAAAAGAAAAAGAAAAAGAAAATGAAAATGGAAATGGAAATGGAAATGGAAATGGAAAGGAAAAAAAAAATAATAATGAAAAAAATGAAAAATTAAAAAATAAAAATCAAAAATCAAAATTAAAAAATTTAAATCAAAATTTTAATAATGATCAAAACAAATACCCAAAAAATATTTCAGAACTGAAACCAATTGAATTCTCTTCAATAGCTTGGGCTTTACATTCGGAAACACAAGAAAACTTTCTTGAAAGATGTTTAATTAAAGCAGAAGATTATCTTTGGGAAAACATTCGATTTCTAGGATGTGTATATTGGATTAAAGATAGAAAACTGTTAACCACTTTAGCTACAAAAATTGCAAATTCACAATATCAATTAAAACAAGATCCTGAAGATGCAGCATTAATTTACTTTGCTTTAAGGAAAAAACCCCTGCTAGTTCAATTATATAAAATAGGACAAAATGTTGTTGTTCAAAATTTCTTACATAATGATTTTACAAAAAAAAAATGGAGAAGGGCTGCTGAAAAAAATGCATTTGTATTATTAAGTAAAGGTAGATACATGCTATCAGCAGGATTTTCCCTATTAGCAAATAATTTAGATCAATCAATCAATACCATTTTAAAGCACATTAAAGACCTACAATTAGCTTTATTAGTTTCAAGATTGTATTCTCCAAACGATAATGCCTTTTTTGGTTTATTAAAAAAATACAGTTTAAAAATTGCGTTGGATAATAGAGATTGTTGGATGCAAAATGTCATTCATTGGTGGTTAGGAGAATATGAAAATTCAATAAATTGTCTCTTAGAGTATATTGATTCGGATGAAAAAAATTTTGAAAGTAAAAACAAAAAGCAATTATCTGAAAAAACTATAACAAACTCTTCTTTAATTCATTACTATTTGATGCTAAAAGAAAAACCCCAAATTAAAAAGTTAAACATTTCTCAAATTATGGAATTAAAAATTAATTCCAAAATTATTCATTTCTTAAAAACTCATGGTTGTTCATTACTAAGTTATGAAAAGATTTTACAATTAGAAAATAAAATTACTAGTTTTAAAAGAATTAGTAAGGAAAGAGTAAAACAAATTAAAATTCAAAGAGAAGAATTAAAAAAAAAAAAATTAGAAAAGGAAAAGGAAAAGGAAAAACAAAAAAAAATAAAATTAGAAAAGGAAAAGGAAAGGGAAAAGGAAATGGAAAATGAAAAGGAAAAAGAAATAAATCAAAATAATGAAAATAATAAGAATCAAGAGGGGGGGACCGATCAAGATAATGAAAATGATGAATTTGGATTTAATAATGACTTTTCTTATAATACAGATTATAGTTACAATTTTGGTACGAATAATTTTGATTATAGTTATAATTTTGATGAAGACAATAACGATGATAATAATACAAAAGAAGAAGTAGAAGAAAATAATAAAGAAGAAACAAATAATATAGATAACGATACAAAAGAAAAGGGTGATACAAAGCAGGAAACGAAAAAAGAAGAAAACGATGATAATGAATTTAATTTGAATCAAGATTTTAGTTATTCTGGATTTGGAGGATTCGGGGGAGATAATTTTGGATCTACAACATATGGTGGATTTGGTGATTTTGGGTATACACAAGATGATGATGATAATAATGAAACAGGAGGGGATTGGTTTGATAATTTAGAAAAAAAAAAAAAAAAAGATGATGATGAGAAGGAAAAAAAAAAACAAGAAGAAGAAAGGGAAAAGGAAAGGCTAAGAAAAGAAGAAGAAGAAGAAAAGGAAGATTTAGAATTAGAAAAAGAATTAAAAAATGAACAAGAAAAATTAAAAGAAGAAAAAAAAAAATTAAAAGAGATGAAAAATAAAATATATAATTATAAAAAAAAACTATCTTTATTAAGTTTAATGGAATTTTTCAATGGACATGAATTTCGTTTTATGACAACAAATCCAGATAATATCGATAAGCAATATTTAAAAAAATTTAAAATAAATTTAAATTATTTTTGCAAAATAACTAATTTAAACAAAGATTATTTTTTAAATTATTTTAAAAATCTTTGTTTTAATTCTGAACAACATTTCCATTCTTATTTTTTAATCAAAAATAAAAAAAGCAAAAGAAAATTTTTATTAAGACTTGCAAAACAATTATTTACCTATATTAATAAATTAAATTATATCCGTTCAATGCAAGAGAATGATATAAGAAGACTTTCCAAGATAATTATAACATTATCGTTATGTTTAACTTTTTATGAATATGAAATTTTAATCAAAGCAAAAAAAAAGAAATTAAAAATGTTAAAAAATATTAAAGATAAAAAAAAGCAAAAGCAAAAGAAAAAAGTAGAAAAGGAAAAAGAAATTATTATTGATAATAATTCGAAACCAAAAGATACACGGGAATTAGAAAATAATGAAGAATATGGCAGTAGTAATAATAAAAAGAACGAATCCAACGAATATGATGGTAATATTAATAATCATAATAATGATATCAGTAATTCCGAATTAAAAACTATCAATGATTCTGGTTCTGGGTCTGATTCAGATCCGGATTCAGATCCTGGTACTGACCCTGATTCTGATTTAGATTTAGATTTAGGTTCAGGAAATGACTCTGACTCTCAAACTAATTCCGACTCTGGCTCTGACATTGACTCCATTTTTGATATCAATGGAGAAGATGAAGAAGAGTTGTTAAATATTAAAATATCAATTCCTGAGAAGAAAAAAAGGGAATTAGTAAAAATTAGGGCACAAATTTTACCTATTATAAATTTTGTTTTGATTCTAATCGGGCTTTCTAAAAATGATCATCAATTAATTCATTTAGTATTAGAAAACAAACCAATGTTTTTAGTTCAGATAGTCGAGCCAATTAATCCAACAATTTTTTCAAAATTAATAAAATATTGCCAAATACCTATCCAATTAAGACAATCAAGAAAGTTTATGAAAAATGTTGAAACAAAAGAAGTTGATCAATATGAATTGGAATTAAGAAAAAAATTTGGTATTTTAGATAATGAAGACACTTTTATTGATGATTCAGATTCAGATTCAAGTGAATCTCAATACAACGATCAAAAGGCCTTCATTAGAATAATGGATGAAGATAACTCTTACACATCATCTTCAAATAATTCTTCCCTATTTTCTTCGAGCTCAAATTCAAACATTAATTTACATACTAAATCTGATTACAGTTCCAATTCAGACCTGAATTCAAATCCAAACACTGAAGAAAGTTCTTCACAATCTGAATCGGAAAAATCATCAAAACAGAAACAAACACAAACACAAAAACAAATTGAGGAAAAAAAATTAGATGAAAAGCCAATAGAATTTAAATTACGAAAGCAAAAAACTAGATTACAAATTAAAACAGATGATTATTTTGAAAAGCCACCAACTAAAAAGCATTTACAATATTTTTTAAAAAATACACTAGATAAAGTGATTTTAATAATTCTAGATTCATTAATTTTGAAAAGATTTTTAAATAGTTTAAAACATTACGAAAAATTATTTGAAAATAATTTAATAACTGAGCAAGAAAAAAATTATTTGATTAAAAAAAAACATTTAAATAAAGACAATGTTAATAATAATACTGGTGATAATGATGATGATAATAATGGCGATGGTGGTGATACGAAAAAACAGAAAGGGAATTTGGAATCTGGTTCTAATTCGGATATTAATTCAAAGTCTAATTCCAATCTCAATCCCAATTCTGATTCTGATTTTGAACTCAAATTACAAAAAAAAATCAAAAACAAAAAGATATTGGAAGAAAAAGTAATGATCTTTTCAAAATTATTAATTATTGTTAAAAGATTACACTCCCAAACAAAAAATAGATTTTTTTATTATGATTATTTCAATACTTTTAAATTAGATTTTAAAAGCCAAGTAATTAATTATAATTTTAAAAAAAAAAAAAAATTCAAATCACAAGTTTGGAATTTATTAATTGAGGACAAAAGTGAGATCTCAAAACTTTTGAATCAAAAAAAAACCTTTTATCCAATATTTTCAAAAAAAGTTCCTCGGACTTTATACAATCGTCTTTGTTTTTATCCCTCGAAAGAACTATGGAAACACAATGAACCGATTAGATGTTTTGCTTTAAATGATAACGACAATAATACTATAGTAATTTCAACAACAAAAGAATTAATTTTTATTAATTTTTCAAATAATTTTTATGAAATTAATTATTTAGAAAATTTATATAAATCAACAAGATTTGTTTTAAATAAATCCAAAAATAAAAAGCAAAAAGAGAATGAAAGAGAAAGAGAAAGGGAAAAGGAAAAAGAAATGGAAATGGGACAAGGGATGGAAAGGGATCAGGAAAAAAAAAATTTCCAATCAAATGATATTGAAAAATTAAAAAATTTTAATAAAAAAACTCTTAATAACAATGAATTAAATAAAGATAATGAATCTGTAACCTCTTCAATATTAAAATCTACAATCATTGATTTAGAAATCTTAAATAAAGATTCGAATTCTAGTCATAGTAAGAACAATATCGTTGGTTCTGAAAAAAATCAGGATAATGATAATGATAATGATCATAATAATAAAAAAAAAATCTTGAATATTGGCAATGAAACGATTGATTCAGATTTTGAATTAAAATCAAATTTATTAAAACTGAAAAAAAACAATTTCCCCAATTTAAGTGTTGGTGAAGAATCTTCAAATAACTCAATAGCAGAATCATTATTTGAAGAAAGCCATGTCCATATTTATGAAATTATACCATCAAAAAATTCTCAAGATCAAATAAAAATTAAACTAAATTCGTTTTTCCCGCAATGCTTATCTCATTTTTCAAATAGTAAATTTTATTTAAATTCAATAAGCCAAAATTGTCAAAAGAAAATCCAAAAATTGATCATCAACACTAGCTTTATACGACAAAAAAATAAAAAATTTATCAATACCATAAAATCTGTTGAATGGGTCGAATCCCATCCAACTTTGCCAGTCTTTATCATTGGATCTAATTTGGGAAAGATCTATTTGTATGATTTTTCTAATTTTATGCCATTGTTTTCTTTTAATAATTATTCCCAATCAATAATAACGAAGTGCCGTTTCAATAAAAACGGTGACCATTTTGTTTGCTCAAATCTCTCAGCTAGGCTATCGGTTTATAAATTTAACTGTTCGGATATTTATTTAAACCCCATCTATGACCTAGATTTCCATTTCACAAGTGTCTTTGATTTCACCTTTATTAATAATTCCAGTTTGATTGCAATAGTGGGTGTGAGGCCCAAGGAATTGCATAATGTGATCATTTGCGACTTTTTAAAAGAGAAAAAAAAAAATCAAATTATTTTTTCCTTGCCAATACATGAGCACGGTGCGACAGCAGTCAAGTTTATTGAAAAATACCAAATTCTAATAATAGGCGGAAAAAAGGGAAAAATTTCCGCAATTGACCTCAGGAAAAAAAAAATTTTGCGAATTACTCACCCTCATAAATCGCAAATTACAGTAATGGAGACAGACCCAGAACAATCATTTTTGGTTTCAGGTACAATGGACGGTTCAATCGCTGTACAAGAAATTCGATCAATGAATACTTTAGTCACCTGGAATAAAATTCATTATAAACAATCCATTTTCCCAACAGAAGGTTCAACACCTGGAATTTCTTTCGGTGTTACAGATCTGTGCATAACAAAAGACCATATTCTTTCGTCTGGTTCAGATGGTAGAATTCTGAAAAGAAAATTTGTTTTTTCTTACAAATTATAAATATTTTTTTTTTAAATAACTTATTTTATTAATTGGCTTATTTTTATTTAATTTTTTTAGAGGATCTCTTAACAGTTAGAGATTTTGTATTTAAAAAAAAAAACAATTACTTCAAATCAATTAAATTATAAAAAAAAAATTGTCTTTTAATGAAATATAATTTAATTACAAGTATTCAACTATTCTCATTTTACTAATTTAATTCGTAAAATATAATTAAAACAGATTTTTTTTTTTTTTTTGCTTTATATTTTTAAAAAAACTGAACCATATTAATTTTTTTTGTATATGATTTCTAGGATTATAGTAACTGAAAAATGAATAAAGATTATTTATTTATCTTGTAATGATCAATCTATCCATATATTTTCAAAGTACAGTGTCTCAAAAGGTAAAAGAATATTTACATAGAAAAAAAATGAAGAAAAGTTAAAATTATAAAAAATTTATTCCGAGACAAAACTTTTAGAGTCTTTTTTATTTTTGGATCTTTTAAGGGATCAGTAATCTACAACAACAAGGTAAAATTTTAAAATATGTTATTGGTGATATTCTTTACTTAAAAATTTTATATATCCCAAGTGTAAAAAAATTCTGATCCAGAAAGAAATCCAAAATAGTTTAGTCAGTGCAATTTTTTGATTTCCATTTTTTTTGAAAAAGAAAACATTTAAATTCATTTTATTTCTCACAATTTAAAAATTTTTTACCCTGTTTATTCACTTTATCATCATTATTATACAAGTATAAATCTTTGTTGCCAGGAATATTTAATATAAAGATTTTTTTTCTTTTTTAAGATAATTCTTTTGGTTAACCAAAAAAAAAAAATGATTTCTTCAACCAATTGAAAAATAAATGTATTTTTTCGAGGAAGGATAATTATAATCATTAAATTTTTATACTAATTTAAAAATTTTACCCAGAGATTGTGTTTTTATTCAAAGATACAATTCGATTTTTCAAAATAAAATTTTCTTGAAGATATTTGGGTAATGGCCTAATTTTATCCTGATAGATTCAAAATCAACATTTTTTTTTATAACAAAAACGATTTAAATGTTTATAATGATTCTTGTGAATAAGAACAAACAATTTGTTAAAAACATTTTGTATAAACAAAATTTTTATGCAATTGGTTCTCATTTTTTGAAAACCAGAAAAGAACTTTTCAATAAACATTAAAAAATAAAAATTTTTTTTTGTTTAATAGATCTCAATTTAATTGATAAACTATAGTTAAACTTCTACCAAATATTCATTTATTAAATCACCTACCATTCAATTTGATAGGCTGAGATTTATATTGAAATATTAATTATTAAATATAATAACAGAATAAAAAATTTTCTTTCTAAATCAATACTCTCCAACATGAAACCAAAAAAAAATGTTTTCCGATTTTCAAGAATTAACTTAATTGTATAAGATAAATAATAGGTTACTTTTTTTCATTTTATATTGGAAACATACAAATTTTGGATTTCAAAAAAGATACTCAAATTAATGAAATATTTAGATAAGGCTAACTCATCTATTTCATAAGTTGAAACTCAAATTTAAAAATATTTTAAGATCTTGACAAAATTACATTTTATTATTATAAAATACTACTGACTTAAAAACTTTTTTCTTTTTTTTTATTAAATTTTTTGCAATAATTCTATTATCACTTGATGATATTCAAAATTATTTATTAATTCTTTTTGTACTTCATTAAAGTTCTTTAACAATCTTTAATATAGTCATATTTTGATTCTGATTTTCTGGTTCTTATTGCAGTTTTTTTTTTTTTTTTTTTTTTTGGTAATTTTTAACGGTAAATCAAAACTTAGACATCAAATTGGTATTTCTCTTGACTCAAATAATTTTTTTTATTTGCAAAGTCAAAATTATTTTTTTTCTTTTAATATACAAAAAAAAAAAAAGAAAAATAACAGAAAAGGATAAGAAGTGATAGATTAAGTTTCAGGAATATTGAATTAATCTGTATTATATTAATAAAATACAATTATCATTTTTTTTTCTATTTGTATTATTTTATAAAGTATCTATGATAATATTATATTCAAATTATATTTTTTTAACATTGTGTTCTCAAAATTTATATACAGTTGATAATTTTAAAAACAAAATTACTTTTATTGAATTATTATTTTTTTTGAAAACAATTTATTTTAAATTTTTTGTTTAATTTTGAACAATAATTCTGAAATTGAATTTAAATTTTTTTTCAAAATTTACTTCTAAAGGCTTTGAAAATATGTCTTTAGGGGTGGATTCCAGGATTTTTTTTTATGAAAATGGAAATATTAAATCTTTATTTCAAGATGATTTTATTTGAATAAGAGAAAAATAATATGAACAAAAACTAAATTATGTAATGGGAAAATGTTTAAAAAAAAAATAGAATTTATTTTTCCATTCATTCATAAAAGTATTCGAAAAAAATACATCTCGAAAATGAAAAAAGTTCAATAATCTAAAAAATAGATTCGAATTCAATCACGATAACTATTTTAAGAATTTTTGAAAAGAAAAAATTGATTTTTTAGGCCAAAATAAAACTGTGAAAATTAAAATAATTTAGTATCAAATTCTCTAAAATTAAAACAAAGGTCCTTATACCTCAAGATTCTAATTATTATATTTCAAGATTTGACACCAACAGTTGTCATGATTGAGATTTCAATTTGAAAAAATTCTACAGAAACCGGCTCAAAAAAATGGTAATTGTTTCCGATCAGAAATTTTCAACAAAACGTACATTTTAAAAACTCAAACACCTATTCCAAAGGATTTTTGGTCTTAATCAGAGTTGTAAGTAATTCTTTTTTGAATAAAATTGGAGTATAATAACAATACAAATTTGTCACAAATAACATCTTTCTTTCACAACCCACCAAATCATTTTTTATAAATTTCCTTTTAATTATAATGTCAAAGTAAAATCCGAATTTTTTCCTTCGTTAAACCAACTAACTTCTTTTCAAGAGTTTCATTCTTTTTTTACAAAGTTCTTCTCTTTCCTTCAACCCCAATTCATTTAATAATGAAAAATAAATAAAATTTCCTCAAATTATAGACAGGTTCCAGAAACAATTAAAAAACAAGTAAAAAGAAACTTCAACTCAAAAGAAGTTAAACAAGAAAAAAATCAAAAAAGAATGAAACTTCTCAAAGATATTCAATCTAAAGCTTTTAAAAGAGCCGAAAAATATGAAAAAGAATACCATGAACAAGAACAAAAACTTGTTGAATTAAAGCAAAAAGCACTCAAAGAAGGATCCTTTTACAGAGAACCAGAACCCAAACTTGCTTTTATTATTCGTATTAGAGGGTAATTTTTCTCCAACAATCACTATTTAGTCTATTAATCGTTTTTTTGTTTTTTTCTTTTTCTTTTTCGATAATACTAGTTATTGGTTGCTTTTTCTTTTGCTTTTTTTTTTTTTCTTTTTTTTGATTCATCCCAAAAGATCTGAACAACAAAATTCTAAATCGGTTTTTTAATATTTTTTGAAAGGAAACAAACCAATCTAAAATACTAACCTAACCAAACACTTTCTATTTCTTTTTCTTTTGTTCACTTTCAAATCAAAAACAAACAAAAAAACATATCACTCAAAAAAAACTTGGATAACCAATTTTTTTCAAACAACAAAAAAACTATGAAACTTGATTCTTCAAAAAATAACAAAGAATTGTAGGAGTGCCACCAAAGCCAAGAAAAATCTTACAATTATTGAGACTTCGAAGAATTTATAGTGGTGTATTTGTTAGGTTAAACAAATCTTCACTTAGAATGCTTCATTTCATTGATCCATATGTCACATGGGGATATCCAGATGTTGAAACTGTTAGAGCATTAATTTATAAAAGAGGACACGCAAGAGTTCACCACCAAAGAAAAATCATTGACTCAAACGAAATGATATATGACAAACTTCAAAAATACGACATAGTCTGCATGGAAGATCTCGTTCATGAAATTTATACTGTTGGTAAGAATTTTAAACATGCTAACAGTTTCTTATGGGCATTTAAACTCAAGCCACCAGTTGGTGGATTTAGCACTGTGAAAAAAAGTTTTGTTAATAAAGGTGAGCATGGTAACAGAGAACAATATATTAATACACTTGTTAAAAAAATGATATAAGATTTTTCTCTTTGAATGACACTTAGATAATACCCAATATATATATATATATATATTTAAAATAAATAAATAAAGTTAATAAAAACTCGTTTCTCTCTTGAAATTAAAACAAAAATGATTATTTGTTTATTTAATTTTTTTTTATTCCACATTCTTTGAAACTTCTTTTTAATATATTTATATTTCCTTTTCTAAATTGTTTTTAAATTCAAAAAGAATTTACTTTGTCTATTTGGGAATAATTGTCTGAAAAAATTCACTTGATTTACAAATAATGATTTTCAGCGCTAATAAATTTTGATTTTTTCATTAAGGGTTGATTCCTTAAGGTGAAAAAGAATTTTTAGAAATGGAAAAAAATTTTTTTTAATCATTTTTATGAAAACCGAATTCCAATTAAAAACCAATCAACATGTGATGTATGATCCATCTCAAAAAATCAACCATGAAAGACTAGTACATTTTTAGAAAATAGTAACATAGATCGGCACTCTTTTTTCCAATTTTCAATATTTAGGAATTGTAATTTTGAAAGCAACTGTCTTAGTTTCGAAGTCTTGATCTTTGGTGTTTTTTAAGATCTCGAAGATTTATTTTTTTCATTTTTTATAATTCACAAGTAAATGATGTTATTTTTATCATAAATAATATTAAAAATTCGTACTTTCTCAAATTCAAAGGGTTACAAAATAACTACAAATCGGATTAAATCGAATTAAATTGATTTTGTTATAAAAGAAATTTTCATGGTTTTAGATTTGACAGTAAATTCTAGATATTTAACTCTTTTGAGATTTAAAATTAGAAACGATTGAATTTTTTTTTTTTGATTTGATTTTTTAAGATTGGAGACATTATGAATTTTTTTTTTTTTTTAGTTTTTTCAGTTTTTGAAAATAAAAATATTACTATTTTTTTTATCATGAAGACTTTTCAAATAGAGATTCTATGATTTTTTTTGTAATTTGAAAATTTTAGCAAATTGAGATAACTATAAAACATTTTTTGAGTTATTTAGGATTTTTGTTTATTTTTGTTCATTCTTTCTGTGGGTTACTAAATTTGACCATTTTTTATAGTTACTTGGTTTATTCAAATTTAATTATTAAAATCATTTTTTAATTAATTTTTTTGATATTTTAATAAATAAGAAAGTGGTATATTTCATATTATACTAAATTTACAATATCAATTAAAAAACATTTAAATTGAAATAATTGAATAAATTTATATATAAAAATAATTAAAAAAAAAATTTTATTTATACCTTTATATTATCTTTAACATTCAATATAATAAATTATTCTTTGCTTAGTTTTGGTTGTAAATCTTTCGAAGTGGAAATTTTTATTTGTTTTTTTTTTGAGAAAAAAAATAATTTCTATTTTCGAAAAGAATTTTCAAAAGGAATTTAAAATTACAGTTTTCATTTAATTAATCTAATTCTAATTTTGGTTCAGAAAATAAGATATTATCTATGATACTTTAGTAAAAACTATTTTGTATCGATTTGATTGATTTGGAAATTATTTTCTATCAATTTATAAAAAAAAAATTATTTTGAGTTTAGTTTCAATTTTTTCATCAGATTTTCTTTTTCTTGGTCAATTTTTTCCAGTTGTTTTTTGATTTCAAGAATTCAATTCCTTTTTTCTTTTCTTTGAAATAATATTCTTTGTTTTGGTATTGTTTGATAAAAAAAAATTATAAAATAATTTTGAAAACAAATTTGTAAAAACAAACAATTTTTAAAATATTAATAAATAAAAATGTGGTAAAAAATCCAAGGTAAATTCTTGTTTAGTCTCATCCTCGATTAAGAAGGTAAAGGAAAAAAAAATTTCTAAAAAATATCATTTTTTATTATTGAAGAAGTGTAATTTACACTCTAGATGTCCTTATACTTAAATTCCCTTTCAGTAATAGATGCTTAAAAATAGAGATTTCACTATAGTTAATTAATGAAAATAGTCTTGAACTGTTTTATTTTAAAATTATTTCATTAAAATTTATTTTTTTTTAGTTTTTTATAAAATATTAAACTATCTTTTACATAGGGTGGACAGACCCATAAAAAAAGTTCAATATTTTCGATAATTTCCTTTTGCCAATATTTTAATCTTAAAGGATTAAATTTATTTGAATTGTTTTTTATTACCTAGTAATATGTATTTAAGCATTTTGTAAACCACCTAAATTATAATACTATCGAACCTGATGCATAAATTAAATATTCAAGGTTACTATTAAATATTTTTGATTTTTTATTTTATTAAGGTATTCTTTTGTGCCAACTAGTTGAATTTAGTAACTCCTTGTAATTATAATTATATATTTCATTTTTTAATTCTTTTTGTTTTTTGAATTCCAATTAATATTATTGTTGATTCTTTTGTTGAATTTATTAATTTTTCATGATTAAAAAATAGTTTTTTTAGATTTGTTTTCGTTTTTATTTTTGATTTCACCAAATTTATCTCGTAAAGGTGATCTTTCTTGTTTCGTCTTCTAAAAGAAAACATTTATTTTAAATATTCATCTTCTAATATCTATTTTTTGATTTATTCTAGGATTATTTTTAAGTATTCACATCAACACATTCCTGGTTTTAAAATTTTATTTAATAATTAATCAAAAATTTTCTAAAAAAAAAGTTCAAAAAATAGAAAAAAAAAGATTCAACAATGGTTTACTTTGGGTTAGCTTCATAAATAGAGCAACAAATAATATTTTGGTTTCAAAGTTTTAATATCTTATTATACTCAAAAAATATTTTTTTTTCGTAAGGTTCTCACCATTTAAATTGTAACAAATTGATAAAATGTTTCTATTCCCTAAAAAAAAAAAAAAAATTTTTATCGTCTCTAAGTAATGAATATCAATTGATTGAATTATGAGAAATAAATATGTTCAAAATTTAGGGAATTTGGGCAATTTTAAATTCATATCTTGGTCAGTTCCTCTTTTAAGACAAAAACTTCAACGAAATTTAAGGCGCAATGAAAATCTCAAATTAAGGCACAAAATTCAAATTTGAGTAAAACAATCTGTAAAAAAAAAAAATCAAAATTTTGTGCCTTGATTTAAGATTTTTTTGTACCTTAAATTTCGTTGAAAGTTTGTGCCTTAAAAGTGGAACTGAGTGTATTTATTTTCATCCTAACTTTTGATGTTCGAAAATTTTCAAAAAAGTGATCAAATGAATACTTTTTATTTGTTTTAATTCAAATCTTAAAAAAATTAAATAAACTCAACCTTACTAATTAGTGTTGAATTAAAAAAAATAAATTTCAAGAGAAAAAAAATTAATGCTTTAATAAAATAATAAATTTATTGTTTTTTAATAATTTAAGAGTAAATTAATTAAATGTTCTAATGAATTATTCTTGTTCAAATTATTTGAAAAAAAAACCATCAATAACAGTTATATATCTATATATTAATATATCTATTTCTTTTTTTTCCCAAAAATTCTTTTGAATTTTTGTTTGGAAAAGTTATTTATTAATCTTCTTATTAAAAAATTTCGGATTATTTATTAAACTGTTCAGCAATTTGATCAAATTCATTTTCTAACTTGAGATATTGTTCAATAAGAGGGGTTTTTTCACGAAGTGATAACAATGTAGCAACTTGCTTTTTGAAAATATTGCTATTAAACCCAGATTTGCTTAGTGCTGTTACTAAATTGCTATTTGTCATTGGATCAATTGGATTTTTTTCTAATGCTTTTTTTAAAAGTTGTTCTGCTTGTGAAAATTCACCTAATTTCATATGGCAAACTGCAATTGCGTTTAGAATCGAAATAGATTTGCCATATATTTGGCCTAGTTCATTATAGCTTTCAAGTGCCTTTTGTATGGATTGTTCGTCATTCTATTAAAATTAAAATTGAATGAAAGAAAAAATATGTTGTTAAGTAAATATTTAAAAAAGCAGCATAAAATATCAAAACAATAAAAAAGAAAAAGAAAAAGAATTTGATAAAAGAAAATTAACAAAGAATTTTTCAAAGCTTATAAAAGTATTTAGAATACATCAATACAATGCAACCAAAATCAAGTTATTTCCAAAAAAGTAGGTCATTTTTTTTTTACATTTAATAAAAAATCCTTTTTTTGAGTGGATTTATTCGTTAATTGACAATACCAAATTAAAAGAAGTATTAATACTGGTTGAATTGGTTTCTATTGTTTCTATTTCAAAATATGTTCAGTCAAAACATTTTCCATAAATATAAAAAAAAATCTCCTTTTTTGGAAAAAACGAGGGACGGTCAATTTCAATTCAAAACTGGGGATATGGTAAAAATACAAAAAATTTTTCTAAATAACAAAACGCAGTTATAAGTTTTTCATTCTTGTCGAAATTTTGTCGAGATTAAACATCTTAAGGAAAAAATTTTATAAGATCAAAAATAAAAAAATAAATTTATTTATAAGTTACGAATAACTTCCTATTTCAAGATCAAAAAGAGAAAAATAACCACAAATTGTCACACCTCAAAAATATATCATATAAAATTGAGATTTGAAACTTTGATATCATTTTTTTTTTAAGTGTGTCCTTACAAATAAACAAATTGAATTATTACGAACTTTCAATTTATGATGAATAACAATTTTGGATATTTGAAAAGTAATAGTAGAATCCAGTTTAAGAAAGATATTTTAAAATAAATTTTCACCTGCTCTTATGGGAATACCTTACCTATAGTTATTAGCAAAAAAAAATAATCAATTTTTTAATTTTTGTTTAAAACTCCCAAAAAAAAATCAAAATGAAATTTCTCTCATTTCAAAATCAAAGAATCTTTTTTTTCAGATGTGTTATTATTAAGATGATTTTGGGGTAAAAAAAGATATAAATTTGAATATTGGCTAACGGGAAACTAAATGTATTTTTATTATTATCCCACTTGACGTGAGATGGTAAGAAAGAAATGTTCTCAATTAATAAACGATAAATCCAAAATTTTTAAAAAAATGAGATTTAATTGTTAAAAACTTTTGATTATTCATAAATCTAATTTAAAATCTTAAATCTTGTAATAAACTATTAGACAACTTTCCAAATTGCCATCTTATCAGTAATATTTGAATAAGTAAATTTTGATAAAATTTCATTCAGCATAAACCAGCATTTGATTATTTCTCGAAAGGGTGATTATTTGATAATTTTAAAAAAAATTTAAGTTATTTTTGAAAACTTTTTTGTGCTCCCCTTCGAAATTAGTAACACTTATTTATTATTTTTTCACAAAGGCGATAGAGTACTTATTTACCTAAGGATTCAATTAAACCCGATATACAATCCCCATTTATCAACTTTATAGAAATGAATTAGCATTTTTAAAAAGAGTTCATTTACTCAATTAATTTTCAGTTAAAAAATTGCTCATTTTGAGTGAATTTTTGGATTTTTAAAAGAAAAATAAAGCCTTGCATACAATTTTTATTTTGAGAGAAATCAAACTTTTAGTAATTTCCGAGGGTTTGTATGAGCTAATAACCTTGAAATTTTAATCTTATTTTAAAAATACAATAATAATAAATTAAATATTGAATCCTTGAAGATTCAAAGAAAAAGTGATTTTTTACTTTATTCATAAATATTTTATTAAATTTCTTGAAATTTATAAGATTAGGCGATATTCTTTTTCAAATACTCAGAACATAAACTACAAAATGATTGAATTAAAAACCACATATTTGATAATATCTATCATTTTTTTTCAAATATTAGAATTATTTATTTGAATTCGTTTTATTTGTTTGAAAATCTTTAAAAAATTGAGAAATAATTGTAAAGTCTATTGATATATTATACCTCTGTGTTGTTAATAACCCACTGGAAAAATTAAGATTGGGTTATTAATAATTTATTTAAAAATAATCAAATTAAAAGGTATTTCTTTTATATTATAAGTTGAACTTTCTCCGTTTTTAAAAAAATTATTTTGGATGACATTTTTAATTTAACAGTAAGGTGATTTTTCTTCGAAGATTTTTTAGTTAAACAAAAAGAAAAAATTTTTTTGAACTGTTCTTTAAATCAATACATTTTTTGTTTTCAAGTTAAGCATAATTATTGTAATTTTTTTGAAATTAAGTAGATTTTTATGAAAGTTATTTCAAAAATTACTGGTTTTTATTTTTAAAAACAGGTTTTTGTACACATTCTACACAAACAATAAGGTTTCTTTCTTCTTCAAAGAAAATTGATTTTTTTTTAAATAACTTGAAATATGTTGAATTTTGAACTTTTTCAAAAAATTAAGAAAAAATGATCAAACTTTTTAAAAACAATAATTCATTTCGGAAAATACCATTAAAAGCAAGTTTGCTCTTGATAGTAATCTGATTTTTATTTTGTTTTTAAATTTCAAGATGAAGTAATTTTTTTTTGAATTTGCTATTAAATTTACTTCAAGATTTTTTTGGTTGACTAGTCCCTTAAATAATACGAAATTAATATTAGACATGTACATATGATTTTAAAAATTGTTTTTAATCGTGTTATGATTTGGAACAATCGAAAAGATTAAATTATAAAAGAAAATTTAGTTGCATTAAACCAATAAATTTAAAAAGTGTCTAAAAAAAAGGGTTTTAATAACTTTGATTGTGCAACCTGATGGTGAACAAATAAACTTTTGAGTTTTTACTCTTAAAAAATGACTTTTAGTGAAAAAAAAAAAAAAGTTTTCAAAAAGAAAGCATTAACTTTTTTTTTTAAGATCCCAAAGGATCGAAAATAATTGTAGCCTTTACTTGATTTTTTGGGGGTGTTGCGTTTGTTGTTTTTGAACACTTTGTGTTTCGTTCAAATGAAAAAACAAAGAAAAAAAGAAAATAAAAAAAAAGGCTGGATAACAAACCGAAGAAAGCTCGATCCAGTTTGAAGCAAGTTGATAGATTGTTGCGTCTTCATTTATCTTTCTAAGAGTACCTAATTCTTCTATGGCTTTATCTTGCCTCTCAATTAATAAATAGATTTGGATTTTGAGTGCAGAGGTTTCCAATTCATTGCTTTGGCTTAAGGCACGAAGTGCTTCATCATAGTTTCCTGTGTTTGAATAAATTGTTGCAGCCATTATCTGAAATAAATAATCGTTTTCAAGATCTATTTCAGTTAACCAACCTTTTAAAGTATCCAAAACAACCTCTGTGTTTTCTTCTGGGTTATTTAAAAGTGAAGCATAAAGTTTAATTACTTTCAGTTCAAGAGGATCAGATTCTGAAACGCTATTAAGAACCATCTGATAATTTCCGAGCCCAATATAACTTCTGTACACGTAACAATCCCTTTCAAGTTTGTCTTTTGGGGATTTCAATTTTAGAGATCCTTCATTAATTGCTTGTTGGTAATTTCCAATATAGAATTGGTTTCTGAGTGAAAAAAGTTTTGAAGACATTTTGGATAAAAGGAAGAAAAAAAAGAAAAAAATGAAAAAACTTCAATTGAAGAATTTTATCTCGGAGAAAAGATTTGTTATTATTAGAAGATTAACACCTATTAGGGAGATTTCTAAAATTCAAGTATGTTGTTATTGGGTGTCAGTCACATTAGTAATGCATGGTTCAAATGTCTATAAAAATTCTGATTATTAAAAAATAGGATTAAAAGATGATCTCATCAATTAAAAATAGTGTTTGTGTTAGTAAAAAACTTCAACAATTTTTGTTAAAAAAATGTGTATTTCCAGACAAATTTAAAGGTGGTACTTGAATATTAAGAACTCCAAAGTTGAAAAATAGCTCTGTATATTTGTATCAAAATTTTGGATTAGTTTGTATAAAAATTTGATTTTTTGACCTTTAAAATTTAAACAAACAAAATCAAGAAAATATTGATCTTTTTTTATGGCTATGTCTTTTGAATGGTAAAATATTTATTAATATAACAAAAAGAATTAAAAAGAAATAAATCTTGATATATTATTTTTAAAAAAGACAGTTAAAAATTAATTTCCTTAATAAATAATTGTGAAATCTTTGGTTTCTCTATTAAATTTCTGATAATTGGATTTAAGGAAAGGATCATTTAGAGTGTAATTTGCACTTCTTCAATCAGAAGATTAAAATATTTTTTTTCCAAAATTAAAGATCTAATTCAGAATTATTTTAAGAAAATTTATTTTCTCAAATATGGGAAATATATCGAATAAACAACTAAATTTAACACAAGGAAACAAAATTTAGCAATCTTTATTTTTGTATGTTAATATTCATTGGGTTGTTCTTGAATTTAAAAAATGGAAAATAGAATTTTTTTTTTTTTTTTTTTTTTTTTTTTTTTTGGAGGGTGTACTAAATACTAATTATTAAATGTTAGAATAAAAGGTATTTTTGATTTCAATCTTTAGATCTGGAAAAAGAATTTTAAAAATTTAAGAAAAATGAAATAATTTTCATTGAGATCTTTCATTAATTTAATAATTAATTTTGTAATAATATTTATTATTGATTTTTTAGATTCATGTCAACCATCGAGTATTTATATCATTTGGCTTCAATTATTAGATACCTTAATTATTCATGAATCTAGGTTTACAATATCACTTAAAGAATATAAATACTATACCAAAACTTATATTTGGAAATGATTTAAATTTTATGGAATAAAGTTAATTTTTCCTTTTTCAAAATTTTAATTGCGAAAGTGTACTAAAAAGTATTTTTGAATGGAGAATTTAATATTGGAAATTTGAAAATAAAATATCATTCATAAATCTATTTGTAAAAAGTAAGAAATTAAATAAAAAGCAAATCTTAAATTTTTCAATTTTTTGAACATTTTTTTTTTTATTGAATTTTTTTTTTTCATTAAATTGTGTTTTTAGTCAAAAAATACCCATAGTTGGATTTTTAAAATGAAATATAGATTAAAATAGAAAAAATAGAAATAAGAAGGTGTTATTTTTAGCTATATATTCTGTTTCTAAATGCCAGTCAAGAAAGATAATAGTTATCTAAATAAAAATATTAAAATATAGAATGAAAAAATACAAATCGAAATCAGTCCAGAAGATTGTTTTTCTTTTCTGCGTAATTTAGAATGAGAACAAAAGAAATTGCTCAATATTTCGGGTTTATTATTCATGTTTATTATTTTAAAAAAGGGGGGTATTTTTACAAATTTGTTTTCAAAATTCTTTTTTCAAATAATATTATCATTGTTAAACCAAAAAAGGAATATTTTTTCAATGATTAAAGGGATAAGATTAACTTCTTGAAAGAAAAAAATAACTATCAAAATTTTCAACCCCAAATATATAAACCATTTTTCAGAAATTGGTACAGTTATAGGTGAGAATTAAATGTATTTAATAGATTTGAATAGATATTAGAAGAAAAAATTTATTTTGGAAATTCACAAATTGAAATCATTTTTTCCCATTTTTTACATTTTTAGTTTTTTTTTTTAATCTTTTTTTTTACATCTAATTCATTTGAAATTAATTTTTTTATTGCAATTCCGAGATCTATTATCACTTGATAAAAACTCAGCCATTTTAATATTATTGATAAAGGAAAAATGATTGTTGAGAAATCATTTTGATTTTTATTGAACTTTTATTTGATCTTCAATACGAGATCTAGATGAATCTTGCTGTTTTTTTTTTAATAGAGCACTCAAAGAATTTGAGTTTTTCAATTTTTAAAACGATATATTGATTTATTAATTTTATTTCAGACAGATATCAATTATTCTCTAATTTTTATTCATCTACTTATTTCTTATTTACTCTTCAAAGGTCATTGATAAAAAATATTTGATATTTGAAAAAAAAAATTGGGCCACTTTGGCTGTACAATATATATATATATATATATATATATATATAACTAAATTCCAAAATTTTGGAAACGGTTTAAATGGTTGAAAGAATAGCGATACTATACTTTACATTCAATTTGGGAATAATTTTGATTTTACAAACTATTTCATTTTTATTCTTTTTTGTTTTGCTATTATTTCCTTTTTTCCAATTACATAATCTGTTTAATTAAATCTCGAATTTTTTTTTCGATGGTTGATAGAAGATTAAGGTTGAGTTTTGTAAAATAGAAAAATCACATAAGATTAGATGATAATCACTAACACTTTGATCAATCAATAATTGTTTGTGAAATTTCAACAAATTTAGAAATAAATGTTTTTGTTCAGCTCGTTTCATTAGTTTAACACACCATGGATTTGTATTTTTTTGGTTTTAATTTTTTTTTCTTATATTAGGATAAAAATGATTACAGATACAAATATTAATACTGGGTAACTTAAATTTGATTAAATATTATGATTTTGAAAAATTGTAAAAATTAAGCTTTTTTTTGACTGTTTTTGAATTTTACTGTGTCTAAATTTTTGGAATGGGATTTATCAGTGCTGTACCTGCTGTAGTAGTAGTGGTTCAGGGAAAGGAATACAATTTGCTGATTTAAAAAATAATAATACATTTTTAAAGGGGATATTATTGTTTTGAAAATCTTCCTGTCTTGATATATATACTCGATCATTAAAAGACAACCAAAAATAAAAAATAACAATTCCAAAAAAAAAAAAAAAAAAAAAATTTAGAATAATTTTTCTATTTAATGTTCAGCATGACCAAAATTAGTATTTGGAGGGTTAGCGTTGACAAAAGTATTGATTCTGGGATTTCCATTGTTTGTTGTTGAAGAGGCATGGTGCTCTGTTTCTGAAGATGTGTATCTAAACATAACAAACATCATCCAAAAGTGAAGCAATAGGATATATAAAATAATTAATATTCTGGAGATAGGGTACACTCTTAAAAATCCAAAAATAGTTTCGTACATTCTATCTAGCATTAAACAAAATTTGGAAATTGGAGAGTTTGAGCGGCGATTGTAAACGTTTCCTGGTAAGAGGGTAATTAATGGTTTGAACCTTATTCTTTCGTTGTGGTTCAAGCGCTTCTCTCGCTGAATTTCGGAATAAAGAAGAGAATTATTTGGGATATTTATACTGATATCAGAAGAGAGACCATTTTCTTCGTCGGTATAGATTTGATTATTAATATTATGTGTATTCTTATTTGAATAAAAGTTGTTACTTTTATTATAATTATATTTTTCCTTTTTTTTGTTTTTAGCCTTTTCAAATCTAAGCTTTTCTGTTTTTCTTTTTTCAGATTCTAATTGAAAGGATAAGGTATTTTTTTCAATATTTAATTTTTCAATTAATTCTTGCTTTTCAATCAAATTTTCTGTCAAGTTGTTTAATTGTTGGTTTAATTCATTTTTGCCCAACGAAGATGCGTTTTTAATTTCGATGTTTTTTGTTAAACTATTGATCTCTTTTTGTTTGTCTCTTATTTGAGTTTCCAGCTGTTGGTTTTTGTTTTCTAAAATTTTAAGTTTTTTCGTATGTTGAAGGATTTTTTTTTCCTTTTCTTCGCTTTTATTTCTTTCGTTTTCAAGCAATGTTTCTAACTCTTTTTGGAATTGTTCTAATTGGAAAATATTGTCTCTGAGATCTGAAATACTTTTTTCATTATCATCAAGTTTTTGACTTAATTCATTGTTTTTTTTCCTTTCATCATCTAATTCATTAATTCTTGCTAAAATTTCTTTTTCTAATGTGTTTTGATCATCTTCACCTTCATTTTCATTTTCATTTTCGTTTTCGTTTTCGTTTTCATTTTCATTTTCATTTTCATTGCTATTTTTTTTTTTTAAATTTTGAATAATATTTTTTTCATTATTAAAGATCCTTTTTTTTAATTTGGCGATTTCTAAGATTTTCATTTGCAATGCCTTTGCTGCCTTAGTTTTATATTCCCTGTGCTCCTTTTTAATTTCATTATATTGGGATTCCAATTTCAATGTCTTTGTCTCTAATTTCGTATTTTCAGATCTTTTCAAATCAGTTTCTCTCTGTAACTTTGCTAGGTCTTCATTCGCCCTTCTTAAATCAAGATCCAAATTCTCAACCTGTTCTGAAAGCGTTGTCCTTGTTTGCTTATGCTTATTTCTTTCATTCACTAATTGCTTAGAAGTTGTGTCTAATTCTTCTTGGTTTGTGTTTAAACTTTCTTGAAGCACTTTTTTATTCATCATTAACATTTGAATGGAATTTTCTTTTGATTGAATGGTTTTATTAATTTTTTGATATTGTGTTTTCAAGTCAGACAATTGCTTTTCCAATTTTTGATGCTTTTGTAACAAGCTTTTTAATTTTCTTTTTTCTTCTCCAAGTTGCTTGTCTCTTAACTGTTGAATTTTTCGACTCTCATTTAATTTGCTAACCATTTGCCTCATCTTGGATTGCTGAAGATTTGATTTGGATTTGAAATCGTTTATCTTTAATTTGTATTGTTGAATGTTGTTTTTTAGTTTTTTATTTTCAAGTTTGATTTGCTGAGTTTTGTTTTCGAATTCTTTCTTCATTTGTGCGTCTTGTTTGGTGTTTGTTAAAAAAGTCTTTTGGTTCGAATCATTGGTTTCTTTCTCTTCACTTTCAATTTTTTTTTGTTTTTTTCTTTCGTTACCATTTTCGTTTTCAAGTAATATTAGTTTTGATCCCGTTTGGTTATTGGTGTCATTGACTGGAAGTTTTTTGTTTTTTTGTTCTTGAGTTTGTTCTTTTTTGTGATTGTTTTCTTTGTCGTGGTTAGATCCAAGAGAAAAATTTGAATCATAAATGTCTTCTTCTTGCAATTCAAATTCTTGTTCAAAATCATTGACATCAAGCAAGGAATCAATATCTTCAATCTCATTATAAACGTCAATATTCTCAGTTTCCTCTTCTTCGTCAATGTCTTCTTGCTCTCCTGATTCTTCTTCTGATTTCTCTGATTCTTCTTTTTCTTTTTCTTCTTCTTCTTCTTCTTCTGATTCATTTTCTTCTTCGGATTCTTCTTCGTTGTTTGAACCAATTGATTCTTTATCTTCATCTTCATTGACCGAAGTGTTTTGATCCATTTGATCGAGTAAATTCGATGCAAATTGTAATAAGCTCATTTCAAATATTTAAAAGAAAGAATTAAACAAAAGAAATATAATTGAAAAGTGTATTTGTCGAAAAATGATTTTTTTAAAAAACATAAATCCTGGAGATTTAACAATTTATGAGAGTTTTTATTCTGAAAAATTAGAATTGTTGTGATGAAACAATTTGGGTTTGAATCAGATAGTAATTTGGGGATTTATTTCGTTTTTTTTTTGAAAAGAAATAGTCTTTTGAATTGAGATTTTTAGGAATTATTATTTCTATGTTTTGCTTTGTTCAATTTCAAGAATACTTTTTTTTTTAAAGAATTATTTTCATTTACTAAATCTTGGTACTGCCCATTGAAATTAATAAAGGGGGAAGTTACCATAAACTGTAAATTAATAATAGAAAAGGGTACAAATTCTTTTGAATACTCAAGAAACGAAAAGTGATTAGAAGTTGTTATAGGAATAGTAAATTTCACAATTTTGAAGGAATTATTTGATTTTTCTAATTTTGGTGATTTATTTTTTTCCTAAAATGTTGTTATTTCTCGAAAATAAATGATGGGTCATAGATGTAAAAATTGTTGCCTTAATATTGAAAGTTTTTATAATAAATTTTAATTTATTCAAAAACTATAAAACTTACCTATATACACATAAGTCAGCGGTTACTTGTTAAAAAAAAACCAAGGTATTTAATATCAAAAAATTCAATTTAATAAACAATTAAAATGTTTGAGGATATTTTGTTTTTGTTTTTTTTCTTTTCTGAAAATTATTTTTGATTTTTGAATTTGGGTTTCTCCCTTAAAATTTTTTTAATCTTTTATTAAATTGATTTTTTTGCAATGAGAAACATCAAGTTTATTGAAAGTAACCTCTGGTTTATAGACCCATGGAAATTTTTTACAAGTTTTTAGAATAATTACAAATTTAGTAAAAAAATTTCAATATTAAGACAACCATTTCTGCACTTTTGTTTGACCTTTAAATAGTCAAAATAAAAAAAAAATCAAAATTAAAATATTGTTCCAAGAATTAACCCATAATCTAATTATATATATTGTGTGTGAATTAAGATTAAAGCCTCTGGTTGATAATGTTAAGGACAGTATTTCTTCCAAATGTTAGGTTTCATTTTTCTTATTAATTTCTATATACTTGCATTTTCAAATTTTAGTCAAATATTTTCAAGGGAATTTAAGTTACAAAAAAAAATATCCAAATTAATACAAATTTTATGGGAATTCTTTTTTACACCATTTATTTTACGTGAATCTGGATTACTGTGCATTGTGTTGTTAATTGTATTTTGCCTTGATTTTCGATCAAAGTTTATTACTTAAAAGTGATGATGGTCGCAAAATAATCAGACAAACACCACACAATCCTGCCAAATGATTGAATAAAACCATAGATTAATCCAATAAAAAAAAAAATGTTTTAGTCAAAAGAATAGTACTTTTGAAATGGTTCATTGGAAAATCAAGACTTATTAAAACGATTTGATTCAATTTTTAAAACACCATAATAAAAAATTGAATTGGTACTTAGTTTGATAAAAAAAAAAATAATAAGTATTTCTTTTTATTCCTCAAAGTTAGGAAAATGTTTATTATTAAAACCGGAAATAAAATACAACTTGAACCAAAAATTAAAACAAAATATATATCTTATTTTTTTTATCAATACTTATCTTTTTTTTGCTTCTTTTGGGTATCTTCTTTTTTTACAGAATTTTGAAAAAACAAACCCAAACAATTCTTTTATTGGAAATGTTTGTATTTGTGTAAGAATATAAAGATGGTGTTTTATTAGTAAAAAAATGGAAGGAATTTAATCATTAAGTATGATTCTTTTGAATATTTGCAAACAGTCAAATTTTAACAACAAAATCATAATCTTCCAGTAGGTTATTCATTGTATTTCAAATGTTTTAAACAAGAGATGCTGTTACAATGGTCCAAAGTGGTAAATTTCTTTTTTCGATACAGTCAGTTCCACTTTTAAGGCACAAACTTTCAACGAGATTTAAAGCACAAAAAAATCTCAAATTAAGGCACAAAATTTGGAATTTTTTTTTTTTTACAATTTATTTTACTAGAACCTGAATTTTGTGTCTTAATTTAAGATTTTTATTGTGTCTTAAATTCCGTTGAAAGTTTGTGTCTTAAAAGTGGAACTGGCTGTAGTGTTGTCTTAATATTTTGCAACCATGTTTAAGAAAACAAAATTCACCATTTGAAAAAACAAAGGTATAAGAGGGAAAGGGGTGAAAATGATCCTAAAGACTGTACATGAATGAAAGAAAAAAAAAAGTCAAGTTAATTAAAAAAATAAATAGATTAACTAGAATGAGTAATTCATTATATTATTTTTAATCAAACCAAAAAATTTTTTCAAATCTCCTTTCTTATCGTTATCCTGATAGAGTTGTTTTTTTGAAGATCCTCAAATATATTCATTTTTTTTAACAAATTTTTAATAATATTCCAATCAAAGAAAAAACACCTTACTAAAAGATAGTATTAAGAAAAACTCCTATTATGTTGAATCCTTCATTTTATCTTTAATCGGTTTTTTTTTATTAATTGATATTACTTTTCGTTTTTAGTTTCTACCAATGTTATCAATTAAAACAGACTACTACGAGATTTTTTCCTGTTTTGCTTTTTTTCCTCATAGACTAACTCTAATCTGAGGTTTATTATTTCTCTTAATCCTATCTTAGATGATTCTTAACAAAAAATCAAATAATCATTTTTGTTTGCGCTATATATAAAAAATAAAGTTTATGAGTTAAATTTTACGAATTAATTTTTTTTATATCAAAGATCATTTTATTTTGAATGCAAATATTAATTTAGTACATTCCATTTTGAATCTAATCAACAAAATCAGAAAGAAACAAACTCTTTTAAATCTGAATCAAAATTATTTTCAAAATAAAAAAAAATAAAAAAGAAAATTGATATTTGTTCTATTTATTGATTTCTTATGAAGTTACTCTTTATCAAAACAAAAAGTATGATCAAATTTGTATGTGTTTATTTTTTTTTTGGAATGTTTGTAGTTAAAGAATTTATTCGAAAAATTAAATTTATTTTGTTAATTAATTTTAAAATTTAAATGTTAATTTTATAAGGATTTTAGTTTTTTCCAGAAATAACTGGGAGATCTTGTGCGTGTTTTCCAATATCTTTAGAATCTTCTTTTGGTGGGAATACAGTGATAACATCTGGTTGTTCAACGGAAACACCGATTTTACCTTCTGGATCGTATGGTTGCATAATTCTTACTTTGACACCAAACATACCTTGTTTCATCATGATATGTCTAACGGCGATGTCAACCATATCTTCTGCTGGTTTACCAGCTTTCAACATGTATCCGTCTCTGAACTTGACGCCTCTTGCTCTTTGTCCTCTGAGCTTTCCTGCAACGGTGATTTCAATACCTCGGGCTCCTCCTTCCATTGCAAATCTCATGGCACCATAGCAGGCTCTAAAAGGAATTGAATTAAAGTTTGGTTTGTTTATTTTAATTGAACAATTGGATGGTTTTGGGGTTTTAAATTTTGTTTTGGTTTGTTTAATTTGATTTTGTTTTGTTTTATTGAAAAAATAAAGTAAAAAAAAAAAAAAAAAGAAAAAATTTGGTATTTCAGTTTAATAAAAACAAAAAACAAAAAGAAGTAAAATTAAAAAAAAAAAAAAAAAAAGAAATAAAGTAAAATCTAAACGAGGAAATGCCAAAACAAAACAAACCTTCGAACTGGAAGTCCAGCAAGTAATTTAAATTTAATTGATTCTGCTTGAGAAGCAGCTGATAAGGATCTTCTTTCAACACGATCGGCATATAATTCGATTCCACCTTCTTTAAATCCAAATCTTTTTTCAACGAGAGAGGTCAATTCTCTAATTCTTCTTCCTTTTTCACCTGTTAGAAGCAGGATTGTGTTATATTTTAAAAAATTTTTTTTTTTTTTTTTTTTTTTTTTGAATTATAAAAAGGTTTTCAGTTTTGCTTATTCAGAAAGTTATTGTTTTTTTGATCCAAAATAAAACAAGAAACTCAGCACAAAAAAAAAACAAAATATAAAATAACAAACAAAATATAATATAACAAACAAAATAAAAAAAGCAAAAAAGTTTTTAAAAAAAAAAAAATTTTTTTGTGTTTCTTTTTCTTGATCTTCTTGTTTTTTTTGAATGTTGCAAGAAAAAAGAATAAGACGAAAAAGGAAGAGTAATTTACCTAACACTTTTTGTGGGGCAGTAGTTTTAAGAACAACATCAGTTCTTGAAGCAGTTACTCTAACATCTAAGCCAACATAACCATCTTCACCAATTTCTCTTTCAAAAAATTCACCAAGTTCTGATTTGAAAACGCCATCACCAACAAATTTCTTTTTCTTTGAGATTTGAGTCATTTATTATTGTGTAAATCGTTGTAAGAATTATTTATATTTCGATCGAAAATATTTTTATTAAAAGAAGAACAAAAGAAAATGATTTTAATTTTGGAAAAAAGTTTTTTATAAAAACCCTTCAATTCTTAACCATTGGTCAATTGTTTTCCTCTTCATTTGCTTCACCAATTTTGGAAATAAAGTTCTGGGTGTGTTGGAATTAAACAACCACAATGATCACTAGACATTCTGAAGTCTAATTCTTAACTCAACAAATACAAAAACTTATTTCAAATTTAAAACATTTCATCTTTGGGAAGAAGATAATTTTATTGTCAAATGGAAAGAAATTCTCCAACAGTAATCAGACAAACACATTTGAAATCACAACAAGATTATAGAAACTAATATGATAGATCATTTTCTTCTAATCCGAGATTTTTTTCACGTATCAAAAATATTTTTACCACTTTTTCCAGATTATTCTTTTAACAAAGTGATTTCTGAAAAAAGTAGGTTGTAATTTGTACTCTCAATTTGAAAATGGAAATTGAAAAAAAAGCGAAACTCATATCCTAATTATAATTTAAATATCAATAACTATTTTGAACTCTTTCGAAAAAAGATTTTTTAAAAAAAGTTAAATTATTCTTTAAAAACACTTTACAGATTTAAAACTCCAAAACTAAAGAACAAAATCAAGAAAGATTTACTTGATTATTTGAGAACAAAAATCATTTTTTTGTTTTTTATCTTTTTACCAAATAATCTTATCAGACGAACTTTACCGAATTATAGGAATGACAAACACAAATCAAACGAATTCAATTTTTAACAGAACAGGAACAACATTTAGTCAATACGACGAAACTAGTTTTGAAAAAAATCTCGAATCTGAAATGAATTTATTTCAAGACTCCTTTGAGAACGATTTGCAAGACTCACTCAACAAAAGGATCAGCTTTGGCAATGAAAAGAAATTCTATTACTTTAAAAACGACAACAATTCAAGTTTTGAAAAAAACATTCAAACTAATCGAGGTGGATCAAAGCAAAGACAAGGGCCAAATTCTTCAAAACAAATAAAAAGAGCACTTTTAATTTCAACTGAACAGATTTCAAAAGAAGGATCTGATTTGAACAAGGTTTTTAAAAACACAATTGCTTCTGAAATCAACAAAATTAATCAACAGGAAAAAATCAACAAGACGACAAATCAGAAGAATAAGATCAAAAATAAGAACAAGAACACGAACATGGTGAATGGATTGGAATTTGATAAAAGATTAAAAATAACAAAGAATTTGTTGAAAGTTCTTGAAAACAATTCCTTATCTCAAAAAATATCACAGGTTCTTTTCAGGCAATTGAAATCAGAAATCCCACAATTACTAAAAAATAGTTGCCAGCAAAATATCATTACAATCACGAACCAAACAATACCACTTGTATTTCAGCAGATCCAAAAAAGACTAAATACAGAATTAAATAATAAATTTAGTCTTTCAATGGAAATGAATAACCAAAACAACATCAATTTAAAAGAAATTGAAGACACAATCTCGCCATTTCTTGACAAAAGAATAAATATTATTAATGAAAGCATTAAAAAAACTAAAAAAATGTTACAAATACAAATAGCAACAAGTATTCAAGAAAAAAAACCTTTAATTATTCAAAAATTAAAAAACCAAATTTAAAAGAAAAAACTATTTGTTTTCCTTCAGTTTTTTTAAATGCTATTTTTCTCCCTTTTTAAAAAAAAAAATCAAAAAAGATATGTATTGTTTCTTTTTCTCTAAATTACCACTGGATTTCATCAAATTAAAATCCATTTTAATTAAATTTATATTCCGACTGTCTGCCGGATGAGAACTACATTTGATTTCAGAAATTTCATTTATCTATTATACGATCGTGACAAATTTTGAATTTGTCATTTTTTGAAGCGTATAATGATTAATATGGCTATACTGGGGGGGGGCACTGTTTGTGTATAATGTAGAATTTTAAAAATCCACACTATCGAGCACAATCTAATGTCCATCAATGATGGGGATTTAAAGATATTAATACCAGATAATTATTTTGTCACACCGGTGTGGCACAGATTTGGAAAGGAAGCGAGACTTGGTAGACAATAAGAAATAATTTTTAAAAATACAAAGTATAACTAAGCTTTTCATTCTATTTAATAAGGGATAACCGACACTGTGAATAAAAAATGTGATACATGGAAGAAACATCAAAATATTTGACAGAAATACTTTTTAAAATTTAAACATCATTTCTTAATACGAATAATTTTAAACTATATCCTATTGAAAATGAAAACGAAATTTCAAAGTAATTTACTTTTTTTAGAGTGTCAGTGTTAATTAGAATTATGAATCTTTAAAAAAAAAATCAAAAAACAAATGCTCTACTTCAATGTTTATTTCTTAGTAATTATTAGAAATTTATTTTTATAAGAAATTACACCAATTTTAAAAATGAGAGTACTTTTTTTTTTTTTAAAAGCTATTGTTAGACTTAAAACTTTTTGAAAGTTTTCAGTTTTAATAAAGTTTTGGATTTTTTTTATAAAGATACTTTCTTTTTGACCCAACCACAGCATCACATTTATATGTTTAGTTCCCACTTTATTAAAATTGAAAACTTGAAAAAAGTCTTAATCTGTGAAAATTTTTACATTTTTAAATCCAAATATTTGAAAATATTTCAATTATGAAGATGTTTTCAAGTTTTGAAAATAAAAAGTTTTCAAATTTTTAGAACTAGTGTACCAAAAGAGGTAGTGTAAATATATTTTGAAATATTTTTATTAAAATGAATTTGAATATTACTATTCAAATATCCAAAATTATTGTTCATCATTAATTAATTATCCATAACAATTTAATTGGTCAATTTGTAAGATATTACTTCAAATAAAAGATATAAGAGTTTCTTATCACGTTTTGAACTGGTATTTTTGAGATTGAAAATTGGTATTGAATAATTTCCCTTTTCCTAAACAAAAAAAAATTAAAAAGGGTAACCCGGATGGAATTTAAAATATAAGGAAAAACTTATAACTACATTTTATTGTTTAAAGGGGTTTTTTATGATTCTGATATTACAATTTTTTTATGGAATTGACTTTAACTTGTTCTCAATGAAAAATTATGAAATATTATTTCAACTTCTGTATAAATATTTTGATGAAAATATTTTGGAAAATAAAAAATATTTACTAATCCAGCCAGTGACAATATTCTATTTAATTATATATTAATTAATATTCGAAAAGGCAACATTATCAATGGAAAAATCATTTGGAATATATATATATATATATATATATATAAGGTTTTCAGGTATAAAAATCACAAAGACTAAAGATTGTTTCGAAAATTTGTGTTTAATTCTCAGATTTATTTTTTATCTTACCATGTTCCAAGAATCATAACAATCAGTTCCACTTGCAAGAGATATACCTTTAAACAAAATTTAAGGCATAAATTAATCTAAATTAAGGCACCTTCTTTCTAATTTTTTCACCCTAATTATTCTATTCAAATTGGAATTATGTGTCTGAATTTGAGATTTTTATTGTGTATCAAATTTCGTTGAAATTTGTATCTAGAAAGTGGAACTGAATGCAAGCATCGAAACTGAAAATAAATAAATTAATTTTATATAAACGTAAAATAACTATAGGAGTCATTAGTTTATTTATTTTATTTTGTTTGTGACAAAAAAAAAAGAAATAATCTATAATTTTTTTATCAAAATTTGCTTTATTGTAATTAATTATTTTTCAAAAAAAAATAAATTTCTGATTGATCGGTAAAAAAATCAAAATAAAAATGATAATTATTATTATTTAAAAAGTATTTTCATTAAGTTCTTTGATTTACACTGTTTGTAGACATTGGAAGTAGATTATAAATTGTAAATTTAATCAGTTTCCCATTATTATTGTGGCGGTAAATCAAAAAAATAATATAATCAGCAATTATAAAACTAAAATAATATTATCAATCTTTAAAATGAATTGATAAGATGAAAGTGCTTTTAATTACATTACAAGATTATTTGAATCAATTTTATAAATAAAATGATTAGTTGTTTTTTAAAAAAAATATATATGTTTAATTTTTGTTTATAAATAACTAAAAGAATTATTTGAAAAAGTTGAAAAGAAAAAAATGAAATATACAAAATGGAATTATTTTTTTGTGAAAAGACATGACAGATTCTTTGAAAAAAAAATACCAAGAAATGTGGTCTTGTTATATAAATATCAGGATATCAGAATTTCATAGGAAAAATATAGCACCAAAACAAAATATTGTAATAATTTAATTAATTTCCTGGTAATGGATAAAAAAACCCATATGATTGAAAAAAAATTAATATTCATAATACCAAAGTTCGAATTTTTTCAGAGTATCTTGTTTTAATTTTATATTTTTTTTATCGTGATCAATAAAAATATTATTATGTGGGTGGGTGGGGGGGGGGGGGGTGTTAAAAATTCTAAGTAGTGACTAAACAAAGTATGTTTTATTATTGTTAAAACACCTTGATAAAAATATTGTAAATATACACGTGTCGTTAATATATCTCTTGATTTAACTTATATATATATATATATATATATATATATATTTCTTTTACCGAATTATTTTTTCATTTTATTTCTGAATCCAAATGGTATGAGTTCTGTATATTACCAAGATTGCTCAATTATTTTTATTAATACATTTCTGGAAAATTATTATTGCTTAATTTAACATTAAAATTGATAATCATTCAGTTTTTCCGATCTAATAATTTTTTTAATAGATACAAAAACAAATTTTACCTTTAAAAAAATTAAATTATTTTCATTATATCACATGATTTTCAGAAAATGTATGAATTAATCAAACAACCTACAAAAAATAAATAAGGAACAAAAAAATAATAATTAAACTCACAATCATTTTAATTTTCAACTCAAAAACTATTCAAAAAAAAAAAAAATTGTAGTTTATATCAATAACTGTAATCTTAATTATAATTATGTTCTTACTTATTTGATTACTTCGAGTATACGTTAAAATTTCCTCATACTGTAGAATTTTTGAAATAGTTTTTTTTAAAAAAATTTCTAGTAGTTTTCTTGATATGTGTTATCTTTGTTTTATTTAGTTTCTTTTTTTAAATGAAAAATTTTGTTAAATTCTGTCAACTCAATTATTATATAACCATTTTATTTTTTCTTTATTTACTTCCATTTTAAATACTTTTCCAGGGAATTTTTTATAATTATATAGAAATATTTTTTAAAAAAATGATTTGATATGATGTTGATATATTAAATTCTAGTGAATAAGTTCAATTTACCTTATAATATGGTCAACTGGTACAAATTACAACATATAAGAAAAATTTATTTTACCATGTTGAAAATTTTAAGAATTAGAGCACATTTAACATAAAGGGGAATAATCAAGAACCCATCCAGTACATGGAATATGGAAAAAATCTTTTATTATTATTTTACTTTTTTAGATTTTTTTTATCTTTTTTATTAACTGTGTAAAGTTATTTTTTTCTTGTATTTATTTATAAAAGTATTCTTTTATTTTTCTTTTTTTAAACCGAAAGTTATCTTAGAGTTATAATCTTTTCTGCATTATAGCGATGGATAAAAAGCTTGTTAAAAAAATCCTATTTTTCCGGTAAATTGGTTGTAATTTTTTGAATTCCGCCTTCAAAATAATAATAAAAAACTTATTATATTTTTCAAAATTAATTCCAGAAAAAATGGCAAATTAATCATTTTTTAAGAAATAATGGTGTTGGTTAATTCTTGTTCAAAGACCTTTCTTAGCCAATACACTTGTAATATAAAATAATTGTAAAATTATTTATTATTTTTTTTTTATTTATTTTTGATTACTATTATAGTTCATTGAAAGTAACTCTAATTTTTAAAAAATGGATTAGAAAAAAAGGAATTTTCAAAAATTATACTTTCCTCTTGTTTTTTTATCAATGGTTATCAATTTTTTTTTTTCAAAATTGGAATTCTAAAGATATTTTTATTAATCCAACTCAACTTTTTTTGATGAAAGGAGGGGAAAAAAATAATACTTTCAAAACATATTTTTATCTTGAAAGTTTCCATTTTTTTTTTTAGTTAATTTAGTGCATTTCATACCTATTCGTCCAAAATTTGAAAATTTTCTTTCTAATAAAGATTAAAAATAAAAAAACTAACAAGAATTTTTTTTTTTAATTGTCAAATATTTTTTTTTTATTTGTAGTATTAACTTAATCCTAAACATACCGTAACTTGAACTTTCTGATTCAAAATTAAAAATTATACAATTTTTTTTTGATTATCTGGAATATAAAAATTTTACCCATCAAGTAAAATATATTATCTAATTTTTTCATCCTCCTTCAGATAACAAAAGTGGTTTTTTCTTTTTAAGAGCTAAGCCAAAAAAAAATGACAAAAAATAAACACTTTTCATGGAATATGTATATTGCTTAATTCTCAAAAAAAAGATCTTAAATAATATACTGCTAATTACGAGCATTATATTAATTTTTCAAATTTTTCTATTAGGTTATTTTTTGTCATTTTTTATTCATAAAGATCCTAACTACCTCAAGGAAAATAACTCATCCAATTTGGTTATTTGTTTTGAAAATGAGAAAGATATTTTAGTATCTGTGTGTACTAAATATCACCTTAAAAGAAAAATTTTATGACTTATTTTCTTTAATTTAGTCAAATTGGATGACAGTTATTTGTACCTGTATGTTCCCTTAACAACAAACATTTTTTTAAAATCACACGATTATTTCGACAGAGTTATTAGCCAAACCCATTAGACCCAAAATATCTTATTTTTTTTATCTATGAAACTTTTAAAAAAGAGTGTGATTCGGACTACCTTCTCTTTAGTAACTTCTAAATAAAAATCAAAACAGATTTAAAAAAAAATATTCAATTCAAAAATACTGCCTATTTCGATTTCTTTTTTTGATATTGATTGTTAGAAGGAACAAATTTCAATTCATGACTTTATAATGATCCAATTTAATTGTATGCGTTTTAAGAAAGTTTAGAGTTTGAAGAATAGATACCAAGTCTTCTTTATTCCCTTAAAAAAGATTCATTTTTTATTGTTTTTTTCTTCTTTTTTAATACAAACAATGAGTTTCTTTTGGAAGTGGTTTGCAAAGGAAGACAAAAAAAAAGATTCCACAACAAATGTAAAATTAAAGTTCTTTCAAGAATCCTGTTTCTGAACCTCTCTTTTTTTAAAACTTTTCTTTTTTGAAAAACTTTTTTTTTTTTTTTTAAAATTATCAAAAAACTTTTTTTACAATTTAAATTCACATCAACAAATACACAACACCTTTTTGGCTTGAATCTTCAAAAAACAAAATGCAACAAAATCAACAAAAAACTCAAAAACAAAACAAATGATCCAAACATTTTGTTCTCAAAAGTCTGAAAAAATTCAAGACAAAATAAACCAAGTGAAAAATGATCTCAAAACAATTTTAGAAGAAGACAATGATATTTCGTTTGAAACAAAAACATCAAAAACTGAAAGAGAGACCACAGATCTCAAGAAACGAGCAAAATACAAAATCCAAAAATTCCAAGAAGATTTTGGATCAGATGAAGAAAAGGCATCGTCAGAAGATGAAGATCAAAAGAAAAAAAAAAAAAATACCACAGAAAATCGAAAAGGGTTTATTTCAATGGACTATTTTGAAAAACAAAAAAATTCTGTTACTTTTAAACAAGATATGAAAAATTTAACTCGAGTTGAAATTAATAGCTCTGATTATGATGATGATTTTGATTTTTCAGAATCTGGATCTGGATCAGAATCAGGATCAGGATCAGGATCAGGATCAGGATCAGGATCAGGATCGGAATCAGAAGAAACTAATAACTCGCTAAGTAATTTAAGAAATAAATTTTCGCAAATGAAAGAAAATAGTGATAGTGAGAGCGATAGCGATCCTTTTTCAGAAGATTTTTCTGAAGATGAAAAATCTAGCGAAAAAAAGCCAATCAAAAATTTAAAAATCGCAAAAAACAACAAAAACGATGACGACAATGAAGATGATGAATTTTCAGATTTTTAGATAATCACTTTTCACAGCTTTGGCACATCAGACAAAATGTATTTTTTTTTTGATTTTTTTTCAAAATATCCTTTTTTTGTTTTTCTTTTTTATAAATTCTTACTGACAAATCATATTTAATAGCGCTTTTTTTTTTTTTTTTTTTTCATTTTTAATTATGAAATTTAAAATCAATTAAATTTGAGGTTCGCTATCATTCAAAATCAATTAGATTATTTGATTTAATGAACGACATTTATCAATGAAATCATAAAAATGTCAATTTAAATATCATATATCAGTAACGTATATTGAAATTTGGATTTAAAAATTTAAAATAAAAAAAAACAACCTTCATTTTTTTTTTTCCGATTTTATTTGATTTGCTGAACCAAAAAAACTATTTTAAATCATATTTTTTTTTGTTTAAAATTAGATTTTCCTCCATTACTTTTTTATATTCCTTTTTTTTTATTTTTATTTTTTGCTTATTTTCCTTTACCTTTCTAACTATAAGAAGGTTGATGAAAAATTCCCGACAAGATCAATAAATTTCATAATTTTGATTTGTGAGGTTAAATAATTTTTAGGTGTTTTTTTGAGAATAACTGGCGTTATTTAAGTGAATTCGAAAAAATATGCTGATTGTAATTCTCGATAGGTGTGATATTGTAAATGTCACCTAGAGAGAATTATAATCAGCTTATTTTGGAGAAATGAACAAAATTGCACGAGTTATTATTTGAAACTGGCTAGTTAAGGACAATAATTAAAATAAAATGCAAAATAAACCAAAAACAAAAAATATATTTCCAATTTTATTCTGGAAAATAAATAACAAAAAATGTAAAAAATTCTACCAATTTTTTTAATAATTTTGAAAATTTTTCACTCAGACAGAATTTCCCAAAACCATCTTTAAATTACCAAACTCAAATAAATTGATCAATTTGATCGAGAACTTTCCAACTTGTTATTATTTATTTATATTGTTTGTTAAAAACATTAAAATTGAATGAATCCTATGATTAAAAGACTCTTTTAATTTTCACCTTTTTCGAAAATTAGTATACAGTCAATCCAAAGATACCGTGAATTTTTATATGAATCAAATTTAGATGCTGATATAGAATTTTAAAAAGAAGGATATGAGAATAATAAAGCTCATATTGAAAAAAAAAATTCCTAAATGAACCAATATTCAAGAATTTTTTCTGATACAAGAAAAATTATTTTTCAGATCCCTAAATTGCTTCAAACCTGGAAAATCTGTTGAGATGGTACTTAAAAGTTTTTCTTGAAAATGAATTTATTTTTCGATCAGATTAGAAAAATATTTTGCATATCAACTCATCTAAGAATTTTTTTTTTCAATATGAGCTTTATTATTCTCATATCCTTCTTTTTAAAATTCTATATCAGCATCTAAATTTGATTCATATAAAAATTCACGGTAGCCTTGGAACAGCTGTGAGCTGTTATACTTGATGAACATAAAATTTACTAATTTGACTTATCCAACAACTCTTCTAATTTTGATAATTAGAAACTTTCACCATCATCCTACAGAATTATTTTGAATGATAACAATAACAATTCAAAATTTGAAAATAGCCAAAATTGAAATAGTAGGCAAGTGTCAAAACGTTGATCTAAAGTATAAGCTAATTAAATAATATTTGTAACGATGTTATTTTTTGTCATTTTTTTATCCTAGCACTGAAGAAAATGATAATTTTATTAAATTTATCTAAAAATGTAGATTCATTGTTATACAAATTGATTTTTTAGAACGCGTAGTTAAGGGATTAGCGTCAACCAAGGAGAAGCCTAGGATTTAAGTGTGTTGTTATTGGTCCTAACCACATTAGTGCTACATTGTTCAAATGTCTCTAAAAAATCGATTAGTCAAGTAGTAATATTTGTTGATCTCATCAATTAAAAATGATCTATGTATTAGTAAAAAACCCAACAATTTCAGAATAAAATCTGCATTTCGCCACAAATTTAAAGGTTGAATTATCAATATTTAGGCTACTAAGTCACAAAATGTCTTTCTTAAATTTGTGGCCAAATCTAGATTTGTTACTAAAAAATTCCTTTTTTTTAAAAAATTAAATAATTAACTAATAAATTTTTTTTAACTAATTATTTCTCAAATCATGGAAATATATTGATGCTACAATGAGCTTTATCAAAAGCAAACAAAACCAATCAGTCTTTGTACTTTTATGTTGATGATTATTGAGTTAATCTTTCAAATTAAAAAAGTATTAAGATATTTACTTTTGGAAGTTTCTAAATCTAAATTATTAAATACCAGAATACTGTATTTTGGGGTTTTTATTTTTAGATTTGGAAAAGGAATTAAAAAAAATTTTTTCAAAATGAAATTTTTTAATTGTGATCCTTTGTAAAAAATGTAATAATTTATTGTGCAATAAGATTTATAATAGATTTTTTAGAGCTGTTTCAGCCATGGTATACTAAAATCGTTTACACCCAATAACAACATAACTTTGATTATAGAGAAATCTAGGGTGACGCTAACCCCTTAATAGAAAGAAATTATCAATTAAAATAAATCGATAAAATTATTAGAGATTTTGCCAGTAATCTGAATAATGAAAAAACTGAAAATCCAATGCCAAAAGAAATTATTTACCTTTGTATTTGGCTTGATGAGAAAAGCCCATTTAAAGTTTAACATTGGTAAAGTTAAGACCGATTTCAAAAATTAATCAATATCTTATAACAAAAAAATTTTTTCAATGGATACAAAATTCATTTTTCAAAGCTGTCTTATATAGCCAAGTACTATATTTTAATTAAAAAGATTTGATTTTACAAAATCTGAATTCAATATTCATATGGATTAACCAAAAAATAACAAATTTTTATTATCCAATAGATACCCCCCTGCATTTATTATTATAACTGGAGTCAAATTTAACTATGATAGAATAACGATTCATAAAAGAAGATTTAAAATAATTCAAAAATTCAAATTCTTAGGATTTAATAAAATTATTATAATCTTAAATTTGGAGAACATAAATTATAAAGTATTAACTGATAGCCAGACAATTTATGGGAATTAGAAGTTGAACTTGATAAATACCGAATCAAACCATGGGAAAATGACCAGAGTTGGGAGTTTAGTTTGGTTTTCCATAACCCAAAGGGGTTGAGTAAAATCTTTGATTTTCCTCAATTAGTTTAATTTTTTGAAAACATAAGGATAAAAGAGCTTTAAAATTGGAGGCCTCAACTTCACTTTTGAAACTCAGAAATTTTACAAATTATGTAAATTGGTATCCTTAATTTATGGATGGGCATTCATCAAAATTTTTGTTATTTATCGAAAAAATCAAAAAAAAAAAATGCATTTTAATTGTTAATTTGGATATTTCCCCCCGGATTACCTAACCTAGGAAAATAACTGAAAATTTTTGAATCCAAATTTCAAAAAAAAATAGTATATTTGATTTATTTAATAATAATAATAAATCCTAATTCAAATTTTTTAACACAACTAAATTTGATTTTTGACAAAACTAAATAAGATTATTTAATCAATTCAAGAAGAAATACTAAATCAGAACCTTTCGTTATTGGAAATGTTCACAATTATTAATTACAATGTTCACAAAGCTAAAAATAAATAATTATCACTGCAAATAATTTATCGGTGTGTAATAAATTTTCGAGGGGGGAAACAAAAAATATATAATTTATTTTTTTTATATTCTATTAACAATTATCAATTGATCAAATGGTTCAAAGTCAACTAATTTTATTTGAGTCCTTCTGTTTTGAAGAACTCAACTTTAATCGAATGTCATCTGTTCAAAAAAATCTTCTAATCAAACGAAAAAGGTTACATAATTCAGAAAATGGGATGAAAACAATAAAACATAAAAGATGAAAAAATGATTTTCATATTTTACATAAATCAAAATTATTTCCAATTTGAATTTAATTATATTATTGTGGTTATCTGAATCGTTTTAGATATGTGAAAATTTTTGGAATTTTCGTTCCCTTTTGATATTTTTAGAAAAAAATATTAGATATATTTATTATGCCGGGTTTTTAATAGATGGGTTTTATCGTTTTTGTTGAAATTTATTATTAAAACTTTATGAACCTGGGGAGTTTTTATAGGTGCAATGATGTGATATAAGATACTAGGATTTTCTAGGTTCGGTTGGAATGGGTAAAAATCAAAAATTTTATTGAATTATTAAAATTCTGTAAAACCTAACAACATTTTTTTTTTTTAATTTAAGAAAGAATAAGAAAATTTCAAAAAAAAAATCTTTGAAAAGCCTTATTAACATTAAGAAAAGTTAAGATTTGTATGTTCTTTTAAAATTAATATGTTTACAAGTAAAAAATATTATTTTCAAGAATTTTAATTTTATAAAGAAATTGAGAAATTTGCTCGAAGAATTTCCAATGTAAGTGGCTTAAAATAATTTTTGAAATTAAAAAATTTTTTTAATCCATTTCAGAGAAATATTTTTTGCTGTAATTAATTGACTCTTAAAAGACAATTTTTGAAATTTTCTTTTAATTTCAAACATTGGAAAAAAGCTAACGATTTTTTTTTTTTTAATTCTTGTTTTTGTTTCGAAAATCAATTTATTTTCTAATCAAAACAAAAATTAGAAAAAAAACTAACCCTAAATAAGAAGAATTAGTAACAACTTGGTTAAATAATAATAATAATAATAATAATAATGGTGATTTTATAAAACCAATTTTATAATTAAATCATAATATTCTTTGTCTAAATTATTTTCACATCCTAAAAATACATTGAAAATACATAAATATCGTAGAAAAAAATATAACGATGACCAATCTTTGGGTTTTTATTTGTAAATAATTATTTTATAAATATTGAAATTAAAAAAATGAAAAATAGTTGCTTTTGACTGGTTCTAAATACAATAAATTTGTCCGGTAATTATTATTATTTTGTATTTAAATCTTAATATTCTATTTTTCTCTTTTTGGTAAGCAATTAAAAAAAATTCACAATGAATATTTTTAATTGGGGTTCAAATCAAAAAAAAAAAAACAATAATTGATTGTTCAATAGGATTTTCAATGGATTTTTTAACATTTGCTTGAACTATATAGCACTAATAAACCTCAGTTCAAATATATTGATTTTCTCAAGATTGAAAATAGGCAAAAAACAAACACAATTTGTTCTATTATTCCAAAAATAATATTAAAACACATTTAAGTTGCCTAGTATGAATGTTTTTATATTTTACTCATTTTTATTCCAATAAAAGAAAAAAATATAAAACAAAACAATAACAAATCGAAATCTTCAAAATGATGAAAAGAGTTCAACAAAAAAATTATATTGGTAAATTTGTTGAAATTTCACCAACAATTGTTGTTCGATCAAATGATAAGATACTATCAACAAATGTATTTGATTTTTTGATTTAACAGAACACAACACTATACCTTCTATCAATCATTCGAAAAAAAAATCGATCTAATGAAACCGATTGAGTAACTCGAAAAAAAGAAATGAAAACAAAATAGAAATAACAAAAAATGAAAAAATAGTTTTTAAAATCTATATTATTTGTTATTTGAATGTAAAGGGTGGTATTGTTATTCTTGCAGCTTTTTAAACTGGGTTCAAAATTTTGGAATTTGGTTTATAATTTACTTCCAATAACAATATACTTTAATATTTGCCGAATATATGGGAATACTAATCCCTTAAGGACATAATTTCCTACGATAACAAGGCAAAATTTTAAAATATGTTATTGATAATATTATCTACTTACAAAGTTTGTATATGCCAAGTGTCAAAAAATTCCGATCGACGAAGAAATACATAAAAGAAAATTCGTTTAGTTAGATCAATTTTTTTGTTCCATTTTTTCTGAAAAAGAAAACTTTTAAATTTATTTTTTTTCTCAAATCCTAACAATTTTTTACCCCTTTTATTGTCATTTTGATCATTATTATACAATAACAAGTCTTTGTTATAAGTTCTATTAATATAAGATTTTTTTTCTTTTTTGAGAAAAAATTTTTGGTTAACCAAAAAATTAAAATCATTTCTTCAACATCTTAAAAAATATTGTATTTTTTTAAGAATAGTAGTTATAATAATCAAAGTTTTAAAGTCATTTAAAAATTTTACCAAGAAATTTTATTTTTGTTTTACTATGAAATTCGATTTTTCAAAATTAAATTTTCTTGAAGATATTTGGGAAGAAGTAATTTTATCCTTAAAATTCAAAATTATTTTTTTTTCTGACATAAATGATTTGAATTGTTATAAGTATTCTTGTGAATAAGACCAAACAGTTTGTTGAAATAATTTTTGAATATGTTAAAAATTTTTTTTTGCAATATTTTTTGATTTTTTGAAAATCAGAACTTTTTTAAAGCATTAAAGAAAAAAATTTTTTGTATAATTGATCTCAATTTAATTGATAAACTATTGTTATAGTTCTACTAAATATTCATTTATTGAATCACCTATACCACAATAAGTTTTATTGGCTGATATTTGAATTGAAATTTTAATTATTGAAAATATTAACCAAAAGAAAAAATTTGCTTTCAAAATTAATACTTTCCAACATAAAACGAAAAATATGTTTTCCGATTTTCAAGAATTAACTTAATTCATAAACAAAATAATAGGTTAACTTTTTTTCGTTTTATTTTTGGAAATATGCAAATTTTGAATTTCAAAAAAGAGAAACAAATTAATAAATTATTTAAATTAGGTTAACTCATCCATTTCATAAGTCGAAACATAAATTACAAAAAAAAAAAAATTTTTCAAGATCTTTACAAGATTTCATTTTATTTTCAAAAATGACTACTTCCTAAATAAGAAATTTTTTCTTTTTAAAAGTTTTCAAATCTGTTTAATAATCATAAAAAGTTAATGTTATCACAAAAAATGTGCCTATCACCTAAATCAAATAAAACTTTTTAGGTAAAGATTCAGTTCAAGTCGTAAAAATGAAGAAATTTGAAATAGAGTTTTTAAATAAATTCGAAAAAATTAACAATTAGGCCCTGAAAAAATTTTGAGTCAAAGAAAAAAAATAAAAAAAAAAATGTTTTTTTTCTGAGCAGAAAGCAAGTTCCAATATTTTTTTATTTTTGAAAAATAGGTCAAAGAATAATAAAAATAAAAAGAAAGTTCTTTTTTTTTTCTACTTTTTGATTTTTTATGGAGATTATTTGTCTGTCAAATAAATTGAAAAGTATTTAATGTTTTTTTTATAAAATTTTGAAAGTGAAAAGAAATTTTTTCATTCTTAAGATCCTCCATAAAAAGATCGATATTCATAATCGAAAGTGGTTATATTTAGAGTTGTCCACAGTCAACAATTTGGATTTTCTTACTTGGTCTTCCACTTGATGACGAGCATTCATGAATTTTATCAAGAACACTCATACCATTCATAACTTCACCAAAAACAACGTGTTTGTTATCTAACCATGTACATGGAATGAATGTGATGAAAAATTGGGATCCATTTGTGTTTGGTCCTGCGTTAGCCATGGAAAGTTGTCCTTTTTTAGTGTGCTTTACTGAAAAATTCTCGTCTTCGAATTTTGTTCCATAGATGGATTCACCACCTCTTCCGTCACCTCGTGTGAAATCTTTTGAATCATAAAAAATAAATTGTTGAAAAAAAGGAAAATAAAATTTTTGAGAATTAAAAAAATTAAAAAGTAAAAAAGGAGAAAAAAAAAAAAGAAAAAAATACAAACCTCCTCCCTGTAAGTTAATCCAAAATTAAGTGTATCAATTTGTAATTTTAAAAAGAACATCAAAAACAATAAAGCGGAGAGAGAGAGAAAAAAAAAAAAAAAAAAAAAAAAAAATATATTTGATTTCAAAAGATTAGTAAGGAAAAAAAAAACAAAAATTAAAAGAATTTAAATGACAAAAAAAATTAAAAGTCAAAAAATAAAAAAAACAAAAAATTAATAAAAGTAAAAAGAAAAAAGAAAAAAGATTACTTGTGCCATAAAATCGGTAATAACTCTGTGAAAGAAACTTCCTTTGAAGTGAAGTTTTTTTCCTGATTTTCCTTTTCCTTTTTCTCCAGTACATAAGGCTCTGAAATTTTCTGCTGTTTTTGGAACAATATCAGCGAAGAGCTAAACAAGTCAAAAAAATAAAATAAAAACAAAAAAAAAATGAATGGAAGGAATTAGAAACTTATAAAAAAAAACAAAAATTTTTAAAAAAAAAAAAAAAAAAAAAACAAATAAAAAAGCAAATAGGGGAAAAAAAAAAAAAAAAAAAAAAAAAAACAAAAAGAATACTTTGAAGGTAATTCTACCAACTGGTTCACCTGCAATGGAAATATCAAAAAAGACTTTTGGGTTGCTCATAATAGTTTAAGAAATAAAAAAAAATGATTTCTTTATTTCTATTTTTTTCCTAACCACATCACAAATTTCACATATTCAAAAACAACAACAACAACCGTTACTGATGTTCTTTGATTTTAATTGCTATTTTTGCAAGAATTCATCTCTCGAGAATTATTCAGATTTGATTTTCATTATAGGTTGGAATACAATTCACTTCAGTCGTAAAAATGATTGAATAGAATGTTACTAAAACGAAAATAGAAATATTACTATTTCGAGGATTTTTTTGGTTTTTACTTTACCTTACTGATCTCCAACTTCTAAGAATTTCTCAACAAAACAAGTCAAATTTAAAAACACGATTATAAGAGATCGATGCTAGTCGAACTACAACAAGTTCAAAGTTCCTTTGTACGCTCAAGAAAACTCAGATGACAATTCGGACCACAGATGACAAAACTAACATCCTGATATTTTGGATTGTTAGTTCACTAATTTAAATTTTATTTTGGGAATATCAAAAGTGTTGTTTTCTTGAAGTGATTTGATTTTGACACTTTTAATCTGTGAATATTTTTTATTTTTCTTATTATTTGCTTTTTTCCTTTTACTCTTTTATTTTCGATTCCAAATAATTTTTTTTTTAATTTCGCTAAAGCTGAAATGAGATTGACTTTTTTTCAGCTAACTCCCAAAAAGTTTGAAAATCTTTCACTTTCTAATTTTGTTGGGTTGTAAAAAAAGAAACAAATAACTAAAATTCCTTTTTCAAATTCGAACGATCCTTTTGTGCCAAAGAAATTTTTATATTCCGATCTATATAATACCAACAATTTAGCACCCGAAAGGGGAGCTAGGAATTTTTGTGTTTTGAATGAACTTGCAAATAAAAAACAGCTCATCAATAGTGCACTCATAAAAGATTGGGTGTTAAGAAACTCAAACAACCACTAAATTGTAAACAATCTGATCTCTTAATTTCACGTAACTGTTACTGTTATTGTGATTAGTGAAAATTTACAAGACACAACTAAAAAAATAAAATCCTAAAAACAAAGGAAAACAGAATCACTTTCTTGATCAACCAAATCCTAAAGAAAGAAAAAAAAAAACTAAATTAAAAGGTATCAAGAAATTTTTCATCGTTTTAAGGATGACTGTTTTTCTTTTTGAATTTTCTTCTAAAAAAAAGACAAAGTAAATACCAAAATTTAAAACAAAATTTCCAATTCATTGGTGTCTTATTTTGGAGTGGAAAAGGGAAACCTTTTCTCAAAAAAAAAAAAACGCAAATATGAGAAACAAAAAGATCCATTATTACTTTTAAAGATTCATCAAACAAAATTTATCAAAAAGAAAATTCAACAATTAAGATTCGAAGTCGGAAGCAATCAAAAGGAAAGAAACTGGATTCTATACTCAGCAGCTGGTTGAATAATTGCTGTTAAAAATGACAAATATGTTAAATTCTCCCAAAAATGGGATTTTCCAACTCAAAATTTTCAATTTACACAAGATTTCTCGAATCAACACCCTTTTAAACAAACGAATATGTTTTTACACTTAAAAGTATTCATTTTTAACCATAGCATATGAATAACCCTTCAAAATTCCCATCAATAACCTTTCAACTTTTTCGAAAAAATTAGTATGGAATTATGAAAAATGTATATTTCTGTGTAATTGTTTTGCTCTACCATTGCTCATACTTGACTTGAAAACTTTTTATACTCACATTTCAAAATAACAACCTGCCCCCTTCTTGAAATAATGGCACAATAAATGACCAAAGACACCAACAAAACACAACAAGTCAATATGATACTGCTTTCTGAAAGTTCTATTATTACTGGTATTTGAATTATAAATGGGACAAAATTTTCACTTCCTTTTTATTATTTTTCTTTGAATAAACTGAGTTTTCAAAGAAGTAGGTTTTAGTTTTGTGGTATATCTCTATTTGAAAAGATAAATTGAAAATGAAGTGAAAATTTTCCCCATTTAGAATTCAAATACCAGTAAAAAAGAAATTCAAAAAATCCAGGATCTACCATGAAATTTTTCATACAAAAAAAGAGAAAATTTTTCTGACAATTTCAGAAAATTATTGTAGACATAAAAAAATAAATTCCTTTCGAAGAGGAAAGAAAAAATTACAAAAAATAATCAAAAAATTTAATTTCACATTTTAATATTCACTCAAACACCAATGAGTTCTCTTTTAAAAATGATTTTACCTAAGATATACCATTGGATAGCAAATTATCTTTTACAATAGAAAAAAAAAAAAACATAGATTTTATTTGAAACATTGGCTTTATCCTCAGGAAAGTTTTTTTTCTGTTCATCCAACAATTCCAAGAAGTAATTGTTTTTAATTTTTATTTTAGTAGCAATGAAAGCATTAAAACTTGAAAGAACCCCACTGTTGTTAGAAATAACCATTTTTATTTATATCAATGCATACAAACCAAGTATTTTATAGATTCGTTTTATTGAATCCAAAAAAATATTTTAAAACACTATTAATATTGGGACAAACAAAAAAGCCACACTTAATTTTTAATTAATCCACACACCCCAGTAATAATTTATAAAACTGAAGTAACGCTTGATAAGTCTGGGTTTCAACCAATAAAAGATAATATAAACCTCTAAAATAATTGTAAATCAAGGAGGCTGTAACACATATTAGAAAAATTAAAATTTTCCAAATTTTTGGAATTTATATTTATTTCCCAATTAATATTTCCATTAACCCATTTTTGAAGTATTTAAACAGTTGAAAGATTAAAATATTACCTTTTACAGTCAATTTGGAAACAATTTTGATTTTATAAAAATATGAAATTCATTTTTTGTCTTTTTTTTTGTTTTCATTTCCTTTTTTCCAGCCACTATATAAAATAAGTTTTATAGATATACAAAATCCCATTTCACCCAAAATATCCCTTTTTTATTGAAAAATTCACCATTTTTAAGAATCAAGAAAATTAATATTGTTTAGAAATACAATAAATAATACAGTTTGGATTTGAGTTGAGATTCATACAAGAAATACCTGAAAAAACTATAATTTAAAAAAAAAAAAACGTCAGAGAATATTTTTTGGTTTCTTCATTGTTAATTCTATTACAAAATTTCCTAATTTATTTGGGAAATCAAAATTGTCTACAATAATATTTTTTAAACATAATGTATTCATTTTTAAATGATTTACACAGCAACAATTTTCTTAATGTTAATTTGGAGTTTCACATGATTTTTTTATTTTCCAATTTACTTTAAAAAAAAACACTACCCTTTCCCTTTTCAAAGTTTTTTATTTTAAGTCGTTTTGGTTTTACACAAATTATTTTATTTTTTTTTATAATTCTACATTATAAAAAAAACAAAAAAATGCCACCCTAAATTTAATTAAATATTATTTAAATATACCTATTATCAATTTCCAAATTAGAGATTAGAACAATCATGTTAATTTTTCCAAAAAATAACAAAGAAAAATAGACAAACAACACTCAAATTAAAAATTTTATGGTTTATTTGAAAAAAAAAAAAAATCTAATTATTTAGTATTTTCATAAATTTTTTTTAACTATCAAAAGAAATAATATATATATATATATATATATATATATATCCCTTAGCACCCCAAATAACCTAAAAACATTTCAAACAAAAATTTTAATTTGAAATGTTATCAAAGGATAATAAGGTATAGAATTAATAAAAAATTATCCTCGAAAGAAAATTTTATAATTAAAAATTGTATAGTTACTTAAAATAAAAAAATAACTTGAAAAAAAATTTTCAACATTGGGAATTTTTTTTTTGGTTATTGTGATTTTATTTTTTTTCAAATTTTGTCAAAATAAATTTTTTTTTTTTTTTGAAAAGTTTGTCTAGACATCAAAAACCTCTTATTTTTAATGTTTTAAACACATCATACTTTACTGGAAATTTTTCTGGGGCCCTTTGCACCCCAAAATTGCCTAAAATGCTTGATTAAATAATTTATTCATTATAAAAGTTATTATAACACCACATAGAAAATTTGTTTTATCTACTGATTACTATTCAATATCAATATCTATATTAGATTCTAAATAATTTAAAAATAAAAAAAAATATAAATTAAATTAGAAAAAAAAATCAAATTTTTTTTCATTGCAAAAATTCCACAATTTTTTCAACAAGATTTTTTTTCAATTCTAAATGATTTGGCCAATAGTTCGAGTCAGATTAATAATTGATTTTTTTTTTATTTTTAACTATTTTTTAATTTTTGACTTTTTAAAATCTAGACATAAAATAAACAATATTGTTGAATTAAAGATCATATATCAGAACTTATTTAACAAGATCTGGATTAATTTATTAAGGAAAAATCTAAATATCACAAATATATTATTCAAATTTTTACCAATAACAAAATGAAATAAAAAATTTTGGTTTCGGAGATTATTTTATTATATTGGAATAATATTCAAGAGTTATTTTTTATTTTATTTTAAATTTAGGGATAAATATTTTATCGATTAAAAAGTAATTATTATTTGTTTTATTCCAATTTAATAAATTGAAATTATTTTACAATTTTTTTTTTTTTTTTGATTTTTAATTATTATCTATTGCTTAAATAAAAGTTTTAGAAAATTAATCATATTAAAAATTTAGTTTTGGCCTAAAGAAATAATTTTCATTTTTCTCTTAATTGGATATTTATTGAAATTTTTTCTAAATTAAAAAATTAAATTTCAAAGTAATTTATTTTTTTATTTAAATTTTTTTTCATAAAATTAGCAAAATTTTTTGGTGGTTATTATTAATAAATTAATGTGTTGAGTTTTGAATTACTATTAATGTAATAAAATTTCTGATTTTTAAAAATAAAATAAAAAAAAAAATCTTTAAAAAAAATGTAAAAATGAATAATTATTATTTTTTTTTTCAATTTGAAAAAAAAAATCAATAACTTAACTACTTTATCTTTGAACTATTTTGACTTTTTATTATAATTAAAATCTGGATTAAAGAAAAATTAGAAAATTAATATATTAGTAGATCAAGATCATTTTAAATCTAATTTAAAAAACTTGATGAAATTTAGGCAAATCCGGGGTGCTAAGGGATATATATATATATATATATATATATATAAACCCCAATTCAATTTTTTTAACACACCAATATTAAATTGGTGAAGAAAAAAACTTATTTAATCTATTCAAGAAGATTTACAAAATTAGAACCATTCACTAATTGAAATGTCAACACTTCTTTATAAATCAAAACATTCACAAAACAGTAAATAAATAATTATCAATACAAATAAATCATGGTTGTGTTAAAAATTTTGGAGAGGGCAAAACAAAAAAATATATTGCTAAATTTGTTTAAATTCTATTAGGATTATGGATCGATCAAATGGTTAGATACTACCAACTAATTTTATTTGAGTTATTCTATTTTGAACAACTCAACTTTAACCTAATATCAATTGTTGAAAAAAATTTTGATCCAACGAAACAAATTACGTAATTCAAACAATGAAATGAAAAGAAAAACTAAAAGATGAAAAAATGATTTTATATTTTATAAAAATCTAAATTATCTCCAATTTCAATGAAATTGTATTATTGTGATTGTTTGGAACGTTTGAGCTGTGTGGAAAATTTTGAATTTTAGTTTTTATATATATATATATATATATTAAACACTTGGTAAGGATATCTCGAAATTTGTTTTGTAAAAAGGGGTTTCAGAAACTGATTTTTAAAATCATAATAATAATCTCAAAAAAATGATAATTTTTAGGAAAAAAAAAAATTGTTAAAAATCACCTAATATTAATAAAGACCCAGATATAAGATGTATATAAATAATAAGTTTGGCCTTTTTTATTAAATAAAACAAAAAAATCATCACAGAGAAAAAGATTACCGTTTAAATCAATAAAGTGTAATATATTGAAAATTTCTTCCAATGTAAAAATTATTTTAATAATTATATTTATACATTTATTGGATATTTATAACTATGTGATTTAAAAAAACAGATGGTCATAAAATATTATTGTAAATTTTATATATTGGGGCTTTCAGTTAAACCAGAAGAAAATTTGAAAATTAAAAACTTACAAAGAGGAAAAAAGAACTACAAACTTTTCTGATCCCCTTTCAAATCCAAAAATCCAAAAAAAAAATATCACACCTTTTTACTAAAATTAATTGTAAAACATATATTCGTGTCAAAAAAAGCTTGATTAATTACTCTAAAGTATAGAAAGTTTTCTTTTTATTAGGTATAATTTATTTCCGAGGAAAATAGCAACGTCGTCACCTTTGATAACTAATGATAACCAGTATAATGATTGATAAGAGTACATCCACCATAAAGCTTTTTTTTTTTTTCATTTTTGTGTAGAAAAAAATTATTATCCTGATTCTTGTTCTCATTCCTATTATTATTATTGAAGAATTTAAAGCCGAATCAAGATTCTTTATAACTTAAATTTTTACAAGAATCTAAACGGAAAATCATAAACACCACGGTTATATATGAGAAGGAAATACATTTCCATATTTTTTATTTTTAAAAAGTAAAAACAAAATATTAACAAAAAAAAAAAAAAAATTTAAAAAGGGTTTATAAGAAACAAATGGTAATAAATGAAAAAAAAAAATCCAATGATATCCTGTAAGTAAGAAAACCTAGGATATCTTAACCAAGATGCTTTTGATTCATTTAGTTTAGTTTGACAATTGAACATGGAAGTTACTTTGGGTGGTCTATTGTTGAATTTTAGTAATTTCTTTTTTCTTTTTGATCTCGTTTTTTTTTTTACCCTTGATATTCTTTGTCTTTTTTTTTTTTTTTAAGTTATCTATACTGATACTACATGTTTCAATGTTCCAACATTAACACGTAACGGATTGATCTTTTTTCCACTTGCAGCTTTTCTTCCCAATAATCAAGTAAGTCAGTGAAAAAAAAAAAATAAATAAAAATTTTTATAAAAATTTATATAAAATTATTAAAATTTAAAAAAAAGAGATAAATAACTGCATTAAGGTTGAATTTTTTGTTTTTAAATTTCAATGGCAAGTTGATGAAAAATTTTTGATCTCATAAAAAAATGAAAATTTTTAAGGTTAAATGTATCAAAAAAAAAGTATGATTCTGCACTGAAAAAGTCAATTCTCTTTTTTGAAATCCAAAGCTTTTAAAAGTAAATTTTCACTATTTACCCAGCTTTGCATGAAAGAAATAAATAACCTCAATAAAAATCGCCTGATTCTCTGGTTTTAAATGTGCCCACACAAGAATTCGTTCTCAAAAATGATGATGAATTTGAAGAAGAAGATACCAACAGCTTGGAGAAACCCCTGATAACCATTCGGCTATTGTGTCATGAATGGATATCAGATTGCGAGGAAAGTTTAAGGGGGTGGTGCAGCCATTAATTTTTCTAATTTGCCTTTATATGTAAAATATTAATTCAAAAAAAAAAACTTTTTAATTGGCCATAAAATTCAGAATTTTGTTTATTAAATTGTTTCTGTCACTATGTAAGTTTTAATATAGTGTATTTTGAAGAAATGTTGTTAATTTGAATATTTAAACTTGATCACAAATGCTGAAATAAAGGCCAAAATGTTCCAACCCAAAAAAATATAAATGCCAATGGCTTGTGACAAATAAGCAAATAAGAAGAAGAAAATTGCAGAAATGCCATTATTTACAAATTTTGCGAACACAACCCCTTCGTGTAGTTTTTTCGGGTAGAGGAGTTTAATAATTGAATATGCAAGTGTTTGATTTGCAGAATCAGAAAATCCAAAGCATAGAAAAGTTGTAAATACAAGTATCAAGTTTTCAGAGTCACCCTTTGAGATCCAAACTATACACCCAATAGTTGCCACGATTGTTGACAAGATATTATCGAGAAATATGCCCAGCTTGTCGATTAATAAGCCATTCAAAAAGGAGCCAATAAAATTTGTGATCCCAAATGCAATCATGCAATTTGGAACATTCTTTTTAAGTAGGGTCGAAGGCAAGAGCGCGTATACAATCGATTGGATCATCCCCACCAAGACTAAGATTGGAATAAAAAACAAGGAGCGGAATGAAAAAAAAATTTTGAATAAGGATCGAAATTGCTCTTTTAAAGTGTCAAGTAACGACATCTCTTTTCTTTCAGGGTCACTGCCTTTGTTGTTACGTTCGTCGGGTGTTGGATATTTTTCTTCTTCGAATTGTGAATTTGGATCTGCAATATTTTGAGTTCTGTTGCTTTTTTTTGGAGACAAATTACCTCTGTTGAGACTCAACTCTCCTTCTTCTTCTTCTCCCCCCCCCACCCCTCTTTCCGTAATTTTTTCCTTTTCGCCATTGATAAGCTTTGTGTTTTCATTGTAATTATCTTCGTCAAGTAGAGATTCTTCTTCGTTGTGTCTTGAGGTATCAGAACTTTCATTGTTGGTGTTGGTATTGGTATTGGTATTATAGCTCGGCTTCTTGTGATTGTTTCCCAAGATTTTCCCTGTTTCTGTTGGTTCTTCATCTCCTTGTTGGCTTGATTTGATATTGTCAAGAAAGAAGAAGATTATTTCACCAACAGCCGAGATCAAAAGCAAAACAGTAAACACAGTCTCATCGGAAAGGTTATAATGGTTATACAGAAGAGATGTAATTCCGTTTCCGATCAACACCGAAGAAAGATAGAATGTATTAAAAATGCCTGTGTTTTTTCCTATTTTCTCACTCGGCGAGATCCAAATTAAATAAACACCATTCCCACACCAAAGGAGTGCTGCACCAAAGCCAACCAACGCAGACGCTAGTAAATAATACCACGTGATAAGCTTGATATATGAAGAGACAAAGATGAGATAAAAAAGCCCTCCTAACACTATCGAGTATTTTGGCCCAATATTTTTACAGATCCATGGCGAAATTAAAAGAAAAAATGTAAACGTGGAATACAAAAGAGTGAGCGCAAAAAATCCAATTTTTTTTGAAACCTTTGTTGTCAGTGCTTGTGCAGAAAAAAAGCCAATAAAAAATATACAAAAAGAAAACGAAAAAAGAAGTGTTTGCAAGTTTTGTTTTCTTTGTTTATTCATTTTTGTTCAAATTGGAAAGACAACACTAGTCAACAAATTTGGTAATTCTTGAAAACAAATAAATGAAATTTGTAAAAACAGAGATAAACATTTACCAAAATTGAAACCAGTTAAGAAAATATTTTTGGGTAATTGACTCAATTGTTGTATGTTTTAATATTGAGTGTTTACAATTTCTTGTTTCCACACTAATTAAACGACTTTTATTATTCAAACACAAATTTAAATCCAGGGCTTTAGTTAAACATTGTCGCCAAAACTAACATGGTAAATTTCAAAATTTTGAATTTGGCAAAAATTTTCTTCTCCATTTTTCAGATCTTATTTCCCGTCATTGTATTCGTGAATAACCTTGAAACATACTTTAAGTTTCTAACCATTGATCCAAGGTGTTAAAACGTCTACAGTTTGTAAAAAAAAAACTTATTTCAAAATATAAATCCACTGTCTCAAAATTAAAATCTGTGCTTTTTTCTTCTTCTTGGAACGATAAAGCTTCTAGCGTTGTACCCAATAATATACCTAAGTTCAAATCAGTACTGAAGGTGAACAATTGAACATTTTTCGAAAAATTTAAATTATGTGTGGTACTTGTTGAAAATTATTTTTACGTTTTCTGGTTTTTAAGCAAAATGAAGGTTTTTTTTGATTAGGGTTGTGGAAAGAATTCGTTTCCTTTTTTTCATATAAATTTTCTATTCCTTACCTCTTTTTTACTCTGTTACTTTATATTTGTGCAACTTTTTTTTTCCTTTAAGGGGCTAGTAACTCTGATTTATTTTTTTTCCCAAAGATAATAGAGTAATTATTTACACAAGGGTAGAATTAAACCCGATATACAATCCCATTTATCAACTTTTGAGAGATGAGTTATCATTTTTAACAGAATTATATTTACCAATGAAATTTTCATTAAAAAGATCTGATCCTTTTTTGTTTGTGATTTTTGGATCAAATTAGAAAAAGAAAAATTTGCAAAAAACTTTTATTTTTTAAAGTAATCTCACTTTGAGTAATTTCAAATAGTCTTTTAAATAAAAAACCTTTAATATTTAATATTATTTAAAAATACTGTTAAATCAAATCTAAATATTGAAGCCTTGAAGATCTAGAAAAAATGATCTTCTGTTTTATTCACAAATATTTATTAAATTTCTTGAAATTTAAGAGTTTAAGCATTATTCTTTTACAAACACAAAGAGTATAAAAAACGAACTGATCGTATTAAAATCAGTTATTTGATAATATCTAGTATTTTTTTTATTTATTAAAAGTTTCATTTGAATTCGTTTTATTTGTTGGGAAATATTTAAAAAATTCGAGAAATAATTGTAAACATTATTGTTAAAATTTGGTCTTTGTGTTATTAATAACACACTGAAAGAATTAAGATTGAGTTATTAATTATTGGTTCTAAATATTCAAATGAAAAATTATTTCTTTAGGGTATAAGTTAAATTTTCTAGGTTTTAAAAAAGTATTTTGTGAGAATTTTTAATTTCTTTGTTTGGTTCTTTTTCTCATATTTTTTTATACAATAAAGAGAAAAAATTGATTTGAACTATTCTTTGTCTCAAAAAAAATATATTTTTTCGAATTTAAAATACTTATTGTAATTTTTTGAAATTAAGTAGATTTTTGAAACTGGGTTATTTTAAAACTTAGTGAGTTTTATATTAAAATTGTAGTTTTGGTAAACTTCCTTCCAGGCACAGACAATAAGATTTCTTTCTTCTTCAACGAAAAAACTTTTTTTTTGAAATAATTCCGAAATATGTAGAATTTAGTAAATTTTCAAAAATGAGAAAAATGGATCATACTTTTAATAATATTAATTCATTTCTGAAAATAGCATTAAAAGTAAGTTTATTCTTTGTAGTTAATGGGATTTTTTACTTCATTTTCAATTTCAAGATGAGGTAATATTTTTTTTTGAATTTGCTATTAAATTTACTTGAAGATTTTTTTAATTTACTAGTCGCTAAAGGACTATCAACATTTTAAGTTTTGTGGAAAAGGAAACACAACACTGTAGATAGAAAAATGACAGAGAAGAATAGTTATTAAGGAGAAGACAAACAATTGCAAATGTTCGGTTTTTTTGGGTTTTTTAAGGGAAAGTGTTTTTACCCAAAAACTACTAAAAATTTTGTAACAATACTTTTAAATTTAAGGACCACATTTTCACCTCGGATGTGTTTGCTATTGTCTTTTTTGACATTAATTTCCCAAAAAGATCAAAAATTACCATTTGGGGATAAAAGCTCAACAGGTAAAAACGGTTCAACAAAAGATTTTTAATTGGAAACCCTTCTTTAAAAATTCAACTAAAGAAAAATTAAAAAAATAAAAAAAATAGAGGATCAAAGGCAAAATAGAGGATTTACAACAAATAAAAGTTTTTTAAACTATTATCTTTCGGTAGGTTTTTTTTCTTTGATTGATCAATTATTAAAAATTTTTGAAAAAATTGATTATCTGTGAGATCTCAAAAAAATAATTTTTTAGAACGGGATAGTAAAGCTGATTTAAATTTACTTTATTGTTCCAATTGAAAATAATAACATAAATTATATTTGAAAGTTAATTTGGTTCTACTATTAATTGATTTTACTTTTCACTAAGGCTCCCAATTAAAAATCTGTCTCACCTTTTTTGTAAAAATCAAATAAAAAAATATACTAGATCTCAAAATGTCATTTACAATTTTTTTTTTTTTAGTAATGAGATGATTCTTGATGAATGATATTTCCCCAAAGACCTTTATAAAAGTTGAAAAAATTGAAAATTTTAACTTTTTTTGTTTCAAGAATAAAATAATATTTCAGTTTACTCAATATTAATTTCACAAAAATAATTATTCTTCACTAATAAATATAATACAATTATTTTCCTTCACACCACTTAAAAAAATTTTGTTTTTGCAAAAAAGTTCTATCATCATTAAAAAATATCAAAATTTTCGTATTGGGAAAAAAAATCACTGACCTTAAACAAAAAATTATTGTGTTCTATTACAGAATACAGTCAGTTTCACTTTTAAGGCACAAACTTTCAACGAAATTTAAGGCACAAAAAATCTCAAATTAAGGCACAAAATTTGTAATTTTAATTTTTACAATTTATTTTTACTAGAATTTGAATTTTGTGCCTTAATTTGAGATTTTTTTTGTGCCTTAAATTTCGTTGAATGTTTGTGCCTTAAAAGTGAAACTGACTGTATTGGTTTATTTTAAAGAAAAAATGATAATTATATGTTTTTTTTTATCTATGGAATTTCCTAGCATATGAAAGGATTTGTAAAAGCTGAATATCTGTCTTATAAAAAAAAATAAATCTAATATATTAAAAAATACTCAAATATGTAATAAAATTAAAAAAAGATTTCAACTTGATTATTATCAAAAATATGTAATAAACTTATTTTAAGTTTTTAATAGAATTAATAAATAAAAAAACAAAGATTTTGAGTAAATAAGAGGGGTTAATACCCCCCCTCCCCACACACACACCCTTAATTACCAATTATAACAAAAAATTATAGGATTATTTCGATTGTTTACCTTTTCCAAATTTATCTTTTTAAGTTATTTGATTTGTTAAATATTTATATTTAAAGTGTTTGAAATGGGATAAAATGAATAAAAAAAAACTTTACAAAAAGTGATAAAATTATTCATGATTAGGTCCCAAAGAAAGTAACTTAATCTATCATAATCCAACTTGGATGATTTGATATCAATAGGGGGGAAGTAAAAACAATTTTCCCCAAGTGAACAGAATTAATTATATATCAAGTGGGGCGGGTTGAAATAAATAGTATGTATAATTCATCTAGTTGGTACTTTTATTTGTTTAATGTAGTAAAATTGTTAATTTATTATCATATTTAGCCAAAAAAAATACTCCAAAACGAATTTGTATTTTTGACAATCAATACAATCGACGTATACCTTTTCATATGAAATGTTCAAAATTAAAACTTTAGAAAGTAACCTATTTTATTTAAGATATAAACTAAATTCCAAAAATTTGGACATAATTTAAATGGTTAAAAGAATAGCAATAATTTACTTTATATTCAATTTAGAAATAATTTTTCATTTTACAAACTTTTTCTTTTTTTATCTTTTATGTTTGTTTTTATTTTTTTTTTTCCAGTTACGTAATCTTTTTTCGTTTGATGAATAAATTTTTTTCGATGGTTGATAGAAGGTTAGTGTTGAGTTTGTCAAATTGGAAAATCACATACAATTTGTCGATGATATCTTATCATTTGATCGAATATTATTTCCTATTGAAATTTCAGCAAATTTACTAATACATGAATTTTTCAGCTCATTTCATTATTTTGGACACACCAATTCTTATTTTTGAGTTTTTTTTATTTTTTTTTTTATTTTAGGATGAAAATGATTACTAATAAAAACATTAATATTCAGTTACTTAAATGTAGTTTTATATTACTTTTTCGGAAAAATATAATTAAGGAGTTTTAGTTTGCTTATTTTTAATTTTGAATGTGTCCAAATTTTTGGAATGTGGTTTAGTTTTTCAAATATTTATACCTTTTTATTAAAAATAATTGTGGTACCAATCTAGATGTTTTCAACATAAAAAGAAATAAATGATAGTTATTAAAATTTTGGGTAATAAAAAAAACTTTTAAAGTTTTTTATTTTTATTTTTATTTTTTGTTTAATTTCTTTTATTTCTGGCTTTTTTTTATTTGTTTTATTGGCTTTTTTTACAAATAAAAATTTGTTATTTGATTTTTAAAACCAAATCTATTCTATACATAATAATTTTGTCTACATTATAGCTAGAATAAAAAACAAGAAAAAAAAATTGACAAACCTTTTAGTTGCCTTAAAAAGAGCCAAAAGTTTCTCTAAAAAAAACTATTTTTATTAAAATGATTAAAAGAAATCATTAGAAAATTCTTTTAAATTTTGAAACGATCAAAAAACAAATAACAAGACAAGGAAAATTTTTTCAAAAAAAAATCTCTAAATTTTGTATTTTTAAAATACACTCATATAATAAACATTATTATACATAACAATTTTCAATGAGGTTTACAACTTTAATAGATATTAATTGGAATTGAAAAAAAAATGAAATTTTTCAGTAATATTTTTTCCATTTTTTATTGTAAAATTTTTGAAATTTTTAATTGACTTAGAAGAGAGATAATTTTCAAGTATTTTTTTAATAGTCTAAATAGAAATATATTTTTCAATTTGAAAATAGCACAAAATATTTCAATCAAAAGATATCGCTAAATTAAATTGAAAATCTGATTTTTTATCTGTTTTTGGAATATTTTTTATGATTTTATTTTTTTCCATGTTTGAGTTTTTATATAAACCCCAATTCAAAATTTTTAACACACCAAAATTCGATTTGTGAAAAAAAAAACTTATTTAATCACTTCTCGAAGATTTACCAAATTAGAACCATTCACTAATTGAAATGTTAACACCTTTTTATAAATTACAATACCCACAAAACAAAAAATAAATAATTATCAATACAAATAAATCATGGGTGTGTTAAAAATTTTGGAGAGAGCAAAACAAAAAAATACATTGGTAAATTTGTTTAAATTCTATTAGGAATATTGATCGATCAAATGGTTAGATACTACCAACTAATTTTATTTGAGTTCTTCTATTTGGAACAACTTTCAACTTTAACATAATATAAACCTTGTTGATAAAAATTTTGATCCAACGAAGCCAATTACGTAATTCAAACAATGAAATGAAAACAAAAACTAAAAGATGAAAAAATGATTTTCATATTTTTCAAAAATCAAAATTATCTCCAATTTCAATGAAATTGTATTGTTTTGATTGTTTGGAACGTTTTAGCTGGGTGGAAAATTTTGAATTTTAGTTTACATTCCCGATTTTTTTCTGCAAATTGCTTTAACATAGATTCTTTTTTAAATCTTAATGTTCAATCAAAAATTAATTCATTTCAACTTTTTTCATTAAAAAAATACCCCAAAAATAGGTGTTTTTTTCAAAAGTCAGTATTTTTGAAAAGGGGGGTATTCAGATTTTAATGAGTTTAATAGCTATCCTTTTTTTATTACATAAAATTATGATAACTTTGAAAAAATAATTTATAAAAGAAGTATAACTGAAATCCAATGTATAGTTTTAGCTAACTTTAATTTTATGTATTTAAATTTTCCTTGTAGTGAAGACACAACAATTTTTTGATCTACAAACCAATTTTTGATAATTTTAGCTGATTTCTTCCCTTTTGTTTTTCCTTAAATATTTTTTTGCCTTTTGATACATGGCGATTCTATAATATAAAGATAGATTGTGAATTTTTAAAAAAAAAAAATTATCTTTTTTCCCCTTTCCCTCAACATAATCCTATAATAAATTAAAAAAATAAAATAAAATACAACGAAACAGTAAATGGCTGATATAAAAGAAATTCTTTGTTTTGGTTATGGATGTGTAAACATTTTAAAGAAAATACATTTTTGAAAAAAAAAAAAGGAGGACAACAAAGATAACCTTAGAAATACCATTTTCAAAATGGACACCAAGAGATTTATTCGCAAAATAATTTTCTCAATTTCCATTGGGTTAAAAAGCACAATAGCACTTAGAATTTAAATGGTTGAGTAAAATATTGAAGATAAGTTTGGTAATAAGATTTATGAAAGATATTTTTCACCGTTTGGAAACTGTGTTGGTTGAAACGGTAAAAAAAATTGCCGTCTGGTGGCAAGAGTGCATGTCTTACCCAGGACAAAGTATTTAATTTTTTGGTCATAGTAATTAATTGTTTTTGTTTTTCGCTTTGTGTAAACCAATATTTTTCAAAATCAAAGTTTTTGGGATCAAAATTGAAGACTTTAGAAATTTTCTTCAAATGCCGACCAGAGTAAATCCTTGGAAGCCTTTGGTTCTTGCCAAACGAATTTTTGAATTCTTCAATTTGCTTACACTGAGGAAGAATTAAGGCAGTTTCAAATGGCACACGCCAGTCATATTTTATGTTTCCATAAATGATTCTTTTTTGGAATTTTGACAGTGGAGAAAGGAATTTTGGCTTTGTTAAATTCATAAAAAGGTTCTCCTTCTGATCACCAAGAACAAATTGGTTGCATGATCTCCCAAGTTTGGGTGCAACCAAATTAAAAATTTTCCCAATTTTTTTCTTGTCGTTCAGATTTCTTGCGCCCAAGTGCGGGCTACAAATCGCCATATAATTTTCCAAAGCAACATTTTTCTTGTCAAACCATTTTGATTCGTCTAAGACACCTAAGGCATAACGAGAAATCACGCCACCCATACTATGGCCGACAATTGAAAATCTAAAGTCTGTAGCTTGTCCTACGTGATCCCTGATTTCTTGGGCAACCCTTTGACCAGATCGATCAATACCAAAAAATGACTTTAGGCCATCGTTTAATTTGGTGACATAAATACTTGCCTCAACCTGTGGATATGCCTTTGATCGTTTTGTTAACTCTTTTTGAAGCCCAAGCATACCAGAGTGGTGGCCACCGAAGCCATTAACAAGGAAAACGAAATGCTTTTTAACTAATTGTATTTGAAGATCAAAATAAATGTTTTTTTTTGTTTGATTGGAAAACCAAAAAGATGAAGAAAAGAAAAATTTCCTTTACAATTACGATTGATGGTGTTTATAGATTTGTTCATCACTTTTTCTACGAGTCCGTAAAAAGAAAATCAAAATAGAAAAAAAAATATTTTTATCAAGTATATTTTTGAGAAAAATGAGTTTTGATAGCAAATTCTAGGTTGAATTGATTCACCCATACAAAGTTTGTTTTTGATTTTTGAAAGACAACTAAATAAGATTCTTGTAGATTTCATCAAAAACCTTCTTTTGATTTTACTCCTTGTTATTTTTTAAGGGACCAAAGTCCTGATAAAAAAATTATTCAAAAAAAGTTACCACTTCTTGAAATTGAAAAAATCAATAACAAATCTGAGTAACTATGAAGGCAAAGCTTATATTTAAAGCTCTTTTCAGAAATGAATTATTGCATTTAAAAAGTTGGATCCATTTTTTATTCTTTTGGGCAAGTTCAAAATTAACTGAATGTACAGTTTGTTAAATAACTCGTGTTGACTTAAATATTTTTTTTTTTTAACTTTTACTGTTGTTTTATCAAAAATCAATTTTTAAGTGTTGTTTTTCAACTTTTTTCATGTGTTTTCTTTTTTTGTTTGTTGTTGAAATGAAAAGTTTTCAAGGGTATGTTTAATTTTAAAAAGGAAAGTCTATCTTGATGATATTATTGTCATTCGCTCAAGTCATAAAAGAAATTTTTATTCAAAGTTTTCAAAAATATTATCTCTATTATTTTGATTGAAAAATTGAAAGATCTTGTTATAATCAATGAAAATTGATCTTTTGAGAGATTTAATTTCCTCTCGTTATTAAACTTGTTGAAAATGAATTGATTTATAAATAATTTGGTCATTGTCCGTGTTCTTTTAGAATTTTAATCTGATAATATATAGGCTAATTAAATTTTTGATTCAATATGAAATATTCTTTCATTGAGGATTCATATCTCATCCAATATTGGGAAAAAAAAGAATGAAAACAAATAAAGAAAGTCAACCAATTACAAAAGATGATTTGAAGACGATAGGTAAAAGGAAAAAGGGAAAACGAAATTTTTTTTTATTGATTTTTCTCAAAAAAACTTTGAAAAATTGATATATCATTTTTACAAAATGTGGAGATACCAGTAAAATAGGTTTTAAGAAAACCTATTATCCTTTTTATTGATTTTTTTTGTATTTATTCATATTTAAAGATTTGGTTGTTGTAAATTTTGGTCTTGTTTTGTTTAAATTTGGTTGAATTAGATCTCTTTTATCAGGAGATTGGACTTGAAGGTTGTAGAAAAACACTTTGATAATATTACCTATTGTAAATATTGTTTGATTTGAAAGTATAGTTAAACTAAACTGTATTTTTCGTAAAACACAAAATAAAAACCAAAAAACACAGTTAAAGAAAAAAAAACATTTTTAAAAAAAAAACACTAATAATTTTCAAAAAAACATATTAAAACTTCTTAAAAACACAAAAAAAATCGTCAACACTGGTTATTTAACAAACTGTACAATTATTTTTTAAAAAAAAATGATTTTCAAAGAAGAAAAAAAAAATGTATTGTTGCAAAGGGAATGTACAAAAATATACCTTAAACTAGAACCAGTCAGATATCCAAATAATTCAATATAAAAATATATTTCATTTCAAAAAAAATATAGAATTGTTTAAAACATGTAAAAAATATAATTTTTCAAATTCAAAAAATTCTTTTTTAATTTTTTTTCATTTTTTGAAAACTGAAAACAACTTTTTTCAAACTTTAAAGAAAAAATTTTTTTCCCAAATAAATCAAAATTTTATTGAGAAACTTTTTTTAAACTTTTTTTGAATTTTGATAGATTTAATCACCTATACCTCGTTTAGTTTTATTAGTTAAGATTTAAATTGAAATTTTCATCAAAGAAAATTAATTACAAAATAAAAAAATTTTCTTACAAAATCAATATTAACCAATATAAAACTAAAAATATGTTATAAATTTTTCAAGAATTTACTTAATTTCGAATAAAAAATACCTTTTTTAGTTTTTTTTTATATTGAAAACATTTGAATTTTGAAATTCAAAAAATCGGGACTCAAATTAATTAATTGTTTAATTGAAATAAACCCATCAATTTCCTGATCCAAAGCACAAATTACAAAAAAAATATTTTTTAAAAGATTTCAACAAGATTTCATTTTATGATTAAAAAGACCAGTTCCCTTAAACATCAATTTATCAAAATTTCCCTCGTTTTCAAATTGAGAATATTTCGATCATACAAAAAAAAAACAAAATGTATTAATTTGACACGTTTTGGACACCATTTTAACCTTTTTGTGTATTTTTTTAAGTTTTCGATGCCAATTATGATTTTTTACACTTTTTGACAAATTCTTTAAGGGTGTAAGTACTTTTTCCCATTTTGAAAATTTCTAATTGTGTTAACATTACTGAAAATTATTTTTTGAGTACCAACAGATATTGAAACTTTAAAACCAAAACACCATCCACTAGTCTATTCCTGAAAAGAATCAAAGTGATTCAGAGCTGAATCTTAAATTTTTTGATTTTTTGAACATTTTTTTTTTGATTCAATTTTTGGTTTTATTAAATTTTGTTTTCGATCTCGAGATGTGTTTCTACGAATGATTGAAATTAATCAAACAGTAAACCAAAAAAAATACCCAAAAAGGTGTACATTTGTAACAAATGTTTTCTTTTAGAAGACCAAACACGAAATATCACCATTCCAAATAAATTTGTTGAAATCAAGAATGAAAAAAAAAAAAAATCGATAAAAGCCTATTTTCGAAAATTGGTTTTCTTTATCTTCTTAATTTGGATGGATACAGACTATTTTTTCCTTGGATTTCTATCACCATTACTATTTATTATTATTTTAAAAAACCATTTGTGACAAATTTGCATTCAAAATTCAATTTTAAATTATTTTTATCAAACAAATCCAAAACAAAGAATACTATTTCAAAAATTAAAATAAATGGGTTGAATTCTTGGAATCGAAAAACAGTTACAAAAGATTCAAATCAAAATAATTGAAAAATTCAATTATAAATTTTTATCAGATTCGGAATTTTTTTGAGTTCTCATTTTTATTGAAAATAAATCATTATAAAATCAAACAAATTTGTCCAATAAACCCTCACTCTCAAGAAGTATTAAAAAAATCTCGGATTTTCTGAACTAAAACTAGAATTAGAGGACATAAATGAAAATGAGGATTTTTAAATTCATTTTGGAAATTCTTTCGAAATAAACAGTCATTTGTTTTTCAAAAATTTTCCAAACAAACATAATTGTTTTTATCAAGAATTAAAAATAAAACCAAATAAAGAATAAGTAACTGTGTAAAATTTTATAGATAAGATCAAGTAATAAATGATTTTTATTTATTTTTTTTTGATCAATTTTTTCATTTTTTTCATTTGTGTTTTTTTGTTGGTATGAAAATATCTTCTACTAGGATATATTCCACTTTATTATTTATTAAAATATAAATGTATTTGGCTAAAGAAATAAATTGAAGAATTCAGTTTCACATAAATGGTGGCACTCAAAAAATGAAAAGTGTACTTACCCCCTTAAATAAAAACTTAATAAACATGGTTTCTTAATTTTTTAAATTATTTCAAAATTTTAATCGAAAATATTACTTGATGGAATTTCTTTTAAAAATAAATTCTAGAGATCAAGCGAAAATTATTTTGAAACTGTTAATTCCTCAGAAACTTTTTTAATGTTAAAAACAATTTTAGGAGGTAAATACTACCAGAAGTGAAAGTGTAATAGAAACGGTAACATTTCACAAAAAAAAACATTATTCAAACATCTAGTAAGCAATGAAAAGCATTAAAGTATCGGTGGAAGAAAATATTTTATTGAAAAAACAAGTATAAATTGTGTAAGAAGAACAATTTTGATTAGAATGTAAAGAATAATTCTTAAACTGAGACATGAACAACAGACTGTTCAGGTTACATCAAATTTTTTATTATTTTTTTTTTTGGTAGAACAATATTTTGTAAGATCAAATTTATTTTTTTTTTAATCTTTTGTTTTTGATCAAATTTGTTTAATATCCATTATCTTTAAGCCAATCTGCAAATTTACCACAGACACTTGAGCAGTTACCAGTTTGAATACCGTCTTTGTATACACCAATTACAAGTGCTTTGTTTGCTTTATAAACAATGACACCATCTTGTCCTTTTTTTCCTTTAAGAAAGTCTCCTCCACCAAGGAAAATATATTTGATACCTCCAACTTTGATACCAGTTGAATAGAGGGAGTCTGGATCTTCAAATCCTTTGATCATCATATTGACTTCGTCTGTTTTGAGGTTCATTCCTTTGGTTTGTGCCCAGATGCTTCCATCAAGCCCAGCAAGTGCACCCAAGGTAACCTATTATGCATTAATTGTGTAGTTTGTAGATATTTTAAGTTTATTAAGAGGAAAGAAACAAGTTTTTAATCTTTTTGAAGGGAAAATATTTAAAGAGAATTTAGAAAAATAAGAAATTTACATGACCAGATCCGACAAGTGATGTTTCAACGTAACTATCCCAAGACATTTGAAGTTAACTCTAAAAAATTTTAAGAAAAATAAAAAAAAAAAAAAAAAGAAAAGTCAAAAATTTTTAAACGAAGAAAAAAGGTATAAAATTAATATAAGGTTGTGTATTTGTTTTTGAAGAAAAAATTATTTTATAAAAAAGTGGAAAAAAGAAAAAAGGGAGTAAAAAAAAAAATAAATAAAGGTATTTTATGTGGTATTTTTAATAAAAAAAAAAAAAAAAAAAAAAAAAAACTAAGAAAAATATAAAAAAAACAAACTTAATAAATTTACTAAATAAAAAAAATGAATTTCGATTCACTGATTTCACTTAAGTTAGGGTATGAACGATTTATGTGAATAATTCAAAAAGGTAATAAATTTGTGTCCAATAGACTTGTGTGTTTTTCGAATTCTGAAATTTTCAGATATTAATCGTCTAACTTAGCAAAAACAATTCTCAACAAATTGCAAATCGGATTGTTTTTAATCGAAAAAAGGGTGAGAAAGAATATGATCATTCAGCAAAAATTTTTTCTTTTAACTATGTTATACTCTTTGTGTATTGAGCTTCTAATATTAACAAAGATTAAAACACTCTTTGAGAAACAATACAAAACTTTTCTATTTCATTTTTGAGGAAATGAAGAACAAATTTGACAAACACAAAATATTTCTTCGATTGTACACTTCTACTTTTTCTCATAAAAAAATTTTGACATCCCTAAAGTTGTAAAAGAGTTTCAATTACTTTTGAAGACTTAAAAAAACACTAAGGAAATACCCTTTAAACTTTTCGAACAGTTTTTACATTGACACTATTTGAGATCGAATAATTGTTTTGATTGTTTTTTACTAATATAGCATTTATAAGAGGAAATTTTCTTGTATTTTATTTAACCGAGTTAAGATTGGCTTTGAAATTTTGTGATCTGTTTGACAAGAACAGTTTTTAAAAAAAAAAACCTTAAAAGTATGATATTGAGGGTTAATTACTTACAAATTTCTAAAACCCGACGAGAAAAGTGTCAAAATGTTTTCTTGTTTATGTTCAAAGCAAGACTTGTTCTTCACTATCGTCTTGAAGAAAAAAAGCAAAACTGGAAAAAGAGTTTAATACCTTTTGTAATTGTGATCATTAAAAGAAACGCAAAATTACAAATACGTTCGAGATAAAAAAGGAAAAACAAATTATAGTCAAAGTGAAGGCACTAAATACAATTACACCTTTACTAATACAATCATTTAGAATGGGACATTTTTTGGGTTATCAATTATCAATAATTTGTGTAAAAATTGACTCTTTTTAAGATCTCCAAAACCACTAGACTTCTATCTATAATCTAGATGATTTAAATTTTCATTACTGATATATTGCAATTTGTGTTTGGAATTTTTGCTTGATTATCCTTTTTGAAATTTTAATGCTCTAGCTTTGAATAAAGCCTTTTATGAAGTCAAGCGTTCATAAACTTTGTAAAATTATTTGTTCTTCAAAATATTCTTTGACTTGTACTGTTTGATAAGAAACAGTTGGAAGATTTATCAAAAGGAAATTGAACTTAAAAATTTTAATGAAATTTATTAGAATTTATCAGTATTGTTTTGGGAGATAATAACACAAATAGGTTATTCTTGGAAGTTAATTTGTTTCCACTTGGAATTGATTTTGCTTTTCATTGTCAGTAAGGTTTTCAATTTTTTTTCAATTCAAAATACTGTTATCAATAAAATGAGGTATAGAAAAATTATAATGTGTGTTTCAAAATAAAAAGCCAGTTATTTTTGTTAGAGAAGACCTATACACTAACCGACAAAAGAAATTTATAATAAACCCTAAGTTAAACAGGGGTTTGGTTTTTTAAAGTTCTATTATTTAAGGAACTAGTCTAAAAATTATGGATCAAATGGTAAAATTTGTCTTAAAAAATAGAGTTAAATTTTTCATCACTAATTTAATTATCAAAAAAATCAAAAAAATAAAAAAAAAAAATTGAGTAAATATTTTGAAAAGATTTGTACTAATTACATTATTAATTTAAAATTTACTGATAATATCAAGTATTTTGCTTTCAAAATCAATTTATACTTAGGTATAATATTGGGTAATAAATTAGAAGTTACATTTGGAACAAGAAAAAAAAAATACGGATTATGTTTTGATACACAGATTATAGTCGTTTCACATGCATGGTTTTGATCTCTGTGGGATTGAAGTTTTTCCCCTATTTATATATATATATATATATATATATATATATATATATAAATTCAAAAGAATTGGTATAACACAAGCTCAGATATGGGCCAAAGTTTAAAGACCGAAATAGATTCTAAAAGTTCAATAGGATTTCTAAAAAAATATTCTCTTTTTAAAGATATTTTTCTATTTTATTCTCAAGACTTTAGTATCATCAAAGGAATTACTGTCTTTCTGAATTTTATGTTCTCTGAAAAAGAAATCCAATACTTTAAAATGAAAAATACGTTAACTGATCCACTATTAAAAGTAAGTCAAAAAATTTATTTTTTTTTTGAGAATTTTAAATGAAAATTTTTAAAAATATTTTCTTCTTTTTATTTTGTAAATTATAAAAATCATAAGCACCTGAACACACTCTAAAACACCACATACCACTCGAAATACCCCTTCTTCACTTCGCATATATCCCAAATTTTGTTTAGAAATTGTAATAAATAATGATAAATTTTTTTATCATTTAATAATGAAAAAAAAGCATTTATACAAAAATCTTTTTTGAAATCTCTCCCAATTTTTTAACACACTCTTGTTTATTTTAGGATTGATAATTATTTATTATTTTTTTTTTTTAGTGAGTATTATAATTTATAAAAAACTGCAAACACTTCAATTAGTGAATGGTTCTCTCTCATTATTTCTTTGAGAATTGATTAAATGAAATGTTTTTTTTTTAAAGTTGAATTTAGGTTTTTGTACAAATTTCGAATAGGAGTTTATATCAACATTTAATGAGATAAAATAAATTATAACCTTTTGATTTTTATTCCAACAATTGCATTTATTATCCAAGCAAAAAATTTATATTTTCCATTTATGAACGCACTTTTCATTTTTTATTTTTTTTTTTTAATTTTTTGTCTTTTTCTTTTAAATTATTGAACAGAAAATCAAAATCAATTTAAGCTATAAATTATTTATCAAAAACAAGCTAAATAAGTTTGATAAAAAAAAAAACAAATACTTCAGTTTCATAAGAAATTTTTACTAAACAATATATTTTTATTTTTTTCATAAAATCCCCCTTATCAAATTTAGAGAAAAAAATCTTCAAATTTGTCAATTGTTTTTGATAAGTTGAAAATTCAACTTTAAATATATAAAATTGAAAAATATAAATTTTTTGTTGGATAATAAATGCAATTGTTGGGATAAAAATCAAAAGATTATAAAATATTTTATCTCATTAACTGTTATAAAAAGATTCGAAATATTATTTTTTTTTAAATAGGAAAATAAAAAACAAAAATTCTCTTAAATTCCATTATTTGAGTTCTGAATTTTTTAAATTTCTTTTTAAAATCAATTTTATTTAAGAATTTTCTTACAATTCTTTTTATTTTTATTTATATTTTTTTGGAAAATATTGTAATTAAGAAATACCAAATTTTTTTAAAAAATGGGTATAATAATAATACCTGCTTAAAATCAGTTTGACTTTTAAGGCATAAACTTTCAAAAAAATTACGGAAAGAAAAAATCTTAAATTAAGTCACACAATTTGGGAATTTTTTTTATACAATTTTTTTATAATATAATCCGAATTGTGTGTCTTAATTTGAGATTTTTTTGTGTAATAAATCTCATAGAAAGTTTGTGTCTTAAAAGGTCGAATTGGCTTTATTTTTTATTATTAAAGTTATTTTAAAACTTAGTAATTTTTTATCCCATATTTTTATGTACACTTTTGAGAGAAAAAAAAATAATTATTTTTGTTCAAAGAAATATATTTTAGAAATTATTTTAGAAATTATTTCGATTACAAACTTTAATAAAATTGATAAAAATGTTATCAAAATTTTAAAAATGATAATTAATATGAAAATAATATTTAAACTAATTCTTGTTTTATATTAAACAGATTTTTTACTTCTTTTTTGAAACAGTCTATTGATTAATTTTTGAATTTGTCATTAAATTTACTAATATATTTTTATTATATCATTCCCACATAAAAATAAAAGAAAATAGTAGAAACAAAAGGTGTTCAAATTCATTTGATTGTTTAAATTAAAATACAATTTATGAATAAACGTTCTAAACTCCGTTTCAGTAAAAGGGACCATACATTTTTTCAAATATCAATTATTTTATATAATTGAACGTTGAAGAACAAAAAAGAAATAAACAGAATAATACATATCAAAGGATAGTTGATATATATCTGAAAGAAAACTAATAAATCAATAGATTTTCTGAAAATTGAAAAATTCAAATTCTTAGGTTAATATTAAGAAAAACAACAATTTTCGTTTTGGAATTCAATTGGTATTGGACTAATAAACAGGAAACAATTTTAAATTCATTTTTTAAACTTTTCTTTTACAAATAAATTTCCCCAAACGAAGTAGGTTGGTATTTATGATCTCTATTTGAAAAAGGAAATGAAAATGAAGTGAAAATTTTTCACATTTATTATTCATCATCTCAAGATCAAAGATCGAATAGAATTCCAATATAAATCAATATGATTTTTCAACAATCATTTCCACAGTTTCAATAACCTTAGAATAATACATTTCAACCAATTGGCTATTGATCTTACAATAGAAAAAATTTTTTGCAACTGGATGACGTTTTTAAAAAAAACAAAAAATAACAATGTGCAAAAATGTAGAAAAAATGATTTCAATTTTGTAAATTTCCAAAATAAATTGTTTCTTATAATATCTTTGCAAACCCTTTAAAAACACGTAATTCGTCCATTACAACTGGCCCCCTTGGACAGAAAAATAGTTTATATTATAAGAAAAATTATTTTTTTTAAAAAAAAACACATCCTCAAATAAGATATACAAAGCAACCCCATTTGTTAAATTATTAATATACGACAGTTGACTCCAGTTACCAGAATCTTTTTAATTCTTTTACCTTTTCAGCTTTTTAAGTTCACTCAAATTTGGTAGATATAAGCTCTTTTTAGCATTAAGATAATTAAATTAGTAGCTTTAAACCATAAAAAAACTCGGGAATTTACAAGAAGATCTCTGTTTCATCAAATGAAAAAAAAAATTCTAAAAATAAATTTTAATGATTAACACCATTTCAAAAAGTGTGACTCACCTGAAATAATATTTTAAAATGTATAAAAACACACACACACACACACACACACACACACACACACACACACACACACACACACACACACACACACACACACACACCTATATATATATATATATATATATATATATATATAATTACAGCCAGTCCCACTTTTAAGGCACAAGCTTGCTACGAAATTTAAGGCACAAAAAAAATCTCAAACCAAGACACAAAATTCATGTTCTAGTAAAATAAATTGTAAAAAAAATTCCAAAATTTGTGTCTTAATTTGAGATTTTTTTGTGCTTTAAATTTTGTAGCAAGTTTGTACCTTAAAAGAGGAAATGACTGTAAATATTCAACAAACAAAATAAATCTGATTTCTAATTAACTTTTAAATCACCCTAAATATATAAAAACGCAATATTTTAAAAAATAAAACCCAAAAATAAAAAAACTGAGTCAAAATTTCTGAAAATTGTATTACATATTTTCTATTATGGAACTTTTATTGAAAAAAAATTAATAAAATATTTTTTGTTAATAATTAAATTTATTTTCAAAAACAATACATAGTCTCAAAATTCTTAGTGATTATTTATCTTTTCGAAAATCTTTTTTTTGCACTTCCTTTGCCAAAAAAAAAAATCAAAAAAAAAAAACAAGGAAAAAAAAAAAAACAAACAATTTTTTAAAACAAGGAAAACGAAAAACAAATATTTGAAAAAGAAAAAAAAAAAAAATATTAAATTAGAAAAAAAGATTTTGATCCAAAAATTTGAAAATATTTTTTTGATAAGAATATGGATAAAACCTCTGTATTAAGATTATTAAAATTCTAAAGTTGGTCAAACTTTTTAAAAAATAGTTTAATTTTCTAAAGGAAAACAGTAATTTTCCTATTTTTTGGTTATTATAATTCTTTGTAATTTACTGGAATTTTTTTTTTTGATTGTAATGGGATATTGGATCTTTGAAATCAAAATATCATTCTTCGCTAATCTATTTAGGAAAAAGAACACAAACCAAAAGTAAATCAGAATTGATTTTTTAATTTTTAATTTTTTCTTACAATTTTTCTTTTAAATAATTAGATTTTATTCAATTCTGTTTAGGATCCAGGAAGGCGACCAAATGAATCTTTGATATTAACAATTTAACAAACTAATATAATATATAGGAGGTGTTTATTTTCAACAAATTCTTTCTTTAAGAATACCAAATCAATAAGATAAACATATCCAAATGAACTTGTTGAAATCAAGAATGAAAAAAAAAAAAAAAAATAGAACAAAACCTTATTTTCAAAGATATGTATTCTTTTTCTCATCTAAATTTGTATGAATCCAAAAAGGTAATTACCATGACCCATGTACAATTTGTCTTTTATTATTATGGGGTTAAACTTTTTTTAACAAATTTGTTTTCAGATTCTTTTTTCAAATATTTATTATCAAAATAAACCAAAACAAAGAATACTGTTTGAAAGATTATAGGAAAAGGGCTGAATCATTGGAATCAAAAAACATTTACGAAAGATTTAACCCAAAATAAAAGAAAAATTTAGAAGTAATTTCAATCAGAATTCAGAATTATTTTTAATTCTCGTTTTAATAGAAAAAAAATAATTTATAAAATCAAATCAATTTGTTCAATAAATCTTTTTTCATAAAGAAGAATTGAATAAATATCCTATTTTCTGAACCAACGAATTTTTAGACAAATTAATTGAAAATTAGAATTAAAATCATTTTTGGAATATCCAGTATAAATAACAAGTAATTTGAAAATGAAAAAATTTCCCAATAAAAAGTTTTTCCATGAAGAATAAAAAATAAAATCAAATAAATAAGAAGTAATTGTATAGAATTTTACAGATAAGATCAAGAAATAAATGATTTTTATTTATTTTTCCTTGTTCAATTTTTTAATTTTTTTGATTTCCTTTTTTTAAATTTGGTATGTAAATATATTATATATGGAAAGATGACACACCATGTAATTTTATTTAAAGGATTCTATGTTATTTGGTTCAAGAAAGGATTTGAAGTTATTTGGTTCAATTTATCAGAAACGGTAGCAATTAAAATTAGTAAAATGTACCTACTGCCTTAAAAAGAATTCAATTTTTAAAATTACTAAAGATGATGTCGTTCTTTTGTTATTTTAAGAATAACACTTGTCAAAATAAAAGATAATTTAAAAAAAAAAAAAAACCTTAAAAAACAAAATATTTTATTGAAAAATAAAAAAGATAGGTGACGAAGAAAAAAGGAAAAATTTTCAACCAATCATTTCTGCAGTTCTTTTGAGATCATAAGGTGAATTTTGATTTAAGGCTGGCTGTAATCCATAAATAAATATATTTTTAATCAAAAAGAAAAGATATTTTGAATTACAAAAATAAAAAGAAAAGAACAAATTTTTCATTCTGTTTTTTTTTTTTTTTCCTTTGTTTGGTTTATTTTTCGTTGTTTAAATAATTAATTCAGGCGATCTAAATCGCTCATTCGTTTTAAGACTATTTTTTTGCTTGTTTCTTGGATTTCACCTGTTAAAAACATTTCATCCATAAGTGCATAACATTTCCAGAAATGAAAAACAATATCAAGTTCACATACATTTCCAAAATAAGCATCAAGTGACTGATGTGTTTCAAAGTTAATGTTAATTCATGAATGACAAATGATAGTGGATAATAAACATGAAAGAATGAAAAAAAGAAAAAAAAGAAAAAAAGAAATTTTTAGATGTTTTATTGTTTAAAAAAAATCAGGAAAAAGAGCGAAATTAAAAAGGAACGAAAGTTCGTGGGTTTTGAATTTTTATTCAAACAAAAATAAAAATTTTGGGTGAATAACACAAAATCGAAAAAAAAAAAGAAAATGAAAAAGAAAATGTAAAAATGATTACTTCTACAAAAAGGTGGATTGATTCCAATGCAGCTAATTCGTTATCGGTTGTATCAACACACATGCCAAAAAAGAGACCAGCATATCTACGATATACGATTTTATAGGTTCGGTACTGTAATTTAACAAATATTTATATTTAAAGAATCCTAAAACAAAATTAGAAATAACAAAAAACCGAAGAAAAAGGAAAAAAAAAAAAAAAAAAGTAATTGAGAATTATGATTGGCTTACCTCAATAAAATTAGCAAGCTTTGGATCTCTGACATTTACAAGCTTATAAAAATCTGAAAGTAGTTTGTTTTTTTCTTCATCACTACATGGGAAGTACCAACGAGACAAACGTGTTTTGCCTTGTCTATTTTGAACTAGAATATAGCGGATCTAAAAAAATTTAAAAAAGAACATAAAATTCAGATAGCCGATAAAAAAAAATTATTAAATATCATTTCTTTTTGTTTTCCTGTTTAACACAGTCAAAAAAAAGTTTTGAAAAGAAAAAAACTATTACCATTAGAAACAAAAAAATTAAAAAATGAAAAAAATAATTCTTACACACGACAAGAATAGCACAAAAATTGTAGTCACTTTTTTTCCTTAGCAACACTTTGTTTTTTTAAAATTGTTCCAAATTTTGAAAGGAATTAGAAGATCACAATGCAACAACTTTCAATTTAAAAGTTTTTACAAGTTATACTTTTAAAAACATGTAATTTAAACAACTTTCCAATTTTTGGTTTTCATAAAAAGAGTTTCAGGTTATTGAAAGTTTACAAATATTTTTCTTTGAGATAACTTTCAAAAATTTCAATTAAATTCAAAATGCTATCTTTTGTTAATTATTATTTTTATCCCTTTTTTCGGCTTACAAAAGTTTGTATCAAGTATTTGAAATTTGAAACAATATGAAAGAATATCAGAGACTGAAATCTTGCAGACTGTCAGCCTGAAAGTTGGAAAAAGTCTTGAAAGTATTTGTATGGATTGTGCTATTCTTGTCGTGCATTTGTTTTTAAAATTGAACTAAATGTCCTATTGAAGATAAAATTCAAGAACAAGAACTTTTTGTATTATTTGTACGGAAAAAATGGAAGACTTGAGAACTTATGGTATTTTCGTTAAAACAAAAAATCTTGTTCTTAAAATAACTTGTTAAGACTTGGTTAAAACTCTATTTAGAAATTAACCCAATGTTCTCTTAATATTCAAATATTCGCACGCTAAATGATTAAAGATATAGACCAATAAACAATAAGTTAAGATAACATTTGTCCCTTAAGGTTTACACCATACTCAAGACCATCTTTTTTCTATCCAAAACAATGTAAGACTGTATTATTTAAGTTCCTATATGATCGTTCTTCGATTTGGTATGTATTTTAAAAGATTCAAAAAAGGCTAAATTTTGAATTTATTTTATATTTTTTTCAGAAATCTGATTTGACAAGTCGAAAGCAGAGAGACTAGAAGTTAAATTATCAAAAAAATTTTGATTTATAGTTTTCCAATCAAAATTTTTTATTAGGGTTTGGCTTTATTAGGTGCTTTTCAAAAATGAATTTTTTGATTTTTGTAAGGAAATTGAATTAAAGGGAAAGGAAAATATCAATTTAAAACCCAAACAATATTTTATATTAAAGAGCTTTTTATTTATTAATCTTACACTCACCAATTCTTTTTTTCCGAAAAAAAAATTAAATAAATTGTAATTTACCCTAGTAAAAATATCCCATGTTTATAACTTTAATCCATTATATAAATTTAACTCTTACAAATAATATTTACTCAATTCTAAACTAAAAGAAACAAACCAATGTAGTGAAAACAGCATATAAACTGGTAACATGGTTCTTTAAAGAAAATTTAAAAAAGAATTCTGAAGATATTGAAAGATTAAAAAGAAATTTTTAGACAAAAAAATGTGCATAATTGATTTCTCAGAAATTTTGTAAAAAATCATTTAAAATTGTAAATCTCAGAAAATTTGTGAAACAAAAGCATTTAATATTATTGAATCATTTACATTAATCAAAGATCAAACCTAATTAGTCAATTTATTTCCGAACCAAGAATATATACCCCTTTCTCTATCTTCAAATAAATAAGTCTGAAAAAAAAAAAAAAATAGAGTTAAATTTTAGTAATGGGTTAAAGGTTGTCAATATGGGTTATTTAAACCATCGTAATTGCCTTTTAAAACCACTATTAAAATTAATACCAAGTTGAAGATCGATTAAGCTAATAACTAAAATAATACATAATGACACCTTTCACAAGACATTTTTTTTTTAAATTTCAAGGATTGTGAATCTTCAATTCGTATTTCAACAAAAAAAAAAAAAAAGAAAATAAATTCATTTTTTACTCAATATCAAAATTTCTACTAAAGAAGAAGATTGATCAGATAAGAACAAAAATAACATGATCTTAAAATAAAAACATTTTTTTTTCAATTTTCAGGGAAAGTAAACTTTCAGGGATAAACAAACTAAAAAAATTATCTAGTTAAATTATACATAATTTCAAAAAAAAATTAAGGTATCTTTAATATGAAAAATAAATATAAAAAATCTAATTACAATATAAATAGCACATTTTTATGACCATTTTTGTAAATGGATTATTGGATTTCAAAATTTGATTCATTTCATTAATTTTCACCTTTACAAAATCCATAAAATTCTTTAATTATTTCAATAAAAAATTATTTTCTTTGAAAAAAATCCCATATTTTATGAAGAAAATGTATAAAAACACACTTTAAAATTTAAAAAATAAAACTCTGAAATATCCAAGGTAAAAAAATGCACCCCTTTTCAAAAAAAAAAAAAAACGATAATTATTACTATTTGAAAAAAAAAAAATGGAAGCTCTTTCGCCAACACAAATTTCAAATCATTTTTTTCTTTTTTTAAATTAAAAATTATCAGAGAAAAAAAAATCAATCTATTGAATTAAAAATATCATCAATTTTTTTTTTTAAAATTGTGGTTATTTACTACTAATAGCTTTAAAGAATAACCATTTAATTGGATTATTTTGAACTCAGATATTATATCATAATCTTCTAATTATAGAGAGTTTGAAATAATATACAGACAAAATGTACCAATAGATTGTAATACTATTTTTCAAATCTTTAAATATTATCAAACAAATAACCAAGTAATAATTCTAATAAAAAGATATTTGAAATATTCTATAATAATTTTTGGAAAAATATCAATTCATTCCAAGTCTCTTAATAATTGTAAAAGAAAAATAATCTTTAGGCTACCCAATAAATTGTTCTGGGTTAGTTGTATTTGTAAAGAGTGACTTGAAACTAAAAATTTTATTGTGAAATTACACTTCTTTTTTGACAACACCACATAATTCTAAAAAATAAAAATTTTGAGAGGGTCTTATTTCATACTATCCAATTTTCAAAAAACGTTAAAAAGAATTATAAATTGAAAAAATTCAATGTTTTTTATAAAAAAATTCATGTTTTCTTCATTATCTTTACATGTACTCAAAGTTCTTGAATTTGAAATTATGTTATTTTTTCAAAGATAAAAATAAATTTAATCTAATTTATTCTTATTTGCTAATATCATACATTTCACAGAGTAATGATTTTGTAACATTTTAAAGAAAAAAATAAATCATTTGAGAAATGATTAAATGGAAAAAAAATAATTCTTCGAGATCACAAAAAGTACCCAATGTCAATAATTCCAAACTAAGATACTTTTTCCACAAATTTATGATTAAAAAAAAATTAATATAGAAAACAAGTGACACCATTTAGGTATTTTTTCCTACAAATGCCGTGGGCTTCAATTGTTTGTTTTTAAAGAAAGATGGTATAAAAAGCTGAGTAGTTTTTTAATTGGTATTAATTACTTATAAAAATTACATTTCTTTTGATATAACAAAAATAATATATAGTCAGTTCCACGTGTAAGACTTGAACTTTCTATGAAATTTAAGACACCAAAAAATCTCAAATTAAACACTGTTTTTTAAAATTTTGTCTCAAATTCCAAAAAGAAAGATTAATTAAATGTCTAAAAATAACATTTCTAATTGATTTTTATGAAGATCTTACTTTTTTTCATAGAATAATTAATTCTACAGTGATCAAAATAATTCGTTCACAAAGAATAAAATTAGTGTTATAAAATATAATCCATGCTTTTTTTTCTTCTTGTTCCAATACAACAACCAATTGACTATTAAATAGTATAACTAAGTTCAAATCAATTTTGAAGGTAAATACCCTGATATTTTCATATCAATATTAAATTCGGAATGCAATTAGTTCAAATTTTTTCGCAATATTCGGAGATGTTTTTTGGGTTTTTTTGAAGTTTTTTATATGATATAAATATTTACTCTTTTTTCTGAGATTAATTTACAATTTGATCCTTTATTTTTAGAATTTCTCTTTTAAATAATAGAACTTTTAGAAACAAAAACCATCTTTAGTCAGGGTTTATTATCATCTTCTTTGATTGTCTGATGTATAAGTCTTCTATAACAAAAAAACTCGCTTTTTATTTTTGAAACATGGATTAAATTTTTTGATAACTTTTTTGACAACAGTAATATTTGTTAACTTTGAGTAAAAATTTTCTTTTGTTAATTGGAAAATAACAGTATTTCAAATCGTTCTTGAATTGTCATTGGAACTCTAGCAAACAAAACTGCCGAATCCCAATAACCAGACACTTTAATTGTGGACAAATCGAAACTCAAGTTATTCACTTGACTAATTAGGTATTTGGATTCTGAAACCTATTCATTGATAACTTTCTCAAACACAAGAAAAAAATTAAGAGTGTGACGAACAGATAGTCTTAAAAATATTCAATTCTTAAGGGATTAGCGTCTACCAAGGAGAAGCCTAGGATCAAAGTATGTTGTTCTTGGACCTAACCACATTAGTGCTACATGGTTCAAATGTCTCAAAAAAATCGATTGCAAAGTAGTAGTATTTCTTGATCTCATCAATTAAAAATGATCTATGTATTAGTAAAAAACCCAGCAAATTAAGAATAAAATCTGCATTTCGCCATAAATTTAAAGATTGAATTATCAATATTCAGACTACAAAGTCATAAAATATCTTTCTTAAATTTATGGCGAAATGTAGATTAGTTACTAAAAAATTCGTTTTTTTTAAAAAATTAAATAATTAACCAATATAGTTTTTTGTCAAATTATTTCTCAAATCATGCAAATATATTGATGTTATTAGCAGAACCTTATCAAAAGCAAACAAAACTAATCAGTCTTTGTACTTTTATGTTGATGATTATTGAGTTAATCTTTGAAATTCAAAAATTATAAAAATAGTTACTTTTGGAAGTTCTAAATCTAAATTATTAAATACCAAAATACTTTATTTTGGGTTTTTATTTTTAGATTTGGAAAAGGAATTAAAAAAAAATTTTTCAAAATGAAACCTTTTTTAATTGTAATCCTTGGTAAAAAATGTAATAATTTATTGCCCAATAAGATTTATAATAGATTTTTTAGAGTTACAGAAGCTATTTGAGCCATGGTACACTAATACCATTTACACCCAATTACAACATACTTTGATTATAGAGAAATCTATGGTGACGCTAATCCCTTAAGGTTTAACATATGAATTTTTTTCTCATTTTTTTATTTTTCTTTTAGCTGACATAAAACAAAAACCATCAAGACAAAATGACACAAAATAAAAAATTTGTCCCTAATGGGTACTCGCACGGCGAAAACACCAACAATGCACTGGGCCACCTTACAAACGACAGCCCTGTTCCTTTACCGATTCCTTTTTTTTTTCATAAAGTCGCTTGTGGCTATCAAACCTCAGCTTTTTTGGTTAGTGATAAACACAACGAGGGGTGTTATAACACGATCCTCTATAACCACAGCACAAAAAAAGAATTTAAGATGGCAAAAGAAGTCAAAAGCATTTCTGCTGGTTGCTACCACATTCTTTTCCAAACTGTTGACAATGAGGTTTATGGTTTTGGCAGATCCACTCGCGGCCAGCTGGGGAAGGCTAACGAAACAATTGACACACCAAAAAAATTAGAATTTTTCAAAGGGAAGCCCTTTCACGTGAAGAAGGCATTATGTGGCGGCGACTCAAGTTACTTTTTGTGCTCGAACAATGAACTTTATTTTGTTGGAATGACACAATTTGGCACCTTTTCTGAAAGCTTTCAAACTAATAAAGACTCAATAATACCTGTTCTGATTTCTACAGACGTTGAAGACTTTTATGTTGGTGTCTATGGCTTCCACATGTTCTTTAGAAAGACAAATGACAGCAAATTGTATGCAAGAGGTAATGGTAAACATGGGCAACTTGGCCTAGGCACAAAACTGTGTCATGTCTCGGAAAACAAACCTTGTCCCAAGATCGACTCATCAGAGATCGTTACAATGTCTTTAGGACACGAGTACTCCTGTCTAGTTCTTAACAAACAAACAAACAACAGCAACACAGTTTATGGATGTGGCTCCACTCATAACGGAAGCGGCACTGAATCATCTTATTGGTTAATTCTTAAGGAACTAAACGATAAAAATGTTGTTGAGATTGAATCAGGTTGTTGGCACACGATAGCTAGAACGTCCACTAATGAGTTTTATGTTTGGGGTAATTGTGGTAATGTAAGCACAATGCTTTTCTTGTTTTTTTCTAATTATTTTTTTCTTTTTTCATTTCCAGAGACCTTACAAAATTTTTGCAAAATGGTTCTGTTTTTAACCTTTCAAAAGTCAGCAATGTAACAAGCACGTGCAATCTATTTTAACCCGCTAACGGGAAATTTCACCCCTTCTCTTGATATATTCACTCACCAAAGAGAGAAAAGAAATTTACCAAGAGGCCAAATACGATACACACCAAACTGCTTATTTTTTTAAAAACACAAACTTTTTATATGTGAAAATTTTAAAGTATATCATTTTTTTTATAACTACTGATAAGAAAGAGATTAGAACGATAAAAAGTAAAAGATTGTACTGTTTTTGCCTCGGAAAGATTATGCGAAATGATTTAGGCTATTAGGCAAAGTCTGTAAATTTGTGTTAACTGTCAAACCTAAAACTATGAGAATTTTCAAAAACCCTGAAAATCCCATTTTTCTGATCAATTGGAAATATTTGTAAAAAAGTCAAAAATATACTCCCATTTTACAGATAAATAAGTGAATTACCGAACAACCATTAACCATTCTAATTGGGGTGGGGTCTTGATTAAATGTTCTAAATAAATCAATTTTAACCCTTTGATAAAAGTAGAAATCAAAAAAATCACAAATTTGCCAAAATTAATTTTTAACATGACTGAAAATTTGAATTATCTAATTTATTGGAATTATCCTTTGATAAATTATAAATTGATTAGAAAACATCTATTATGATATTTACTCTGTTTGTACATTCATAAAATAAGAATTCTTATTTACTTGAGATCTTTTCTTTGAATAATTTTTTCAAAATTTTATATTTCGATTGGGAAACTTTCAGAGAATTTATTTTTTTTACAAAATGTTTTTCCTTGACTTATTTTAAATTCACAAAATAATCAAACACCCTTCACTAGTATGAAAAAATAAAATTGAAAAAAAAAAGTTTGACAAAACTACAACTTCAATTATAATTTCATCACTTTGTTAATTGAGTTTATTCAAAATATAACCAACCTTCCAGTTCTTAAAAATCTTGAGGCTGTTGTATTTATGGTTGTTAATAGTACTACGATTTTTAAAAGTCTCTAGAGTAAAGAAAAAAGGGCGTATTAGGGGTTTATAAATTTTTAAATGGATGTGACAATGAATTTTAGTTAAATACAACTTTAGGATATTTTTTTGAAGAGATAATAACTAATAGTTTTAAAAACACTCTTATCATCTAATAAAACTCAAATACAGAAAAAAAATAACTGATGATAAATATTGTGAGTGTCCGTCAAGTGCCGTAGAGTACCTAGGTTTTCTTGAGGTTTTCTTGAGGTTTTCTGTTTTATTTGTTAAATATATCGATTTCCGTTAGGTTTTTTTTACTTTTCGAAATAAACCGAAAATTTATTAAAATTTTCTGTTAATTTCAAAAAGTAAAAAAAACCTAGAACACTTCACAAATAAACAGAAAACTCAAGAAAAGTTAAAGGCGGTTTTTTTTTAATTTATCGAAATAAACCGAAAATTTATTGAATTTTCTGTTTATTACAAAAATTAAAAAAAAACCTAACGAGAGTGTTCGTAGAGTGCCTAGATTTTCCAGAATTCAAAAGAATCGAGTATAATCACCTAGATTTTACTCTATTCTTTTGAATTCTGGAAAATCTAACTGCGCGTTTTTTTTACTTTGGGAAATAAAGTAAAATTAAATAAATTTTCAGTTTATTCCAAAAAGTAAAAAAAACCTAAAGAAAGTGTCCGTAGAGTGCCTAGCTTTTCCAGAATTCAAAAGAATAGACTAAAATTTAAGATTTTTTCATTAATTTCTTAAATTAAAAAAAAGCTAACGGCGGTTTTCCAGAATTCAAAAGAATTGAGAAAAATCTTTGATTTTACTCTATTCTTCAAAAATTAAAAAAAACCTAATAGAAAATCAAAGAAAAAATATTTTTTCCAATTTAAAATACCAAATAATTCTTTAATAGTCAAAATAATTGATTCCCTATTTGAAAGATATTTATCAGATTTAAAATACTTTACAAATATAATAAAATGACCTCTTAGCTAGAAGCAAAAAAGTTTTCAAATTTTTTACTATTAAATGGAAAAAAAATATTAATAGAACCTGGAAAATTGGATTTTCCAACTTAAATTGTAAAATATCTTTCAAAAATATTTTTTGATCAAAGATCCTTTATTAACCAATAGTGTTTATTCTAATTGAAGTTATTTAAAAAACAAAAACAAATTTTGGACTGACAAAATTTTTTTAAACGACCCAATTTTTTTTCACAATGGTTACCAAAGAGTTAATATTGAAAGATTTAGAATATTTAATCTATACCCCACCCCAATTAGAATGGTTAATGGTTGTTCGGTAATTCACTTATTTATCTGTAAAACTGGAGTATATTTTTGACTTTTTTACAAATATTTCCAATTGATCAGAAAAATGGGATTTTCAGGGTTTTTGAAAATTCTCATAATTTTTTGTTATATAAACATAGCATTTTCAATTTTTTGTGAGCCTTTCACAAAAAAATTTGCAAAATAAAATTTCCTAAATGAAGAAGAAAAAGAATCAATTTTTTGTTATATCTGTGATATTTTAATAATACCTTAAAAATAAATCTTTATTTTTGTTTGGATCAACAATGTCACTTATTTTGAGATCTCTTTTTCAAAAATGATTCACAAAAACAGTAATATTCTCTCACATTTTTGTACATAAAAAAATTAATATGTGAATTTTCCGCGAACATAATTTCTTGACCACCTGTATGTGTTTAATAAAGTTTTTAATCAATATAAACTCTTTTTTGGGACTCTTGTTTGCACAATATTTTCACAAATAATGTGTGAATTGGGTAACAAAAATTCACAGCAAATGGAACAAAATTGATGAACAAATTTCTTTTTCGTTTTTTTCAAGCTATCAAGCGAATTTGAAGAAATAGAGAGACTGTCGCTTTTTTTTTTTTTTTTTATGAGTGTTTTTTTGAGTTTGAAAACGATCTTCAGTTTTATTACATGCCGAAATTTTTTATTCCCCTTCTTGGTACCTTTTAGTATATTTTGGTGACTAATTCTTCTTCTTTTTGCTTTGGTAGATTTTTATTGCATTTTAAATTTTTTGAATCAGTTTTTCTTGTTCTAACTGTAGAAGAAATTTAGACCCCAAATCATATGTTTTGTAGGATATAAAAAGTTTTTTTTTCTTTGAATTTCAACCTTCCAACAAAAGCAAAAAAAAAAAGAACAAATTTAAAAAAAAATAAAAAGAATAAAAAAAAACTTCGAATTGTGATAGTCATTTGAAAAGCCTTTGACAAATTTTTTTTACACTATTACAGTACAACCTCTACTTTCATGTATTGTTTGTTTTCAAGATAATTTTGAAAACTTTTTAGTGATACTATTTTTTATTGATTTCGCTTCTCTATTATCAGTTTAATTGAAAAAAGCCTACAATTAGGTACATTTTTCCAAACTGCTTCTAAACACAAATACTCTCAGCCAATACCTTTTCATTTTTTTCAATGCTTCAAAATAAAAAAAAAAAAAACAAAGAAATTTTTTTTAGAGTAAAAAGTCAATAAATGTTTTTGGTAGACTAAATGACAACTTTTATACTTATAGAAGTGCTAAAATTTTTATATTTTTTATTTTCATTTTGATTGTTAACAAAAAATTACAAAAATAATAATGAAAAAAAAATGAAAAAAAAGGCATATTTTTTATTAAAACCAACATCACAATTTATACTTATATTAAAATCATGACTTGTAAAATTTATTTAATTATCAATTGATCCTAAAATTACTTAATTATCGAGATAATTCCTCATTTAAATAATCAAACTTTTAGTTAAAATTTAGTACTGATAACCCAGTATTCATAAATTCACCATCCAAATTAATTTGGAATAGATAAAACTCTCATAACCAATTATTTTATATGTTATATAAACATTAACACACACACATAAACTATTTTCCAGTCAAAGGGGCCCAGTTGTAATGGGCGAATTACATGTGTTTAAAGGGTTTGCATGGATATTCGAAGAATAAATTTATTTTGGAAATTTTCAAAAATTGAAATCATTTTTTCACATTTTTTCACATTTTTTTTTCTCGATTTTTTTTTACACGTAATTCGGTTGTAAAAAGTTTTTTTTATGGCAAGATCAATAGTCACTTGGTAAAAATGTTTTATTATAAGGTTATTGAAACTGTGGAAATGATTGTTGAGAAATCATTTTGATTTCTATTGGAATTTTATTCGTTTCTTGATCTTGATATTTGTTTAATAAATAGAAAACAATTTTCACTTCATTTTCATTTTCTTTTCCAAATAGATATCACAAATACCAACCTACTTCGTTTGTGGACTTGATTTGTAAAAGAAAAGTATGAAAAATGAAGTGAAAAATGTTTCCTATTTATTATTCAAATACCAGTAGAATTTCAAAACGAACATATTTTTTTTTTTTATCAATGAATCCCTAGGAATTTGAGTTTTTCAATTTTTAAGAAAATTTATTGATTAATTAGTTTTCTTTCAGATATATATCAAAAATTCTTTTATGTTTATTATACTGTTTATTTCTTATTTGTTCTTCAAATGTCAATTATATAAAATAATTGATATTTGAAAAAAACGTTGGGACACTTTGACTAAAACAGATTTTATTAATTTTTTTCGTTATTTTTTCTTTTTTTGTGCTGCTGAGAAAATAAATTCTTTATTAAAGATAGGTCTATACTCAATAAACTTGAAATAACTTGTAAAAAATAATCAACAAAAAATGTTTTTTTTTTTTCTACTAATTCCACAACAATTTTAATTTTTATAATCTAATTGAACTTTAAAATCATAATAGTCGTTATTGTTTGAGAAAACGAATAAAAATCAAATAAAACCAAAAAAAGTGGTATTTAATAAATTAAACCAAGCATTGCAAGAAGAATATGCAGGGTATTCATATAAAATCGAATGTGGATTATATCAAACTTTTATATACCTTACTCAAGATGATAATAATATATTAGTGAAGGATATATGCCGAAGTTTTGATCAAAAAGAAAATAATTTTAAAGATTTAGAAATTCTTAAAAATAAGCTAAGTGTTCATAAAGTATTTGTTGAAAAAAGATTAAAATTAAAAACTGAAAAAATTTTAAAAATTATTACAGAAAAAATCAATAATGAAGAATCAATTATAAATTTTTTTAGATTAGTATATAACAAACAAATCCAAAATAAGAACAGCTTAAATCATATCTTTGACTTATTTTCACTAGATATGAATTCTTTCATTAAATACCAAACATTGGAAAATGATTTGTATGAACTTTATAAAGATGATGATTCAAAAGATTTTGAAATCATTGTTGTTGAAGATCAAGATGATGACTATGAAGAGGAAGAAGAAGAAGAGGAGGAGGATCAATTTGAGAGAATCCCCGTTCACAAATTTATTTTAGCTGCTAGATCTGGCTTATTTCGAGAAATGTTTGAAAATGTTACTAATAAAAAAGAGATGATTGAAATTAAAGATTATTCTGGTAAAACTCCTGAATCAATAGAAATCTTAATCAAATATTTTTATACCAACAAGATCGAATTAACAGCCGATGACGACCCACAATTGATCGTTGAAGAGTTGAGTGATGCAGTTGAATATTACCAATTAAACAAAAAATCAAATTTAAATATTGAATTGAATAAAATTAAAAAACAATTCAACATTAAGTAAATAATTACTCTTGAAATTAAAAATTGTTGTTTTTTTTTACTTTTACGTTTATTTTTATTTGTCTCATTTCTTTTACCATTTAATTACTTCTTTAATCGATTCATTTTTTAAAAAAGTGGGACAAAAAAGTTTTCAAAATTATCCAGAAATCAATTACCAAGCTTCAACAGAGCTATTTTTAGGACTTTTAAAAAACTTTTTTTATCACATATTTCTTCACAAGACTTTATTAAAATTTCTCTTTTTAAATTTATTTTTTCTTTTTTATTTAATAAAATGAACTCGAAAAATAAAAAATTCCTTTATTTTATTTTATTTTATTTTATTTTTTTATTTATGAAGAAGTGTAAATTACACTCTGAGTTCCTTTACACTTAAATCCACTTTCAGGTAATTTAAGTGTAAAATCATAGATTTTACAATTATTAATTAACGAAAATAATTTTAAACTGTGTTGGTTTAAAATTAATTCATTAAGATTTATTTCTTTTAATTTGTTATGAAATAATAATCTATTTTATTTTCGTTGGAAGGACATACCCATAAAAAATGATCAATATTTTATATTATTTCCTTCTGTTCATATTTTAAACATAAAGGAAAAAATATATTTGAAATTTTATTGATTACGTTGTAGTATCTATAGAAGTAGTTAGTAAATGTTCTGAATTTTCGAATGGTTGAGCTTTATGATAACTTAAATATCTTTGATTAATAATTAATTGTTTTTTGCATATAAATTATTGCGAAATATTTTTTTAGAGTGTCTTCAAGTGCCGTATAAATACCAGTTTTTTTTTAAATATTTTAGAAATAAAAAGAAAATTTCAGAAATTTTATTTTATTTTAAAAAAATAAAAAAAACAAATGACGATTTTTCAGAATTCAAAAGAACTGGGCAAAATATTTTTTATACTCAATTCTTTTTAAATATGGAAAACCTAATGAGATTTACAACTGGTTAGAATTCAACAACTCAATATAATTATAATTATAAATTTCTTTTTTTTATGAAACTTTAAATTCTCTCCTTTCCATTTAATTTTATTGTTTATTCTTTGATTAACTTTTAATAGTCTTTCAAGATAAGGCAGAGATAAGTTTTTTAAGTTATTTTTGAATTATATTTCTTTTTATTAATTGAAATTATCATATTTTCAATTTTAAATTTGGTTTTATAAATAAGAATTGGTGTGTTTCTGTTTATATTACACACCTCAGTGGTATATGAATTAATCCAAGAATTTAAATAATTTAAAGTTTTTATTTCATAATTATATATTTCTAACCCATATGCAAATTGACTTAATATAAAAGATTTAGATAATCTAATTTTTAAATTATTTGTATTAAATTATTATTGAAATTTTGTTTAGATTTGTTAAAGTTCCTTTTACCTTTTTCAAGATTATATATTTTATATGAATTTTTATCTAAATGAATTCCCAAATATTTAATTTTTTTGATAAATCATGTAATAATTTCTGTTTTGTCTTTATTAGGTTTTTAACCAAATTAAATAATAATTATATATTAAAATTGATTTTTGATTTAACTGGGTCAGATTCCCTTTTGTGATTCACAAGTAAAGTTTATGTGAATGTACATAAATATTTGACAATGGTTCGTTAATGATATTATTTTTAATAAAAGAAAATGTGAAATAAGTGCAAATAAAATAGTATAAAAAGGATCTTCTTGGAGTATACTGATTCCTTTACGTTGATAATATTTTAATAATATTTTTGAATATTTTTTTTTAAAAAAAAGGTTTTTTATAGTTTTTTTTCTGATGATTTAAAACTGATTGAGTCAAAAAATATTACTATATCAATCATTATAATATAGATTATATTATTTTTATGATAATATGATTTGACATTATTATAAATATTTAAGAAAATAAATACTACTATTTAAGTTTCAATATTTTTTCCGAAAAACAAATTGGAATTGGTGAATAAATTCCCAACATGGTTCAATTAGCCTGTATAGCAATTTTAGAAATAATCTTGGTAAGCTTTGATTTATAATTAATTTTTTATTGTTTTTCTTATTATTTTATAATTGATTGAGTCAAGGCATTTTGCTATACCAATCATTATAATATATGTTTTATTATTTTCATATTCATTATTTGAATTTATATTATTATAAGTATTTAAGAAATTTAAAACTGCAATCCGAGTATCATATTTTTTTTTGAGTTCCAAACTGTGATTTGTAAATAAATTCCCCGTATAGATCAATAAGTAGACATAATATTTTAAGAAATTATTTTGTTTAATTTTGATTAATTGAAATTAGTCTATACTTAAAAGCTACCCCATAAGTTTCCCTTATTAGGATTTTTGTATCACAAAAAAAATTTTTAATTTTAGAAAATCTTTTTCTCATTTTCCACCAAAATTGATTTTTAATTAATTTATTTTCTTTTTTCAATTCTTTTACCTTACTTCAGAGTTAATTATTATTATTCATCTGTAAATCTACTTTCCAATAGAAAGAAATCCAAACTAGGGGCAAAATGTGAAAAAAAGTTTCATGGTACGAATTCCAAAAATTATTCCATTTTTTGATTTTATAGATTTAAATAGAATTTAAATTTAGAATCATTTTAATAATATGATGTGTTTCAAAAAAATCAGTTTTTACAAGATTTTCAACTCTTATAGTCTCTTTTAGAAGAATTTTTTATAAAGATCAAAAATTAATCAACTTTTTATTCCCTGCATTTAAAAATTGAATTTTTTATTGAGTTTTAAAATTGGATTAAAAAAAAAAAAAAAAAATTTGTTTGATTCCTGTTCAAAGTAAAATAATTTTCTTATCTGGGATAAACGTAAAAACATTAAGATTAAAGAAAAGATTATTAAAACTAAAATCTCAAGAATAAATTACTCATATATATATTTAATTGAGAAAAATTATATTCTTTAACATTTTTTTTTTAAAACAATTATCATTTTGTAAATCATTAAATTTTGAGAATGATGGAATTCTATTAAAAACCAAATTTAAAAGAGAAATAAGTTAAAACTTATCATCGAAATAAAAAAGAATCATCCAATTGAATGAAATCAAAAAAAATATTATTTGAGGATTTTTTCGAAAAAGAATCAAAATTTGAACTCTGAATATTTTGAATGCTTTTTGAAAAATTGCACATTTATTCAAAAAACTTCAAAAATTACTATATTGATTTTTAAAGGCATAGAGCAATAAAATAAAACGAAAATATAAAGTAAAAATTTAGGGGAAAATTTTTTTGTTTAATTAAAGCCACTATTTAGTGGGGCGATAATGTCTACAAAAAGAATGTTTCTGTAAATATAAATTGTTTTTTAATTATTTAATTTTCACAAAAATACATCGATTTGTAATTTATTAAAAAACCATATATATCTTATTAGTGCTAAAACAAAATATTAAACTTTATTCTTTTAGATCTATCCCAAGCCATGAAAAAACATTTTGTAAAAAAAAAATAAATAATTAATTTTTTTCCTGATCCCAAATAAGCCCATTTGAATAATATTTTTTAATTAAATCAAAATATTGATCAAGATAATCCGACAGCATGTTTGCTAAAATGGTATGTTCTTTTTCGTTTAGTTCAAATTTTTCTTTATATTCAAGTAAGACAATTTTAATGTTTTTAATACTTTCATCAATGAATTCAGTAACGCCACTTTCCATTTGGCACCATAAAGTAGTATTGATTGTTAATTTAATAATTTTTAATGGAAGGCCAATTTCCCTAAACCAAAATTCCTCAGCTAGTTTGTTAATAATGTTAATATTATCATGAAGCAATTCAAGAAATTTCTCCCATTGTTCAATGGTTGTAGGCTATTTTGTTGATCAAAAAAAAAAAGTTCATAGAAAAGAATAATGAAATAAAAAATTAGATTGTTAATATTATTTATTTTTTGGATATTATTTTTTAAGATGTTCTTATTGTTTTGATTTGATTTGAAGGACTATTCATCTATACTTGTTTAAAGATTAGTGTACATTCAAAAGCCATTAGATCTTGGGATTTGTAATGGCAACCTTAAAGGACTAGTAAACATAAAAAAAATTCCGAGGAAAATTTGATAACAGATTCAAAAATATTTTACCGCAACTTGAAATTGAAAAAATAAAGTAAAAATCTGATTACTATAAGACCAATCTTACTTTTAATACAATTTTCAGAAATGAATTATTGTTTTTTAAAAGTTTGAACCATTTTTCTCATTTTTGAAAAGTTCAAAATTCAAATATATTTTCTAAATTATTTCAAAAAAAAATATTTTTGTTGAAGAAGAATTAAATTTTATATTCTGTGAAGGAAGTGTATAAAAATATAAACTTTAAAAATAAAGCCACTAAGTTTCTGAAATAACTCAGTATTAAAAACCTATTTAATTTCAAAAAAATTACAATAATTATTTCAAACTTGTAAAAATATAATTTTTTGATTCAAAGACGTAGAAATCAAATCAATTTTTTCTTACTGTTGAACAAAAAAATATGAGAAAAATTATCAAACGAAATTAAAAATTCTCCCAAAAATACTTTTTTAGAACATAAAAAATTCAACTTAACACCTAAAGAAATACTTTTAGAATTTGATTATTTTTAATCAATAATTAATACTCAATCTTAATTATTTGAGTATATTATTAATAATTCGAAGTATAAATTTATTAATAGGATTTATTTTTATTTTACAATTTTTCTCAGATTTTCAAACAAATAAAACCAATTCAAATTAATAATTATAATAAAAAAAAATAATAGATATTATCAAATAACTTATTTAAATAATAACACAGATACTCCTACATGCCAAGATGTTTTAATACTATTTCTTTATTTTTTAAATACTTCCAAACTTTTAAAACGAATTCAAATTAATAATTCTAATTATAAAAAATTATTAAATATTATCAAATAACTGATTAAAATAATAACAGTTCCTTTTTTATAATCTTAATATTAAGAAAAGAAGATTGTCTAATCTTTTAAATTTCAAGAAAATTAATAAATTATTTGGAAATAAAATAAATGATCAATTTTTTGAGATCTTCATGAAATTCAATATTTGGTTTAATTTACTTGTATTTTGAAAATAAAATTAAATTTTCAATGTTATTTGTTAATATAAGCTATTAGAAATTATCCAAAGTGAGATTTCCTATAAAATAAAAATGTTTTGTAAATTTTTATTTTTTTCCATTTCAAAAATCCAAAAAAAATGGATTATGATCTTGTTGACTGAAAATTTCATTGGGAAAAATGAACTTCTTTTAAAAATGAAAACTCATTTCTCTAAAGTTGATAAATGAGTTTCATATCGGGTTTAATTGATATCCTAGTGAAAGTAAGTACTCTATTACCTTTGGGGGAAAAAATAAATAATAGTTACTAGCCCCTTAAACAAAAAGATTGACTATGGAAAAAAATTTTGGAAAGAAGGAATTTAATCTTCATAAACAAACGACTACAAACAAATTCTGAAATTTTGTGATCGTCTATCAAAGAAATTTCTCAAAATAAAAAACAAAATAAGAAGAATGGGAAAAGAAAAGAAAAGAAAAGAATTAATAGTAAGATCAAAACAAGCCACTTACTCTTTTCCTTGACTTTGCCCTTGTTATTAAAGAAGAGAGTTCTAAAAATGTTTCTTTCAATATTAACACCCCTCTTTGTACTGGGCCTTCAATGCCCATGGTCTTGAAAACAAGCTTGTGAAACAACTTTGCAAATTTCTGAAATTCAATATTGTCTTGATAGACTTTTGGTTTCTTTATCTTGGGTATCTCATGTTTTTTTTGAATCGGTCTTTGGGTTATTGAGTGAACCTCTACAGTTTGCTTTTGTGTTTCCACGTGTTTCTCAAGTCGAGAGGTCACTATCTCTAAACGGTTAATTAATTGTTCAATTTTTTCCATTTCAATTCCTTTAAATTCCAAAAAATAAAAAATGATTCTTAATTTTTTGATTTATATTTTTAATTACAAATAGAATTATGAGTGTTTGACTCTTTAAAGACACACAACCTTGATCTTGTAGAAATTATTATCACACGAATTTGCTTGTGTAAAATTGGTTTTTTGGAAATATATTTGAGAAACCATTTTTCATGTTTTATTTTTTTTTCATCACAAGAGTGTCCTTTTTGGATACCTTCCTACAAAGAACATTTATAAAATTAGATATTTTTTCATAACTCCTTTGAATTTACATGAAGAAATTTTTTTTTCGCCTTTATAACTTATTAGCTAAAAAATTCACAAATTTAAACTTTCGTGAAATAATTTTACACGATTTTGGAATTTATTGATTGCTTCTCAAAAATTGAGAAGATTTTCACACCAATTCTACAAAAATAATTTCACAATCAATTTTAATCATACTGTTCTAAATGTCACCATTCATCAAGTATTTGTCTCTATTTCACAATAAAGTCTGTGTTTTTTTTTATAATTGTTGAAATGTAAAATCCATTTTACTACCCAATAGACCTAAGGCCAAATCAATTTTGAAAGTAAATTACTTGGTGTTTTCAGTAAATTTTATATTATGAAACAAACCAGTATTTTGAGAAAATTTTCAATTTCAATGATCAAAAAAACACCATGTCTAACGACTTTCATCCGTGTTTCAAAATATTATCAGGGTTTTTTTTTTTCTTATTACAATTCAACATCTAATTTACTTTCCTAATAGTATACGTAAGTTAAAATCAATTTTGAAAGTAAACTCTTTGATATTTTCAGTAAATTTTAAATTATGAATTCAATTAGTTGAAAATTTTTCTTGAATTTACTTTATTTAAGGGATTAGGTCACAATAGATTTCTCTATAATCAAAGTATGTTGTAATTGGGTGTAAATGGTATTAGTACACTATGGCTCGAATAGTTTCTGTGGGTCTAAAAAATCTATTATAAATCTTATTGGGCAATAAATTATTACATTTTTTACTAATGATCACAATTCAAAAATTTCATTTTGAAAAATTTTTTTTTAATTCCTTTTCCAAATCTAAAAATAAAAACCCAAAATAAAGTATTTTGGTATTTAATAATTTAGATTTAGAACTTCCAAAAGTAACTATTTTTTTAATTTTTGAATTTCAAAGATTAACTCAATAATCATCAACATAAAAGTACAAAGACTGATTAGTTTTGTTTGCTTTTGATAAGTCTAATTATAGCATCAATATATTTGCATGATTTGAGAAATAATTTGACAAAAAACTTTATTCAGTTAATTTTTTTAATTTTTAAAAAAAAACGAATTTTTTAGTAACTAATCTACATTTCGCCATAAATTTAAGAAAGATATTTTGTGACTTTGTAGTCTGAATATTGATAATTCAATCATAAAATTTATGGCGAAATGCAGATTTTATTCCTGAAATTGTTGGGTTTTTTACTAATACATAGATCATTTTTAATTGATGAGATCAACAAATATTACTACTTTGCAATCGATTTTTTAGAGACATTTGAACCATGTAACACTAATGTGATTTGGTCCAATAACAACATACTTTGATCCTAGGATTCTCCTTGGTAGATGCTAACCCCTTAATTGAATTTTTTTTTAACAACCTTGGTTTTTTCTTATTATGAAAAACTAACTCTATTTTTGGTGAAAAATTTTCCAATTTGATTCTGTTCATGGTGAAAAAAATTTCGTTCATTTAAAAAAATTTTGTCAGTTAAAAATTTGTTTTTGTTTTGCAAATAATAAATATTTTCAAAATGAATTTTGATCAATGTAAAATTTTATGAACAAATCTTACATTTAAGAAAAACCAAAGTCACCTCGAATTAACATATTCAAAAAAAAAAATATTATTTTGTTGTATTTTGACATTTTGGAATTGCTTTGGAACGCAAAAAATTCACAAATTAAATTTTAATTGCACACTCTACTAAAAATATTAATTTTTTTATATAAGATTACATTGTTATTTCAAATCATTGATTATTTGAGAAGACCAAAAATGAATTTCTGTTGATAATTTAGTTTTTTTCTAAGTGTATTTTAAGAATTTAAATGGTTTCTAAAATCTAAATATTTTTTTTTTTATTTTGAAGGGAGGAAATTAATTTCCTCTTATTGCTGTTAGTTTTTTTCTAATTTATAAGAATTGAGTAAAATCTTTGAATTTTCTCTATTCTATTGAATCCCGGAAAGGTGCAGTTAGGTTTTCTTGAGTTTTCTATTTATTGGGAAAATCGATAGATTTAACAAATAAAACAGAAAAGCTCGAGAAAACTCTACGGCACTTTCTATAATTTCTAAATTTTTGTTTAGAAATTTCAATAAAGAATCATAATTCTCTTTATCATTAACTAATGACAAAATAAATAATGATTATTTATTTTGAATAATATCTTTGATATTATTCATATTATTGTTATTAATTTGAATTACATATTTATACTAAATTATTCAATTTTCTTGATAGAATGGGAAGTCCCATAAAAAATAATCCATCTCTTTATCTATTTCTCGTTTTAAATATTTTTTTTTAGAAATTGCAAGATTTTGTTTTTGTTTTTTTCTTATCATAAACATAAGAATATGGATTTAGATAATTTGTGAAATTTGTTAGTTTTAAGATGGAAGTAGAGCCCTTCCAAAAATCTTAATATTTAGTTATTTTGAATTTTTGATTGTAAAACATTAGATAAAACAATCACTTTTTTAAAAACATCTTTTTTGGAAGACTATTTGATTCAATTTGGTATAAAAGGATATTTAAGATTAACCTTGATAAATTCACGTTATCTAACAATGATAAATATCTTATTGAATTAAAAAGTTTGAATACTCTCCATAAATAGTTATATAATTTTTAGTAAAGTTTACAATTAAAATTCAATTTTTATTCTTTTAGTGTTCAAGAGCAATATGATAGTGTCAAAGTGAAACAAAATAAACTCTTTTTTCAGTCAAAGGAAACAGTTTTATTGAAGAAATAGAACATATATCTAATCATTTTTTCCCCTTTTGTTAATTTTTTGTTTTTTATTTTTTGATTGTTAATTTTATTTTCTTAATTATTTTTTTAAAAAGTAAATTTGAAAAAAAAAAAAAATACTTTGAAATACCAAATAAACTTTAAGAAAATTGAGGACTTTATAATTCCCTTTAAAATTCAGAATTTAAAATTAAAAATTCTTATTATCATCAATTTTAATTTTCCAAAAACCAATTGAGAAATTTTCACGGGACCTTCACAACGATAGATCCCCAAAAAATTTGTTTAACATTTTTTTTTTTTTTTGAAATTTAATGTTTTGTTCCGGTATTTCTTTCATGAATCTCAACTCTAATACGAAGATGATTATTTCACTTATTTCTAAACAATCTTCTGTTAGTTTATTCTTCAAAAAAAAAAAAAAAAAAAAACAGTTAATTTACCTTTTTTGTGACAAGATATTTGAGTGATATGGGTTTTACAATTTCAATTTAAATTATCTCTACAAACGACGTTTATTCACTCTTTGAATAAGAAGTTATCTTTGTTTTCTTTTCCTCTTCTTTCATTTTTCGAAACCATTTATTCTTCAAAAAGACCTAGTTTGTAATCGGTAAAATATATGTTTTTAAAGTGTTTGCATAGGTATTAGTAGAAAAATTTTATTTAGGAAAATTTCATAATAGAAATCTTTATTTCACATTCTTTTTTTTTTTTTTACAATTTTTTTTTTATTGAAACGTAATTCAGTTGCAAAAAGTTTTTTTATATATACTAAGATACATATTCACTTTGTAAAAATGTGTTATACTAAATTCATTGAAACAGTACAAAGATTGTTGAGAAATCATATTGATTTCTATGTGATATTTTTTTGGTCTTTGATTCAAGATTTTATGAAGAAAATTGTAAAATTTTCACTTCATTTTCATTTCCTTTTTCAAATAGAGATCACAAATCCCAACCTACTTCGTTTGAGGACTTGATTTGTAAAAGAAAAGTATGGAAAATGAAGTAAAAAATGCTTCCTATTTATTATTCAAAACCTAATAGAAGATCAAAACAAACATTTCTGTTTTTCTCAATAATGCACTAAGAATTTGAGTTTTTCAATTTTTAAGAAAATTTCTTGATTTTTTAGTTTTAGTCAATCTGGAGATCAACTATTCTTTGATGTGTTTTATTCTGATTTTTTTATTTGTTTATCAAATGCCGATTCTAAAAAATAATGGAAATTTGAAAAAAATATTGGGCCCCTTTGACTGAAAAGAAGTTTATTTCTTTTTATTTAATATATCTAACCACAATACAAAATAGATAGTAATTGTATTATTTTCAAAATGATCAGAAAAGATTTTTTTTTTAAAGTTATTCTACTCTTGTCTGAAGGTACATATATTAACTCTCTTTTTCAAAATTTTTTTGAGAAAAATATTCATTTTATCAAAAAATAGATGATTAAATAATAATTCAAAAAAAAAAAAATCAGTGTAAATTAGGTGCAATCTACGGTTTTAATAAAATAAATTATTTGAAAAAAAGATTTTTAATGAAAAATTGATGAAATTTTTATTATTAACAATTAATCTCGTTTTTTTATTGGCTAATAATAAAAAAAATAAAATAAATATAAATTATAAAAATAAATAAATATCCTTATGGTTAACCAAATTAATTATAAATAATGTAACATAACATGTTATATTAGAATATAATTTGATACAATATAATATACATGGAACAATTGTCTAATAATCGATAAATTAGAGATATTGCATAAGAATATTTGAACAAATTATTGTAAAAAAAAAAAAAAATTTTTTTTTAAAATATTTCAGAATCATTGTTGACCCAATTAAACATTTGGACTGTAATTTCATTCATTTGCAATGGGAATTGATCGTCCACCTTATTACCAAAAAAATCGTGCAAGCCAAATAAAAATCTACAGGATCTGCTTGTTTGGTAATTTTCTAAATGGATTTTTTTCAATAGATGGTATATTGTGGGGCGATCGTACCAACTGTGGATAAGCTTTTCTTCTTTTTCGACTCTATACAAGTCTTTCGCGATTTTCTCGTTTTGTTTCGAGAAATCGAAAACGGAATTTAAATGGTAGCTATCGATTTCATTCATCTTGGTGCCCATTTTGATTCTAACCTTATCGCCTTTTGAAATTCTATTGACAATTACAGTAAAATGGTCAAGATCTTGTGGTATATAATTAAAGGGAATTATTGTGTAGACCATCTCGGGGGCAACAAAGCTTTTGGAGAAGAATTGCTGAAAGAATTTACAGCACCCAATTTGGAACAGCGACTGCACCTTTTCAATTTGCAAGATTTTGGATTTTTCAATTTCGCTTCGTAAGACTGTTCCGTTTGGTTTGATCACATAAACATCAGAGCTATTATTGAATGCAGTAAATTTTTTTTTTGACTTCTCAAGATTAATTTTGCCAAAAGACTCCATTACACACCGCGGATAAAAACAAGAAAATTTGTGTTTAATGGTTTTGTTGCTTTTATGACTGAAGCAATAGTAATTATTATAGAACACTTTATTTTTGATTTGCACACACACCTCGGGGGAAGCGCATTCGACAACTGCCCAATATGCTGATCTTCTTGTTTTAAATATTTTTTTCATCCCAAGTATTTTGTTTTCGTTTTCTTCTTTTTTTTCGTTTTCGTTTTCGTTTTCGTTTTCGTTTTCTTTCTGGGTTTCCTTTTTTTTTTCTTTGTGTTTTTGTTTTTTTTTCTTGTGCGTGTTTTTTTTTTTTCGACCAAACCAAAGCTCATCCAACTTTAAATTTTTCCTTTCATGTTCATCAGAACTCCTTTTTTTTTTTTCTAAATTCTCATTTCCGTTTTCTTTTAATTTTTCCATTTCCTTATGATTTTTTTCTTCCTTTTGGTTCCTTTCAAGAAATTCATGAAGTTTGTGAAGTGAAATAGTCGAGGACACGCCTGTTACAACAATTGTTTGGGTAATCCTTTTTTCGGTCTCGAGCGAGATCGGCTCCACGCCCTTAATTGAGGGGCAGTCGAAACAAAAAGACACATCCTTTGATGGGCTTGAAATCGCCTTTACTAAATATTGGATCCAAGAGTTCAGTAAGGTTACAGTTTCAGCGGATAAGTATATTATAGTTCTTTTGTTGCGTAAGAAAAAGATATTCTTTTGCTCTTGGTTTTCATCAGTTGCCATCTTCCCTATTCTCGTGCTGTCGTCAAGAATGATTTCTCCTTGAGCGTTACGAGAGGAATGCGATTTTTTATAATATTTGAGTGTTTTGGTACCTAAAACAAAATATTTTTTATTCCATTTTTGTTCAATATTTTCTCTTTTAAACAAACTCCCTTCGAAAAGTGTTTGAGAACTTTTACTCATTCTTATTTAAATAATTATATAAAAATAGTAATATAGAAAAAATGAAAATTTAGATATGAATTATTATATCTTGACTTTGAGTTTGTTATTTGTCATACTTTAATCAATTTTTTTATTCTTAAAACTTACAGCAATGAAAATATAAAGAAATTGGTAACTTTTTTTATTTTTATCAAAATGTAATGAATTTTGGAAATCTTAATTAATATTGATTTTATTTTTAAGGGTCAAGTCCTTACAGTGATAAATAATATTTTGAAACGGTTAAAATAAATATCAGTATTTTTAAGAGTTCCTAATACTAATTAAAAACCAATAAAGAAATGATGTAAAATCGAGACCCAATAATCAACAATGAAAAATCAATAATGTAAAAAGCACTAAAGAATGACCCTCAATTCCCAATTTGATATGTTTGTGAATTATAATTTTGAATATAAGGGTGTTAATTTTGTGGTATCTCTCTTTGGCAGCTTTGTGAGATCTTGCAGATTTTTTTTTATTTTTTCATTTCTTAAATAAGTAATTTTATTTAAAAGAAGGTAAAATATTTTTACTCTACCAAATTTTGAGGGTTACAAAATTACCAAAAATTTGATTAAATTGAATATGTACTGAAATAAAACAATTTATTTCATATTGAAGAAATTTAAGCTCTGGGAAATATAAAATTTGATATATATGGATTTTTTTTCTTTAAAATTTGATTTTTATGAATTGAGAATCCTTTTTAACTTTTTTTTCGATTGAAAATTACCTTTAAGCGTTGGGTATTCTTTTGAAATTTTCTTTTGTTTGTTGAAATTTATCTTTTATGTACTGTGGATGATTTTTATTTGTTTAGTTGAATGTTTTGTTATCAAAAGAAGTACCATTCCATAATTTCCCTTTTTGTGTCATGTTACCCTTTAACTATGATACAAATCCACAGGAAATGACTAGAACATTAAATTTAACTGCTCTGGGGTAACATTTTTACATTTTTTGGAAATCAGAAAAATTTAAAAGAAAAATCGAATTATATTAATTTTCCAACAAGTACCCTTCATAACAATGGATAGATACAAAAACTTAGTCTTCAAAATCAAATAAAAACAATATTATATATATATAAACTATTTTTCAGTCAAAGGGGTACAGTTTTAGTGGGTAAAAAATACATGTGTTTAAAGGGTTTACAGAGATATTAGAAGAAAAAATTATATTTTGGAAATTTTCAAAATTGAAATCATTTTTTCTACATTTTTTTATTTTTCGATTTTTTTTTAAAACCTCATTCAGTTACAAAAATTTTTTTATTGCAAGATCAATAGTAACTTAGTTAAAAAGGTGTTATTCTAAGGTTATTAAAACCGTAAAAATGAATGTTGGGAAATCATATTGATTTCTATTGGAATTCTATTCGGATCTTTGATCTTGATATTTTTTAATAAAATTGAAACAATTTTCACTAAAATTTCTTTTCCTTTTTCAAATAGAGAACACAAATACTAACACACTTCGTTTGGAGACTTGATTTCTAAAAGAAAAGTATGAAAAATGAAGTGAAAATATTTTCCTATTTATTATCGAAATTTCAATAGAAGTTCAAAACGAACATCCTTGTTTTTCTCAATAATCCCTAAGAATTTGAGTTTTTCAATTTTTCAGAAAATATATTGATTAATTAGTTTTCTTTCAGATATATATCAACAATTCTTTGATGTTTATTATTCGTCTTATTTCTTATTTGTTCTTCAAAGGTCAATTATATAAAAAAATTGATATTTGAAAAAAATATTGGGCAACTTTGACTGAAATAAAGTTTATATATATATAGATATATATATATATATATGGGTGTGTGTGTGATTCTGTGTTTGTGTGTGTGTGTGTGTGTGTGTGTGTGTGTGTGTGTGTGTGTGTGTGTGTGTGTGTGTGTGTGTGTGTGTGTGTGTGTGTGTGTGTGTGTGTGTGTGTGTGTGTGTGTGTGTGTGTGTGTGTGTGTGCATTTATTTTTATCTTCCTTTTTTAACTCTAAATAGGTAAATTTTGATATCTAACTATCGAATCTTAAACATATGAAATTTCAAAAACCCTGAAATACCTTTTTTCTGATCATTTGAAAATAAAAATAAAAATTGTATATATATTTCACATTTTATAGAAAAAAAAATAATTATCAAGTAAAAAAATTAATAGTTTAAATTTAGGTATAAATTAAATATTCTAAATATCGTATTTTTTAATCATTTTGGTAAGTGTAGAAATAAATAAAAAAACACCGAATTTGAAAAATTAATCTAGAATAAGATTGAAAAATGAAAATCTATTTTTTTTAAAAAATAATAAAATCAGATTCTAATTCATAGATTTAATATGTTTGAATGTATTGTAATTAGAGAAGGGGGGTTTTTTATTAGGAATTCACATTAAAAAAGGAAAAAAATTCCATAAAAAAAAATCATTCAGTGTTTCCAAATTTAAACTATAATTTGTAAAAAAAAAATTAAGAAGAAAAGAAATAAACAAAAAACAACATATATCATCAAAATATAAAAAGTAATTATTAACCAAATATATGTATTCGAAGAAATTTAGAATTTATATAAGGATAATCAGAACAAATCAGATTTTTGTTTTCGTTCATTTTCTCAATTAATTTTTCAGATTTAAGATTTTTTGAATTATCATATTTAGGAAAGGGCTAAAAATGGGAGATTTAGAATATTTAATCCATATCTCAGATTTAAATTATTAATTTTTACTTGTTAATTTAAACAAACTCCATATCAGTAATAGGGGACAGTCAAAAATTAACAATTTACTTTGTTTTTTTTGTGGAATAAATCAAACTAAAATTGTTTAGGAATAAGAGAAATAATAAACTTTGTATTAGAGTTGAGATTCATAAAATATATACCTGAACAAACTAGAAAATTTCGAAAAAAAAAAAAAAAAATGTTAAATAAATTTTTGGGCCACTTTCGTTGTAACCTCTCTTGTTTAAATTCTTGATTTCTTCGATAATTAAACTTGTTGGCAAGATGAATTTTCAATTGTAAATGTTTTCATTTTATAAGAAATTACTAAGCCTCAATTTTCTTCTAGTTAATTTGGTACCTTTCTTTTTTTTTTTTTTAAATTTAATTTAAAAAAGAAAAAGAAAAGAATATATAAAAAAAAATCTAAAACAAAAAAAAAAAAAAGCCAAAATAAAGAAAAAATGATCTTGATCTAAAATTTGAAATTTTTTTTGAATGAATAACGAATTAAACTCTCCAAGTATGTTCAATTTCTTCAATAAAACTAGGCCCCTTTGGCTGAAAAAGAGTTTATTTGTTTATAAAATACTCCAGAAAGTGGGTAAGTGAAGAAACAAAAATTTGAAAATTAAAAAATAATTTTACAACAAAACAAAAGTAAATTTTTTTATTTGGTTATTAAATTGAATTTTTTGCTATTTTAAATCCGATAAATACTGAAAATTTTCGTCTAACTTATCAAAATATTTGGAAAGTATCACATCTCATGAAAAAAACACAATTGCTTTCAAAAAACTTGGATAATTAAGAATTCATTTTTCGTGTTTTTCAAAAGGAAAAAATCTTTTTAAAAAAAGATTAGATTTATTAAAGTTTGTTGAATTCTCACTCATACTGTTTTTACATTTTTTCGTCATCACCAAAACGATACTTTTTTTAAAATAAATGGTAAGAAATTTTCGTTCTTGATATCAATTTCATCAAGTTATTCTTTATTTATAAATCAGAATTAAAAAATAATTTAATTGGTACACAAAGTTCTAACAAGACAGGAAGATCTTTATTAAATCTCTAAAATGATCATTTTCAATTGATTTTGACGAGATCTGTCTTTTTTCATTTAATAATCAGTAAAATAGTTGCAAGTTCGAAAGAAAAAATTGTGTTCGTTCATTGTAAAAGTATGGTATATTCAAAACAAAACAACAAACAAAGTTGAGTTATTTGAAAAAAGTGTGACAAAAAAGATTAAAATCTAATTCCTGGAAATAGGTTTACTGAGGGTTGTGTGCTGTTTTAGAGATAGGGATGAAAACTTTTTTGATCACACAATTGTAAAAGTACATCAAGATCAGAAAAACTTTAAAATAAAAATGAATAGCTTTTTGGGTTCTGGCTTGTTTTTAACATTTATTAAATTTGTTTGTGTTATTATTTTCAACAAACAATTAAAAATAAACCTTTTAAATTTACTTTTTCTTTTTCTTTTATGTTTTTTTTAAAATTTTGGTTTTTTGTTTTTATTTTTGTTTTTCTTTTTCTTTTTCTTTTTCGTTTTCCTCTGTCAAATCATTTTCAACTAATTTCGAAGGCTCAGAGGGCTTTAAAAATTTATTAATTTCCATACACTCTGCAACGTCTTCGTCTTGAAGTAATGCATTGATGTATTCTTCCAAGCCCGATCTTCTTTGTTCAATAAAATCTTCATCAAAATTACCAATTATTTTCTTGGGTGGTAGACGAATCTGTTTTAATTCACTTGGAAACTTTTTCTTCAACTAAAAAGTTAGAAATAAAAATTAAAAAAACAACAACAATAAATTTTTTTAATTTGTTTTTTATTGTTTTCTTTTTTTTGGAAAAATCAGGATCGTTTTTTTCTGTTTTGGAAAGTTAGCTTTACGATTTGGTGAAGATTTCTAAATTCAGAATAGCGAATCCATACACCCCATTTTTGTGATTGTTCTGTAACAGTCACTTTATATTCAACATGTTTTAAATGTTTTTGATATCCAGTAATTTTTACATTCATCAAGATGAAAAAAATGAATGTATTTCAATACAAATTCACTCTCAAAATCTCAGGCCTTTTACCAAGGTTTTCCCTTTAAAAGTGTTGAAAAGGATTGTAAATTGTATATAGCAATGTAAAAATCATGAGTTTCGCTTATACTTGTCTTTGATATTTAAATAATGTATTTAAGCTATTTCCAATAAAGTGGGGCAAATTTATTGTAAAATATATCTTTTAAACCCAATCTTCAAAAAAGTATTTAAATATAAAAAATCATTAAAAATCATTTATAAATTCTGATAATAATTCAATTTGTTACTGAGTATTGTATTACATAAATAAAAAATATTGGATTTTCTGATCTCGATTTGATCTGATATTTTTTAAGTTGTGAAAATTGGTGTTTATTATTTTCTTTTTGATTGAAAAAATCGTTTTCATAAGATTCTTTAATCTCAACAAAATTTCCTTAAGAATGTAAGCCTTATAACTGTATTTTATTGTTTAAAAAATCATTTTTACCCTTTCCATATTTCCAGTTTTTTATCGAAATTGGTCATAAATTGTTTTAAACCAAAAAAAGTACTATTTTTTTTTTCATTTTTTGGAAATATTTCATCCCACATATTTTGTAATAAATACCTTAGCAATTTATTCAATCGGTATTAATATTAAACTTAATTTGGTATTGTCGATTAACAAATACTTTCACTAACAAAATGGATTTTTTATGAAATGTAAAAAAAAATGACTAACTTTTTTGGAAATACCTAATATATATATAATATCTCTTTTTAAAATCTCTATTTCCTTTAGGAATCATAAGTTCCACAAAAACTTGTATCAGTACAAATCTAAATATGGAAACTAAAAAAAAATCGAGATCTCAAGTTACAATCTATTTCTTTGTTAATTATTTTCTCAAATAAAAATAAATTTAAAATTTGAAAGTTCACTTTCTATTTTAAAATTCAGATATTTAACTAATTGTCTCAAAAGACTATTCTTATGTTTGAAAATAGCTTTAAATCAGAATTTTGTGCATGTGTAAAAATAATAATTCTTTGCATATCATTGAAGATCTCGTAGATTTCATTTGAATTATCTAATCTGTGAAATTCAAAATAAAATCTGGATATCTGAATTCAAAAAAAAATTAAACATCTTTATATATTAAAAATATATATTTTAATATTATTAGAAAAAAGATTCAAAATCTTCATTATCCCTAGTGAAGAATATATAAATTGAAAAAAAAAAAAAACTGAATAAGGTATAGGAATTCCAGAAGTGACGACAAGTGTCATAAAGTGTTGTAGAGTACTACCAAGTGCCTAGGGTTTACAGAATTCGAAATAATAGAGTAAAATCTTTAATTTTACTTAATTCTTTTAATTCTGGAAAACCTTAGGTTGTTTTTTTTTTTTAATTTTTGAAATTGTAAGTAAATTTGGGTATATTCTTAAATTTAAAATTTGATCAAAATCCAAAATTGACCAAATTGAAATTTTTCATTTTTTTGAAGATTTTCTTAATTTTTATTATTGGTATGAAAGTTTTTAATGGTTTTTTATAATTGTGAGGAAAAATCAAAAATATTATTTTGTGATTAGTTGTATTAATTACTTATATTGAAGAATATTCAAAATATTGAAATCATTAATACTAAATATTGCCAAAAACTAGTTCGAAACCTAATTTTTACATAAAAAGTTAAGTGAAAAATATTTCGCCTTAAAACAAGTTACGAAAGTCTAATTCTTCTCTTAATTATATGTTTTTTCGAAATACTTGCCAAAATTTTCTAACTTACCATCCAAAAAAACCTGTATATACTCGAACATACTTTAACCTACCTTAGCATACAAATTATCCATAAAATGGTTTTAAAATACATACAGCTAATATATTATAATGGAATTGACTAATTAAAAAAATGAGAATTTGACCAATTTTGAAATTTGACCAAATTTGAAATTTAATAATTTACCTAAATTTTCTTTTTCAAAAAGTAAAAAAAAAAAAAAAAAATTAAATAATAGCAATTAAAAACCCTTTCCATGAATAACAATAAAAAAAAAAAGAAGAAAAAAAAAAAAAAAAAATATATTTCATAAATTGTTACTCACCTGAAATAATAAATTGAAAAAAAAAATATACTTAGTATTCAAGAACATCACATAATTAAATTTAATTTGTAATTCACTTATAAATCATTCTAAAATATAAAAACCTGATTTTCCACTAATTCAAAAAAATAAAACCATAAACTTAAAAAAAGTGAGTCATCATTTTTGGAATGAGCTTTACAGATTATTTATTACTGAAATTTTCAATGAAAAAAATTTAACAACAAGATTTTTTATGAATAATTAAATTCATTTTAAAAAGACATTACATCATCTCAATTTTCTTGGTGATTATTGGCATTTTCTATTTAATTTTTTTGTCTTCTTAATCTTTCATAAAAAAATATCTCAAAAAAAAAAAAGAAAAAGAAAAACAAAAGACAAAAACAAAAAAATTAAAAATCAAAACAAAAATTAGATCAAATTAGAAAAAAAGATTTTATTCTAAAAATTTGAAAATATTTTTGAATAAGAATATAAGACAAAACTCAAAAAAAAACACTTCCAAGAACATTTGAAAGTAAGTTAAACTTTTTGAAAAAAAGGGTTTATTTTTTTTTTTATTATTGAAGAAGTGTAATTTACACTCTAATTGCCCTTAGACTTGGTTTCCCTTTCAGAAATTTAAGTGTAAAATCATAGATTTCACCATTATTAATTAATGAAAAGAATTTCAAACTATCATGGTTTAAAATCAATTCAGTAAGATTTATTTGTTTCAATTTATTGTGAAAAATTAATCTATCTTTTTCAAAGAAGGATATATCCATAAAAAGTCATCAATATTTTCAATAATTTCCTTTTGTTTATATTTTAAACATAAAGTACAAAATTTATTTGAATTAAAAAAGGGTTTATTTTGTCTTCTATACTTAAAAAAATAGTTTATTTTTTTGAATTTATTTTTGTATGAGATGTAATTACAAAGTATTTTTGAAATATAGATATTTAAAGACCATAATTCATTTTAAATTGTTTTGAAAAAAAAAAATTAATTTCTTGTGAATTTTATTTCTTTTGGAGAGAGTTCTAACCATTAAAACAAAATAATAAACAATATAGATAATAAAATTCAAATCTTTTGAAAAATTCTCAAAATTATTTTTTCAAACTGTGATAATTTCCAAAAAGATTATCTTGAAAAAATGTTAATTTTTTAAAAAATAAAAGTTTTGGATTAAAAAGAAACAAACAAAAAAGAATAAAAAAAATTTTAATTATTTATGTTAAAAAAAAAAATAAAAAAGTGATTATTAAAAATCTAAAAAACTCTATATAAAAAAGAATTTGAAGATCTTAAAACCAAGAATATATTTTCGGGTGTTGATTTGCTAACAAATTTTCATTTCTTGCGAGTTTAATTAAATTTTTGGCATAAATATTTACAGGTTTATCTAAAGATAATTTAGGAGCCATTTGGAAAATTTTTTCGTAAATAATTTGTACATTAGTCTCTGTGATTTCAATTACATTGTCTTTTAAATATTGTAATAAATCGTCTCTAAATATCAAGTTCATGTAATTAAATAGGGTAATTTTTGGTGATATTAAAGCTTGTGCTGCACTGGTTAAAACAGTTTTAAAAATGCCAGCGATACCAATTTCTGTGAAAAACTTTTTTAAATTTTGTGTAAGTCTGAATGGAATAATATTTGCATCGTAATTTACATTTACATTTACATTCTCATCATTTTTATTTAAACCATCATTCATATTATTAATGTGCATATTATTGTTGCCCTTATTTTGAATAAGAAAGGTATTTGGGTCATAATTTGGAACAAATCTGAATTGTCTAACTGATCCCGAACTCGGAGCAAATGCTATATCAAAGATTGATCTTTGTTTCACACTTAATATATATTCCCAAAAGCAATAAGTGGCATAATTTAACAAGAAATGCTTTTTAAATAACCAAAAATCTTCAAAGGTTTCAAATAATCGAAAGGTATAATTATACAAAATACTCTGAGGGAAAAATAATTTTTTAATACTGTTATATATTTCTAATTTATTTAAATTTCTATGATCATTATCATTATCATTATCATTATCGTTATCGTTATCGTTGCTGTTATCATCATTATTATTTGTTAATTTAGAATACAATTCCAGGGGTTGATAAATTGATAAATGGGGGTTATTAAAATCGAAAGAGTAACAATCACAATAAATTTGATAGACTTGATCTAAAGTCATTTTTTTTTCTTCTTCACTAATCAATCTAATTTTAGGGCTAATTGGTATTATTGAAGGGATGTGGCATTTGATATTTCTTTTTTGAGTTTGTATATTGCGAGAAAACAATCTATTTATCAATCTTAATAATAAATAAAATCTTTCTTCAGATCTTGCAGTTTGAATTTTTTTAACTTTTTCTACCAAAAAAAAATATTTTTTCCCATCATTTCCAATAAATGCAAATTTAGTAAAAGACTGTAATTTCGAAAACGATGTATAAATTTCTGGAAAAATTCTATGGATTTTAACATGATTACTATAATGGAATTTCATTTTTGATTTTTGTAATTTTAAATATTGTCCAGGAATTTCGACTAATTCTTCTTTATTTAATTTTATATTTTCATCATCATTATCGTTGTCTTTATCGGTGTCGCTGTCACTGTCGTTATCGTTATCATCTTTTTTTTTTTTGTTTTTTTTTTTTTTTTTCTTCTTTAATTATTTCTTTATCGGTATTATTATCATTATTGTTATTTTTCTTAAATAAATATTTATTATTTATTCCAGAAATTAAATGAATTTTATCATTAAATTTTGGGATTAATAATTTTGAATGTATTTCATTTTCAAGTTTTGTAATCCAATCTTTTAATAATTGAATAATAAAATTTTTATTTATAATTTTTTTAGTTTTTTTATTTATTTGGATGGTTTTAAATTCTTTTCTAATTTTTAAAATTTTATTGATTTTCAAAATAATTTTATTTAAATCGAAGGGTTTTGAATAAACTGATATTAAAATTTTATTTAGTTTATGAAAAATATTAAAGGTTTTATTGGGTAAAAAATTATTTGTAATAATTTTGGTATAATTGTTGATTTCATTTGTTATATTTAATTTATCAAAATGATTATTCAAATAAATGAAAAAGTCGTTAATATTGGAAAAATCATTATTATTGTCTTTTTCTTCATTGATGATATCATCATCATCATTTGCGTCTTCGTAGTTCTCGTCTTGGTATTTATCGTTCCCATTGATCTTGTTGATATTATAATCATGTAATTTAAATTGATAATAAATGGATTGAGGGAAAATTTTGGATATTTTTATTAATAGTTTGTTAAAATAGCATAAATGATTTTTGTTATTTCCTATTTCTGTAAACAATTGATTAATCCAAGGTATCCACATTATTAAATTCGAATTTTCCAAATTTATTTTTGGATTTATTTTATTTATTATTAACCAGATAATTCTTGGAGCGATCGAATTTAATTTGTCACCATTCAATAAAGTAGTTTCATTATAAAAATCAATTGCTTGGTTGGCCCAATTAACTTCATTTGTTTTTGAGTATATCAGATCGCAGAACTGTGCCCATTTTAACCAATTTTTACTTAGTTTGTTGGAAATTCTGATTGAATTATAAAAGGCGTTGTTGGCGTTTTCGTATTCCCCCTTGAAAATCAGCAGCTCCCCCTTCAATCTAAAGTATCTAGATCTATGTATCGGCGAGGGGAATTTATTAATATCAAATTTATTTAGCTGCTCCAGGCTTGATTGGCTTTTATAATCCATCAGCATGTAGCATTTGATTTGTTCTTCGAATCTTTTAAACGCCTGCTCGGTTTGCAAATTTTGTAAGCTGAAAACTCTGTTGATTGATTTCAGGCATGTGGTAATTAGCCCCTGCTTTCTGGCGATTTTGGCATACTCATTTAGCAAAATGGCTCTTTGATGTTCGCCAATGAACCTTAAGTTTTTATCGCAGGTGGGGAAAGTTTTCAATTGCTTTAAATTTTCTGTAATTAGATCAAACATAAAGATTCTCCATTCGAACAAATCCTGCCATAGGGTCAAATCTTCCCAATTATTCGGGAACCTATTTTGCCAGGCATTAAAAATATCCATCACAAGCGGCAACGCCCAATTATTATTAGCCTTAAAATACTCGATTTGATAGATTAGCTGAAAGGATTCGCTCAATTCCAAAAATTGCTGGAACTTTGCCAAATGATCCAAATGTGACAAGCCAATCCTTTTTGGCAAATAATTCCAATCAATCAAAATGCTGTTAATGCCGTTTTGGTAAATTTTATTCAGTTTGGATTTCCAGTGGTTGATTGATGGTTTCATTAAAGGCCTTGAAGTTATTTTTTGATTTTCACCTATTTTTTGTAGCTGCAAATAGCCGTTAATTAAAAACTTTTGGGTTGTGGGCTTTCTCGTGATCTCAATATTTTCTTTGATTTTCTTCCAGTCCCCGATTTTCCATAGCGAGTTGAAAAACAGATCATAGTTATTAATCTCTTTCGAAAACTCTATTAAAATATCTGTTTGCCCCAATTTCTGAGAACAGTTAACCCATTGGTTTTCACAGATCCCATATTCGGTTTTGCCAACATCTTTTTTAATCTTGCGAAATTTAATTTTTTCCATCGACTGCAAATATTTGTCCTGCGCTTCTTTCCAAAAGCCCTGTTGCTCCAGGCTGATGGCCATTTTGGTTTCCAAATTTACCGTCAGTTTGTCCCATAACCCATAAACATAATCCATTTCTCCTAATTTTTTATACAGCTTGTATAAAATGAAATTCCTACTTTCGTTTTCTTCGTTCTCATGAATAGTCTTTGCAGTTGATAGAATTCCGATTTTTTTTAATTTAAATTTTTCCATAATTACTAACAATAAATGGAAAATGCCAGATTTATCTGAAATTACATTAATAATTTGCGGTGGGATCCTAATAGAGCCTTTGGAACAAAAAAATCCTTTAAAAATTGGCAAGAAAATTTGCGACTTTGATTTTTGTTTATGTTTTTGATTCTGTTCATTTGAGTAGCTCCTCCCAATGTTGCCGACTAAAAAGGAGATCAATTTTTTTCGATCTTTACTTTTTTTTAATATTTTTTTCCATATTTGGACAAAGGTATCCGGCCATAATAATTCTGAAAATTTCTCATTTAATATAATCAATTCAAACAATGAATTTAAAATGCTATTGTTTAATTCATCTTTTTCTCTGTTTGTTTCTTTTCCTCCATTTGTTTCTTTTTTTCCATTTGTTTCTTTTTTTTCATTTGTTTCTTTTTCTTCCTTTTTTTGATTTTCTTTATTATTTTCGTGATTTAATTTTTTCATAAAATTAAATTTTCTTTCAAATAATTTTTTCCCATTAATAGACAATTCTTCTTTGTTTACACAAACAAAAATTAATTGCAAAATATGTTTTAACCAATAAATTGGAGTTTTATAAAACCAAAATTCATGTTCAGTTATATATAATAATCTATCTTTTAAAGATTTTTTCGGAATATTTTTATTAATTAAATGGAAAAAGTTATTTCTAGTTTTCAAAATATTTGAATTTAACCCAATGAAAAATGTTCTTTCAATTATATTTTTTGAAGAACTAAATTTTTTATTAATACTTAATTGATAAACTAAGTTAAAAATAATTTCTTCTAACTGTGGATGGTTAATATTATTTTTAGATAATATTGATAATACATTTTGAATAATTTCTTCTTGTTCCTTTATTGAAATAATGATTGAATTGTTTTGCTTTTGGCTTTGATTAAGATTGATCTTTTTGTTATTCACATTTTGATTTAACAATTTTTCTTGGATTGAATTCTTATCTAAAATCCATGAATATATTTTTTTTATTACTTCTATTAATAAATTGGGTGTTTTACTTTCAATTAATATTTGGTTGATAGAACGCAAAAAATCTTTTCTATAATTTGGAAATGATTCAATTCTTAAACTAATTAAAATAAAGCTTGTCAGAATGTTTCTAGTTATTTCATTTTGTTGAATTAATAACTTTTGTGAATTTGAAATTTTATTATTTTTATTATTTTCCATATTAAGATCCATTTTTTTCCCGCCTTTATTATTCGTTATTTTGGAAAAAATATTTGTTTTTGGATATAAATATATTGGTAAATATTTTAAATAATCAATGATTATTTCTTTAATTAAAATATCTAAAAACATTGGATTTATTTTATAAATTTGATGTATTAAGGTGAAAATACCATATCTAGAGTAATTAATCCAATTGCAAAGTCTTTTTGAATCATTAATATAATCACAGATTATTATTAAAAATAAATTATAATGTTTTGGTATTATTTTTATTCTAATCTTTAATCCTTCTATTTTTTTGTTTTTTTCTTCTTTTTCTTCTTTTTCTTTTTTTTGATCTTCTTCTTCTTCTTTTTCTTTTTCTTTTTCTTTTTCTTTTTCTTTTTCTTTTTCTTTTTCTTTTGCTTTTTCTTTTTCTTTTTCTTTTTCTTTATTTATTGTATCGTTATTATTATCATTATCATTGTCATTGTCATTATCATTAGTAGTAGAAGAAGAATTAAGGTTAGTTTTATTCATAATATTTTTATTAATATTTATCAAAGATAGCCTAACAAATTCCATCATTTCAGAATATAATTTAATAATTGAGGGATCTTTTAAAATAAAATAATGACTTAATAACCTTTTTAATTTTACCAATAAAATTTTATTTTCAGTATTTTTTAATAAAAATTGATTACATTGTTTTTTGAAAATTATATTTAAAATTTTTAATAAAATTAATCTTGGTGTAAATAGATTTAATCTATTAGTTTTGGGATTATTTTTAGTATTAGTTTTTAATTTATGATTAATGATATTGTTTAATTGAAAAAAAATTTCAATATCAATATTTAATCTGGGCCAAATTTTAAAACATTTCCTAAATAATTTTAAACATTTCTTAATTAATTTTGAATATTTTTTCCTTAAGGTATTTAATTTTTTATCTTGAAAATCTAATAAAATAGGAAATTGTATTAAAAATTTGACAATAATTGGATAGATCTTATTGGTGATGTTTTGATTATTGTTGTTATTATTAAAATTTATTAAATTTTGTAATTTTTTTTTCGAAAAGAATTTTAATAGTAATTTAGTAATTTTAATTAATAAGGTTTTATGTTCAGTGCGATGATAAACATTAAATTCTTTAATAAAAATTAAGCCAATTCTAATGAAGGAATCAGAATAATAAATTTGATTATTATTCAAAATAATTTTATAAACATGCAATACTTTCGATTTATAATATATATTATTTAATAAATTATTTTGAATATTTTGAATCCAAAAATTTGGGAAATTATAATTCTTAAATTTGGGCAAAACGTGATTAATTAAATTAAATATTCTTTTAATTCTGAATTTTTCTTCCGTTTGATATTCTTTTAATATTGAATTAAAAAAATTACATATGTGCTTTTCAAAAGGGTTGATATTATCCAATTGGTCAATCAATTCTATTATAGTTAAATAAGATCTTATTCTTAAGGAAGTGTATTTTGATTTTGTTTTGTTTTTAGATTTTAAAGCAATCCAAGAAAATTGCAACATTTTTTTAATCTTTATAAATTTATTATTAATATTTGGGAATTTTGAAATTAAAGATATTAATTTTAATAATTCGATATTATAAGAATTTTCTAATGAAATGATTTTTTCATAATGCGAAAAATTGAATTTATTATAATTTATTATTTCTGAAATTTTTTTATTATAACTAATTAAATGGTTTGAGTTTGTTATTTTGAAATTTAAAATTTCATTAATTAAAATATTATAAAATTTTTCATTTATTATAAATGATTTTTTTTTCTTATTATTGTTAGAATCCTTATCATTATTATCATGATGATGTAAATTATTATAAATTAAAGGAATAATTAAATATTTTAATAAATATATTTTATATTTTATCTTATAATTTGAATTTTTTTAACAAATTTAAAAAATCAATTAAAAAATTACTTTTCTCTTTATTTGTTTGAAATATTTTCTTTATTTTATTTTGTAAATAATTTTTAATAATATTAGTATTTGAAAAGGAATTTAAATAATCTAATTTTGGTAATTCAAAAATTATTTCTGGATTTAATTTTTTTGAATTTTAAAAACTTTTTAATAATTTTAAAAAAGCTATTAAATCTAATTTGAAGTGATAATTTATATATATTATTTAATTTCATTATTTTCAAATAATTTTTAATTAATAATTTAATTGATTTTGATTTTTTGATTATTGAATTATCTAATTTTTGATTCAAAGTTTTTATTAAATCTATTAAGTTTAAAAAGTATTCAATATATTCATTATTATAATCATTATTTTCATTTAACTTTATAATATTTTTAATTAAAATGATAAATTTATGTTTTTTAATTTTATTTAAAATTATTAATTCTTGTATTTCTTTTCCCTTTCCTTTCTTTTTTTGTTTTTCTTCCTCCTCCTCTTCATCTTTTCTTTTTCTTCTTTTTTTTTTTTCTTTTTCTTCTTCTTCTTTTTTTCTTCTTTTTTCTTCTTTTATTTTTTTTTTTTTTTCTTTTTTCATTTCATTTTCTTTTATTGAATTAGCTTTATTATTATTTAATAATTTTATTAATTGAATAAATTTTAATAAAATATTTAAATTATCAGAATTCTCAATAAAAAATTTAAAATAATCATCAAAATTTTTAATAAAATATTTTAATTTTATTAAATTTAAAAAATTGATTTTAATTTTTTTAGAAAAGCTCAAATATAAATTTAAAAAATCAACTAAATTATATTTTTTAAATTTGATAAAATTTATAATTTTAAAAAAAATAATATACTTTTTTAAAATCTTCATTATTATTATTATTATTATTATCTATTACATTCTTTAATTCTTTATAAATTTTGATATCTAAATTTTTTATTAAATTTGTTGGTAAAACTTTTAAATAAATTTTTAAATTAAAATAATATTCAAAAGTATTATTTTCTTTAAATTGCTTATTAAAAATATCTTTAATTAATTTATTAAATTTATTATTTTGTTCAAATTTTTTTTTAATTAATTTATTTAAATCCTTATTTTTTTTTTAATAATTTTGATTATTATTATTTTAAAAATCTTTTGAAAAATTTTTTGGGTTTTTTCTTTCAAATCAATAATATTTAAAAAATTAAAAAATAATTTTATTAAGAATTTTAATTCTTGAATATCTTGTTCATTTTTTAAGATCTTCAAAAATTCGATTAAAAATTTATTTTTAATTTTTTTTACATATAATTTATTTAATAATTTATTTTTTTCATCATCCATATTCTCAGTATCTATTAAATTTATTAAAAAATTAATTTTTTTTATTAAATAAAATTGTTTTTTATTAAATTTGGAATGGAAAAAAGTTTTTTCAAGATTATTAATAATCTGAATTAAATTTTTAAAAAGTATCTTGTTGAATAAATTGATCAATTTGTTGTTATTATTAATTTCCTTTTTGATAAAATTAAAAAAATAATTCAAAATCTTATTATTTTTTTAATATTGGTATAAAAATAATTTTTTATTAATTTGTTAATAATAATTTTTAAAATCTTTTTTTGATCTTGATTAATTAAAATTTTGATTAATATTTTGAAATCGTTTATTATTTTGTTTAAAATTATTCTTGAAAATTTAAATTTTGAATCTAAAATTATAAATAAATAAACATTAATTATTTTGCGTATCGATTTTTCATTTAATAATATTTCTAAATAATTTTGAAATAAAAATAACATAATTCTACATCCACCCATTTTTTTGGGTGAATCTTCTTGATAACATAAATAAGTAGAAGATTTTATTATTTTTTTTAATAATTTTAATTTTTTATTTCCATTGATCTGGTTCAATTCAATTCCATCAGAATTCGTCTCTGTTTGTGTATTTGTGGTATTAAATAATTGTTTTAAGAATTTTTGTAATAATTTTAAACCATACTTTGATGTTATTTCATTTGAAGAAATGATCACATCAAAAATCGATTCAATAAAGACAAAAGGCTTGATTAAAAAGGTTATTTTGATATTTCCTAATTGCCTTCGAAAGAAATATAGAAAGTTATTAAAAATTTCATCAAAATATTTATTCTTATTATTCAAATTATATAATAACAAAGTAGAAAGTAATTTTCTTAAATAAATTTTTTTAATTGGTAGGAATTTTATTGGGTTGTATATTAATAATTCATTTAAATTACAATTTTTTAATTGATCATTAATTGTATTTATTCCCAATTTTTCAATTTCCATATTTTCTTGATCATTATTATTGTTCTTGCCTTGGCTTTTTATATCGATGATCATTTCATTTAATACCGATTTTATACAGAGGAAAATAAAATTAGAGCACCATTTCTTTAATTCTATTTGCTTTTTATTTTTGATCGTGTTTGATAAAGAATTATTATTTCGAAAAGGTAATTGAGTATTTGTCAGGCAATTTATTGCCAAATCAATACAATCATCTAATTTTAAAAAAATTGATTGATTTTTCGGGAAAAATAATTTTAATTTAAAGACACCATGTATTTTAAAAAAGGGGTTTGTTTCAAATTTGTGAAAGTTTCCATATAAAAAATCCCTATTTTTACCTCCAAATCTTCCTAATAATTCTGCAGACAATATACCTATTTTCTTATTTGGCTTTAATAAATTTGATATTGTTTGAATTAATTTTGTGCCCAAATCATTTCCCAAGGTTTGCAATAAAAAATTGGGATTTATAGTTTGTAATATTTTTTTTAATCTTATTAATGCTTGTTCAATTAAAGTCGGTATTTTGGATTTTAAAACGATAATCAAATGTTCAATATAAAAATGGATGTGTGAATGTAAAAAGGGTAAATTAAAGGGTAAATCAATACACAGAGCAGAAATTTTTATTTGTGCTTGCTTTAAATGAATAAAATCTAATTGCAATTTGGAAAATAATTCTAATAGCTTTGGTAAATATGATAATAAATCAAATTGGATAATATTTGGGTTTCTATTAATTAAATAAATTATCCATTTCAAAATGTTGATAAATACTATGGGGTTTTCGGAATGTTTTAATTTAAATAAACATCCTTTTAATATTTTATGAAAAAAGTTATCCAAAATAGGTAATAATTTATTTTTAAATAGCAATAATCTGTTTTTTTCAAAGTTGTTGGTCGTGTTGCTAGCATTGATATTGTTATTGTTATTGTTATTATTATTATTATTATTGGTGGTGGCCGTTTCTTTATTATTAGTTTTATTGGCAGTGGTAATCGTGGTTAATATATTTTCAAGTCCAATGGCTAAACAATCAAAGCTAGAATAAATAATGGACATTTCTTTTGTATTTTTATGATCCTGAATTTTTTTAAATTTTTGTAAAATAAATCGTAATAAAAGTTGTATTAATGGTATTTGGAATTGTGGAAATGTTAAATAAAATTTAAATACTAATGAAATATTTTCATTTTCCTGAATACAATTGAATAAAAATTTTAAATTTCTTTGAAAAATTAAACAAACTGATTTTGTTTGGAATTTGGTAAATAATTTCATTAAATCTATGATCAAATCTGGTTTGGAATTTAATAACGTTAAACATTTTAATACATTTTTAAATAATTTTTCAAAAATTATTAATTGTTCTGGTTTTAAACAAAATAATTTAAAATTATTTTTTAAAATAATAGGATAAAATTTTTCAAGTTTTTTTATTCTATTACTTTTTATATTTTCATTTTGATTATTATTATCATTTGTTAATTGGATTGTTCTTCTTCTTTTTTTTTGATTTTCTTGATCATTTCCTATTTCTTCATCCTTTTCAATTTCATTTTGAGTATTGTTGGTGTTGGTGTTGTCGTCGTCGTTTTTGTTAATGTTATTATTTTTGTTATTATTTTTGTTGTTGTTGTTGTTGTTTTTATGGTTTATTGATTTGATTTCAGTTAAGGTTTGAAATATTATCCATAAAATTTTTCTACAGGCAATTAGCAATTCATTGATCATTATTTGACATTCTTCAATTGAATTTTGTAAATATATAATATTGATTATTTCAAAATCTAATTTTTCATTAATTAAATTTTTTTCAATTTTTTTTTTCTTTTTTTTAAGATTGATGAGAGTTTCATTTTTTTCAATTTCCATTTTTTCTTGATCATTATTTTTGTTTTTGTTGTTAATATTTTTGTTTTTGTTGTTAATATTTTTGTTTTTGTCACCAATTGTGTTTTTATTTTTTTTTTTTTCAAAATTTTCTTTAATTTTTTTTTGATTCTCGATTTTTTTTTTTTTAAAAACAGGGATATTTTTTTCCAAATATTTGAATTTGTCAATAAAAGAAACCAAAGTTTTATACAAAATATCTAGTCTATGATATAATTGTTCCAATTTTTGTTTTTCACCAAAGTTTTTTTCCTTTTGCTTTTGGTTTTGATTTTGATTTCGAGCAAAATTGTTTTGATTAGTTTTTTGATTTTTCTTTTGTGGGTTAATGAAATTTTCAAAAATTTTATATATTAATTGTAAGCAAATAATTTGAATTTTTAATGAGAGTTCTGGGTTATGTAAATTTCTACAGAGAAAGCATAGTAAAATTTCAATTTGTGAAATATCAAGGGTTTTATACAGATTGAAAATTAATAAATATAAAAATCTGATTGCTCGGTGGATTAAAATGTGAGAAGAAACAGAATTTGTGACACCTAATAAATTGTCTTCATTAATTAGATCTTTTAAATGTTTGATAAAATAAATTACTTTTTCAGTTTTTGTTATCTTTGTCAAAATTTTTAATAATTTTCTTCTTAACTCTATAGACTCGGATGGACAAGATTTCAATAATAAGACAATTTTTTCAATTATTTCTTGTTCAAATCTTTGCCTTTGTGCAAAATTTTGCTCATTTAATTTTGCATTATTATTTATTAATTTTTTTGGTTCTTGAGTTTTGGTTTGTTGTTGTTGTTGTTGTTGTTGTTTTTGCTGTTGTAATCGTTGTCGTTGTAGTTGTATTTGTTGTTGTCGGTGGTGTTGTTGTTGCTGTTGTAGTCGGTGGTGGTGCTGTTGTTGTTGTCGTCTGTGTTGTGGCTGTTGTTTTTGTAATTTCAAATTTTGTTTATTTGTTCTAATTTGTGGTTTAAAAAAATTGTTAATCATTAAAAATAATTTTAATAATTTAATTTGAACAGTCATCGTCTCAAAATAAAATTCAGGATCCTTCGCAATTATTATTTGTGGGATATGAAACATATTTTGAATTGCACTAATTAGCATTTGATTAATTTTTAATCTCAGTTTATTTCCTTTAAGTGCTTGTGAAACTCGAAAACATTTTTTAATCACATTTCTTGCTGCTAAAAGAGTCTTGGTGGAATTTAAAGATAATTGAAACGTTTTTTGGAATTTTTCTTCTTCTTCTTCTTCTTTTTCTTCTTCTTCTTTTTCTTTCTCTTCTTTTTCTAAATTTTCTTGTTTTTTGTTTGATTCCTTCTTCTTTTTCCTTTTCTTTAGCTTTTTTTTTTGTTTTTCATTTTGGTTATCAGAATTATTTTTTGAATTTTCTTTTACTTTGTTTTGTTGTAAAGAAGAACGATCGGAAATCTTATTATTCTTTGTGTTTGTTTTTTCGTTTTCGTTTTCGTTTTCCATTTCCATTTCTTTTTCTTTTTCTTTTTCTTTTTCTTTTTCTTTTTCTTTTTCGTTTTCGTTTTCGTTTTCATTTTCATTTTCATTTTTATTTTCTTTTTCTTTTGCCTTGTTTTGAAATTGTTTCCGAACAAGCCATGTTTTTGTAAAAAAATTCAAAGTCATTTTCCGAACTAATTTGACCATATTTTCAACATCATCAACAAAAAATGAAGGGAATGGTGTCAATAATAAATCGATCACTTGTAAAGCTAAAATTGCGTTTTGTTCATTTTCTATTGACGTTGCGTTGATACATGATTTAAAGATCTGTTTAATGCCATTCGTTAGTTTTTCTGGTGGTGGCCTCCCAATAATTAAGACCAAATCAGGATTTATAGAGACCTCTTGGTATATTTTTAAAATTATATACCGAACCTTTGTTTGTAAATTGTTTTCTGTGCTAACAGGTGTCTGTTCTAACAACCTTTTTAATTCGATCACCGTCTTTTCTAAAAAAATTGAGACAATTTTTGGGGTGAGGATTTCAATTCTTTTGAGAATGTCCTTTAAAAAAGCAAAGAGTTCATCTAAATCGTCAGTTTCTTTTAGACTTGTTGTTAACTTTTCAAGTAAGTCCATTAATGAATTTACAAATACGTTAACAAAAACGGAAAAACTGGTTGATAAGGATTGAACAAAAAATATTAATAAAAAGCCAAACAATAAAAAATGAAAATTTACTTTTTAGTCAAGATTTCAAATTAGAAGGTTTGTAATTTTGTAAATTTAAAGTGGACGAATAATATTATTCATAAATTTCAAAAACACACAACCAATCAAGTCTAATTATTCTTTTCATATCAAGAATTTTAATTAAAGTATTTTTCATTTTGAGTTTTCATTCGGCATTCGTAATTTTTTCTATAAAACACACTTTTTATTTCTGTTTTGTTATTTTACTTGTTTTTTCCGATTAATTATACTTGAAAAATATTTTTATTTTGTAAACAGACTTGAAAAAAAAAAAAATTTTCGAATAAAAGTATTTTTGTCTTTCTATAAAAGACTTAAATCAATCTTTTGGAAATAGTTAAATAAAAAAAAGTTCCACTAATACTTTTTCTTTGGAAATCACAAAAGTAAAATCATTTCCACCCTTTTGAAAAATTATTCTTTGAGAGAATAACTTTAAAAATATTCTTTTCTTGGTTGAAACAAAAACTTGAAATTTTGAAACCAAAATACCTTTAGCTACTTTATTTGTAAAGAGTAAAACACAATCAGAGTTTAACCTTTTATTTTTTGAATTTTGGAAACATTTTTTATTTGATTACATTTTTGGTTTTTATTAAAATTATGATTTTGGATCTAAAAATGTGTTTACGGTAGAGGTTTGAAATTAATCAAAGAAAGAGTCAACAGAATAGTAAAAAGAAGGTGTGTGTTTTAAAAAAATCTTTTCTTTAATAATCCTAAACAAGAACGATCGTCTTTCAATATAAATTTGTTGAAATCAAGAATGAAAAAAATCTTTTTTTGATTTTTTTCCATTTTTTTTTTTATTGAACAAATTTTGATTATTTGGGAAGAAGAGTTACCAACAAAAAAAAACAAGAAGTTCCTTTGACTCATACTGTTGTACTGAAACATGTAATTATGAGTAAGTTGAAGAGAAAAAGAAAAGGCAGAAAAAATAATCAAGAAAAAGCAAACAAATTAGATCAAAAAAAAAAGAATTTCGGCTACCAAACAACTACCTCTCAAATAACCATTCACAATAGGTAATAACTATAAACGAAAAATTTTATTAAATTTATGGATCGTGGTTGTGTTTTGAGCTGTTGTTAATCTAAACCTGGCATTGCTTTTTTTTTTCCACTCACCTCTTAATATCCCTCCCAGAATTTTTTATTGTTATTTTTGTAAATTATTTGTTTTTGCTTTTAAGGGAGAAGGTACATTTTACCAATTTTGAATTCAACGGGTTAATTTGGAATTGAACCATTGGAATTCTTCCTTTAACCCAATAACAGTAATATTTTAATCATTAGAAAGTGGAATATATGTTAGTATAAGATATTTAGATATCAATATAAAAAATAGAAATCAAATTACTGCTGCCAAAATAAAACATGTAGAAAAGTTTAGTCTGTATTTCAAAACAAAACTTATCTTCTTTTTTAGACGAGACCTATAAATTAATTGATCAAAAAAAAATGGACAATAAATCCCAAGTAAATATGATTAAGGATATCTAAAGTTCTATTTTTAAAAAAGAAATTCTAAAAATTAAGGATCGGATCTGTTATTGTTTTAATAAATAGAGTTAATTCTCGAGAGAATTTTTATATTAGAGTCTACAAACTTTTTAGTACATATTCCATCTAATTGAATAAGGTAAACAACAAAAAATCTTTTTAAGGTATAACTCTTGGATATAAGGTAGATAATATTTTTTTTGTTTATGTTTTAAAAATGATAATTAATGCTTTATTATGAACAACCTTTTAAGGTGACTTATTAATATTTTTTTTTTCGGTCTTATTTCATTAATTGGCGTGTATGTTATAAGGTCTTACAGCCAGTTTCACTTTTAAGGCACAAACTTTCAACGAAATTTAAAGTACAAAAAAATCTCAAATTAAGGCACAAAATTTGGAATTTTTTTTTTTACAATTTATTTTTACTAGAATTTAAATTTTGTACTTTAATTTGAGATTTTTTTTGTGCCTTAAATTTCGTTGAAAGTTTGTGTCTTAAAAGTGAAAATGACTGTAGTACAGTAAAAAAAATAACAAATCTCTACAAATTTGGGAAACTTTGAAAAAAAAATGAAAACAATTGAACATTAAATATTTAAATTTTACTTAAAAAAACAATTTTTCTTTCAAAATTGTTTTGAAATTATATATACTATTGGGCAGTAGATTATATTTTATATTGGAAAAATAAGAAAAAAATATGATATTATAACTGTTTTATTAAAAAGAACAGGGTTTCTCGGATTTGATCAACGTTTTTTTGAAAACTCAAAAAAAATAATAAATCAAGAGAAATATCGAAAAAAATTATTATGATATTAGTATTATATAAAACACTCGATATAATGACTTCTTTTGTACTTTTTTTTTTAAATTTTAGTTGGGGCCCCTTTTGAAAAAAATGAGAAATAAATTACATGATTTCTAAAGATTTTTCCAATTGGATTTTTATTCAAATATTGATCTTATTCGTTTAATTTAGATTAGACATGAACTTTAACATTTTGAGAAAATATTAATTGGCAAAAACCTCGATTTATTGATTTTCTTTGTTTGATTTTCAAAATTATTTATTTTCCAGTTTAATTGAAATAATCAGGATTGTTTTTTAGATTTTTTCCCTATATTTTCCCTTTTTTCGAGTTGGACCTTATGTTTTTTTTTTTTTTAGTAAATCCATATTTCTCTTATAGTCTTTGTTGCAATATTTTTCTTTTTGCTTCTTTTGATAAAAAATACGAAAAAAACAAATTTTGAAAAAAAATTTCTAAAAAACACTATCCTCAAATAATAATAAATAGTAATGGGGTGAGAATTCAAAGGTCATGGATTCATTCAAATTAAGTAGATAAAGATGAAATATCTTCACAAATTTATTTGGTCAATTTTTTTTTTTTTTACTATTCTTGATTTCAATAAGTTTATTTGGAAAGGTTATCTTACTTGTTTAATATTCAAAAAAAAAAATTATTTGTTTAAAAAAGACACCTACTAGATATATTTTTTTTTTGTTTTTCGTCCTTAATTAATTTCAAATATTTTTTTTAACACATTTGTGCATCCAAACTAATTTCAGAAAAAAATTTAAGTATCAAAAAAATTTTCAAAAATTGAAAAATTAAAGACTCAACTCTGATTGATTTTGGATTCATTTTATTTTCAAAAATTTAACATTGAATGATCTTTTGATTTCAAAGTTTCAATTTTGAGTGAAAATGAAAAAATATTGTTTTCAATAGTGTGTTAATAATTTAATTTTTTTAAAATGATAGAAATTACTAATGTACTTCAGCCAATAAAAAACCTTAAAAATTCCCAATTTAATTCCATTATTTTTCCCTACCCTCCAAATTTCCAATTTAACAGTATGGATTAGATCTGCTTTGATTTTTTAGGGTTTTTATTATTTTTTTTCTATGATAAATTTCACTTTTCAAAGAAAAGTATTAAAGAGATTTATTGATTTATGGAGAAATTAATCAATTTTGGAAAGTTGTTGGTGAAAACGTACCTTTAACTGACCTAAATTAAAAGTCAATTGAAGAAATATCTTCTTAAGTACATTTTTAAGGACTGTGTTATTGGATTTTTTAGTATAGAATAAAAAAAAACAATTTTATTTCCCAAAAAACCTTTTTTTTGAAAATAAAAATTATTTTAATCTTTGGATAAAGGATCATAAAAGTCTTAATCAACATAAATGGTTAATATTTGTATTGTATATGAAAAATTCATTTAGAACACCCATCCTTATGTAACTAGTCTCTATTATTATTATTTTTTTGACCAATTTCTATATAAATATTCCTGTTGTAGAAATATATTTAATATTAAAAATAAACAAGGTTTTACAAATTTAAATAATTGGCAATAAATTTTCTCAATCTCTATATAATTTAGGTAAAAAAATTTCATAGATATTAGTCCCTTAATAAAAGAAAAATAATTTGAGATTATTTTCTGAATGAAAAATTGAAAATTATATTCTTTTATTTCGTTCTCTCAATAGTTAAAGGGAATAAAGGCTGTATTTGAATTCAAAGTATTCTCAAATAAACAAATTTTATCCCATTATAATTGTATAATTATTTGAAATTGGAACAAAAATAAAATAAAAAAGATTTAAATAAATTCATTTGAGAAAACATTTATAAGCCCTTTTATGAAAAAGAATAATAAACCATATTTAAGAATTTAACAACAATAAACATAAATGTTATGAAATTTATTTAAAAACGATTTTAGGAAATTGTAAATGATATTATTTTTTAAATTTTTGGAAAAGAGTTTTTTTTGATTCGTTTTTTGAAATTTGAAAAATAAAAAAAAAAACAAAAGAGAGAATAGGAATTTTGATAAAACAATTTTGTTTTGTTTTATTCAAAACAAAAACAAAATATAGAATTAAAATTCGTTTTCTGCAATTTCATTTAAAATTTCCTCTACTTCTAAGTCTTGAAGAACTTTAAATTTTGGGTTTTCTGTTGTTACAAGAGAAACTTCGATTTCGTCTGGTTTAAAATCTGTATTTAATACCCTTTGTAAGGTTGAAATTGCTAATTCAATTGTTTCTTTGGTATTTAAATCACTTTTTTGTTTGATTTTTTTTTCAAGTGAGTTTGTTCCTTCTTGTTCTTTTTGTCCTGTACATAAAGCTTTGTAACCAACTTGGTATCCTGCGGGATCGCATCTAAAGAGCTGTGGTCCGTATTCTTCGTCAATTCCAAACAAGACAATTGCTAAAAATTTTTGAAGAAAAAACCAAGAGTGAGGCATAAAAAGAGAAAGTATTAGAAAAGAAAAATTCAATTTAAGAAGATTTTTTTGTTTGTTTGAAGGGTTTAATTGATTGTTTTGGTGATTTAATTGATCTGTCTTTTTATTGTTTTTTATTGTTTTTGTTTTTTTATTGTTCGAGGATCTATTGCTTACATAAAGCTGCTGGTCTTTGGAATGCATATTGAGTTCTTAGTTGAGAAAGATCTCCAATTCTTTGGGAAAGATAAGAAACAGGAATAACAAAGCCATATTTGAATTCAAATTCTTGGGCTACATGCCTTAACCTTTGAACAATTAATAACATATCGGCTTCAAAATAAAATAATATATTTTTGGATTGGTTTTTTTAATTTGTTGATAGTGAATAAAAAAGGAAAAAAATAAACGTAAAAAAAAGAAATTTAAAACAAAAAATAAGAAAAAAGTTTAAAAGAAAAAAATTAAAACAAATCATACATCTTCTTCCTGTTAAACAACACCCAATTGTGTTTGTAATTCTAAACATACTTGTTACTGTTGAAGGGACAATTAATTTGTCTGTAACTTTTTTTTGGGTGACAACACATACACTATCACTTCCTCTAACACCAATTGTTGTGACACCTGCTAATCTAATTGCCTTAAATGCATACTCTACTTGATACAATCTTCCTTCTGGTGAGAAAATTGTAATATGACGATCGTAACCTCCTGTTGAGCTCATTGATTAAAAAAAAAAAAACTTTTAAAAAGTGTCAAATAAAAAAAAAAATGAAAACTATGAGTTTTGGAAACTTGAAATTTTGTTGATTATTTGAGTCTAATGGTATATTTTGAAAGAATAGAGACAGTCTCACATTCTTGATTCTTTTTTGGTATTCTCTGATACTGATTCTTTTGATTTCTAATTGTCCTGGGTTCGTGGAACTGTCAGCCAACTAGATTTTTATGAAAGTTAAATCAAATATTTTTATAAGTATTAAATTTTGAATTTTAATTTTTAGAACCCCATTTAAGGTTTACATACACTGAAATATGATAAAAAAAGATTATTTGTGCTATGGTGTGGTAGCATGTTAATTTGATTCTTAGTGGATCGATCATGTACTTGGTATTGGTTTTTGAAACTGGTTCAAAAAGTCAATTTTTAATAATTAATTTTAATTTTTCCAAAATCCGATTCTGAACAGATCCAAGGCTAATTACTTGGTAGGTAAATAAGAATCAATTTTGATTTTTGTGTTGTCAATTGTAATTTTTGATTTAGTTTGGTTTTTTTGATGGTTTTACTAAAATCTTTTAATTCGTTAAATATATTAGAGTTACTGTTAATTGCAAAATAAAAGGATCAAAATTTTCATTTAGCTTCCCAAAAATCAAATTTCAAGAATTAAAATAAATCATCAAAATACCCAACCCTCAAAGAGGCATGTAGTAATTTCAGTTTCTTTTCAGTCTTTACAAATTTGAAAAGTTGTATGATTTATAAATCTAATGTTGGAAAGATGAATCAAAATTTTGTTCTATTTATTTTACAACAAATAGTAATTAAAAACTTCAATTGGCAACCTACATACTACATTTGTATTATAACTTACCAATTATTCAGTTTTGAACTCTCCAATTCAGATTTCGGAGAAAAAAAAAAAGTACTAAAAAATTATCTTTTTGAACCACTATTAAAACCCCATACCAAGTACATCATCGATCAGCTAAGAATCAAATTTAATTATGACAATACAGCAGACTCATGATAATCTTTTTTTTTTATCAAATTTCAGGTATTATTAACCTTAAACAGAACCAAAAATCATATAAATTTCATGATGAAAATAAAAAAACTCGAAATGATTTTTAATAACTCTTTTGAAAAAAAAAATGTAAAAGGAAAAAAAGTTCAAAAAAAGATTTTTAATTGGGAACCTTACTAGAAAATGAAAAAGAAAATTCAATTAATAAAAGAAAAAAAAAAATAAATAAATCAAGATAAAATGAGATATTAAATATAAAAAAATTTTCTAGTACTATCTTTTAGTATGGGTATTTTTATTGATTGATCTATTATAAAAAATTTATTGAAAAAATTGACTATATATTAGATATCTCCAAAAAAAAAAAAACACTTAAACCATTTTGGTAATTAAGTTGAATTATTTTTTTTTTATATTTAGCCAATTAAAAATTATCATCTTTAAACATCTGTTTATTAAAATTTATTATTATTATTAAAATTATTATTATCATTATATTAAGAATTCAAAAAAAAACAATTGATATTGTCTTAATCCAACTAATAATAATATTTAAATTATTCCATATTGGTGAGTATGCTTGAATTAGAATTTCTTCCAAGATATTTAAAAAAATTTTTCAAATATTTTGAATTTTTTTTTCTCTTCAACTGTTGATAACAATTGATTACTTCATATTATCTGACAATATATTTGATGTTAAAAAAATATTTTGAGTATAATAATTTTAAATCTGATCAAGTTCAAGAATTTATACAAAAAATATAAATTCTTAAAAAAAAAATAATAGAGGAAATTTTCTAATGTATAGTACTTTTTATTTTAAAAAGAAAGACTATTAGTATTTTCAATTGGATCAATATAAACCATTGTGTTTGAATTAAAAGTAAATAATTTTTATTTAATGCAATTATATTCATATAAAGTCAGTTTCATTTTTAAGGCACAAACTTTCAAGGAAATTTAAGGCACAAAAAAATCTCAAATTAAGACACCAAATTTGGAATTTCATTTTTTTACAATTTATTTTTACTAGAATTTGAATTTTGTGCCTTAATTTGAGATTTTTTTCGTGCCTTAAATTTCGTTGAAAGTTTGTGCCTTAAAAGTGGAACTGACTGTATTTGTTCAAAAGGTTTTAATAAATATTCATTTATAATCTAGGAGATTCAACAAGCTACCTGTTTTAAAAAATAATTCACAGACTAAAAAGGTTAAATTTTTCTAAAACAAGGTTATTTGGCATGTACAAAAAATAGTTATTATTTCCATGAATTGCTCACTGGAAAGTTTTTATTGTGTGGGAATTTTATTTTTTTACTATTATCTTCTTTTAATTCAAAATTTTATTAATTTATTTCTTTCTTCTAGAAGTAAAATACGAATTTTACTTATCTTAAAAGAAAATCAATCACAATTATTATAATTTTAAATGGTATTTATTTTATATATACCTATTTTGTTGGTATATAAAACGAGTGAAAGAAATTCATTTCATCTAAGACATGATTAATGTTAAATTCTTTTACTTTTTTCTAGTGTTTTTTATTTATTATCATCCAACTTATAATTTAATATCTATGTTTTAGATACGATATAAGTAAGGTTAATGTTCCCAAATTCGTGAATTATATTTTTTAGATTTTCCAATTTTATTTTTTTTTCTTTTTTACTAAAAAACTTCATTTAATTTTCAACAAGGATAAAAAAGATAAAAAAAAAAAAGTTTAACTATTGTTGTCAAAAACATTATTATAAAAATTATGTATCAACCGAATAATCAAATTGCAAAAAAAATAACAACCATTGAATTCATAAAAACAAATGAATTTTGAAATATTAATTAGAATAATAATATATTATTGATAATCTTTAAATCAATATTTTGTCACATATATCAGTTTGGTGTTGGTAATTATTTTAATTTGTAAAAGATAAATTAGGTCATGATTTTATTTTGATAATATTTTAATTATTAATCTCATTATTAAGTTTTTTTCTAGTAAAATTTCAATAATTATCCCTTTTTTTTCAATAAATGAATTAATCTTTTTTAAAAAAAAACTATACTTTTTAATAAAATTAATTATATTAAAACCTGATTTTATAAAAATTATCACAAAATCAAAAACCTCAAGCTATTATCATTAGCTAAGATTTTTTTCCATACTCAAGGTGGTGGCCTTAAAACAACCAAGTTTATTGTGAAATTGTCCTTCTTTTGATTGAAAAAAAAAAAATAACAAAAAAAAAAATCACAGGGCTCTATTGATAAAAAATTCAATTAAAAAAAAACTTATAAATTATTCTTAATTTCAAAAAATCAATTTGGTAAAATTTCACATTTCTTATATTAAATTTCCAAATAGTTAAATTACTTCAATATAAAAGAAAAAGTGCTTTCTAGAATTTTGCAATCAATTTTATTTGATTTTATCTAATTTGTAATTATTTTACGACCTTCTATACAAACAAAGTTAGTATTTTTTACTATTCTTGAGATAAAAATAACTTATTTGAGAAAAAAAAAATGAAAAAAAAAATCAATGAGATCTCAAAATATACCAAAGAGTGACAGTTCAAAACTTGCACAGTTTTTTCAAAATAATTATTCATAACAATTTAAATTGGGAATTAGGTGTCGATATTTGGCACTTTTATCTAAAAATTTCCTCTATTTTGATGATTGATTTTTGCAAATCGATCACACTTCACATCTTGATTTGTTTTTAATTGGTTGTATGTATTTATAAAAATTCCAATTTTTTTTGCATTTCAGAAAATTATTTTTCACAATAATGAAGAGATGGTGAAAATAAGTTAATCACAATTAAAAATCTAGTATAGAATTATTTTCATGTATAGTATTTTTTTCAATACTCAAATTAAAAAAATATCTTTTATTCGATTATTAAATTTAATCTTTCTTTTCAATGATAATAATCAATTTGAAAAACAATATTTAATTATTAAAAAAAAACTTCTTATCATAACAAAAGTTTTTACTAAATTCTAAAAAAAAATGAAAAAAAATTATCATAATTGTAAAAATAATAAAAAAAGGAAAATGTTTCAAAAAAAAAAGCATAAAAGTTGAAAAAAATGGAATAAAAAACTTGCCAATGTTTATTGATTTTTTTTTCGAAATAATTTATGTTCCAAAAGAGAATAAAAAAGAAATTAAAAAATTTATAAAAAAAAAAAAAGTTGTTTTGAATTCATTTTAAAATGAGAGGAGATGTACCATCAATTATTTCTTTTGATATAATCTATATAAATATTGTATTTATTTTTTTTTTTAATATGAATAATTTTTAAGATTTGTCAAAATTATTTAACAGTTTACATATTTTTTTCCAAAAAAAAAACAGTAAAAGTCAAAAATTGAGATTGAATTATTTTCTTCCTTCCATAGAAATCTTGTTGTTTTCTTGGAGTGATGGGCTTTTGACAGTTTCGTCGACAGATAAAACCAAACAGGCAGCGTCGGTGGCAGCTGAAAGCATGTTTAATTTCATTAGTGATGGTTCCCAGACAAAGGATTTCATTGTGTCACAGACTCCTTCGTTTTCAATATCTACACCCATCCAAATGTTTTCTTTTGGCTTTTCATAATGCCCTTTTCTTAATTTGTTCATGATGTCAACAGAATCGAATCCTGCATTTTGCGAAATTTGTCTTGGGATGATTTCTAAGGCCTTGGCGAATGCAGAAATGAGCATTTGTTCTTTGCCGTAGATTGTTTTTGCATATTCGTGGAGATATCGGCTCAATTCCATTTCGATGGCTCCTCCTCCTGCTACAACCTTGGAGTTCAGCATTGCTCGGTGAACAACCATGATTGCGTCATGGAGTGACCTTTCTGATTCGGCAAGGAATTGTTCGGCTCCTCCTCGAAGAATGATTGTCGACGAACCTTGCTTTTCAAATCCTGTAAAAATGTTATATCTTTCACTTCCAATTTGCTTTTCTTCCATCAATTCACATTCTCCAACCATTTCACTTGTGAATCCGTTTGTTGTCGATTGGATTTGCTTTCCTGTGATCACAGACAATCGTTTCATGTCTCCTTCTTCAACTCTTCCTGCACAAAAGATATCACGATCGGCAAAATATTGTGTTGCTAAATCACCAATTGGTAATCTTGAAAGAACAATATTGGCTCCAGATTCAACAATTTTTTCGAGCTTTTCATAAATTAATTCCCATTCTGCTTCAACAATTTTTTGATATTCCTTTTTGATTTTTTTTTATTATATTTTAATTTTGATTAGAAACAAAGTATTTTACATTTATTAGAATTGGTTTTTTGAAAATGGAAATGAAAAAATAATTGCTTTTGGTTTATTTTATATTTGAATTAAATTTAATTTAATTTACAAATAAAATAAAAATAAAAATGATGATTAATTTTTGAGATATAATTGATGAAACTTTTATTGATCTATGAAAAATAATTGGCCAAATTGTAAAAAAAAAAAATAACAATGAAATTTGGATTTATTTGCAATCAGAAAATTTTACAAATTTTTTTGATAAAGAAATAATTGTTTTTTTTTCAAGAAATTTACAAATAAAAATATTTTTTTATTGAACATTTTTGAAATGTTCTCTTTTTTTTGATTTTTTTTGATTGTTTTTTTGAGATAAAAAAAAAAAAAAGAACAATAAAATGAATTCGATTGTTACATTAGTTTATTTTTCTATCAAAATATAATTTGAATAGTAAAATAATTTTCAACTATTTTTAAATTTTTAAAGATAAAATCTTGTTTTATTTCTTTACCTGATTCACTTGAAATATATTTTTTATTTTTTCCCGGTAAAATATTTAATTTTATTCAAGACTAAATTTGAATCAAAAATTTATTTTTATAAAATAACGTTTCGGATAAAAAAGTGAAACAGAGAAAAAAAAAGTTTAGCACCGTTTTTAATTGGGAAACCTACTAAAAACGAAAAAGTAAGATCAATTAATAGAAGAAACCAATAAACTTCAAAGAATAATTCATTATATTATTTTCAAGAATGGCAAAAAAAACAATTTAAATTTCTCTTTGATTATAGAAATACGAAGAGTGGTTTGGGAGATCTCAAAAATAGTCAAATTTTTTCAACAAATTTTTAATATTTGATCAATCAAAGATAAGGTTATACCAAAGATTAGTATTAATAAAACTGTTATTGCGTTTAATCCTCCATTTTTTCTTTAATCATTTATTTTTTCGTTTATTAATTGAATTTCATTTTCAGGTTCTATTATGGTTTCCAATTAAACATCCGTATTCTTTTTTTCCCTGTTTTGCTTTTTTTCCCAAACGGTAATTAATTTTTTTTTGGTAAAATTAGAAATTGGTCATATTCTTTATTTTTCAAAAATTATCTTATCTTTTTTAATTTATTGGATATTGGGTATATTTTAATGCCTTTTTAGTTTGGGTTGGGGTATTTTAGGGTGGGTTAAAGTATGTTAGAGTGGGCTTGGGTGGTTTCGTTGGTATGTTAGGGGATTTAGGCTTGTATTTTTTTTAAAAAAAAATTAATTAAGGTAGAATCAAGAATGTGCCACTTTTACAACTGGTATTAGGTGTAAAATCTTCCCCTTAACTTTTGGTTGTTCAAATTTGTTTTGTATATATTTTTAAAAGTGTTTATTATTGATAGTTTCAAAAGTTTTCGGTTTTCTACAATTTACGGAATAAAATACTACTTGTCTGAAAATAATCTTTTATATTTTTCCTCTCAGAATCATTCAAACCCATTATTAACTTTAATAACAATGAAATTAATCAAGAATTCATCAAAAATAAAAAAAAATAGATTCTAACCAATTATGAAATATGACCAATTTTAATAAGCCCGTTTTTTTTAAATAATAAAAATTATTTTATTTTGAGCAATTCAAATAAAAATATTCATTCTAAAATATTGTGATAAAATTTATTCCAAAAGTGTCGATTCAGACAGTTCGTAAACTTCAATAGACTTATTTTCATTACATTATGGAAACATTTTAGAAATGATTTTTTAAAATAACTTTATTAATAATTTTTTGATTTCCAAGAAATTTATTGAAAGTTAGAATTTAAAAAAATGGGGTATATTAAAAAAATACAAATAAAGACATCAGAAAAATTTACATTTTAAGAACTTAAAGTTGTTTTTATTTTTTCTTTTGAGAACTAGTTTTTTTCAAGGTTTTCAAAAAAAATGATGATATTAGATTTTTTTCAAAATGTGTAGTTTATTATTTAAATTAAAAGTTTGAAAAAAGTGTAACAAAATTCAATTCAGAAATACCTTTTCATTTTTAAAAAGTTCTAAAGGTAAAAATTTTTAAATTAATGAAAAGTTTTTATTAATTAAATTTTCTCGCTCTTTTTTAAAACAGCATAATTAGTGTTTTTTTTTTGTTAGAAGTTCAATAGTTTTACACATTACTTTAATTTTGGTTATAGATTTTTTCAAATTATAAGAAATTTTATGAGCCAATTCAAAATATAGTTTTATGAATAATGAATTTTAAATGGAATTTTGCTTCTATCCATTCATTTCTGTAATAAAAAATTTTAATTAATCCTTGTTATGTGGAAAAGAAAAAAATCTTTAAAAATTCATTTTAGGTTAATTCATTAGTAATGGTGTTAATTGTTCCATTTTGTAAAAAGTAAAGTTAAAAGAGTACTAAAAAAATTTGTATATTACTATTATTTTTCAATTAACAAACGAAAAGTTTTATTTTACTTTCCAGATTATTTTACTAGTTTATAAGTTGAAAAAAATCAAAGAACTTGAAAAAATTAATTAGAAAGTGATATTGTATTAGATTTTAATTAAACTTCCAAATTGTGCTTAAGATAAAATTTTAGTTATGATAATTTGATTGTAAGAGTATTGTTCTGTTTCATATTTTTAACTGTTTCTAAGAGACTTTTTAAAACTTTTTTTGTGAGCTGGTCGACAGGACTTTATTTTTTTTATAATAAATATTTTTGGAAAAGTCATTTTAAAAAGGTGTGGAATAAAAGTTTTAAAAAGTGTTGCACCAAACTGTTGACTCATATCTTTGAAGCAGACTAGTAACACTTTTTAAAACTTTTTTTACTCACTTTTTGAAAATATCTGTCCCAAATTAAGTAAAATATTGAAAAAATAAGTCAGTGAATTAATTGTTGAACCAAGAGAAATTTGTTTTTTGAGAGTGTGTAATAAGAAAAAGAAATTGTTTATTTCTTTCTTTTCTTTGGTTTTAAATAAAAAAAATGATAAAAACCAAAAAAGAAAATTTTGAAAGATTTTTGTTTTTGTTTTTTCAAAAAAAATTTTTTGAATAAAAAAAAAAAAAAAAGAAATAATTTTGATTTTGAAAATTTGAACAAAAACTCAATAAAAAAAAAAAAGGTTGTTTTGAAATTACTTTTTTAAAAAAAAAATTTCAATTTTGTGAATAAAAAAAAAAATAAGGATCAAATCAAAATAAAAAAAAGCAAACAAAAAAACAAAAAAAAAAAAAAAAAAAAAGAAAAATTTACTTTTGGATCTTTGATTCTGATTTCAGCATTTTCTTTTTTGTTTTTTTAATTCAAGTTCAATGTTCAACAAAGCAATTTTAGGGGTTGTGAATTTTTTTTGGTTGTTGTTCAAACCCTGCATAAGAAAAGGTTTTTTTTGAAAGCAACACCATTAACGATAAATGATTCTTCCATTGCTCCGCCTCCGACTTTTTTTGATTCCAATCAAATCAACTTCTGGGAATTCTGGGTCGAGTGACCTAACAGCTTTTACAACCATATCTGAAAAGGCATCTTTGTGGCCAGCAATTAATTTTGAATTCATTGCAGTTGATGCACACTTTTTTCAACATCGAGTTCCATTTCTTTTCATCTTTGATATTTGATTCGATTGCAATTTCCTTGATCCTTTCTCGGCATTTGAAACATGCTTTTCTGAATGCTTTGATCAAAGTTTGTGGATGGACATTTTCTTTGATAAATGATCTGCTTTGTTCAAGAATTTCTCCTGCAAAGACAACAACAGAAGTTGTTCCATCACCAACCTTTTGTTTTTGTTTTGTTTTTGTTTTAGTTTTGTTTTTGTTTGTTTGTTGTTTTAGTATTTTGTTTTTGTTTTTGTTTTTTTATTTTAACATTTTGTGTGGGGGAAGAAAAGGAAAAGAAAAGAAAAGAAAAACAAAAATTTTGAAAAGAAAAGAGAAATTACTTCAGAATCTTGTGACATTGCAATGTCAACAAGTGTCTGAACAGCTGGATGGACAACATCAAGAAGTCTCATTACTGTTGCACCATCATTTGTGACTGTAGATTTGCCTCTGTCGTTTGTAATAAGCTTGTCCATCCCTCTTGGTCCAAGGGTTGTTTTTAATGTGTTGACAATTTCAACACAGGCATCAATGTTACTTAAAAGGTGACCTTTACCTTGTGACGAGTCGGTTCCTTCTTTTAAAAGAACAATTGTTGGTGTGAAATAAGACATATTTGAAAAATAGGAATCTTTTTTTTTTGAGATAAAGCAAAAACGAAAAAAAATGTAATAATGTTTTTTTTTTTTTGAAGAAAAATATTGTTTTGGATTTTTAGATTCGATTGAATTATCAAAACAATTTGTTTTGAAGAACCTTGTATGATTTTTTTCTTTTATTTTATTTCATTAATTTACTGTGAAAGATACTCGGGATCATAAAATTGTAAGGGGTAAAATTTTCATATGATCTTCTTTAGATTGATAATACTCAAAATTAATGATTTTCATTTCAAAATAAAGGAAATATGTATTCAAAAATTTTAACATTCTGGCAATACACTCTACTGTTGTCAAAATAAAGCCTTCAAAAAAATTTAATCTGTGTTTCAAAATAAAAAGCGTGTTTTTTTGTTATAGAAAAGCTATACATCAGCCAATCAAAGAAATCTGATAATAAACACTAAAAAAACATGGTAGTGGTTTCTTAAAGTTCTATTATTTAAAAATAAATTCTAAAAATGAAGGATCAAATTTTTAATTTTATTTAAATTGAGCAAATTTTTAAGAGAAAATTTTTCTCATCAAAAAAAAAACCAAACATCTCAGAAAAATTGGACACATTATGGAAAATTTTTAACAAATTGTATTCCTAATTTAAATTTTACTGAAAATATCAAAGAGTTTACTTTCAAAATTGATTTGAACTTCGGTTTACTATTGGGTAGTAGATTGGATGTAACATTGATACCAGAAGAAAAAAAAGAACGGATTAGATTTTGAAACGGGGATAATATTTGTTGTACACACATTCTTTTGATAACTTTAAAGTGGATGCCTTGTTTTATAAATATATCATATCTTACAGAAAAGTAATTATAATGTTAAAAGGGGGTTATTTTTAGAGGTAAGGGTAGAACTAAAAATTTATTACATTAGTACGAGTATAAAGGGGAAAATGCGCTTTATTTTTGTCATTTTTTTCAATCTCCTTTTTCAAAACCCCCATTAGCAAAAATTTGCCTGAAATATCACAATGGCTACTATTCAAAATGTATATACTTTATTTCAATAATACTTTATGATAAATGTAGAATATTTTTTTTTTTTTTGTATTTATCCGGGGATATTCAGTATATAATTGGGCTAATATAACCACTGGTTTAATAATAAATAAATACATAAATATAATCATCATTTATATTAGAATTATTTGTTCATTAAAAATTCACCAAAATCAATATGAAAAAAAATTATTATTTTTTTATTTTCTATATATATATATATATATATTATTCAAAATCGAGGAAAATTAACAAATCCATAACAATAGAAGAAAAAAAAAATAGAAATGAAGAATATTAATTGATCCCTTTTAATGAATATTGTTATTTTTTTGTTCATTGGGGACCGAATTCCAAAAAAAAAAAAAAAAAAATGGAAAAAGTTTCCACAGTTGAAAGAATAACATTACTACAATTTACATTCAAATTGGAAAGAATTTTGATTTTGCAAACAATTTCTTTTTTTGTATTTTCTTTCATTGTTTTCATCTCCTTTTTCTGGTATGTATGATCTTTCGTTTGAAATGAAATTTTTTTCTTTAATAGTTGGCACAAAGTTTATGCCAAGTTTTTTAAATGGAAAAATAACACACAACCAGTAAATTGTATCTTATTATTTGATTGATCACTAATTGTTGGTGAAATTTCTACAAATTTATCAATGCATTTTTTTCTTCACATATTTTCATCATTTTGGACACTTTTTTTTTTTTTTTTTTTGGTTTCCTTTTATTTTAATAAAATTGGTCAATTATAAAACTTTAATAATAGGCAAATAAATGTGGTTTTATAATATGTTTTGAATATTATAATAAATTATGTTTTTTTTTTTTTTTTTTGGATAATTTTTGATTTTGGGTCTGTCCATACTGTTAGAATAGAGTATATTTGCTTTAAGATTAATAAACAGAAACCAATTGTTCGTTTTTTATTAGCTGTGGAAAATAATCATTGATAATATGTGTTCCTGATTTATTCGAAATTTTGCAATTAGAACAGTGTTGAATTTCCAATTTCAAATGGAGTTCCAGCAATCCGAATGATTAGTAAATGATTATTATTCTAAAATTCAAAATTTTCCACACGACTAAAATGTTCCAAAGAATCATAATAATACAATTGCATTCAACATGGAAATAATTTTAATTTTTGTATAAAATATGCAAAAATATTTTTTCATCTTCTGGTTTTTTGTTTTCCTTTATTTTTTGAGTTCCGTAACTTGTTTCGTATCATCAATTTTTTTCAGTAGTTGATATTATGTTAAAGTTGAGTTGTTCCAAATTTATGAATCCAAATAAAATTAATTGGTAGTATCTAAACATTTAATCGATCAATATTCCTAATAGAATTTCAACAAATTTACCAAATGTATTTTTTTGTTTTGCTCTCTCCAAAATTTTTGACACACCAATAATTTTTTTGTATTGATAATTATTTATTTTTTGTTTTGTGAGTATTGTAATTTATAAACAAGTGTTAACATTCCAATTAATGAATGGTTCTAGTTTGGTATTTCTTCTTAAATTGATTAAATAAGTTTTTTTTTTTCACAAATCGAATTTTGGTTTGTGAAAATTTTTGAATTTGGGTTTATATTCCAAATTGAGTATGTCTATATCTTTTTTTTCTTAATGTTAAAATCCAAATATTGAATCCACTTCCAATACTATACCCAAGTTCAAATCAATTTTGAAAGTAAACTATTTGATATTTCTTGTAAATATTAAATTATGAATGTAATTTGTTAAAGTATTTTCGTAATTTTTCCTTTTGTAATCGATTTTTTATTTTTTAGTTTGTAAAAATTTTGTAAAAAATTGAATATATTTTTTCGAAAATATAATTCACACTTGATCTTTCATTTTCAATTTTTTTTTTAATAGTAGGACTTTTGAAAACAATATCATATTGGCTGATTATACATTTGTGTTTATTTACTCAGTGGGGTATAACTTTTCTTTTAAAAGGGAAAGTTACTTATAATATGTAACATTGGTTTCGCAGAAGTGTTAATGTTACAAAATTATATTAATGTTTTAAGGTTTGTAATCCCTGAAAGGGGAAAACAGAATACCTTTTGTGGTTATAAGGCAGGGTTCTTTTGGTTCTTGAATAAATGAAATTAAAACAAGTTGAATTTTTAATAGTTCTTCAATGGTCGTAAAAAAAATATCTTATATACCTAACAATTATCAAGATTTTAAATTTCAATTCTTAAACCTTTATTTTCAAGAGAAATATTCCAAAAAGTATACTGTTATTTGAAATTTACAAGAGATAAAATATCATCAACAAACTTTTTTTTTATTACAGGAATCTTGGTTTTATTTAGGATTCTGGATTCAAACAAAAAATATCAATGTATAGAAGAAAACAAGGTCAGAAAAAACAAACAGATACACCAGTTTCTATCAGTAAAATTAAATTTTTGTTTGTAAAAAAATGAAATTAAAGAAGGAATATTTTCCCATTTATTCTTCAATAACTAGGTTCGATTGGTTGTCTTTTAAATTTAGAAAGATAAAAAAACGAAACCTAGAAAATACATTACAGAATGAAATTGAAAGAATTTGGGCAGGGATTAAATTATGTACAATTTGATCTTTTTAAATACTGGTATTTGAATAATAAATGGGATTTTTTTTCACTTCATTTTTAATTTCTCTTTTTTAAGAGAAAATAGATCGAGAACCTCTTTCTTTAAGAACTATATTTATAAAAAAAAAATATGGAAAAGGAAGTGAAAATTCTTTCCCATTTAGAATTCAAATACCAGTAATAATATTGTCAAGTAAAAAAATGTATGTTGATTGTTAATATAAAATAATCAACAAATAATGCTTTCAGGCCTACTGCCTTTTTCTTTAAGGACAATTGTATCATCACTTAATTAGAAATAAAAAATTACTTAAAAAATTACAACTTTATCTTTTAATAAAAAAAAATTTATAAAACATATAAGTTTTGTTCCATTCACAAAAAAGGAAACAACCAAATTCCTCAAAATTCTAAAAACAAATTTCTTAAATATTTAAGGTGATTTTTCTTCAATATTAATTTATTTCAAAAATAAAACAACCATTAAAAATCATAAATAACAAATTCTAAAGAAAAGTTTAGTGTAAAATCTAAAAAAAATATTTTTCTTCAAAAAAAAAAACATTATTACATTTTTTTTCGTTTTTGCTTTATCTCAAAAAAAAAAGATTCCTATTTTTCAAATATGTCTTATTTCACACCAACAATTGTTCTTTTAAAAGAAGGAACCGACTCGTCACAAGGTAAAGGTCACCTTTTAAGTAACATTGATGCCTGTGTTGAAATTGTCAACACATTAAAAACAACCCTTGGACCAAGAGGGATGGACAAGCTTATTACAAACGACAGAGGCAAATCTACAGTCACAAATGATGGTGCAACAGTAATGAGACTTCTTGATGTCGTTCATCCAGCTGTCCAGACACTTGTTGACATTGCAATGTCACAAGATTCTGAAGTAAATTTCTCTTTTCTTCTTCATATTTTTTATTCAAAATTTTTGTTTTTCTTTTCTTTTCTTTTCCTTTTCTTCCCCCACACAAAATGTTAAAATAAAAAAACAAAAACAAAAACAAAATACTAAAACAACAAACAAACAAAAACAAAACTAAAACAAAAACAAAACAAAAACAAAAGGTTGGTGATGGAACAACTTCTGTTGTTGTCTTTGCAGGAGAAATTCTTGAACAAAGCAGATCATTTATCAAAGAAAATGTCCATCCACAAACTTTGATCAAAGCATTCAGAAAAGCATGTTTCAAATGCCGAGAAAGGATCAAGGAAATTGCAATCGAATCAAATATCAAAGATGAAAAGAAATGGAACTCGATGTTGAAAAAGTGTGCATCAACTGCAATGAATTCAAAATTAATTGCTGGCCACAAAGATGCCTTTTCAGATATGGTTGTAAAAGCTGTTAGGTCACTCGACCCAGAATTCCCAGAAGTTGATTTGATTGGAATCAAAAAAGTCGGAGGCGGAGCAATGGAAGAATCATTTATCGTTAATGGTGTTGCTTTCAAAAAAACCTTTTCTTATGCAGGGTTTGAACAACAACCAAAAAAATTCACAACCCCTAAAATTGCTTTGTTGAACATTGAACTTGAATTAAAAAACGAAAAAGAAAATGCTGAAATCAGAATCAAAGATCCAAAAGTAAATTTTTCTTTTTTTTTTTTTTTTTTTTTTTTTTTTTTTTTTTTTTTTTTTTTTTTTTTTTCTTTTTTTTTTTTTTTATTCACAAAATTGAAATTTTTTTTTTAAAAAAGTAATTTCAAAACAACCTTTTTTTTTTTTATTGAGTTTTTGTTCAAATTTTCAAAATCAAAATTATTTTTTTTTTTTTTTTTTATTCAAAAAATTTTTTTTGAAAAAACAAAAACAAAAATCTTTCAAAATTTTCTTTTTTTGGTTTTTTATCATTTTTTTTTATTTAAAACCAAAGAAAAGAAAAGAAATAAACAATTTCTTTTTCTTATTACACACTCTCAAAAAACAAATTTCTCTTGGTTCAACAATTAATTCACTGACTTATTTTTTCTATAATTTACTTACTTTGGGAATAATTCTCTTCATAAACCCCATAAACAACTTTTTACACATTTAAATTTTATTTAAATAAACCAATTGGATTTGACAAATAAGATCGAAAAAAATACTCAATAATTATTTCTCTTCTTTAATTTTTACTTTTTCGCCAAATGGAACAATTAACACCATTACTAATGAATTAGCCTAAAATGAATTTTTAAAGATTTTTTCTTTTCCACATAACAAGGATTAATTTAAATTTTTTATTTCCACAGATGAATGAATATTGCAAAATTTAATTTTAATCGGGTATAATATGAAATTCATAATATAGATTAACATCTAATTTTTAAACTCTTTTTTCAGAACAACGCTTAATAAAGAAATTTCCTTCAAAAATTTTAATTTTTTTTTAATTTCATTGTAAACCGTTATAATCCAGCTTGCTTAAAAAAGGATCTACAAATGAAATTACTACAAATGATTTGTTTGTGAACCGAGATGATATTTTTGTATAATTAACAGATAAATCATAATCAACTCAAAAAAAATATTTTGCGGTAATAAGAATGAATAAGAACAAAATTAAAAAAATATTAAATTAGCAATTAAACCATTTTTTCTTTTTTGGAATTAATTTTTCAAAAAAAATTTTTAATTTTTTGGCTTGAATTTTGATTTTTATAATTTTTTTTAAAAACTCTTATTTGAATAAAGAATTTTATTGCTTTAAATACCAAGAAACTTGGTAAAAAAGTTGATTTTCGAAATATTTTTAAAAATGAAATGTTTTACAAGTAGAGTTATCATGCTATTTTAATTTCTCTTTTCAATTTTTATTATTTATTAAAGAAAAAATTATTCAAAAAATCACTTTTTGTTGTTATGTAATTACTTATTTTCAAAAAAATAAGTATATTATAAAAAATACGTTTATTATAAAAAATACCAAAAGAAATATCATAATTACTTTCTTAAAAAAGCTAAAGAAATTTAATTCATATCTATTTCTTGTAGTACAACTATCCGCATATCACAAGAATAATTTTTATTTAACTCAAATTGCCTGTTAACTATCTAATTTTTTTTTTTTTTTTAAATTTTTAAAAATCGTAATGAGTATTTCACAAATATCCTTTTTTTTTTAATCATTAAAATTCTGACTTATTTTTTTAATACCATTTGAAAGAAATCACCATTATAATTTCTTAAAATTTTTATTTTGATGATTATTTTAAATTTTCCAAAATTTTTTTCTTTTCAAAATCAATACTTTAAATCTCCAAATAATTATTATTTGATAACTATTAAACTTTTGCTAAAAATAATCTCAATATTCAAAATTATCTCTCTGAATGATTGTTAGAAAAAGAATCAATAATCGAAAAAGAGAAACAAAATCAATATCAAATACTTTTTATGAATAATTCTGAACATTTTTAGCAAATTCAAAACTAATCTAAATTGGAAATTACCCTATATACAAATTTATTCCACTCTACATTACCTTATCCCATCTTAAATCTAAAATACCATTCTTTAACACCCTCTAACCCAATTAAAGATACTCAAACATTATCATATATAACCACCTAGATTTTAAAAAACTTGTCTTATACTTTATAATTAAAAAAAAAAAATTAAATTACATTCTTCTAACTAGAAATTTTTTTGATCAATAATTTCCAAATAAAAACAATTATTTTTATGGAGATTTTTTACATCCAAAAATGTGTTTTTTTGGTCAATATAGATTACTTTAAAATATTGATTGATTTTGTAATTTATAAAATTTATCCTTATTCTCATTAAATTGTTATTTTTTTTTTTTTAATTTTGGAACTAGTACTGTTTTAATTCAAATATTTTACTCAAAATCTGAAAAAGTTGTAAAATTTATTATTTTTTTTAAATAAAATAAAAAAAAAATATTTAATCATTTATGAAAAGTTCTTCTTTGATTTTTAAAGAATTTAATTTATAAGAAATGATGAAATCAACCATAAACAATTACTTTTTCGATTCCATTTTCAAAAAACCAATTCTAATAAATGTAAAATACTTTGTTTCTAATCAAAATTAAAATATAATAAAAAAAAATCAAAAAGGAATATCAAAAAATTGTTGAAGCAGAATGGGAATTAATTTATGAAAAGCTCGAAAAAATTGTTGAATCTGGAGCCAATATTGTTCTTTCAAGATTACCAATTGGTGATTTAGCAACACAATATTTTGCCGATCGTGATATCTTTTGTGCAGGAAGAGTTGAAGAAGGAGACATGAAACGATTGTCTGTGATCACAGGAAAGCAAATCCAATCGACAACAAACGGATTCACAAGTGAAATGGTTGGAGAATGTGAATTGATGGAAGAAAAGCAAATTGGAAGTGAAAGATATAACATTTTTACAGGATTTGAAAAGCAAGGTTCGTCGACAATCATTCTTCGAGGAGGAGCCGAACAATTCCTTGCCGAATCAGAAAGGTCACTCCATGACGCAATCATGGTTGTTCACCGAGCAATGCTGAACTCCAAGGTTGTAGCAGGAGGAGGAGCCATCGAAATGGAATTGAGCCGATATCTCCACGAATATGCAAAAACAATCTACGGCAAAGAACAAATGCTCATTTCTGCATTCGCCAAGGCCTTAGAAATCATCCCAAGACAAATTTCGCAAAATGCAGGATTCGATTCTGTTGACATCATGAACAAATTAAGAAAAGGGCATTATGAAAAGCCAAAAGAAAACATTTGGATGGGTGTCGATATTGAAAACGAAGGAGTCTGTGACACAATGAAATCCTTTGTCTGGGAACCATCACTAATGAAATTAAACATGCTTTCAGCTGCCACCGACGCTGCCTGTTTGGTTTTATCTGTCGACGAAACTGTCAAAAGCCCATCACTCCAAGAAAACAACAAGATTTCTATGGAAGGAAGAAAATAATTCAATCTCAATTTTTGACTTTATATTTTTTTTGAAACCCAAAGAACGTTAATAAATATTACAAGATTCATTTTTTCGTTTTTAAATTTTTTAGAATTTTACCTAAATTATTAATTTTTTAACAGATAATTTATTTGTAAAATTATAAAGGAATTCAACTTTACATAAACTAAACTAAAATTCAAAATTTTCCAACCAGCTAAAATGTTCCAAAGAATCACAATAATACAATTTCCTTCAAATTGGATTTAATTTTGATTTTTTGAAAATCTTTTTTTCATCTTTTAGTTTTTGTTTTCATTTCATTTTTTGAATTACCAAACTTGTTTCGTTCGATCAAAATTTTTTTCAACAATTTATTTTAGTTTAAAGTTGAGTTCCTTTAAAATAGAATAATTCAAATAAAATTAATTGGTAGTATCTAACCATTTGATCGATCAATATTCCTAATAGAATTTAAACAAATTTACCAATGTATTTTTTTGTTTTACTCTTTACAAAAAATTTTTAACACACCCTTGATTTATGAGTATTGATAATTATTTATTTTTTGTTTTGTGAGTATTGTAATTGATAAAAAAGTGTGAACATTTCAATTATTGAAGGGTTCTAATTTGGTATTTCTTCACTGAATTGATTAAATCAGATTTTTTTTTCACAAATCGAATTTTGGTGTGTTAAAAATTTTGAATTGTGGTTCATAACTTTTAATAAAAATCAAATTATATAAACTCAATATTTCTAAGTTTTATTACCATTTTTGAAGATATATATTTTTTAAACTTGAATTACTTATTAAAAAAATATCAAATAAAACAAATAGCAAAAAATACTAAAATATAATCAAAAAAAATATATGAAAATTAAAAGAAAAATTAAAAAAAAAATAGAAATTGAATTAGAAAAAAAAAGTACTAAAATAGGGAAAAAAAAAACTTGAATCATATGGAAAAAATTATTTTGATTTCTAAAATACAAAATTTATTCTGAGGTCAATATGAATTGAAACTTAATAAAATAACCCCCAATAACATTATATTGTGCTTCATTATTTTTTCAAAATGATTAATTTGAAAAAAAACTATTTTTATATTCATATTTTATAAAAGATATTAACTTATGTTGAAACTATCTTTTTCCTATAAATATTTTAGAATTTCATTTTTGTAATAACATTTGAAAAGAAAAAAAAAAAAGAAATAAATATTTTAATAATATACTAATTATAAAAATGTAGTTTTAAGTGAAACAAATGTTATATTTTTTAAAAAATTATCATTTAAACTCTAAAATACAATTTAAATCATAATATTTTACCATTTTTAATGTTTTAAGCAATTTATAGTTAACATTAAAAGGTAACTATAAAATTATATATTTACCACATTTATTATTACTTTAACCGATATACAAAAATCATTTAAAATATTTTATTGGGTTTATTTGTATCTATTATATTTTTAATACTATTAATTGATAAAATTTTTGACTTACCCGGCTTTTTTGTATTTGAGTATCCCCCCTGCTTATATAATAAAAATACTGGTTCAGAGTTTTCGATTTTATCAAAAATAAGAATTAAACCTGAAATCATATTATATATATATAAATATATATATATATATATATATGATAGAATTTTATAATCTCTTTTATACTTTTTTAAACTTGGTAATAATATAAAATTTATATTAACTATCTCATTATAAAAAAAAAAATGAAAAAAAAATATATTAATTACATTTCCCTGATATTTAGATATATATATATATATATATATATATATATATTAAATATATTATAAAAAAAATCAAAAATCTTTCAGACCTCTATACTATTATTTGTATGGATAAATTATTTTTTTTAAAAATTATAAAAAATATATTAAAACAAGTTCTATTTTTACAATTTTTAAAGTTATACAAATTATCAATTTGGAAATTACATTTAAAATGAAAAAAGTGAAACTTAGAATTTTCTCTTGACAATAAAAAAAAATCAAAAAAAAATCGAAACCAAAGGATTAAATGTTTAATAGTAAGATTTTTATCAAAATTAGAAATTAACAAATACCACAGAGAATACCCGTATTAATGTATTCTAACATTAAATCTAAATCAGAGTCACACCACAAGGTTAAAAAGCCATTTAAAAACCTATTTGTAAAATAGATCTATTTGTTATTCTCACCGATTACAATTACTTTTATTTTAGTAAAAAATATACGTTTAAAGGTAAATTTAAAGGTTTAATGATCAATATTCTTACTTCAGAGTCAAAAAATACTAATCTTAAATTTCTATATATTTGTGAATTAGTCGGTAAAAAATTGAATTTTTCAAAAAAAAAAATAGAATTTAAACCAATAGATTATTTTGACAAATATAAACCACATAGTGTAAAAATATTGTAAAAAACAACTAAATTCATAGAAAAGAAACAAAAATAATCAAATTTTAGGTTTTTATTTTTATAATTATTGGGTAAACTGTGAAATTTAAAAAATTCCAAAAAGAGTTACTTTTTGAGGTTATAAATATTGATTTATAAAATAATTTTTTCTCTTTATTTTGAGTTTCTATTTTTAGATTTGGAAAAAGGAATCTTAAAAATGGATTAGATAAAAAATGAAATATTTTTAAATGTAATTGGTAATACAAAAGCAATAATTTATTGTACAATATTATTTTATAATAGATTTTTTAGAGCAATTTGAGCCTTGTGAACAAACATTATGGATACAATTTACATCAAATTCCAATATATTTTGATTCAAGTTGAATCTATTCTGATACTAGTATCTTTAAACTCTTTTTTGATCACTGATTCAAAGTCCATATATGTTTAATTCCTTCCAAATTAATATCAATTGAATATAAAATAACTACTACAGAAATCTGTTTTTAATATAATTATTAAATTGGCTGAGCCCATAAAATGGGAAAAATAAAGTATATTTTCAAATTATTTATTCTATAATGACCATATATTATTTTCAATAAAAAATAGATCAAAAAAGAATCTGGATGTTAGTTATCATTCAAAATTATTGAACAAGCCTTGAACTATTGGATCTTATACAATTCCAATATCTCACAAAATACTCTCATAAACATAAATTTTCAGTTTTCAAGTTAAACTTTGAAACCCTAATTATTGATTATCTTGACAAGAATTTCAATTCTTGTTATTTTCCAATTAATAAATGAATATTTTTATTTCTATTTCCAAAATAAATATTAATTATTACTGTTAAAATCAAATTAACAAAGTAAAAATATTTGCCTTTTAGTGAACAAAGTAAGTTTAATTTATTATCTATAAATATCATTTCTAAACGATGTTGTAAAGATCTTTGGATTTGTTTCAACTTATAAACTAGAAAAAGATTTTGGGATGTGAACTAAAAATTTTCATTTTTTATTTGGAAAATAATAATACTAAAAAATTTACTTACATTCTATTAATTTTTGGATCAAGAAACTTCCAATTTGAAGGTCTTATATCATCCAAATAGAAAACAAAATGAATATTACTGAGTATTGTATTCGACTAAACAAGGAATGGTTCCAAATATTCAAACAATTAAGAAATCCAAATTCATTTTTTTATTCTTTTTCCTCTTGACCAAAATTGCTTTCTAAATCTTGACTCTTGTTTTTATGGGAAACCAATTAGCAAGTAGTCACCAATGGTATTTCCACGATCTCAATGGCTATCTTTTTAAAAGAAAAATTGGGCATAATCGATTCCTTCGCGCATCCAAAATGATAAAAGAAAATTTTGGGACTGTTGTCGTTAAAGCCTATCCCAAAATGAATAAACTTTTGTCTTTGAATCCTTACTTAACAAAATTACAAGAGATTAGTGCATTGTTTTCAAAGGTCGAATACAAACATATTTATCCTTTTGACATTTATCAAGAAACTTTGAAAGCTGGCTATTTGATAAGACCTTATTTTTATGCAAATCTTCGTGATCGTTTTAAGTAACTCTTTCTTTCTTTTTTTTTTTTTTCTTTTTTTTAGACCCCTTTCTTTTTTTGTTTTTCATATTTCAGCTTTCTATTCCTATTTTTAATAATTGCCACGCCTAACGGTCCCAAACTTACTCATGAAATTTGAATATTCTTCTGACAGAATCAAAAAAATATTTTTTCCTTCTATAAAAATCAAGAAAACAATTTTCAACAATCTTTTTTCATTTAATTTTGAAAAAATTTACCCGACCCTTCTGACAATTTGAAGGTGGATTTAGTATGATGTTATGTGGTAAATATTTTCACTTACTGAAGGAACACAAATCAAGCTTTCTCAAAACAAATATTAGAAAATTGAACAAAATATGAATTTTTTCCAAAAAAATTTTTGAAAAAATATACTAAAAAATAGATATATTCACAAAGACCACAATTCAAAATATTATTGGGTTTTATTTTATCTTTTGAATATTCAAATAAAACGAGACTTGATCGTTTTTATGGATTGGTTGTGTATTGTTTTACAAATGAAAAAAAAAAAAAAAAGCAAAAAAGATCTTTATCACATTACTATTGCAGTATTTATTACTTTGAGTACCTATGCGTATCCTGATTCTAGTGCCTTGTAGGATTTTTCAAATCTTGCAAAAAATGATATCGCACCCAAATTAAACTATTTTCTCGAAGATTACAAGTACTCCGCCTCATAATACCCAAAGTATCATTGCACAAGTTTTTTAAAAGGCGAAGAATAGTATAAAAACATTAACTAATGATACGAATTAGTAAATGAAAGTAATACAGAATTCAAGATTTCAATTAAAATAGAAAAATAGATAAAACACTAAACACTTCAGAAAAAACTTATGATTTTAAATTTTTATTATTATTTTTCTTTTACTTTTTAACTTTAAGAGAATGTATACTACAATTTTTATTTTGTTAACATGCCCCAAATTATTTTAATTTAAAGTAAATTGGCTCTACTTCCATTGTAATTCAGGTTTAGTTTTAATTTCTAAGAAGTTTTTGTCTGATTTCATAAAAACTATTTTCCAGTCAAAGGGGCCAGTTATAATGAGTGGATTACATGTGTTTAAAGGGTTTAAATGGATCTTTGAATAAAAAAGATATTTTGGAAATTTTCAAAATTAAAATCAGTTTTTCATATTTTACTCATTTTTTTCAATTTTTTTTTATATTGAGATCTAATTGCTTTGCAAATGCTTTTTTTTATTGCAAGATGTATAGCCACTAAGTAAAGGCATGTCTTTCAAAATTTATTAAAACAGTGGTAAAGATTTTAGAGAAATCATATTGGTTTCTATTGGAATTTTATTCAATCTTTGATCCTTATATTTGATTAATACATGTGAAAAATTTTCACTTCATTTTCATTTCCTTTTTCAAATAGATACCACAAATACCAACACACTTCGTTTGGGGACTTTATGTCTAAAAAAAAATCTGAAAAATGAAGTTAAAATTGCTTCCTATTAATTATTCAAATTCCAGTAGAAGATCAAAACGAACATTCTTGTTTTTCTCTTTTAGTGCTCTAAGAATAAGAGTTTTTCAATTTTTTAAGAAAATATATTGATTAATTAGTTTTACTTCATACATACATCAAATATTATCCAATGTGTATTATTCTAGTTATTTTTTATTTGTTTTTCAAAGGTAAATTATATATAATAATTGATATTTGAAGAAATTTTTTTGGTTACCTTTGATAGAAAGAAAGTTTACATTTTGTGTTTTTGTTTATCTTTTATACCTTATTTGAAGGTTTGTTTTTAATTGGTATTAGTTACCCATAAAAATTGCAGAAAAATTTTTTTTCTCCATTTCAAAGAATTATTTTTCAACATAATAACTCGACCAATAAATGAATAGTGGAGAAAATTGAAGAGAAATTATTTTTCATTCTTAAAAAATCATAAAGTTAAAAACAATCCAGCACTAAAAAATATATCTAGGTAATATTTTTGGTTTCTAAAAATCAGATTTTCCAAATTTAATTACAAATTTGAAACAAAATAATCTATTTTTCTAATTCTATGAAAAAAAAAAAAAATCCAATTTATAATTGAAAAAACCATATTTTTAAAAAAAAATTATCATTTTAAAAATTCATAAATTGTTTTAGATATTCGATTCCTCTATTTACATGATAATTTTAAAAATTTATGATTTTTATTAAAGCATAAATTTGCAAATCAATTAAATTTAGTTCAAAATTAATAACAAACAATTCTCAAAAATGAATAATTAAAACACATCATAATCTAAAAATCTTTATAAAATTAAAACAATATATATAAATTATTAAAATAAAATTAATATACATAAACAATAATATTTAACAAAATAGTACTCGTCCATTTTTAAAAAAACTAGAAAAACAATGGATCATTTACCAACTATTAAAAGCATTGGAACAAAGCGAAAAGGTAAAAGTATGCCATGGTGACATTAAATCGCAAAATGTTATGGTTACATCATTTATGTGGGTTAGTATTGTTGATTTGGCAACCTTTAAGCCGGTATTCTTACCGGAAGATAACACTGTTGATTTTTCATATTATTTTTATACATCTGGCGCAAGATTGTGTTGCTTGGCACCAGAAAGATTTTACGATACCAACAATTTTCAAAAAAAGGAAGAAACTGATCCAGTAGAAAGGTCAAGCTATTTAACTATTGAAATGGATATTTTTTCGGTGGGGTGTGTAATAGCTGAAATGTATTTAGATGGAGATCCTTTATTTTTGATCTCTGATTTATTAAGTTATAAAAAAGGTGAATTTGATCCAAATACGAAAATCTCAAAAATTAAAAATCCATTAATCCGTGAAATGATTTTAAGAATGATTAATATTAACCCTAAAAAAAGAAAAACAGCAAGCTGGTATTTAAAAAGATATAGTGGGGAAATTTTCCCAGTTTACTTTTCTAAATTTTTAAGAGAATTTATGGGCAAACAATGCTACTTATTACCAGACGAAAGAATTAATGAAATTCATAATAATTTTAACAATATTTTATTATCTTTACAAAAAATTACAGAAAAAGATTGGGGGATGGATTTCAAAAATGAAAATAAAAAGGGAATGGAAATCGAAATTGATATTAACATTGAAAAGAAAAATAAATTTGAAAAAAAAACAAGAAAGGGAAAGGAAAAAGGAAATAACAGTGATCCATTTAAAAATAAACTATTTTCCTCGCTTTCTATTAAAGAAACAGATGATTTTTTAAAAGAATCAATAAACTTCTTAAAGGAATTAGATCATATGAATAATAATACTACTACTACTACTAATACGAAATCTAAAAATAATATTAACAATGATAATAAAAATATTAATCGAAAAAAAGAAACAAAATCCACACAATGTCTAAATAAGAAATTAAAAAAAAATGATAAGGAAAAATCTCAAATATTACCAATTTCCAAATATAATTTAAATTTTTTAAAAGCAATTGAAGAATCAAAAAAAACCGGAGTCGAAATCCCACTAGCTTTAATCTCTATTCATGAAAAGACGATTAAAAAAGTAAAAGAATCTAATGAGAAATTGATTTCAAAAAAAATTCCTGGCATGATATTATTGGTTAATCTTATTTTATCTTCGATTAGAAATTCTTTTAAAATTGAAAATAAAATGAAAGGGTTAGAATTATTAACTAAAATGAGTTATTATATTAATGACAAAATTAAATTAGAACGGATCGTTCCTTATTTAGTTAGTTTATTTAATGACAATGAGGCAATTATTAGAAGTGAATCCATTATTAGATTAGTCGAAATTTTGGAATTAGTTACTGAAATTGATTCAAACAATCAAAACATTTTTAGTGATTATCTAATTCCATCCTTTTCAAAATTTGTTTTTGATGAGGATTTATATGTCAGAGTAACTTTTTCTAAGAATATTTCTAAATTTGCTTTTCTATCAAAACATTTTTTAGAAATTTCTTTAAAAAACAATCAAACCAATACCTTACATAATAAAAACAACAACAACAGTAGCAGTAGCGGTAATAACAACCACAACAACAACAACAACAACAACAACAACAACAACAACAACAACAACAACAACAACAACAACAACAACAACAACAACAACAACAACAACAACAACAACAACAACAACAACAACAACAATAATAATAATAATAATATGAATACGGATATCAATAATATGAATAAAGATATTATAAAAAATAATAATAACCAAAATAATGAAAATAAAATCAAATTAAATTTAAATTTAAAAAATCGAAAATATGAAAAAAAATATTCACATTTAAAAAAAATGTTTATACCAATGTTATCCAAATTGATTACAGATAATAATACCTTTGTAAAAATTATGATTTTACAAAATATTATTGAATTGTGTTTATTTTTTGGTTATGAGCTAACCAACGAAGCAATTTTACCATTATTAACCACAATACCTAACGACAAAAATTGGGAATTAAGATCATTATTCTTAGAAAAGATCATTGAAATATGTTCCTTTATTGGTAAAAAAAAATTAAAAATCTTTCTAATGCCACTGATTGAACAGTCTCTCTACGATAAGGAAGAATTTGTGGTTGAAAAGGCTTTAAGTATAGTAACAATATTGATTAGTTTTAATTTCATTTCAAAATTTGATATGATCAATTTAATTAAAAAGATTATTCCATTCCTTGCGCATCCAAATATTTGGATTAGAAATTCCACGCTATCACTAATCTCAGAATTAAACAAATCCTTTTCAAAAACTCATATCCAATGCTTTTTGGTACCAGAATTGAAGCCATTTTTAAAACAGGAAATTATTGATCCCACTGAAATCAATATATACTCTGTATTAAAACCACCACTAAGTAGAGAAATTTATGATCAAATCATTTTGGAAACTTTTGAATCAAAGGAAAATAATTTTTTAAAATTTGAAGAGTTTTTAAGAAAAATTAAAAAAGCAAAAATGGAAATTATTGGGGAAAAAAATTTATCAGAAGAAATTGTTTTATTGAAAAATGAATCATTGAAAATTTTAGGATACAATTACGACCAAATTGTACAAATAATCGGTTTGAAAGATTGTATTGTGAAACAATCTAGAGTATTAGAAAGAAAATTAAATATTTCTAAAAGTAAAAGTAAAAATGAAATTACTTTAAATCAAAAAATTGATTTTGAAATCGAATTAAATGAAAAGACCGAATTTGGATCATTAATTTGTCCAATAAAAATTGAAAATAATTTGAATAGTATTAATAAGAAATTGAGTAAAAAAAATAATCCAATACCAACAAAAAAACTAAAGAATTCAAAAAGAATAAATATAAATGAAAATATGAATTTAAATGAAAGGGAAGGGGAAAGGGGGGAAGGAAATAAACGGGTAGGAAAGGGGAATATAAATGTGAATAAAAAGAGAAATGAAAGGGGAGATGAGGATAGAGATAAAAGAAATGAAATTACAAAGGAATTACAAAAAATGATCATTGATAACGATTATTACAAAAATAAAAAGGTTATTGAAAATGATATTAGTAATTTAATTTTAGATTACGGTAATGATCAACAAAAAAATAATTACCATGATTTAAAAGAAAAAAAAATTTTAATAGATTGGATGAAAAAAAAAATTGATTTAGAATTAGAAACAATTATCAAAAATGTATTACAAAAAAATTCAACTTATTATATTAATTATTTAATTTCTAAAAACAAAAAATTCCAAAAAGAAATTAAAAAGCAAAAATCATTACAAAATAGTAAAAATAAAAATAAAAACAAAAACAAAAATAAAAATAAAAATGATAATATTACAGATAGTCCAAGTAGTATTACGATCAACAGAAAAATAAATAGTCGTGGCCATAACCATAAAACTTATAAGAATACGAACCAATCAAAGGCAAAATCAAAAAAAAAAATAAAATTTAAATCAAAATCATTACATTTGTATACTACCAAAACAAAAAATAAAAATTATTATGATAGTAATACAAAAAAAGCTAATAAGAAACATTTTTTGAATGATGGCAAAAAACATGAATTTAATGGGGATTCCTTGTGTGGGTGGAAACCAGAGGGAATTCTAGCACTGAATTTACACGAGCATCGTGGCGCCATTAATAAAATATGCGTGTCGCCAGATCAATATTTCTTTGCAACGGCAAGCAACGATGAAACTGTCAAAATATGGAGTACGGAAAAAATTGAAAAAGAGCATATAATTAAATCACAATTTACATATACCAAACAAAGGGGGAGAATCACCGGATTGACGGTTTTTAAGAATTCGCAATTGATTGCTTCCAGCTCAGATTTAGGCACAATTCATATATTTGATATAGGATACACCTTTGAAAATAAGGGCTATTTAAGAAAGTATAATAGCACAAATTCAATAGTTCAAAATCCCAATGAAGGCATAATCATCGATATACAATATTTCGAGACCTCTGCAGAAAGCCTGTTAATTTATGCGACTCAACAGAATTCCCTGTATGGCTTGGATTTGAAAACTTCAAAGGAATCTTTTAAAATTGATATCGATCCAAAGTTTGGCCTTATATCATGCTTTTGTGTGCAGTCGGGCACAGATTGGATTATAATCGGCACGCATTTGGGTTACATCCAATGCTGGGATCTCCGGTTTTTTGTACCCTTTCAAACTTGGAGACACCCATCATCCAAGAAAATCCAAAATATTAATTATTATTATTCCTCTTTTCAAAAATTTTGGATTTCAATTACTACAGAGGAAAATGAAGTTAGTATCTGGAATATTGAAGATGGCAAATGTAGAAATATTTATCGGATATTAGATAATAAAACCCAATTGAATTCAATTCCATTTGCAATGAGAAATAAAAGAGATAAACAGGGCAATAAGAATAAGAATAAGAATATCGAAGTTAATTTTGATGATGATAATGATGACGGAGACGACGACGACGACGACGACGATGATGATGATATCGGTGTTGGTACTTATAATGAAAATCGTAATGAATTTTATATTTTTTCAGATAATTCCGATGATATGGATTTATCAATCGGAATCCAAAAAAATAAAAAAAATAACTATAAGAATACGTTCGAAACAAATATAAAAAACACTGAATCAGACATAAGACAAACAACCGGAATAACAGATCTTTTATATTCCTCAGATGAAGATGATTATGAAATTAATTTTGATCTCATTTTAAATACAATAAAAACAAATTGGATCGCAAAAGATCGGTCATTTATGATAACAGCTGGATCAGATGCCATAATTAGATATTGGGATTTACAAAAAATTATTAATTCCTATATAATTTCCGGTTCAGTTGATACAGAAATTGAATTTATTCGAACGGTGCGAAAATCTGTTGCTGTTTATTCTACTTATCCAAAGGAAAATGATGATGATGATATAGAATATGAATTCAATAAAATCAAAAATCAAAAATATAATTCAAAAAATTTAAAATTAAGAATGTCAAAAATAAAATCTCAACACAGAGATGCAATTACTGCAATTGGATTGTTGGAATACCCTAGTAATTTTCTCATATCAGGCTCAAGAGATGGCGTTGTGAAAATTTGGAAATGATTTTTTTTTTTTTCTTTCATGTTTCAAATATAAGATCGTTATTATATCCTTTTTAATCATGGTAAAAATAACATTAATTTATTTATTAAACATGAATTATATCAAAAAAATTGAAATCATTTTTTTTTTTTTTTCTGATTTTTAGTTTTGATTGAATAATAATTATTTCATTTTTATTATTTATCTCGCATTGTCCAAACTGGGAATCAATTTTGAATTACTTGGAAAATAATATTCAAATAATAATACTCTTAACCCAAACTTGTAACATTTAATAAGGTATATAGAATTACATAAATAATGTTTACTTGAGAACAAAAAAATAATAGTCAAAAAATAATTTAATCTAATAATAGAACAGTTGGATTAAAAAAAGATAATTTTTTTTATATTGTTTTTTAATATTTTGTAAAAAAGAAAATTACTTTTTGAAATTTTTCACATATTCAAAATTCTTCTTTGTATATGCAGATTTTATTGTTAAGGGTTTAATATTATCTCATCTAATCTATTAAGGGTCGAGTTATTACGGTTAAAAACAATTTTCTCAAATGGCTTTAAAAAAAAATTGTAATTTTTATGAGTGGATAATAGCAATCAAAAACTAACCAAGATGTGAAGTGCGATCGATCTCAAAAAAACAACAATCAAAAAAGAGTGCATTTTTAGAAAAAAACTGTCAAAGAGCGACACTCAATTTCTAATTAGAATGGTTAGAATATATTATTTTGATACCAACAATGTTGGTTTTGAAGGGTCGCTCTTTGGCACTTTTTGAGATTATTAAGATTTTTATATTTCAATTTTCAAATTAATTAATTTTTATCTCAAGAATGTTATAAAATCCTTACTAAGTCAAATATAGTGAGTTAAAAAATAACCAAAATTATATTAAATTGAATTAAATTGATTGTGAACCGAAAGAAAACAATTTGTTTTAAATTGAAGAATTTTAACCCTCTGGAAATATTGAAAAGGTAAAAAAAATTTTTTTATAAATTGAGATTTTTTGAAATTGCGAATTTTTACAAACTTTTCTTTAAATTGAAATTTTTCTTACAAAAATCCTATGAATTTTTTTTTTTCTTGTTTGAATTTTTTAAAACCAAAAGAAGGGCTATTTCAAAATACCCTTTTTTGCCTCGGGTCACCCCTAGAGTCTGGTGCATATTCACGGCAGATGACTATACCCATTAAGTTTATATTCAATGTTTTTTTAATTTATTGTTTAAATATAAAAAAAGTATTTATATTTTTTTTTTTTTTAGGATTAGTAATGAAATAATATCATTAAAAATAATAACAAAATTATTAATACTATTAAGAAAATCAATGTTTCCGACATAAAAACCAATGATGAAGAGGTATTTTTTATTTTTTTTTCAATATAAGCTAAAATTTTATCAATGAACAATATCAGATTTTGTTTATTTTCGGAATAAGTTTCTATTTGATACTTTTGAAATATATTTATTAAAAGAAATTTGTTTCTGATTTTCGATATTTTATATTTCCATTTAAAACAAATCTCTTCATGAATTTGATTTTTGAAATTATACCAATTATTTTTTCAAAATGATATAAGAGTTTTTCTTTTTAATGCTTTGTTATTTTTTTACTATAATTGTAATTTAGGTGTGTACACAATGTAATTTTTTGTCACATTTTTTTTTATCACCTTGGAGAGAAAGTCCCACTGTCAATAAAATATTCTATTAAATTAATAAAATAACGTTTCGAGTAAAAATATATTTTTATTTTTTCCGAGACAAGTTATAAAATAAATGGAAAAAAATATTGAAAATAAACAAAAACAAATATGCATTTCTTCCTGAAACTTCTCTTATTCGAAAATAAAAACTAAAAATGAATAATAAAATTTGAAATTATTTTTAAAAAATAAAATAAATTTTTTAGTGTAAATTCTATAAAAAAAAACATAAATTTAAAAAATGAAAAAATAAAGAACAATTTTAATAAAATTCTTTTCGTACTTGAAATTTTACTTCAAATATGAAGGATTTATCCTTGTAACTATATAACGTATAAAGTATACTTTCAAAGATCAAATTGGGTGCTCTATCAGTACAAGAAGAAAAATATGATGTATATTTGGAATACTATCCTGGTTCACTGGAATTTTGTATTTTTCGACATTGAATTACTGAGAGAAATATTTGTGAATATTTTGAATTATTTAATATGATTAATATGTTTTGAAATAAATTGTTAAAATCATAAAAATTTTCTGAACTTAAATTTTAGTTTCTTGTATTTATCATTTTTATACCTTTATTGGAACAAAGATTAGTCGAAATTTAAATATAAATTTACTCTATGATTAAAAAAAAAAAAAAACAGTAAGTAAAGAATAGCTATTTAAAAATATTGTAACCAAATCAAAAGAGGGTCTAAACCACAAAATTTATACCAATTTTCTTAATTTTTTTATACCATTATTATTCCTCTTCTCTTTTTTATTTGATATATTTTTCTTTAATTGTTCCTTTCCCTAAATAAATGAATAAATAATACTAAATTAATCAATTAACTTGAGTTTTCAATTTAATGGAAAATATATAATTATCAAATAAAATCAGAACATCCAATAAATATTTATTTCTTAAGGGGTTAGCGTCTACCAAGTAGAAGCCTGGGGTTAAAGTATGTTGTTAATGGGTTTAACAGCATTAGTGCTACATGGTTCAAATGTCTCAAAAAAATCGATTAGTCAAGGAGTAATATTTGTTGATCTCATCAATTAAAAATGATCTATGTATTCGTAAAAAACTCAACAATTTCAGAATAAAATTTGCATTTCACCATAAATTTAAAGGTTGAATTATCAATATTCAGACTCCAAAGTTGTAAAATATCTTTCTTAAATTTGAGGCGAAATGTAGATTAGTTGCTAAAAAATTCGTTTTTTTTTAAAAATTAAATAATTAACCAATAAATTTTTTTGACAAATTATTTCTCAAATCATACAAATATATTGATGCTATAAGTATCTTTATCAAAAGCAAACAAAACTAATCAGTCTTTGTATTTTTATGTTGATGATTATTGTGTTAATCTTTGAAATTCAAAAATTATAAAAATAGTTACTTTTGGAAGTTCTAAATCTAAATTATTAAATACCAGAATACTGTATTTTGAGTTTCTATTTTTAGATTTGGAATAGGAATTAAAAAAATTTTTTCAAAATGAAAATTTTTAATAGTGATCCTTAGCAAAAAATGTAATAATTTATTGTGCAATAAGATTTATAATGGATTTTTTAGAGTTATTTGAGACATGGTGCACTAATATCATTTACACCCAATTATAACATACTTTGATTATAGAGAAATCTATGGTCACGCTAATCCCTTAAGAAGAATGGATGTCAAAAAATATCCAATCCCATTATCCCAAAACCAAAATTAGATGAATTAGATGAAAACTTGAATTATAATTTATTTTGGAAATCTTTAGAAAGATAAAATAATTGGTTTCTCAACAATTTTTCATATGATATTTTTTTGATTTAAACTAAAAAAAAAAAAAAAAACTGAATTAGAAGTAGGAATTAGATCAAATCTTGAATATAATATCAAGAAAATTAATTTTTTTTTTTTATTTTTCTTTATCAATTTTTTACTGTTGTCCAAATAACATGTATCTTCTAGTTTGATTGTGTTTCAATATAAATCACTTGTTTATTTTTTCTTGAAGACTTTAACAATAATTGATCAAAGAAAATCATACTAAACCCTAAGTGGAAATGGTATTTGTTTCTTTAAGATTTATTATTAAAAAAGAAGTTCTATAAATAAATATTTAAAATGAAATATTTTTGTCAAAATATTGATCTTTGTGAAGGGACTAATATCCATTAAATTTTTTCACCTAAATTTAATAGAAATTGAGAAAATTTTTGTCTATTACTAAGATTTAAAAAATCCTTTTTATTTTTAATATTAAATATATTTAAAGATAAGGAATCCTTATTTAGAAATTGGTCAAAAAAAAAAAATAATAGAGAATAGTCCTTTAAGAAAAAAAAACGATAATTAATTAAAAATTAAGGAAAATTTTCAAAAAATAATCAAAAAATTCTCTTTATAGTTTAAATTTGACTGAAAATATCAAGATGTTTACATTCGAAATTGATTTTTATTTGGGTATACTATTGGATAGTATCTTAGATTTTGCTTTGGGTACAAAAAAGAAAAAAAAATATATATATATATTTTGAAGTATAAGTTCTAAACTCTGAGTATGTGTTTTTTTGTATCCCAATTATAATTTGGTTTGTTTTTTTTAATTAGAAGTAAATTTATTATATTAGGATATTTTCCACTCTCCTATTTTATTAAACTATTTATGTGTTTGGATATATAAATAATTTTAATAAATCAATTTCAAATAAACTTACTAACTCATAACCGATCAAATGTATCTATTCCCTTATAGAAAAATTCATTTTATTGAATTTTAGAATAATTTCAAATTTACATGAATTTTGATATTGTTATTCAAATTAGTTCATCAAAGTAAAAAATTAAAATAGCCAGAAACTTTTTGAACAACAAAGAAAATGCTTTTTGTAAATTTTTTTTCAAAACTAAACCATTCAATTCGCTTTAGAGCCTCAATTGAAAAAAATGTTTGTGAACAATAGTGTATTATTTATTTTCAAATTTAAAGTTTTCATTTTTTTTTTTATCAATCCTTCTTTAAAATGAGTGTAATGATAACTAAAACCTTTTTTTTTTTTTTTTTTTTTTTTTTTATGAAAACGATCTTTATCTTTTCTTATAATAACTTTTTCTTTTTGTTTTTATTCTTACGTAATTTTTTTAATCACTGTTAAAAAATAGTACGAAGAAATTCCACAAAACGCACACACTTTTAAAATTGTCCTTGTTGGTGACGGAGGTGTTGGAAAAACAACTTTTGTCAAAAGACATCTTACTGGTGAATTTAGAAAAGAATATATTGGTAAGTTTATTTCAATCATTTTTGAAATTTTTCTCTAAATAAAAAAGAATAGCATTTTGTTTTTCTTTTTTTTTGTTTCCACACCAAACAAAACAACTCAAAATAATTTATTTTTTTTTTTTTTTTATTATTATTTCTTGTGTTTTTGGTAAATGTTCTTTTCAAAAACTTCACCTAATTTAAGCTACTGTTGGTGTTGAAGTACACCCATTAGTATTTTATACCAATAGAGGTCCAATCTGTTTCAATGTTTGGGATACAGCAGGACAAGTTTGTTATTTCATTTTTTTTTTTCATTTTTTATTTGACAACTTATTTTTTGTTTTTTTTTTCTTTTTCCAAAATAAACTTATCTCAACAAACCAAATACAATTGTTTGTCCCCAAAAGGAAAGATTTGGAGGATTAAGAGATGGGTATTATATCGGAGGACATGCAGCCATTGTCATGTTTGATGTAACATCAAGAGATACATACAAAAACGTATCTGTATGGTACAGAGATATCGTGAGAGTGTGTGAAACAATCCCAATGGTCTTAGTTGGTAACAAATGTGATATCAAAGACAGGAAAGTCAGAGCCAAACAAATCATTTTCCACAGAAGAAAAAACATCCCTTATTATGACATCTCTGCGAAGTCAAATTACAATTTCGAAAAGCCATTTATTTATCTTGCCAGAAGGCTCATGAATGATAACAATTTGGTTCTTGAAAAGGCACCAGCACTTGCCCCACCAATTGTTTCCGTTGATCAAAAAGAAATGGAAAGAAACGAACAAGAACTCGAAGAAGCCACCAAAATCCCACTTCCTCAAGAAGATGAAGAAGAATTTTAAATCCATTCCTTTTTTCACACTTAAAAAAAATTAAGAATTTTTTTTATTATTAATTAAAATCAATTACCTTTGTTCTATTTTAAAAATTTCAATTTTTAATTCTTTTTGCTTCTTAGACTAAAACCACATAAAATATAAATAAATGAGGCAATTGAAACCATAAATAAAAGAAATTATTATTCTTCTTAAAATTTAATTAGAAATAATATTTTTAAAAAGTTCACAGATTTGTTTTATTTGTTTTTTTTTTTTTTTTCCTATAAAATTGATCAGATACAATGAAAACCTTTTTTATGGTAATAAAATTAACACGTTTTTCTGGTTTTCAGAGTCATTTCAAAAAGATGTGAAAAAAAAGTTTTTCAAAATTATAGATAAAAAAAGATCGGATAATTTCAATAGAACAATTATTTATACCCAATTAAAAACATTTTTTCTCAAACCGCTATTTGGAAAAAGTGAGGTATTTTTTTTTTTTTTTGTTTTAAAAAATTGAATGTTTTTTTTTAGAATGTTGACTAATGAAAACTTTACAAAAAAATAAAAATATTAAAAAGTGAGGCATATTTTTCATAAAAATCATTTTTTCTGAATTTTCAATCGAAATAAAAGTAACTAAATAAAAATTACGAGGTGGTTTAAAGTATCAAATGGGTTGAAAATAAATTACAAAATAATTTTTTTATAATTTTTTGAAAACTATCATTATTGGAAAAGTTTTAATAAAAAAAAAAAAACTTGGAAAAAGTTTGTATAGTGGGCTTACCTTTTTATAATAACCTGGCTTTTTAAAAATTACTTTATCAAATGTTTTTTTATACGTTTTTTTTGTTATTAATAGAGATTTTTTTAGGGTCAATGTTATTTTAGTATTAATGTGTAACATATCCAAATACTTTTATTTTATTTAACATTTTGAATAGTTTTTAAATGATTATTTTATTAATTTTTTTTTATTGATTTTTTTTACAAGATTGCAAAGTTGAAAAAAAAAATCGTAAAAAATATAGATAAACCTTAAGAAAATTGAGACTCGATAATGTCATTTAAAATGAATATAAAAATCTACAAAAAATCTACATATACAACGTTTTTAGTATATTTTATGTTATAAAAACACCCTGATACTCATTTCAAAAATTTGATACTAACCTCTTATTAGATATTTTGATTTTTTTTTTAAATTTTTAAAATATCGGATTACGATATATTTTATAATAATTGAAAAGTTGGATGTTAAGAGGATTTAATTATTGGTTGTTTTTGTATGTTAAAGGATAGATGTTTATAAAGAATACCTTTTTGACAATTCATTATTTCAGGAGGGGTCACATTTTTATATTTAAACTTGTTTCATTCAAAGTCACCCAAAATATTATTTAGAAATATCATTTATTTTATATAATTGACCTTTGAAGAAAAAAATAAAAAAGATGTATAATACACATCAAAGAATAATTGATATTGGTGTGGAATACAAAATAAAAATTAATAAATTTTCTTAAAAATTAGTAATGAAAAATTCTCGCTTGAGAAAAACAACAAATTTAGTTTTGATCCATTGTTAAGAAGCAAATAAAAATTGATATAAAAATTATATTAATTGTTTTACAATCATTCCAACTTTTTCAATGACATGATAATAACACATTTTTATATATTTACAATAAATCTTACAATAAACGAAAAAAATTGTAATTGGATTAAGTGTCAAAAAAAATAGAAAAAAAAAAATAAATAATTTTTTTTAATTTTGTAATTTACACAATTAAACATTTCTTCTATTATCTGTACAAACCATTTGAATAAGTATAATGGGATCATTAATGCCGAGTACCTTTAATTGGTTCCATTGGTTTCAAATTTAAGGTACAATCTTGCAACGAAATTTAAGGTACAAAAAAATCTCAAATTAATGTACAAAATTTTGAATTTTTTTTTTTACAAAGTATTTTGCTAGAATCCGAATTTTGTGCCTTAATTTGAGATTTTTATTGTGCCTTAAATTTTGTTGAAGTTTGTGTCTTAAAAGTGGAACCAGCTGTAATAATTTTTATACAAAACAGTTTAAAACGCAAATATCCATATTGGGGTTCGTACATAGAAATTAACTCAACTTATTATATATTAAAAAGGTCATCAAGTCAAAGAAAATGGAATTTCAACTGATATCACAGAAAATTGATTTTTTATATAATATTTGCCATCTTTTTATCAGGATTTTATCACATAGCTGAGGTTGGCTAATATATGTATTGTAGTTTTCATGAGCTGTGTTATAATTCTCTTTCGGTGGCATTTCAGAAAAATTAGTCAATTCAAAGGTTTTATTATGTTCTTTTAATTCTGAAAAACCTTTCAACTGTTTATAATTTGTAATTCGTGGATACAGCTATTTTAAAAAGGCGATTGCTTTGTATTTTTTTATCAGAATCATAACTTTTTTAAGTCTTCTTATTCAATAAAATGTGGATTTTTTTACCAATGTAATCATTTTTATGTGTTTAAAGATTAATTACTTGCCTTTTTAAAACAGAAATCTCTAAAAAGGTTTTGGTCCTAAAAAATATTGTATTTTTTTAAAAAGGATTTTACAAATGATTTAACCATTTTTTTATTATATATTTTTTTATAATTTTTCTACTTCTCTCTTTTGTAAAAAAAAAAATAAATTTGATTTATTACCAACCCCCAATAAATAGTTCAATATCATTATTTTGTTTTAGTTAAGTTAATACAGACATGTATTCAGAGATCTAAAAAAAATTATTTTAGTAAAAAAGTGAATTTTTTTTTTTTTTTTTTTTTTAATTTTTTGTTCGATTGTAAATACTCGCTAACCACAAAGGTACATGGATATAGTTATTCTTTGTGGTGCCTTCATTCAATTACTTTGGTTTTTAGTATTTATATCGTAACAAACAACTTAAAAATAAAAATAAAAATGATAAACATCTCCTTCAGTATAATTTTATGGAATTAGTAATAGAAGTTTTGAAATCTAAATAAATAAAAAACCATTCTTTTTTGCACAAATAATTTATTAGAGATCTTTTGTTCAAAGTTCGTATTTGGCCTTAATTAAAATAAAAAAAAGTATTTGTAATGTATATGATGTTGATACTTTGGAATTTTCATCAATAAAAAATACTCATTTTTTGGATTATTTAATAGTTTTTGAAAACATTATAATTTTGATTTAGATATTAGGGGTTATTTTCTGCCCAGAAGAAGTCATAAATTAAGGAATAATGTAATTGGAAAAAAATCATAATCATTCCCCTTGGTTCAAATGTCTCAAAAAAAACTATTTGTAAAAGACTATTATTTTCCAATTAAAAAATGAATATTTTTTAGTTCATATTCGAAAATATTTTTTTAGTTTATAAGTTGAAATAAATCCAAAGATCTTTACAACATCGTTTAGAAATGATATTTTTGGGTAATTAATTAAACTTACTTCTTGAACCCTTAGATAAAGTTTTTACTTTGTTAATTTGATTGTAACAGTAATAATTAATATTCATTTTTAAAAATTGAAATAAAAATTTTCATTTATTAATTAGAAAATCACAGAGGTAATATTTGTTGATCTCATTAATTAAAAATGATCCTTGTATTCGTAAAAAACCCAACACTTTTAGGAAAAAATCCGTATTTTGCCAGAAATTTAAAGGTTGAAACATCAATATCAAGACTTCAAAGTTTTATAATATCGATTCTTAAATATCTCTGGAAATGTGGATTAGTTTCCAATAAAATTGATTTTTTTTAAAAAAGAAAAATAATTAACCAATAGATCATTTTGACAAATTATTTCAAGTAATATGTAAGTATATTGATGTCACAACTAGCTTTATAAAAAGGAAATAATACAATTTATCCCTTCAGGTTTTTATTGATGATTATTGAGTTAAACTTTGAAATTAAAAAATATTATAAAAATAGTTACTTTTGTAAGTTCTAAATATCGAAATATTAAATAAAGGGATACTTTTATTTTGAGTTTCTATTTTTAAATTTGGAAAAAGCAATTACAACACAAGATTTCCAAAATGAAAATTTTGTAATAGTGATCATTATTAAAAAATGTAATAATTTTTTCTTGTTGAATAAAATTTATAATTTATTTTTTTGAATTATTTGATGCTAATATCTTTAACAATAAATTTCAACAAACTTTGTAACTGACAAGGCCTTGTTACTTTTTTCCCTTAATCATTGAAAAATCATCTAAAGAAAAGGGACAAATAAGATTGTCACATTCTTTTTTCAACCTATGCCTTCTTTTGATTTTTAGTATATTAAATATTACTATGATCAGTGTAGATTTCATCATGAAAATCAACATTATTTATCGGTTCTTTTATCAAATATTCTTCACACTTTGAATTGATTTTGTTTGAAACCCTAAAAAACTTTTATTTGGAACATTTCAATATCTGGTAAAAGTATCAAATTTCCTGCTTTTCCTAAATTTCATGAATGTACTTTTCTACAAGGGACGGATTTAAATCTCTTTCTCATAACACCTCACTCAACTTGTTTCACCTATTCTATTTTTAATTATTAAAATAAATTTTCCTCAAATTCTAAATCAAAAAAAAAATCCCAATTCGAATAAAAAATTCAAAATAAGACTAGAAATTTATTTTCTTATCTCTTTTAATTCAATAAACTAAAAGATAATTTTTAAAAATTATTCTTTAAAAAATTCTTCCAATTTTCATCAAATAAAAACCATAGAACTCCAATTGAAATTCAACAAAACAACAGTAAGATAGGAACACCAAAAAATAATAAACATTTTTAACATTTTTTCTTTGTGAATGTTTTTGAATTAAAAAAAAAAGTCTTCACAAAAACCAAAAAAAGAAAAAACCAAACATTTTTCAACTTCTTTAATAAACAACGATGGAGTTCGAATCAAAAAAACATCTTTTAAGTACAATTATTAATGAACCCGAGCTTGCCGATGTCAAATTTGTGGTTGGTGAAAAAGAAAAAGAAATCTATGCGCATAAGGTGATCCTTGCCGCGTCTTCATCTCTATACCGAAAAATGTTTTTCCCAAAGAACTGGAGATCACTACCGCGCTCGTTAACGGAACTGTTTGTTCCGACGATTGAGCCATTTATTTTTCGGACTGTTTTGAACTATATTTATACACAAAAAGTCGATCTAACAAGCAAAAATGTTGTCTCTGTTTTGTCGACGTCCGAGCAGTTACAAATATATGGCTTAAAAGAGATGTGTAAAAGATATTTAGTAGAAAACTTAACCTTAGCAAATTGCTTGTCGACATTGGAGCAAGCGAAACAATTGAACGACCCCGAGGTACAAAAGGAGGCCCTAGCATTTTTTGAAGAAAACTCTGATGAGCTATTGAGAATTAAAGGTATCTTTAACTTTTTGAAAGAGTCAACAATCGAGTTAGTCTTGAAAAATAGCAACTTAATGATTCCAGAAATTGAACTATTCCGAAGGATCAGGGAAAGGGGCAAATGGTTGTCTCAGCATGATCCAAACGATAAAAAAATCTTTTTAAAGAACAACCCAACCCACAAACACGACACAAGAAAGGATTGCACCAAGGAAGAAAATTATAAAAGGAAAGAGAATGGGAAAGAAAAGCAAAAACAAAAGCAAAACCAAAAGCAAATAGCGCAGGAACAGCGAAGGGAGCAACAGCAAAAACAAAGAAAGGAAAAAGAGAAAGAACGAGGACTTGGGAAAGAAGGTGGGAAAGGGAAAGGGAAAGGGAAAGACCTTAAAATAAAAAATCGGAATTCTAGTGAACAGAACATGAAAGAAAAAAATAGGAAAAAAATACGGGTTTCGAAGCAGGCCTACGGCAAAAAGAAAAAGAAAAAAAGTTGCAAAGTGGCAAAGAGTACTTTGGATCAAAAGGACTCGGTGAGGGTCGATCCAAAGAAAGTGGCCGATAAGGTCAAGAATTTGTTACCATTATTAAAATTAGAATATGTTGGATTAGAGGGCCTGCGAGAGATTGGGCGCTCAAATCTGATCTCACTCGAAACAATAATCAAGCGAACATCCAAGATCTGCAAAAAATTATCTTCAATTCGCGGGAAGGAGTTTGAAAAATACCGACGAAATAAAAAAAGTTTAAAAGTGCTATTATTAGCATCGCACTCCTCCATGAAAAGAATCAACCAAGTCATTGAATCGATCAAATCAAAGGGCATTAGGAAGGTTGAATTTATCAATGTGCATGACCGCACGCCGACCTTTCAAGAAATTAAAAACTTTGATTCAATATTTGTTTTTAGTTATAACAACTTCCAAGATTCAGTCGTCATTGGCGATTTACTCGCCAAATTCGTAGAGTCCGGGAAGGGGGTCGTTATTTGTTCAGTGAACAGCTTGATTCTAGGCTACAAAAATGAAATTAAAGGAAGGATCTTAGACTTTTTGCCCATTGGCAAAGGGAAGGCTATTGTCAACAAAAGATCCAAAATCGGTAAAATTTTTTACCCCAACCATCCCATCATGAAAAATGTAAAGTCATTTGATGGCGGGATTTGCTCCTTCCACATACAATCAAATTTAACCAAAAGCACCAATGATGATGAATTACTTCTAGTCATTGCAAATTATGATGACGGCAATGCATTAATTACACTAAGACAAAAAAAACCTTGGTTCGGAGTCTTAGTGGTCTTAAATTTTCTCCCCATTTCTGATAAAAAAGGCGAAGATTTTTTTTTGCCTTCAACAGACGGGGACAAAATAATTGCCAATTCAGTTAAATTTGTTTCATATTATTAAATTATTTTTTATCCTCTATTTTGTTAATTAATAAATTAATTTTTTTTTTTTTTTTTTTTTTTTTTTGATTTTGCTGTTTGTTTAATATGCCATTACAGACACAATTGATGTATTTTAGAAATAATTACCTTTCCCCAACAATTGAAAAATATGATACCTATCAGCCATATAACTACTAATGAACAAATACGTTGGATAACCAGAACAATCATAAAAAGCCCAAATAAAAAAATGAAGAAAAATACAAAATTTTTTTTTCCAATTTCTCTTTTTTTAAAAATAAATTCGGGTTTTATGAAAAAATAAATATGATCAAAACAATTTTTGTGATAATGTACATCTTATTTATAGCATAAAAAATAAAATGTAAGGATTTCTTGTTAAATATTATCACCAATAATAACAAGTTTATCTTGGATTATAGTGGGTAGCGATCTGTTTCACTATAAAATATTTTCTTTAATAATTTCTTTTAGAGCCAAAGGGGCCAAGTTGTAATTAGTGAATTACTGGTGTTTAAATGGGCTTGATGGGTATTAGAAGAAAAAATTATTTAATTTTGAAAAATTTTATTTTTGAAATCTTTTTTTCTAACATTTTTGGGTTTTTTTTCCTTTTTATTTTGAGGCACATATTTTTATTTGATTTTTTTTATGACAAGCTAATACTGCTTAGTTAAAATGTGTTATTATAATTTTGAAGAAAGTGTGGCTTTCGTTGTATATAAAGTATTTTTAATTTTCTTTGATCTTCAATTATAGATAAAAATCAACATTGTTGGTATATCTCTTAAGTGGTCACAGAAGAATTTCAATTTTTCAATTTTTTAAAAAATCTATTGTTTGATTGTTATTATTTCCAAACAGATATTAATTATTCTTTGATTTTTGATTATTATACTTATTTCTGATTTTGTTCCCCATAGTGTAATTGCAAATAAAAAATTATATTTGAAAAAAAAAATTAGCACCTTTGACCGAAACAAAGTTTTTTTAAATATTTAAGGTTTTAAAAAAAAATTGTAAAAAAGTAAATTATTTTTAAAAAATAAAATTATTCGATTTTTAATATAGAAAACCTATTACTATAATAACGGTAGATGATTTGAATCTTTATAATAACCATTATGAAAAATGACATTATTTGTCAAAAATAATATACAATTATTTTTTTTTCTTTTTATTGTTCAACAGAGAATAAGTTAATGTTTACAATCCCTGGAATTGGAAAAGGAATTATCTTGTAGTGGGTGTCTTGAATTGTTAATTTTGTTCTTATCTGATTGTTTTTGTGTTTAGTATTGTTTTAATAGTAATTCAAAATGGTAATTTTTGACAATTTATTTATTTTTTCCATGAAATTCGAATCGAAGAATGTAAGACTAATATATTATAAGAAAAGTTATAAAAAAATGAAGTGTTTATATTTCAGGATTCTACTGCAAAAATTTGTCTCAAAATACTTTTTTTTACAAAAATTATTATTTTTGTTACACATACTTCTTTGTTTTTATTCGATAAGATCAAAAGATCCTTAATTTGAAAAATCTTATTTTCGAAGACAATCAAACCATGGTACACTAATGTGGTTTATATTCAATAAAAACTTACTTTAACCTTAGACTTTTCCTAATTAGACTCTAATCCCTTAAAAAAAGACAATTTTCAAAGATTTCTTTTTCACAAATGTTTTAACTCAATATGAATAAAGAATGAATTTCTCTAGTTTATAGACAAAAGTAAACTCACCAACGCTTCAACTAAAGTTTTATTCAACAAATTGGTCAATAGGATTGAATTACAAATAAAAACATAACAAATCAAAAACTAAAAAAACAATTCATTTTTCATACATTTTTTTTTTTTTAGAATAATATTTTTCTATTGAACAGAAGAAAAGAATAAACAAACAAACCAATGTGCAACTTAACCCATCTGGCAATACTATTCTTTGTATTTTTTATTGCAAATTATTGTGATCAAACAGAAGAAACGATCTACAAATCTACGCGTAAAAGGCTTTTTCTGGGAGACTTGAAAGAAACTGAAGAAGCGCAAGGCTTTACTTTCACAGATTATTGGGACAGTTCTGTTATTTCTGCCTTTATTATAAGTGTGTTTTTGCTTGTTGTTTTGTTTATCATTATTTGTTGCTTGTTCAAACTTCAAACACCAAAAAGAACCTTCAAACCAACAAGAGGTAAAAAAGATGATTAAGGAAGAACAAACAAAAAAACGCTATTTTTCTTTTTTTTTACTTTTTTATTTAAAGCAAGTTCAATAAAAGAGAGTGACTGCTATGTTTTTTTTGATTTATTGTTGGTCAATAATCTATAAATAAAAAAAAAAAAAACACAACTTTCTTCACAACAACCATTTCATTGAGGTTTATTTTTTTTTCTTCTTTTGATCCTTTTCTTCTCTTTTGTTAAAATCATATTTTCACATAAAAACATCACAGGAATTATACCTACACCACCCAAAACCTAAATTTAATATTCACAAAAAATAGGGTGTTAAATGAAAATTCTAACAAATAAAAAAATAATATTGAAGTAACAAAGAACTTGGGTGTTTCAAAAAGTGTGGAACAAAAGTTTTAAATAGTGTTACAAAAACTATTCAAAGGAGTAATTCAAACAGTTTGGGCAACCACCTTTAAACCTTGTGTTCCTGATTATTTGAAAAAGAAGATATACTCTTTTATTTTCTTTTTTTCTCCAAGGCAACCTTAAATTGATTTCTTCAGGGATTAGATTCACCTTAGATGCGTTTTTAATTAAAGTATGATGTAATTTAAAGATAACTAAATGACACCCATGTTCTATATTTCAAATGACTCTAAAAAGCCTATTATAAATTTTATTATAGATGAACGCCCCAAACGAATTCTCCTGGTACCCTAAAAATGCCACACTTTTCTCTTGGTTAAGGCGAATAAGATCTTTGGTCCACATATTAAAATAAATTTTATTTTGCAAAAAAAATGGTGTTTTTTTTTTTTTTTTTATTATTGAAGAAGTGTAGATTACACTCTAGTTGCCCTTAGACATGAATTCTCTTTCAGGGATTTAAGCGTAAAATCATAGATTTCACAATTATTAATTAATGAAAATAGTTTCAAACTATCTTGATTTGAAATTAGTTCATTAAGATTTATTTTTTTTAATTTGTTATAAAAAATTAATCTGTCTTTTTCATAGGAAGGGCATACCCATAAAAAATGATCAATAGTTTCTATAATTTTCTTTTGTTCATATTTTGAACAGAAAGGACAAAAGTTATTTGAATTTTTATCGATTACATAGTAATATCTATTTAAGCAGTTAGTAAACGATCTGAATTTTAGAATTGTTGGACTTGATTGATAATTTAAATATTTTTGAGTAATTAAATAAATAATTTTGATTTTTGATTATTGTGAAATAATTTTGGACCTTCCAACTTTTGGAATTCAGCAACTCATTAAATATGTACTTAGATATATCATTTTTTAATTCTTATAAATCTTTTGAATATCAGTTGATTTTATTGTTTTATTCTTTGATGAAATTTGATTAATTTTTCTAAATAAGGAAGAGATAAATTTCCTAATTTATTTTTTAATTTAAATTTCTTTTTATTTACTGAAATTGTCCTATTTTCAATTTTCAATTCTGTTTTGTAAATAAGAATAGGTGTATTTATGTTTATTTTACAAATTTCAGTAATACATGAATTAATCCAAGAATTTAAATAATTTATCATTTTTATTTGTGATTAAAATTTTCTAATCCATATGTTAATTGACTTAATATAAAAAATTTAAATAATCTAATTGTTAAACTAAACCCCATTCCAAAAATTTCGACACACCTAAAATCAAAAATAGGCAAAAAAAGACTCAATTTATTTTATTTCCAAACCTAATATAAAACCACTTTTAAGTTACAGGGTATTAATGGTTTAATAAGTAATTATTTTAATCCATATAAAAGAAAAAAATATAAAACTCAAAAATCAAAATTGGTGTGTCCAAAATAATGAAACGAGCTAAACAAAAAATGAATTGGTAAATTTGTTGAAATTTCAGCAACAATTGTTGATTGATCAAATGATAAGATACCATTAATCAATTGTATGTGATTTTTCCAATTTAAAAAAACTCAACATCAGCCTTCTACCAATCATCAAAAAAATTCCAGATCTAACGAAATAGATTACATAACTTGGAAAAAAGGAATTGAAAACAAAACAAAAAAGACATAAAATGAAAATAGTTTGTAAAATCAAAATTCTTTCTAAATTAAATTTAAAGTTCAGTTTTTTTATTCTTTCAAATGTTTAAACCGTTTCCAAATTTTTGGAATATAGTTTATTTTTCAGAGAATTGTTATTGAATAATTGTTTGGAGTTATTATATGTTTCTTTAGATTTTTTTAAAATATAAACTATATGTGCAATTTTATCTAAATAAATACACAAATATTTAAGTTTTTTTTAAATCTTTTGAGATAACTGTTTTATATTTATTTGGTTTTAATCAAAATTGAATAATAATTTCATATATTGAATTTAATTTTTGATTTATTTGGATTTTATTTCCTTTTATAATTAGGATTAAATCATCTGCAAACATTTGACAATGATTTGTTAATAGTATAATTTTTAATAAAAGAAAATGTGAAATAAGTCAAAATTAAATGGGAGACATTGGGTCTCTTTGGACTATACCAGGTCCTTCTCCTTGATAATACTTTAATAAATAATTTTTGATAATTTTATTTAGAATAAATTTTTTTATTGTTTTTCTTATTATTTTATAATTGATTGAATCAAAAACTTTTTGCTATATAAACCATTATAAGATAAGTTTTATCATTTTTATTTACATTTATTTGATTTTATCTTATTATAAGTATTTAAGAAATTTAATACTAAAAAATGGTGTTTTTTGGCGTACTTGTTTGGTTTTTATTTTTTGTTCTAGATTAAAACCTCTACTTAATCAATCCCTTAGAATTACACCTAAAAGATAATTATCCAATTAATTTTTCCTACCTACCTGTTATTTGTACAAAAGTACCTATAACTCTACAATAATGAGTAATCCCAATAAACCAACACAACTCTCCATTACAACTCTTTTGGTAGCGAGGATTTAAAATCGAATTATAAATAATAAATCAAAATTCCCAATGCATCTTTTTTTTTATAGTTTTTATTTACTTAAGGAAGTAAGGTATTTTACCTTTTAATGAATACCCCAGTTTATATGAAACTGAATTCTTCAAATCATTTCTTTAACCAAAAAAAAAAATTATTTTAATAGATATGAGAGTGTCATATACCCTATAGAATATATTTACGCACAAATAAATAAATGAAAATCAAAAAAATTGAAAAAATTGATCAGAAAAAATAAATACTAATCATTTTATTACTTGATCTTATCTGTGTAAAATTTGATAGAATAACTTTTTCTTTACTTGATTTTATTTTTAATTCTTCAAGGAAATACTTATTTTTGATCTGAAAATTTTAGATTAATAAATTTACTTGATATTTGGAAAGAATCCCCCAAAATGAATTTTAAATTCCTATTTTCAATTTTATTCATCTAATTATAATTTTGGTTCGGAAAATTTGATAATTTTAAATTTTTATTCAGAAATAAAAATAAATTGAATGAATCTATTGTGTTTTTTTGATGATTGTTTATTTTTGGTTCGTTTTAAGATTCAAAATTTATTCCGGATGTATTTTGAAATTTTTTCTCAATTTTTTTTTTTTCTTTGAGTTGAATCACTTGTAACTTTTTTTTGATAATGATAATTTAATTCCTATATTTTAATCTCTAAAATAGTATTCTTTCTTTGAGCTTATTTTTATAAAAAAAATTGAAAAAAAGAATTTTGAAAACAAATTTGAAAAGGGAATGTTTTGTAAAATAATAATAAATAGCAATGGGTGAAAAATTCAAGTTAATCACTAGTTTGGATTCATGATAAAAGAAGAAATAACGTTGAAAATATAATTTGATCAATTATCAATAATGATTTGATTTTTTGTGAATTGGTGTTGCCTATTCACAAATTTTTTATCAAAATCTTGATAAAAACAAGACTCAAAAATCAACTTTAATATTACTTTAAACATCCTTTTGACCTATGATTTTTGTTTATATGGATTCATAAAATAATTATTTTCATGAAATGATGTAAAAAAAATGTTAATAATATTCTGACTCTTTTTTAAAAAAGAGATCTCAAAATATTTGTCTTTGATAATCAAAAAAATTAAAAAAAAAAATATTCTCAAGGGATTATACATTTCCCACATAAGAAAAAAATAATTCTTCAATGTTTTAAAAAAAAATTGAAAATAATGTATAAACATACAAAAAAAAAATTATTAAAAGAATTTATATATCAGCCATCGTGTTTACTATTGTGACTTTATCACTGGTTCATTATCTATCCCTAAAACTATAATACTCTATTGTGAATTTTATATTTTTTTTGAATTTATTTTTTATTTTTTATTTTTTTGAATTGTTTAACACTGATTTAAAAAATTTGAATAGGAAAGGATGAATTTAAAAATTAAAAAACTTTAGAGCAGTTTTACTAAAAAACATACAATTGTTAATAAATATTATTTTAAATTAACTTTTTTATTTTAATAGAAGAAAATAAATCAAAATTATAAGGGCAGAATAGAGGCAGTGGGGCAATAAAAGCACTTTTAAAATTATTGATTCCTAACTTTTTTAAAACTTTATTTTTTAAAAAGTTTTTCATTTTGTCGATCTCAAAAAACAAACCTCACTTTTTTACAATACCTAAACTTTAATTAGCCAGTAATTTTTTAATAAATTAACTCATTAACATAATTTTTTGATTTTTTTTATTTGAGGTTTACATTCTTTGATAAATGGTTGGCTGATCCACATTCGAAAAAATGATTTCTTAATTTTTCATGCTTTTTTGATAAAAGTATGATTTTTTCATTAACAGTGATACCTTTTGGGTAATTACACAAGGAAGTAGAAACTTGGTAATATTTTTCAACATTTTAAGTGGCAATCTATTCCATGTTTAAAGTAACAATCAATTCCTCTCTATCAACCATTGGAGATGTTTAAGTTTGTTTGATTTTGGAAAAAGTATTTTCGATTTTCATTTTAATGTTTCTGCCCCAAACATCTTTCTTTCTTTTTTAAAATGGAAAACTAATTTTATTTTAAAATTAGATCTTACATATTAGGACACTTGAAATTCTGACTTTGTTGTGTTTTGTCAATGTTAGTAAATTGATAATTGTGGCTTTAATTTGAAAAGAACATAATTTTTATTTTTTTTGCGAAAAGCACCTTATTTTGATTTCTGTAATTGCTGAAAAATAAAAATAAAAAGTTCTTTCTTTTCTTTTGAATAAATCTGGATGAGTAATATTCAAAAAAGTGATTAGAAAAATGGTGTTTGGTTTTGAATGAATTTTATTTGCATAAGTAAAGGAAAAAAGTTTTAAAGTCTAATATTCGAACAAACGAGGAAATTGATCATTCTTTCTGGTCGGTGGTCTAAATTTTTTTGTGTTATTTCCTTCTTCATCCGCAGATTCAGATTGAACGTTTTTTCTTTTTCTTTGATACTCGTTTTCCAAATTCTTTGTTGAATTTAGCCATTCTTGGATTTGCTCTTTAATTATTTTATTATATTTATTACGTTCACTTTTCTTTAATTTCCTCCATTCAATAGATGCCTTTTTAGAGATCTCTTTCTGTTGGATTTTTTTTTTTGCTTTGTTTTTTTTTTTGTATTGCCTTTTGTAATCTCTTAAAAAGAGAAAAAAAGCACCACCTGGTCTTGAATTGTTCATTGTAACAATTTTTCTTTTCTCTAATTTCTTCTTTCTTTTATTTGTTACCTTTTTTTTTATTTGTGTTCGAAGATCATTAAATAATACTGAATAACGTAATTTTTTTTTGCCATTTAAAATAAGATGAAAACACTCTAGATCATTTTCCCTTTCTTGTTCAATTTCAATTTCAATTTCTTGTTCTTGTTCTTTTTCTTTTTCTTTTTCTTTTTTTTTTTGATTCTTTTGTGTCATTTACAAGGGATCAATAGAAGAGTATTCAAGCTTTGCAAAAAGGAAATAAAAAAACAAAAAAAAATGAATTTTCTTGTGCAATTTTCATCCCTTTGGTAACCTAATAATTAATTTAAACCTTCTTGGTTTTTCATTCTTAAGATGATTTTGGTTTATCTATCAAAAATAAATCTAGAATCAAACTATGTTATCATTTGGTGTAAATCATATTAGTGAACCATGGTTCCAATAGCTCTTAAAAATCTAATATATTTATTGAAAATTAAATAAATTATGAGATTTTTTACTTTTGATTACGATTAAAAATTTGTTTTTTTAAACAATTTTTTTTAATTCATTATCCAAATCAATAATTTGAAACTCAAAATAATAAATTAGTCCAGTATTCAATAATTAATACCGTAAGAATTGTCCAAAAGATAATATTTTTTCAATGTAATTATTTCAAAGATTAACTCAATAATCATCAACATAAAAACCTATAAAATGATTAGTTTGGTTTCCTTTTTCTATAAAGCTAATTGTAAAATCAATATATTTCCAATATTTCCGAAATTATTTGTCGAAAAAATCTATTGGTTAATTATTTGATTTTTATAAAAAAAAAATGATTTGTTTAGCAACTGATCTATATTTCAAGACAAATTTAAGCAAGATATTTTGCAACTTTGGTCTTCTGAACTCTGTTCTCTGAGTTTTTAAATTTGTGGCAAAATACATATTTTTTTCTGAAATTTTAGGTTTTTTTTAATAACTGTTGAGAGAAAAATGTTGGACACAGAAAAATGGTTGGACACCATTTTTAATTGTGAACATTACTGAAATTGAAAATCAAATCCTATTGATAACTAGGTGAATTTTATATAAATCCAGGTTTAAAGCTGTTACAAGTTCATTAATCTGGGGTGTGTGTAGAATACTCATTTGAATGGTTGATAACTCAAGTAGATCATGCTATTTTAACAAAAATCCAAGTTTTACTAAAGTTTACTATTAATTCTGAAAATGGTAATTTTTAAACTTGATTTAGATTATAAGAGATAAGGTTTTGAAAAAGTAGAATTACATTAATCGTTATTCTAATAAGTAGATTATTGATATTTTCTTTAGTTATTTCACAAATGATTGAAATTAAAAATCATTTTTAGTAATGTTCCCAATTAAAAATGCTGTCCAACCATTTTTCTGTGTCCAACATTTTTCTCTCTACAGTAATACTTATTTCTTTTTTATTGATGAGGATCAGCTATTAGTATTACTTTTACGAATCAAATTTTGAGAGACATATGTGTCATTGATCACTAATATCATTTATATTCAATAAATAAACACCGTAATTTAGAACTCACTCTGGTAGAGACTTAACCCCTCGAGTATTTCAATATTTTCAAACATTGCTCTTACACTTTAAAAGTGGATAATCTTTATTAAGAGTGATGTAATTTTTTCAAGTAATTAATAGTTTGTAATTGAAAAATAAATTTATATATTCTCAATTTTTCTTTTGGTCCGTATAATATGTCCCTACGACACAAAAAACACTAAAAATGGAAAACTGATCAAATACTTTCCATTAATACCTTTAAAAAAACTAAATGAAAAAATAAAACTAAATAAAATTTCAATTTAACTTTTTCTTGAAAACATTTTTTGCCAAAATCATTGAATTCACACTTAAAATTATGTATATTTTTAGATTCAGTCTCTTGTTTTAACTCATTTACTAAAACAAATTCTAAATTATGGGAATTTTCTTTTCACAAAAGGAACTAATTTGGTCCTCAAATGTTTTTTTTAGTTTTAAATGGTAAAAATAAAAAAAAGTTAAACGAAAAGGATAAACTTTCTGGAAAAGCATTCTAATTTAATATATTAACTTATTCTTTGATTTCAAACTTTTCTCAACCCCAATTTTTCAAAAAAAAATAAAAAAGTGCACACTAATTCCAAAAAATATTTTCTATATTCAAAAGTTGAGAATGTTTTTATTCTAAAATAATTTATACCAGTGGTTAATTGAATTAAGTTATAAAGCTAGATTTCGAAAAATATTAATCAGAAAAAAATAGTACTTAATTTTATTAAGGACATATTTAGTAATAAAGCAGTGAAAAAAATCCCGGACAAGATTTTTAATTGTGAATATTAGTAAAATTACACTGTAATTTCATTTATTTACAATCAAATTCCTTATTTTAAGAATCGAATTTTTTAAATTATAACCCCCCCACTTATTAGAATGATGATTAATGAAATCACACTTGTTCAAAACACCATTCAATCAATCAAAAAACAAGAATAAAAAATTATCATTTTCCAAAACTCTTGTAAACCTCAATAAAACTCGATTGTTTTTCAAAAAAAGTTGATCAACATTCAGCTATCAAACAATTACTCGAGTATTCCATATACACCTTACTTTGATGAACTTTAGGTAGGTTTATTACTAATCTCATAAAAAAATTGGTTATTTATAATAAGGATTTCATTGAAATTAGACAAAAATTTTACTAATACTCACAATTAAAAATCTTGTCAGGGATTTTTTTCAGGTCGGGTATTTTTTTCCCTACTATAGTTCAGATGGTTCAAAAAAATAAAAAAAAAAAAAAAAACAATATTTCTAAAGGATTATTCATATCTTCTGGCCAATTCTACTCTTTTTCATATTAATAGTCGATGTTTTGGCTTTACAAAAGTTCAAGTCAAGAGATCTTATTAAATTTTTGTTTTTTTTTTGCAAAATTCAAGGTTGGTATAACTATTTTCTTTAACCAAGCTGGGATTTATCTTCAAAATTGTTCTAAAAACCAAAAATTTACAGCTCCTATTTTTTTTTCAGATTATATTTAATCAATATCTTGTCTACTTCAAGTATATTAATACACTTAAAAAAAATTGGGTGTGAACATTAGCTTTATCAAAAAATAAAAATAAATAAAAATAATTTTCACTTATTTTATTAATAATTTCATCAAATTTTTTGGACAAAAAAATAATTTTCTTGTTTAAAATTTTTTATCAAAGCTCTTATGGTTTGAAAACTAAGGTAATAAAGAAAAAGTAATAATAGATAATCAAAAATTAAAAAATACTTAAAATAGTTAAAAAAATATAAAATCGGGAACCTATTGTATCATTACTAGTGGTAGTGTAGAGGGTTTGTTTATATATATATATATAGATAGATAGATAATTTAGATGAATTGTGTTAGATATTTTATTTTAATCCACTCTTTTACATTAAAAAAAATACCGAAAAACAGTAAAATACCAATTCTTAATCACAGATTGTAGAATTTTTATTTAATATTGATATTTTTTCTAGGGGAGCTTTCACCAACTGTGAATTCATGGGTCATGTTGTGGGGTGTTTTAGAGTGCGTTCGAGTGCCTATACTTGCTTGATTTTTATATTTATTTTGAAAATCATAGATTTTCAGAATAAAATAGAGAACTCAAGGAACCCACATGATAATTTAAAAAAAATGAAGAAATAAAAGGAATTTTTAAAAATTTTTCTTTTAAAATAAAAAAATAATGTGGAGTTTTTCGAGAATTACAAATAATAGAGTGAGAATTAATGATTTTACTCAACCCTTTTAAATACTGGCAAATATAATTTTACTTGATAAGTTTTTCTTCTGTTATTTAAATAGTATAATTAATATATATATATTGCTATTTTATTAGTTTTTCTTCTTATCTTTTCTTTTTTGATTAAATTTTCTTTTATAACTCCTTAAACCCAAGAAATAAAATAAAGAAATAATTAGACATATTTCATCCAAAAAAATTATTAAAAAAAAAATCGTAGCCGGGTGGTTAAGTAATAATAATTTTGAGGTTAATGGTTTTTCAAAATTGATCAATTAAAATCCTTATTTAACTAAATTACTATATTGTCTATATAAATGGGCTATAAGAGACTTTTATAAGATATACATAAACGAATTAAAAAAAATTAATCAAAGTATTGATAAAAAAAAATGATTCTGAAAAATTTTTCAAAATCTTTGATTCATTGAACTTATCTGAAACATTTGAAATAATTACTTCTAAATTCAATTTTATTTTTGTATTCTACATAAAAAAACTTTTTTTATTTGTAAGATTCTTGAGAAACCAAAAAATTGCTAAATGAAAAAATTGAATACTTATTTTATTTAATTCATCTAATTCTTGATTTTATTACAGAGATTGGATATTCTTAAATTCTTCTTTAGAAATAAAGATTTATAGACTTTTATTTGATTTGATAATTATTTGTTTTCCATTAAATTGAGAACTAAAAATAATTCTGAATCTGATAGTTAGACTTTTTTCATCATTTTTTGTTTTTCTTTTGAGTTCAACATTTTGAAAGTTGTTTTTTGATTTTTAGTAATTAAATTTCTTTATTTAAATTTTTAAAATAGTCTTCTTTATTTTGGTTTTGTTTGATAAAAATATTTGAAAAAAGGATTTTGAAAACAGATTTGTAAAAAAATGTTTTGTAAAATAATAATAAATAGAATTCGGGTGAAAACCACCAAGGTAATGGATTGTTTGGATTTATTCAAGTTAAGAAAATAAAGAAAACAAATCTTTGAAAAATATACTTTTAATCGAGTTAAAAACTTATTTTCATTCTTTATTCCCAAAAGGTTTATTTAGAATGGTAATCTTTTTTTTCTTTTAAATATTCTCAAAGAATTTATTTGTTTAAATTTTGCACCATATTTTTACTCCATTTTTCTACTTTGTTCTTTGGTAAATATCAACCATTCGTTCTAAACACATTTCTAAATCCAAAACCAAAATTGAATAAAAATAAAAATTTAATCAAAAAAAATGTTAAACAAATTGAATATTTTAAAGATTCAACTCTGGTTTACTTTTATTCTTTTCTTTTCACAAATAGACTAAAGAATGATTTTTTGGTTCCAAAGTTTCAATATCCTGTGGCACTCTTAAAAAAAAAATTTCTTTCAGTTATGTTCTAACTATTAACATTTTTCAAAAATGGGAAAATGTACTTACTTCCTTAAATTAAAAAACTTTTCATTAAAAGGTCAAAAAAAAAATTAAAATTTCCAAAATGATCTAAAATGTAAAATTTGTTTTTATAAAAATAAAAAATTTAAAAATAAAAATTTGAGTAAAAAATTAAGATTGAATTATTTCCAAATTTTATTTCTTAATTATCTAGTCTTTAAATACGAAATAAATCTGTATTCAAAGATATTTAAATCGAAAATTTATTGAACCCCCTCTCCCCCCTCTCCCCTTCCCAGCAGCCAAAAAGAGAGAAAAACGTTTAAATAAACATTAATATTTACATTATCATTATCATAATTATTTATTATTAATATAATATATTTTTATTAATTTTTTAAATTAATTTTTGATGAAACATAAAAAATTAAGGATGGAAATTTTTCATTTTTCAAAATCTAATTAAATAAAAACAAAAAACAAATAAATTTTCTCAATAATCAGATGTTTGTTTAAAAGCATCCGAATACCAATTAATATTATTTCGATGTGAAATAGTTTATATTGAAAAAAATAAATGTTTTTTTTTTGTTTTTTTTTTTTGTTATTTTTATTCAAGCATCTTGCACTCTGTATATTTGATTTTTTATAATTCTGAGGAATAATTAATATTGTTGAGGGGGTGGATATTGTGGCTGTATAATATTTTGAGGTGGGTAAAAATTGTTAGAAGGATAGGAATTTTGAAATGTATTGTATTGATCGTAATACCCCACATTTTGTTGATTATTCATTCCATTATAGTTGTTCATTTGTTGGGGTGGATACATTGGCTGTTGTTGTTGCTGCTGCTGTTGCTGAAACATTGGTTGTTGCATTTGCATATTATTCATTTGTGGTGGTGGCATTTGGTTAAAAGGTTGTGGATATTGTTGGAATTGTTGTGGTGGCTGCATTTGATATTGTTGTTGTGGTTGCTGGAATTGTTGCTGTGGCTGTTGGAATTGTTGCTGTGTTTGTTGGAATTGTTGTGGTGGGTATTGTTGTGGTTGGTATTGCTGTGGTTGTTGTTGGTATTGCTGCGGTGGTTGGTATTGCTGCGGTGGTTGTTGGTATTGTGTCTGTGGTTGGAAATTATTATTAGGGTTATAGGGGAAATTGTTATTACCATTCATATTCATATTCATATTCATATTATTTTGAATTGGTGGCATATAATTTGTTTTTTGTGGGTCATTTTGCATGCCATTATCTTGCTTGGAAAACACATTCATTAAAGTCGAATATAGTTGTGGGTTTTCTAAAACTGAATCAATTAGTATTTCATTGGATAAAATGTCGTTTTTTTCCCAAGATATTATTAATATTTTCTGTTCTTGTTTCTCCTCGTTTCCTTCATTCACGTCATCAACTTGATTTTCTTTCATTTCGTTTAATAATTGCTGCTCTTCTTCGTCGTCATCGATTTCTCCCTGTTCTAAAACTTTCTTTTCTTTTGTCTCGCTGTCTTTCTTTTTGTTGAATTCAGGATTATTGGTAACTTTTTCTTTTTCTTTATTTTCGCCAAATTGTGAGAAAAAAGTCGAAGAATCAAACTTAAAATTGGGATCTGAATCCTCCTTGGGTTCTTCAGGTGTGAAAGGGGGCTTGTTCCCAAAAATAAAGATTTCTCTTATGCATCCATCCTGTCGATATTCCTGAACCATTTTCTCTTTTGACTCTTTTTTAATCTCCAAACTTTGATCTTCTGTTTTTCTCATAAATAAAGGTTGTGACCATAGAACGTTTTGTAATTTCAATTTTGAACCCAATGGTTCTTCTTTTTTGTTTTCAAAAAATTGAACAATAACCAATTTATTTTTTGGTTTGTATTTGACATTCTTTTGTACCTTTCTTATTTTTCGATCGATCTCAATCTGTTTATTTTCATTTAAGATCCCAATTGTTTTATTGTATCCCTTATTTTGATTTGCAAGTAATAATTTTTCTTCAAGTTCATTATTGGTTAAAATTTTATGGCTAATTTGGTTTTCTTTTCCTTTTGGTGTTTAGTTTTTTTAGATTAATATTTTATTTTTGATTAAAATAAAAAAAAAAAAAAAAAAAAAAGATAAATTATTAAGAACAATGATTTTTTGAAATTTTTTCATTATGAAGAAATTTTTTTTCTGTTTTTTTTTTTTAAGAGAAAAAAAAAAGTAAACATTGAAGAAATAATAATCCCTTCAAATTAAATAACCATCTAAGTTTGGTAAATCATATATTCCAATGTTTTGAAAAATCATATTTATAAAAAATAATAATAATAATAGATTTTTCTCTAAATAAAAATTTAGGAATTATGGAAGTGCCGTAAAGTGTCGTAGAGTGCCATGTAGTTCCTAGGTTTTTTTTAATTTCTCAAATCAAAAAAAAACCTAACGAAAGTGCCTAGGTTTTTCCAGAATTCAAAAGAATTGAATAAAATCTATGATTTTACTCCATTCTTTTAAATTCTGGAAAACTTAACGTGAAGTGCCAGAGAGTGCCTAGGTTTTCCAGAATTCAAAATAATTGAGAAAAATCATAGATTTTACTCTATTCTTTTAAATTCTAGAAAACCTAACGGCGGTTTTTTTTAATTTGAGAAATAAACCTAACGGCAAACAAGAGGAATTAAAAACTTCTCCATTACAGAATAAAAAAAAAATAATAATAGATTCTATGGCGTGGAATGATTTTTCTTTGAGAATGAATTAATAAATTTTACAAAGATTATTTTTGATTTTTTATTAGAAGTAAGAAAAAATAAAAGGGGGATTTATTATTTTAAGAATCTTTAGCTTTATTTAAGGATCAAAAAAAAAAACAAAGTTCTTTTCCCAAAATTTTTAGATTTCATTACATACAAATAGATTTAACTTATTTTTCTTGGAATATTTCTATGTTTAAAAAGTTGGTTATTTTTTTTATGAAAAAGTAAAGATCTCCCAACATTTTTCAACAAGCTACTTTGGTTAGTAATGAATTAACAAAGTTGATATTACAAAAGAAAAAATTTTAGATCAAAAACAGTAATTTTTAAAAGATTTGAGGTTATATTGTAATTAGAAAATATTTTTTTTGCGTTTGGGTTCTAATTTTCAAATGAAAAGTTGAAAAAAAATAAAGATTAATTAATTGTTAGTTGATTAATTAATCGAAAAAAAACATTAAGAATAACTCTATTTAAAGTTATTTTTTAAAAAAATTGGGTTCTATCCAACACCAATTATTTGAAAATTGATCCAAATTTAATTAAGGATTATATATAAAATAATATATATATATATATATATATATGGCAATTTAAAAGGAATTAATTCGTAAGGTTATAAATAATATCCAGTATTTTGTTTTTTTTTTAAAATAGAAAATGTTCTCAAAAAGGGCTTTAAGTGTATAGTATTATAGTGTCCTAATACATTCCAAAAAATCTATGATCACAGCTAATCCATAAAATCATTAGAAAATTTGATAAAATATTATTGAATTATGTTTTATTTTTTTCTTCTATTAAGAAGAAACTGTTTTTGTTTGATTAAAAAAAGATGAATTACCATTCCTGGAAAAAAATTGTCAAATCAAAAAAAATTGTAAAATCTGTTTTTATTGTAAAATGGTATTAAAAGACCTAATTTCATATATTTTTTTACTTATTTTTTCCTTCATCTTAAAAATAAAAGCCAAGTCCAAAAAATAGATTGGTTATTAGAATAAAAATAGAATTCCAAACATCAAATGAAACAAAGATTTAAGAATCTTCAATTTTTGAAATTTATGTTTTTATCTGTAAAAATTAGTAAAATTGTCTTTTTTTTGGATTTTTTGTTGAAACTAGGATTTCTCTATTCATGTGGAATTGGCTTGAATGGTTCAACAAGGATGTTATTCTAGTTTGAGGAATTTCAGTTTCAGATCTCTTTATTGAACAGATGAAAAAATAAGTAAACGATAATTTGAAAATTTTTCCTTTTTACTTGCATTTTACAATTAAAATGTATTTGAAAGATTTTTTTTACAAGCATTAATAATGACAAATTTAAAAAAATGTCAAAATGTTTATGGTTCAGTTTCCATTTTGTAAATTTTTTTGACTTGTTTGAATAAAGAATTTTATTGGTATAAATATATAAAAACTTTATAAAAAAGACGATTTTTGAAATGTTCATTGAAATGAAATGTTTTGGGAATAGAGTTATCACGTTTATGTCAAAAAAGGAAATTGAATAAAAAATATTTTTTACATTATTTTGGATTTAGCTGTATTTTTGAAAACTAGGCGCCCAAAATTGCAATTTGATCATTTAGTTCTTTATTTTTTTTTTTTTTTATTTCTGATCACCATCAAACCTAAAACTTTGAAATTTCTAAAACTCCAGAAATCCAATTTCTTTGATCAATTAAGTATATTAGTAAAAATCCTAAAATATATTCCAATTTTAAAGACAAATATATATAATATCTCGACAAACCTTTAACTGTTTCAATTGGAGTGTTGTTTAAATGTTCTAAATCCATCAATTTTAACCCCCTGGTAAATATAAAAATCAAAAAAAATCCAAAAATCTGAAAAATTAATAGAGAAACTTAAAATTTAATTTATGTGTAATCTTTCCTTTGATAAATTATAAATTGATTAGAAAACATCTATTATGATAATTATTTTATTTTGACATTTATAAAATTGGGTGTTTTATTTTCTTTAAATCTTTCCTTTTATAATTTTTTGAGAATTTTAAATTTCAATTGTAAAACTTTGGGGAAATTATTTTTCCAAAATAGTTTTGCTGAATTCAATGTAAATTCAAAATAATCAAACACATGTCACAATGTAAAATACCTTCATATATTTTAAATTAATAAAAATCATTATCATTTTAAAATTTAATTACAAAATGTAATTTTCATTTTCAGTCATGTTTGTCTATTAATTTTACAAATTTGTTGATTTTTTTTAATTCTAAATTTATCAAAGTGCCAAAATTGATAGATTTGGAATATTTAACCAATATTACAAATTGGAACGGGTTAATGTTTTCTCAATAATTTATATTTTTGTCTTTAAAATTGGAATATATTTTGGGATTTTTACTAATATTTTGAATTGATCAGAAAAATATTGAATTATTGGGTTTTTTTGAAATTTCTGGTGTTTTAGATTTGGCGTTCATACAAAATTTTTTGTTTCTTAAAATTGAACAGTATAGATACAAATATTAACTCCAAAAAATCTCACGTTTGCAAAGCTTTTAGCCTTTTCAAAACTTCCAAGCACTTGAAGACAATTTACATCACTTGAAGTGTTGGAAAGTATTTGAAAATGGTAAAAAGCTTTGTAAAACGTGAAGGCTTTGTAAAAGACATGAGATTTTTTGTAATGGGCATTAATCATACTGTTGTCAAAATAGTTCATCCATACTTGGTAAAACCATGTTTCAAAATAAAAGACGTGTTTCTTTTTTTCTAGAAAATCACTAAAACATTAAATGATCAAAGAAACTGACAATAAACAATAAGTAGATATAATATTGAAATCTTAAAGTTCTAGAATTAAAAAGGAAATTCTTCAAAATGAAAGATCAAATATCTGAAAATGATTTACAAAAAAATAGAGTTAATTTTAGAGGAACAATTTTCAGAATAAATTAGGTTTAAGGGATTAGCGTCACCATATATTTCTCTATAATCAAAGTATGTTGTAATTGGGTGTAAATGATATTAGTATGCCACCGCTCAAATAGTTTCTGTGGCTCTAAAAAATCAATTATAAATCTTGTTGCACAGAAAATTATTACATTTTTTACTAAGGATCACTATTAAAAAAATGAAATTTTTGAAAAATTTTTTTTTAAATTCCTTTTCTTCAAATCTAAAAATAGAAACTCAAAATAATAGTATTCCAGTATTCAATATTTCGTCTTTAGAACTTTGAAAAGTAACTATTTTTTTGAGATTTTTTAATTTCAAAGATTAACTCAATAATCATCAACATAAAGCCCCAAAGACTGATTATCTTTGTTTGCTTTTTTAGAAAGCTAAATGTAACATCAATATGTTTCCAATATTTCGGAAATAATTTGTCAAAAAAATCTATTGGTTAATTATTTAATTTTTTTGCTAAAAATTGAATTTTTTAGCTACTAATCTACATTTGGCCACAAATTTAAGAAAGATATTTTGCAACTTTTGAGTCTTTAGATTGATAATTTAACCTTTAAATTTGTGGCAAAATGCAGATTTTTTTCTGAAATTGTTGGTGTTTTTTTACTAATACAAGGATTATTTTTTATTGATGAGGATCAACTAAGATTACTTACCTCTTGACTAATCTATTCTTTATATGTATTTGAACAATGTCGCACTAATGTGATTTACACCCAATAACTACATATTTTGATCTTAGGTTTCTCCTGTGTAGAGGCTAATCCCTTAAATAAAGATAATCCAAATTTTAGAAAATTTTAAACAAATCCCTTTCAGAACCAAAAATTTTCTCAAAAGATCAATGAGTTAACCTTCAAAATTGATTTGACCTTGGGTGTAATAGTATTGTGCTGTGAATTATATGTTGTGTTTGTACAATAAGAAGTAAAAGCACGAGTTTTATTTTGAAACTGTAATTTTATTTTTTTACCAGACAAAATGTAAAAAGAAGAGTCAAAAAAAGTTCAAAACAATTTGGAAAAATCTATGTTTGAAACTCATGTCTCTTTAATTGATTGTTAAGGACAAAAATACCACCCAATAATATTGTTCAAAAAAAACACTTTAAAGTTGAATTACTACTTTTAAGCTTAATACCAAAAAAAACATTTCATCAAAAAAACAAAAAACAAAAAACAAAAAACAAAAAACAAAAAAATAGAAAAGAATTTTTTTTTTGTTTTTCAAAGGATTTTGCAAAGAAAGAAAAGAAAAGAAAAAAAAAATTAATTTTACCTTTTAATTTGGATTACAAAAAAAAAAAAAAAAAAAATAGAATTTAGTAGGAGAAGAAAGATTAAAGACAAAAGGTTGAGGGTTGTAATAGAAAAAGAAAATTAAAATAATACCATTCTGTGGAATTTTGTCATTTACACGCAACTTTTTCAATGTGTTTGTCCTTTGTTGAAAGTTTTGTTCAAAGCTCTGTATTTCGAAATTGTCTTCAAATCCCCTTTTTCGAACTAACTCGTTAAATCTTTTTTGTAATTGAGCAAGTAAATTATTAATACTCGTACGTATTTTCAGATCAGGACAAAACGTTCGGAAGTCGCTAGTATGAATAACGTTGTCGATCTCGTTGATCAGCAGACTGATCTTGGAAGAATAGAGTGGGTTTGGATCGTTATTACTAAGCTTTAATAAAAGATTCAAAATTTTTAAAAGGTCCGAATAATCAGATGATTGAACTTTTTGCAAGACTAATTGTTTTGTTGATTCAATACCCCCGTTCATTAGGAATTTTACAATCATTTGAATATCAAAAGTGATCAGCTTTTCTAGATATTCAAGAGAGATCGTAGAATCAAGTCGGGATTCAGTTAAAAATGGTTGACTAATTTGTGTTGAGGTTTGTTGTAGAGTCATTTCAAAGGAAAAATATAGGATTCTTTTTTAAAAGTATAAAAAAAAAATAAAAATGTAACCACGTTGATAAGTTTGCTGTTGACGGTTATAGGTTTTTGATTTTTTTTTTATTTTATATTTTGAAGAAAAGGTCCAAAAATTAAATAAAAAAATAAAAAAAAAAAAATCAAAAAGAAATTAAAAAAATTTTTTTTGATTTTTTGAGAAACAATAAAAAAGGAGAAGAATCAAACAAGAAATTTAAAAAAATAAAATTATTAAAATTGAAGACTTTCTTTGATGTTAAAACTTTGATTGTATTACCAAGTAGAAGTTTTGTGGAATTTTTGTTGATACCCTTTATGATATTTGTTTTCAAAATTAGTGCAAAGTTATTTTAAGATTGGGCAACTACAATTTTAGTTTTTTAAAGCAGAAAAAATTAACCTTTTCAAAAAAAAAGAGTCAAAAGAAGTTTTGAGAAAATGTGACTCAATCTTTTCTAGTCAAACAAAAATCTTGCAAGTGTTTCTATATTTTGTTGTGATAGTTTATTTGTGCTCAAGTTAATTTTGACAACCATGACTACTATTGTGTCTCTTGTATTTGTAGGTTATAAATCACTTGCTTTTTTTTTTTTTGTGGTATATGGTTGCTAAAGGGATAAAGAATTAAGCTTCCTTTTCCATCTTTGTCGGTTATAAACAAAGTTTACAAAAAAATAGATTGTTAATTAAAACCTCTATGAGGCTGTTTGGTGTTTTTTTTTTTTTGTTCTACATTGACATATAGAGATTGGTTTGTACCAATAATCCAAAGTGTAACAATTATTTTTGAATGGAAAAAAGAAAAACCAGTCAAAATTATGTCCAATCTCAATTTCAAATTAAAGTATGTCATTTTTCAAATTATTTTACATTTAAGAAACAACACCATTTTTGTTTCCTCGATTTTAAACCCCAACACAAAGCATAAAGAAAGGATTAAAAAAAAATAAAACCTTAAAATGGAATGTGACGTATTTCGGTTATCCTTTAGAAAAATGGTGTTTCTTTGAAAAGAAATCTCTTAAAGAGTAAATAGGTTTGTTATGAAAAAAAATAAATCAAAACATAAATTCATTTTTTTTAAATTCTTTTTAAACATGGAAATTGTTTTTCATATTGCAACACCACCAAAATTTGCACTTTTGGTGAGTTACTTTTTTCCAAAATTGAAAGTGAAGCCTTTTGCTGATACTGTTCAATTATTGGAACCAACTTTATGCAACGCAAAAACAAAAAAAATGATTTTGTTTGGAAATTTTACAATTGCTAAACACTTAGCAAGACTTGGGATCAAGGGATGCGATCTTTTTGGGGAAGATGTTTCTCAAATTGATCAATGGTTAGAGGTTGCTTCATCATCTGAACCTTTCCAATCTTATTTCTCTCTTCTAAATAATTATCTCCAATTAAGGACATATTTTATTGGAAATACAGTCACTCTTGCTGATCTTGCTATTTTTGTTAACTGTTTACAAGGTGTGAATTTTTTTTTTTTTTCTTTTTTTTGCTTTTACTTTTTTTTTTTTTATAATTTTTTATTGATTGTTTTTTATTAATTTTTATTTCTCTTTTTATTTCTTTTCTTTGACTTGAACCAAACAAATTAAAATAGAAAATAAACAACTCCTAAATTCAAAATTTGTTCATTTGAAAAGATGGTTTAATCATATGTCAATGATTCCACAATGTAAAAGGCTCATTAACATCAAGCCTTTCAAAATCCAAAAGAAAAAACCACAAAAACCTAAAAAATCCCAGATTGGAAGAAAAAAAATGAAACAAGGTAAATCAACATATGCACCACTTCCTAATGCAGTTAAGGGTCAAGTTGTAACAAGATTCCCACCTGAACCTAGTGGATTTTTACATATTGGTAATGTTTTAAAAATTTACTTCTTTATAATTTCTCCTTTTGAAATAAATAAATAAATAAATAAAAAAAAAAAAAATATTAAAAAGCAAATCCTAAACTTTTTTTGAAATTCTTCTGAAAAATAAAAAAATTAAAAAAAAAAAAAAAAAAAAAAAAAAACAAAAACCAAATAAATAGGACATGCAAAAGCATGTTTATTAAATGAGTATTATGCCAAATTTTATGGAGGAAAAATGTTGGTAAGATTTGATGACACAAACCATCTTAAAGAAAAGGAAGAATATAAAAAAGCAATTTTAGAAGATTTGGCAACCTTAGGAATCAAATACAAAACAATCTCGTACACAAGCGACCACTTTGATGTCATCTACGAGTATGCAGAACAGATCCTCAAAGAAGGAAACTGTTATATTGACGACACTCCCCAGGAGGTTATGAAAGAGCAAAGGTTTAATGGTATTGAATCGAAAAACAGGAACCAATCTGTTGAAGAAAATTTGAGACTCTTTAAGGAAATGTTGAGGGGCACAGAATTAGGGAAAAAGTGTGTCATGAGGGCCAAGATCGACATGAAACATGATTTCAAAATCATGCGCGATCCTTCCATGTTTAGATGTCTCGACACCCCGCATCCAAGATACAAGCAAGACATTTTGGCATTCCCATTGTATGACTTTGCGTGCCCAATTGTTGACTCCATTGAGGGCGTCACACATGCCTTGCGTTCTGACGAGTACAACGAAAGGAATCCCCTCTATTATTGGGTGTGCGACAAATTGCGTATCAGAAAGCCCATAGTCCATACCTTTTCACGCTTAAACTTACAGTTCACGCCAATGTCCAAAAGAAAATTAGGATGGTTTGTGGCAACCAACAGGGTCTCAGGATGGGACGATCCACGCTTCCCAACAATCAAGGGTTTGGTCAAGCGAGGGCTTTCGATCCAAGGGCTTCGTGAATTTGTCAAAGTGCAAGGAAGCTCACGATCGGCAAATTTAATGGAGGACTACAAACTTTGGGCCCTCAGCAAATCCGTAATTGACCCCGAGTGCCCAAGATACAATGCCATTGACAAAAAGGACATTGTCAAGGTCACAATCACCAATTTAAAATCGGAACTTGAAACTGTTTCAAGACCAAAATATAAAAATAACCCAAAGCTTGGCAACAAGAACGTCTATTTGAAAAATGAAATTTACATTGAACAAGCAGACGCCAAGACCTTTGCAGTCGACGAAGAAATTACCTTGATGGAATGGGGTAACGTCATTATTAAAAAAATCGTCAAGCAAGAAAACGAAGCCGTTTCCAGGATTGAAGCCGAATTCAACCCAAAGGGTGACTGGAGAACAACCAAAAAAAAGATAACTTGGATCCCTGTAGAAAACAAACTCGTTAATTTGACATTAGTGACGGTTGGCCACCTTTTGAGCATTGTCAAATTAAATAAGACAATTAAACTTGAAAATGTTATCAATGAGAATAATTGGATCGAAAATTTCGCTCTTGGTGACATCGAATTAGGTTCTTTGAAAGTAGGTCAACGGTTACAATTGCAAAGAAAAAATTATTATATTGTACACAAAGCTCTCGATGAAGAAAATAAAATGGTTTTCGTACAAATCCCAGATGGTAGACCTCCTAAAAAAAATAAAAAATAATTAGGTACTAGATTTATTTGATTTTATTTTTTATGGATCGCTCTTTACAATTTTTATAGGTTATTTTGAAAACAAAAAAAATTTACAAGTAGTACTCTTTTGCTTCTTTTAGATACTTGATGCAAAACATATTTTTCTGTTAAAGATATTTTTTTTATCTTTTTTATTTAGAATTTTCTTTTTTTGTTTTCTTTTTGGTACTTTCAATAAAAATTTAAATTTCTTTGAAAAGTTTTTATTTTATTTTATTTTTTTTTTTTTTTTATTATTTAAGGTTTATTATCCGTGAAACACTAAAAAAAAGATTACCTTGTATTTAGATGTAAGTCCCTGCTATTTTGGTTCTTTATCAAATCGATCTTTGGCTTGGTTAGAGTTTTAATAGTTCTCACAAAGGTAATTTTTGACAATTTATTTTTTTTGTTTCCGAAATCCAAATTGAAAAGTGTAAGGCTAATAGATTGGTTTTTAAGGGATTAACGTCACCATAGATTTCTCTATAATCAAAGTATGTTGTAATTGGGTGTAAATGGTATTAGTGCACCATGGCTCAAATAGCTCCAAAAAATCTATTATAAATCTAATTGCACAATAAATTATTACATTTTTTACTAAGGATCACTATTAAAAAATTTCATTTTGGTAAATTTTTTTTTAATTCCTTTTCCCAATCTAAAAATAAAAACCCAAAATACAGTATTCCAGTATTTAATAATTTAGATTTAGAACTTCCAAAAGTAACTATTTTTTAAAGTTTTTAATTTCAAAGATTAACACAATAATCATCAACATAAAAGCACAAAGTCTGATTAGTTTTGTTTGCTTTTGATAAGGATACTTATAGAATCAATATATTTGTATGATTTAAGAAATAATTTGACAAAAAACTCTATTGGTTAATTATTTAATTTTTTAAAAAAAACGAATTTTTTAGTAACTAATCTACATATCGCCATAAAGTTAAGAAAGATATTTTATGACTTTGTAGTCTGAATATTGATAATTCAATCTTTAAATTTGTGGCAAAATGCAGATTTTATTCTGAATTTGCTGGGTTTTTTACTAATACATAGATCATTTTTAATTGATGAGATCAACAAATATTACTACTTTGCAATCGATTTTTTAGAGACATTTAAACCATGTAAAACTAATGTATTTCGGTCCACTTACCAACATACTTAAATCCTGGGCTTCTCCTTGGTAGACGCTAATCCCTTAAATTATAAAAAATTGTGATTTTTGGGTTTTAGAATAGTTGAAATATTTTTTCAGGTTTTGGTTTTATTTGGATCTTTTTAAAAAAATTTATTATTTTTTAGGGAATTGAGTAAAGGTAAAACAAAATTTAAATGTATAACCCAAATTTAAAAAATCACAATTTTTTTCTTACTTTGCGTGCCAAACAATCTTAAACTTTTTTAATTCGGATTTTACGAAAATTATAAAAGAAAAATTAAATTCATTCTTTAACAAAATATAAAATTAATACCAAATCAAAGATCGATTTGATAAAGAACCAAAATAACAGGACCTTGCATCTAAATACAAGGTAATATTTTTTTTTTTAGTGTTTCAGGGGTAATAAAACTTAAATAATAAAACATAAATAAACTGAAGTCTCATCAAGATCTTAATAAATTTTTTTTTTATAATTTTTGTTTTGATCTATGTGATGAATTTTCTAACCCCATTTAAAAAATTTATTAATTTGTATCTATTTTTTGAAATCCAAAATCAACATCTTTCCAATTAAAAAAAAAAAAAGTAACAAGTTTTATTTATTAATAATTAAGTCTATTCTTGAAAATCGTAAAACATAATTTTTGTTTTATTTTAGAAACTAATGATTTTGGAAAAAAATAATATATATTGTGTATCAACTCTTATGGAAATAAAACGATCTATAAAATTTCAAGAATTATTCATAATTAGATCAAGTTAATCGTAGTATCATTATAAAATATATGAAATCCTTTATAATATAAAAAAACACTCAACTGGATATTTGAAACCCAATTAAAATAAAACAATAAAAATTAAATATTTTAAAAATTGATGTGCTATTTTCTTCGTATTGTATTATTTCATTTTGTAAATTATAAAGAATAAAATTATAAAATCAATAAAACTACTGAACACACTGGATTGGGGTAAAAATCTTTACATTTTATTGAAAACTCTTTACACATCAAATTTTTGTTCTTTAAAGTCTCATTTTCAATATAAAGCCTAAATTCAGGCAGGCATTGTATTGGAATTGTGTTTTTTTTTTATTTTCTTTTTTCTTGGTCTAGGAAATCAATCAAATAATAATCCCCCTTAAATCATATATATGAATCACCTGAAATCAAACTTAAAATGTTTCCAGTGTTTATACTGCCATATTATTTCCAAATTTATTTCTTCATATCTTGTTTTTTTTTTCACTTTCCAACTGTTTAATATCTATAAATAAAAAAACAAAAAATGAAAAAATGAATAATCATAATGAAAATCACCAATAAGTAATTATCATATTAATGATCAAATTCAGTAGTATTTTTGATTTGTGAGGTGTACCCCTTTGTTGGAAAAATGGTTTATATTAAGTTATTTAATATTTCAATTCAAATCTCCAAGTAACAAAAGTAATTGAGGTACAAAATGATTTAATAAATAAATCTAAAATTTAATAAGTATTTATCAATGAAATTTTCATCCCGTTCAAAAATTTTTATTATTCTTTTAAAGTTTAAAAAAAGTTGTTTTCTTGTAATTTTCAAAAAATCAAAAAAAATTGTAAAAAAAAATTTTCAACAAATTGTTTAGTTTTATCAAAAAGAATCCAATTTATTTAAAATATTTTTATAAAAAAATAGATTATTTTGAATTGTGAGGATATAATTACATAATTCCCAAATACCCACAAAAAATACATTAAGAAATCAAATTTATTTGATAACAAAAAAAAAAACAAATTTGGAGTAAAATTTGGAAATTTTTAAAAACAAATAATTGTTATTACTATTATTATTATTAAAATACTAATCTTTTTTAACCTATTTAATATGAAAATATTTTGGCTAACCAAAAGAATTATCTCAAAAAAGAAAAATAATATCACATTAATATCCATGAAAATAAAGATTTTTTTTGCTAAATATTCATGGATATGGTAATAAACAGATTAAAAAAATTTATATTGTACCAAATAAAAAGAATTTAAAAATTTTACTATTTTATAAAAAATTGACAAAAAAAATCTGATTACCAAAAAAGAATAAATAAAACTTGTTTTTTTACAATTTAATAAATAATAAAAAAAAACAATTAAACAATGACAAATTAAAATAAATCTTTACAAATTTAATTTTTATTTTAATAAGATATTTACATTAATTAGTTTATTTTGAGGAACCTATTTTTATTTTAAAAATCATTACTTTAGATAAAAATTAAACAATTATATCTGTCTCATAAACACAAAATTTATATTAATCATCGATTTTATATAAAAATAAGAGTAAGTATCCATGATATTTTATTTTTTGATTTTTTTCTTACCCCCCACCTTTTTTTTTTTTTTTTTTTTTTATTATTATATTTTGGATTAGTGCTATTTTTAATTAACATAAACTCAAAAAAGATAGAACCATTTAAATACGTTCTAATAGGTTTCTTAGAAGAAAAAAAACAAAATCTTTGAGTTTTATCCAATATTCTCGTTAAAATAAAAATTCAAATTTTCCAACAAATTTTTTGTTACTAATTATACTTAATCAATTTTTTACTAATTTATTAGATTTTTTATTTGTTTTTTATTGTTTTCTCTTTTTTTCTCTTTATTCAACATTAAAATTACAACTTTTTTTTTTTTTTAAAAAGCTTAAAAACTCAAATCAACTTCAAAGACAATCAATAATATATAATTTTTGTTTAAATTAATATATAACTATTTCATTATATTGTTAATGCTTTTAATTTTCAAATGAAATTGAGAAGTTTTCCGAACTTGGTTTGATTGGTAGTAGCCAAACTTTTTTTTTTATATTGAATTTTTATCAGGTATATATTTTAGGAATGCCAACTTTAATCTAAATTTCTTTATTTCTCTACTTCTGAATTCCTTAAATGTTGACGAATTCTTAAAAACAGTAAATAAAGGTTATTTAATGCCCATAATAAATACCAATGTGGAAATCGGGGTTTAATATCTAAATGACAATTTAGTTGTTAAATAGGTTATATTAAACGAATGTTGGACAAATAACACAAATAACTAACTTTCCACTACATTAAAATATACTAAAATTCAAAATTTTCCACACAGCTAAAACGTTCCAAACAATCACAATAATACAATTTCATTGAAATTGGAGATAATTTTGATTTTTGTAAAATATGAAAATCATTTTTTCATCTTTTAGTTTTTCTTTTCATTTCTTTGTTTGAATTATGTAATTTGTTTCGTTAGATCAAAATTTTTTTGAACATTTGATATTATGTTAAAGTCAAGTTGTTCCAAATAGAAGAACTCAAATAAAATTAGTTGCTAGTATCTAACCATTTGATCGATCTATAATCCTAATAGAATTTAAACAAATTTGCTAATGTATTTTTTTGTTTTGCTCTCTCCAAAATTTTTAACACACCCTTGATTTATTTGAATTGATAATTATTTATTTATTGTTTTGTGAGTATTGTAATTTATAAACAAGTGTTAACATTTCAATTAGTGAATGGTTCTAATTTGGTAAATCTTCTTGAATTGATTAAATAAGTTTTTTTCTTCACAAATTAAATTTTGGTGTGTTAAAAATTTTGAATTGGGGTTTATTTACCATCTTTTATCTACAGATTATCAAGTTTTTTTTTTCTGAAAATTAAAAGTTACTTTTTTTTTCTTATTTAACAACCCAACTAACAATAAAGTAATAATTAAGGGAATTTTTAATTTATGGAAAAAGGTGCAAATTGAACAATTTGATGAGTACATAAGTATTAATATCCAAATTTACAGAAAAAAAGCTTTTATAAATATCCAATTGTGTCAATTTATTTATAATTGATAAGCGATTTTATGAATACCACCAAAAATTTAAACTTAAAATATGTCAATAAATTGATTTTTTTTTGAAAAATAAATGATATTAATCCTTATATAAAAATTTTTCAATACCTCTACTTATCTGAAAAGATGTCTTTTTTCAAATATTTATCAAGAATTTATTTAAAAAATAAATAATTGAATAAATATATGTTATAAAATTAGAAAAGTATTTTTAACACCAATTTGTATGAAAAAACAATTTTTTTTTACCAGACATTTTTCTACATGCAGAAATTTGTATACTGAGAAACAATCATTTATATTAGTCTTGAAATGGAGTTGATTTTCTGAAATTATATAGGTGTTCTAATTCTACAATGAAACTTCATTAAAGATATATACATTGGTTATCTATAATAAAATTGTTTTTTTCTGATTTCGAGAATTCAGTTTCTATCACTTCAAAAGATAAAAAATTCAATTTCTAATACATCCCAAGAGAAAGTTTTTTTTTTTGTAATATAGACCAAAATTAAATTCCAAGAAAAGAAATAATGAAAACTTGAAATAACTACAGAAATTACAGAAATCAAGGAAATCACAGAAACTTGTAAACATTTTTCGATCATTACTTTAAAAAGGTTTAAACCTGTGAATTTATCAAGTTTGGAAAATGAAGAGTAGCCACATTAAATAAAGTATTTTTCTGGATTTGTTTGTCAAATACAAATACCAAAAAATCGAGAACAAAATTTTAATCTTCTATAAAAAATATACCATTTACGATGAACTTTCATAACCCACATTATGGTTTGTTGTTTAGTATTACATTTTATTATAGAAAATCAATTACTATGTATTCTAAATTTTCATCGTAGTGTTGGAATGGTGTTATGTTGATAATTCATATTTTTGAATTGATGTGATTTGGTGTTTCTACTTTTTTATCAATTGCATTTGAAGAGCCATTTAAGCCAGAAGAGAATATTGTAATTTGTTTTCAATATACACATATTTTAATTTTAAATACTTCCACTCATGACGGTAGTCCATTAAAGATAAAAAAAAATCGACCTATACTTTTAGTAAATAACAATCCTCTAAGAAATATTTGAAAATTAGCTCTCAATTTTCTTCACCACACTTTCTCATAACAATAAACAATTATCTCACAATAGACCTCTTTTCCCACTCTTCATCTTATTTTAGTGGGTTCATATGATCTTTCATTAATGTTCGTGGAAAATAAGTATCAAAAATAAGAAAGTTTTGTTTGGAGAAGTAAAAAAAAAATAAAAAATTTCCAAACAAGAAAATTACGTAATTAAACTAAAAAAAGGTTTTCTTCTTCAAATAATCCAAAAATAAAAACAAACACAATTTCTCAATTTAAAACCTTAGTATTGTTTCAAATGAATTGAGTTAGCAAACTAATAGTAAAAAAGATCACAATCATTTTTTTAAACTATTCTTCAAAAAAATGTTAAACGATGATTATGTGTTAACAATAAATTCTGATGATGAAATTCCTAACTATTCAAGTGGAAGTGATTCAGATAATTTAAATTCAAATTACAAGTTTGGACGCTCAACGAGTTCTTCTGGAACCAGCGAAAGTGAAAGTGATAATGAAAATGAAAAAGAAAGTAAAAACAAAAACAAAAAAAGTAAAAAAAAAAAAAACAAGAACAAGAACAAGAACAAGAACAAAGTCAAGGATGACTTTTTTGATCTAACCCCAAGAATCCTTGAAACAAATACAAAGCGAAAAATCCCCGAACCAAATATTATTGCGGAAACAAATGATCAACAAAAAAATTTACTGACGAGTGTTGACGAAAAGATCAATAAACATTTAACAAAGTTAAATGAGACAGGAATAAAAAAAAGTTTAGACAAAGAATTTCTTGAAAAGTATTCAAGCCAAGTCCGCCAAACAAAAAAAAAGATTTTAAAAAAATCACAAGAAACAAAGTTTGTGCCAAAAACAAAAGCCTGTTTCAAGGATTTCCATTTGTCTTCACCAATTCTCAAAACGTTAAGGGATTTCAAATATGAAAAGCCAACAGAAGTACAAGAAAAGTCAATACCTTTGGCATTAGAAGGAAGGGATCTGGCCATTTCCGCTGTTACAGGCTCTGGAAAGACACTTGCTTTTTTAATTCCAATTTTCCATCATCTCCAACTCAGATCACGAAAACAGAATTCCACTCGTGTTTTAATTTTAACCCCAACACGTGAGCTTGCGAAGCAATGCTTTGATGTTTCTGAAAAATTTTCAAAATATACAGATATAGACTCTGTGCTTATTGTAGGTGGTAAAAGAGTCGACGTACAGGCCAATTTATTAGAAAATAAACCTGAAATTGTTATTGCTACACCAGGAAGGTTTGCCATTTCCTTTAATTTTTCGTTTCTCATTTTTTTATTTCTTTTTTCATTTGTTATTGAAAAAGAATCTTCCATTCAAGAAAGATCGACAGAATTTTTTTTGAGGAAATGTAGGATCCTTATTATTTTTTATAAATTTGTCATTTTCGTTTAAAAATTGACTAAATTTTATTGGGATTTTCTATTAAAAGTATAACTGATGATCTTTTTTATCAAAATCTATTTTCAAAGTTTTTCTTTGATCTGAAAATTCTGAGATTTTAATAATGGAAAAGGAAATAACAATAAATTGTTTTTTTGAAGATTGCTTTGTGAAATTAAACTAATAAGAATGCACAAAAAAAAAAACATACAACTCACACCCAAGAAATAGATCAAACTTGTTTTAATCTTAATTATTTATAATGTAATACCTAAAGTTTTTGTATTTTGAAATTTTTTTCAAAACTATTTCTTAATAATACAATCTCAAGATTAATAGAATTAGTGCTTTTCATTTTTTAAAATCGAACTAACTTTCCTTAAATGTTGATAATGGTGAGCAAAAATTATTTTATATCTAGAGACATATTATTAAACTATTTTATCACTAATAATCCCAAGAAAATTATAAAAATCAAAATTTAAATTTTTTTTCAAAAATTCTCTTAAACAAAGAACTAAATATTTTGGTAAAATAATTTATATTTTACCAACAATAAATTAATAAAAAATAAATAAACAAATCAAGAAACACTCCAAACCCTGGAATTTACTCTTTTAAATTCAATATCCACACATACTAAAAAAAAAATATTTTTTAATTTTTAAGAATGAATATTTTTTTATTACCAAATTTCTTTTTTTTTAATTGACAAACTTTTTTCAAAATTTTAAATATAAATATTATACAAAGTCTATTTGAAACAAAACGTATATATATATATATATATATATTAGACAAAGTAAAGAACTTAAAATAATTTATATTTTTCTCTTTAAATCTCGCCTAGAAATCAATTTCAACACATTATCTATACTCTTCAACATACACATAACATTACAAGGACAACATGCATATATTTATTTATTTTTTAACAAAACACAGTTTGTTATCAAAATGAAAATATGGCTATGTCTTTGCATTAGGAAATTTTAATATTATAAACTATTTTCCAATATTTTTAGACCAGTTGTAATAAAAAAATTACATGCATTTAAAGTGTTTGATTGAATATTAGAATAAAAAATATCATTTGGATACTACAACAAATCTCATTTTTACAAAGATTTTCACCTTTTAAAGTATTGTAAAGTGTTTGAAAAGTTTGAAAACGTCCAAGTTTTGTAAAAGTCATGAGTTTTTTTTTGTCCAAGAAATTTGAAAATGGAAATAACATTTTGACATTTTAATATTTTTCTATATTTTTTTTTTTATAAATAATTGTTTTACAAATTTTTTTCGTCACCAGATCTAGAGCCACTAAGTAGAAAGCAGTTGTGCTAATACTATTAAAATAATGAAAATAATTTTATAAAAATCTTTTTACTTTCTATTGGAATTTACTTTGACTTTTAAAAAGAGTTGAATTCGAGAAATGGAATTCCATAATCTTTAATCCCCACCTTTTTAATTTTTTTTTTTGATAACTTTTTAAAAAAATATTCAATAAAGTACTAAATTATCTATAGAGATAACTATTTACAAGATAAAATATGTTATATTTTAACAAATAAGTATTGAAGATTTAATTAAAAAAAAATCCCTTTTTTTTAATTTTTGATGTGTTGTAGTTTATTGTAAAAGAATTTATATTAGAAAAAAAAAATATGCACATTACATTCTTGTTATTAACATATATATATATATATATATATTATTACACATTTATGTGTGTATATGTGTATGTGTATGTGTATGTGTGTATATTATATAAGAATATAAATCTACTAATATCAATTAATATATAATCAAATAAATTATTTTTATTTTCTTATTATTATTATATAACAACAACGTAAAATCTTTAATTATTAATATATTTTTTCCAAAAAAAAAAAAAAAAAAAATTGAGATCTTTGTTCAAAATTATAAATTACATTTTTAATTAAAATAATTAAAACATAATAAATATTTTTAATTTATTATAAATATTTTTTTAAATACAAAAAATTAAATAGAATTTTAGATCATCTATTAAATACAAGATCCTTTGGGCTTGACAAAATAGAAATGTTAGTTCTTGATGAAGCAGATCGACTATTAAGTATGGGCTTTGAAAAAGTGATTAATCGAATTGTCTCTGAATGTCCAAAAAAAAAGCAAACATTATTATTTTCTGCAACGATGACTGACAAGGTCGAAGATTTAACAACCATCTCTTTAAATAAGCCAATAAGGATTTCAATAAATTTCCAATTAGAAATACCAAAAAACTTAATTCAAGAATTTATAAAAATTGAAAATAATGATTTATCTGAAGCAACTTTATTAGGATTATGTTCAAGAAATTTCCCAACAAGGGTATTAATTTTTTTTCGAACAAAAAAACAAGTACATCGTATGAAGATAATTTTTGGACTATCTGGATTCAATGCCGCTGAATTACATGGCGATCTCAACCAGGATGAAAGATTTAAATCTGTTGAAAAATTCACACAAGGTAAAGTCGATTTTTTAATGTGTACAGATGTTGCGGCAAGGGGCATTGATGTACCAAACGTAAGTGCTGTAATTAATTTTCAATTCCCATCGACGATTGTCCAATATGTCCATCGAGTTGGGCGAACTGCAAGAGCAGGGTCAAACGGAAGAGCAATAACATTGATGCGATCTGAAGATAAGCCCATGATTAAAACGATAGCCAAAAACGCACACAAAAATTTGAAAAGAAGAATTGTACCTGAAGAAGTTGTTGATTTTTGGAAGCGCTCGATTAATTCCTATGAAAATGAAATTTTGGAAATCATCGAAGAAGAAAAAATCGAAGATCAGTTAGGAGTTGCACAAAGAGAGATCAATAGAGCCAGTAATTTACTTAAATATCAAAATCAAATTATGGATCGGCCAAAAAGAATATGGTATCAATCAAATCGAGAAAAAAAAATGGAGAAATTTAAAGATTTAAAAAATTATTTAGGAATACATTCAGAAATTGAAGATAAAAAAAAACAACGTTTACAGGAGGAATTAAAAAAAAAGGAAAAAGAGAAAATGAAAAGGGCCAAATTAAAAAATCTTTCAAATACAAAAAAAAAAAAACAGATGACAGAAAAAGAAAAACTATTCCAATTGAGAGAATCCAAATTAGCCAAATCCTTATCAAAAAATAAAAACTATAAAAAGGAACAACAAATGAATCAGATCAAAAGAAAACGAAATAGAAAGAAAGAAAAAATGAAACAAAAGAAGAAAAAGGATCCAAATTTTGAAGAAAATCAATATAACGCGATACAACAACGACTAAAAAAAAAACTTCTTACTAAAGGTTGGTCAAGAGATAAAAGCACTATTGAAAAAAGAGAAAAAACGACCTTTAAATCTAAACATAGGTATAAACGTAGAAAAAAAAAAAATTAAATTATATTAAATTAAACATAAAAATAATAATTAGAATAGATTTTTCCATATTTTTGAATTTTCTTCTAGTTTCCTAATAATATCCTTTTTTTTTTTTTTTTTTTTTTTATTTTATTTTTTTATTTATTTTATTCTATATAATTTTTTTTTCTTTCTTTATAAACTTAACCATGAATGCCAAAGTTTTATTTTTTAATTTTGAACATTTTTATATTTTTTAAAAGTATTAACTTTTTATTTGATTAGACAAAGAAAAACAAATCTGTCTTTTAGGTAAATTTTGTAAATTTTCGATCTTTAAAGATTTTTGAGATTTATATATATATATAACTACAGTCAGTTTCACTTTTAAGGCACAAACTTTCAACGACATTTAAGGAACAAAAAAATCTCAAATTAAAGCACAATTTTTTGGAATTTTTATTTTCACAAATTATTTTACTTGAATTTGAATTTTGTGCCTTAATTTGAGATTTTTTTTGTGCCTTAAATTTCGTTGAAAGTTTGTGCCTTAAAAGTGAAACTGACTGTATATATAATTTATTATTATTTTTTGAATTGATCTATTTTAAAATTTTGTAGAAAAGAGCTTTTTGTTGGGGATTAATAATCAGAGAGAACCATTTGATGCACATTTCTCTTTTTTTGAATTTGGTGTTATTTTTATTTTTTTAAAATTTGTTAAGATTTTTTTTTTTTAGAATCTTGAGATATTAATTCTTAGAATCTTAGAAACTATTTCCATTTTCCACTCAAATAATGTTTTGTATCACTGATAACAACAATCAATAGAAATTTCCACTTAAAAATTTAAAATTAAATAAAACAAATATAATACTTTAAAATGTTATTTTTTTTTAAAGAAAACATCAAAAAATAAATAAAAAATTGGTTTGTGAGACAATACTCTGAAGGTGTTTACAATTATTAGAATTTTTGTTATTTGAAGTATCCAGTTTAATTTGTATACTTTTAGTTTTTTTTTATATTTTTTGTGAACCTTTTTATTGAATTTTTAGAAATGCCATTTTTGATTTATTTCTCTCTCTCTCTCTCTTTTTTTTATAAACTTTTTTTATTGGAAATAAAGGTTGATATTATGATAAAAGGATTATTTTTCACTTTAATTTTGGTAACAAAATTTATATATCTCATTTAATTAAAAAAAAAATTAAAAAAAAAAAAATAATAATAGTATTTTTGTTTTTAGAAAACATTTGACAAATACAATCCCAAAAGTAACTCAATTCTACTACACTAAAATCTCAAGATGTAAAAATTTTAATTGACAGATAATAATCTTTTTGAAAAATCTTCAAATATAACAGGTTCCAAAATAAAAGATTTCCTCAAAATTTGATATAGCATTGAGTGGCCGATTTAAACACATGATTTAAAAATTGAATCTCAAGATTATATATTATCCTAATAAAAGAAATTAAAAACTTGAAATTGAATTAATTAGTACCATTTTCCCCAATTTGTTAATAAATATTAATATTATATTCCAATAAACAATTGTTTCAGGTGTACTAAACCAAAGGAAAATTGAAAAAAATATTTTACAATTTTAAGATTAAGAAAAGTTAACAAGATTTCTGCATATTTTCGAAATTTCATGATTTTTTCAGGTTATTGGTTTTTATTAGAATCATTTTAAATTTGTAGATAAAAATATTGAATAAAAGCTAAAACGATAACAATTTTTAAATTTTTTATTATAACAATATAAAATGTGAAAAATATATTGCAAAAAATTCTTTTTTTTACATTTTTATTATTGTTCCTTAACTTTCTTATCCATTTTATAAAACATCACCAATTCAAATACAAAACGAAATTTTAAGCCAAATATAATATCTTTCTATTTTGAAAAAATTAAAAAAAGAAAAAGAGAAGGAATTTTTGAGTAATGTAATTTTTTTTTGTTTTTATTTTTTGTAAAATAGATATTTTTACCTAAAATGTTCTAGTTTCTTATATATATTTATATATATATTCCTAGACTGAAAATTAAAGGGTAAACAAATAATAGTTTTTCCCTTTTCAGGAACTCTATACCCTTTGAGTTGTAATTTTGTTAAATAATAACAAAAAAAAAAAAAATAATTTAAATTTTCAAAATTTTAAATTGGGTTAAATTAATTTTAAGAGTATAATTCAGTTTTTGCTTTTTTTTTTTTTTTTTTTCTTATTTTTTTTATAAAAAGTCAATTTGAAAAAAAAAAATACATTGAGACTCCAAATGAACATACAGAAAAGTAAGGCTTTATATTATATTTTAAAATCAATAGACTTAATTTTAAAAAAATCTTATTGTCGACAATTTTAATTTTCAAAAGAAATAGAGAAATTATTGCAACGAGAACTTCGAGTGAAAATACCCAAAAAATTGTTGGTAACATTTTTTTTCTTTGAAATCTTCTAGCTTGTAACGGTATTTTTTTTATGATTCTCGACTCTAATACAAAGTTTATTATTTCTCATATTTCTAAACAATCTAAGTTTGGTCGATTCTTAAAAAAATAGTGAATTTTTGATTTTTGGCTGTGCACATTTGACTGAAATAGTGTTTAAATCAATAATGAATATAACTTTTCTTTTTCAAGTTTCTACAATTTCACTGATTTCTCTTATTGTTCAAATTCTAAATCTGATTTACATTATTTCTCGTTTATCAGTTTTTTTTTTTCCACAATAGTTAACCTAACGGTTTGGGTTGATAAATTTATTGTTATTTGATAATTTTTTTTTTTTTTTTTGATTTTATTGGTAAAGATGTTGTTCGTAGGAAAAAAACACAAGAGAAAGTTAATAAACAGAAATAAAATAAAAAAAAAATATTTGAAAACCGATTTGAATACAAGTTTTAAACCCAACAAAAACATATCTAAAAAATTGAAAAAAACTAGAAAAATGATAGATTAATTTTATTATTATCCTTAACAGCTCAATTAATAAAATTAATATTTAAAACTTTTTGTTAATTGAAAAACTTTCAAATGTTTTTAAGTAAATTGTTTTTTTTTTTGTTTTGAACACCACTTTTTTTTATTTTATTTATATATAAATGATCAACATTATTATTAATTTTTTTTAATATTTAATCATGAGCAGAAGGAAAAAAAAAATATCATGTATCTCTTATCAAAGTATTACTTGAGTATTTCTATGATAATTTATAATTTGAATTGTTTTGATATTTTTTTCAATTCATTATTCAAGTTTGAACTTTTTCTTAATTGATAATATTCAGCTGCATCTGCTAATTCTTCGACAATCATTTGTGGGTCATCATCAGCGGTTAATTCAATTTTATCCGTGTATAAGTATTTAATAAAGATTTCGATACTTTCAATTGATTTACCAGAAAAATCTTGAACAGAATTTGATTCTTCAGTTATATTTTGAAACATTTCTCTAAACAAACCAGATCTTGCAATTAAAATAAGCTTATGAACGGGTATTTCTTCTTGGTCTTCTTCGTTTTCTTCTTCTTCTTGGCCTTCTTCTTCATCATACACAGAAACAAGAATGTTAAAATCCTTTGAGTCTTCATCAAAATAAAGTTTTGTTAAATCTTCCATGAACTTTTTTTTTTTAATGTCTTGGATTCCAAGTTCATTAGCTATTTTGGTCACAGTTGGATTGGTGTAATACTTATTTGTATAAATCCACTCTAAAAAGAGATTTGATTGCTCTTTTGAATACAGTTCTTCTAAATGCTTTTTAACTTCATCAATTGGCTTCCCAGACCTCCATTCGACTAGTTTTTTATGGCAAGGTTTTTCATTAATCTTAGAATCAGCAAATAACCCACTTTTGTGCAACTCAACAAAATCAACCAGTGATGATTGTCGTAGTGCAGTATAAATCAAGCTACTATATAAACCACAATGCACAATCACATTTGGATTTGATTCTAATTCTGGAACTTTTATTTCGGTGGGTTTGCCAAACCCTCCACCACCGTGGCCTTGTTCTCCATATGAATTCTATTATTTATTTTTATTAAAAAAAAATTTTTTATGTTAAGTAAAGATTAATTAAAATTTTATTTTAAAAATAAAATTAAAATTTAAAATGAAAAATAAAGAAGAGATTTTCAAAATTTTCACATATATGGTTTGTTTTTAATAGAAATTCGACACCCATAATTAAAGATAAAAAAAAAAAAATTTCATTTTCAAAAAGAAAATTCAAATCGTAATTACTGTACCATTGATCAATTAGAATTGTTGTGTTTAATTATGAAGTAATATTTTGTTTTTTTTTTTATATTTTTGATCAGTTTGGATTTTGGTAAACAATTATAGAAAATTTTCTTTTCTTTTACAACTCTCTTAATGATTATACAAAATATGGTAAAATGTAAATGCACAACCCGATTTTCATGGAAATTTTGGTTTTTTTACATCTATATAAAGTAATAATGTTAAAAATCCAAAAAAACAAAAAAAAAATTCCAATCCTTTCTAAGAAAATTTCACAAAATTAAATTCAAAACATTTTGGCCATCATTTCACGACGGATCTTTTAAAAGTTATTTTGTTTTTTTTTTGTTTACAAGTTATACCCAAGTTGTTTTGGTTAACAATTTTTCTCGGGTTTAATTTTGTAATAACTTTGGTGATAATCTAGCCTGGGCAATACTTCCTTTGTCAAGTTTTTTAAAAATTATTTATTTGCAAAAAATATCACAAATTCACAAGGCATATTTTCCCAATCTTTATTTTGTTTTTTTTTGGGGATTGTATCAAAAAAATATTTTTAGAATTAACAAAGATTTTTAATCATCAAAAACAAATAATTTTAATTCAAATTAACAAAGATTAATGGATTTTCCATTTTTTATTTGCAAATTTTTTGACAAGTTATCTTTGGTTTTCAGAAACTGGAGTCAACTTTTTAACAACGATACACAAAATACAAGAACATTTTTTCATATTCTTTACAACCCTTAAGTTTCATCCGAATTTGATGATTATCTAATATTAATTGAAGATCTAACTTTATATTTATTGACTTTAAAGAATTTCAAGTTAATACCTATCCTTCAAATTTATTGTTTTTTTTACAAAAATTTTCCATTTGAGACAAATAATTCCCCCCCTATCCAAATGCAAAATTTTCCCACAAAAGGTTTAAAAAACCAAAACCTTTGTATGCCAAGTACTTTCCAGTTTGTTTTCATTTATTATGAAGTTAAGAATAAGGGCGCAAACACGATACTTGAAAATAATATGGATTGAATTATCGTTATAGGTAAAAAGAAAAAAAAAAAAAAAAGGATTGATTTTAAATTTATACTTGATTTGTTCGAAAATTCTCAAAAATTATTTTTACAAAAAAAATAGATTTCAGAAATTCAATCCTATAATTTGTGTAATCTTGAATTTCCTTCAACAAATAATTTTTGAAACCATTTTTAATATTGACTTGTACATTGAATTCCGATATCCACTTAACCACAATTCGTGATAGTACTGGAGTAAATGTGATACCTTACTCATAAAACTTTTGACTTGACAATAAATGTTTTTAAAATACAAAATACTCTTATTATTATTTTTTTTGAAATAATCTTTTCCTTAACGACTACGCTTGCAATTTATCAAATTGTCTCAAAACCTTTAGGTCCAATCTCATTTAAAATGATGAATTCAGGTTCCTGGAAATTTTCTCCAATTTGGATCAATAAAACATTTTATGTATAATATTTTTTTACCGAAAAATTGAAAAAGATAATTTTTGAGATACTTAAGGTGAACCCGAACACCCTTGTTAAGAAAAATGAAAATGATGGGGAAAAAAAAATATTTGCAGTTTTTTAGTCTCCTAAAAAAAAAAGACTATAATTTCAAACACTTTCAATAAACAACTCTAACTTTCAAAGATCATATGTATATGGGTTTTGGCTTTGGGTTAATTGAGAATTGTTTCATTGTAACCCAAGAAATCATTTTAATTCTTACAAAGAAATTGTTTTGGTTTTCTCTTAATTTGTTTTTTTTTTTTTTGGTTCTTTTCTTGAATTGAAGTTCCCAAAAACACTTTCAGAGATAATATTTTTCTTTATAGGATTCTTGAACAGAATCTCCAGTTACAAATACTCCAAACTTTTTGTCTATTTTCTTATTTCAATTTATTTTTGTTAATAACCATTTACTCAAAACCTTATTGTCACTTTCAATTTAAATTTTATTTGTGGAAAAGGTTTTGTGGAGTTTTGTTTACAACCATCTAAATAAAAATTAAATTTTTTGAAAATTTGCCAATTTTTTTATTTGAAGAAAAAATAATCTTTTCATTTTTAGGTTATGAGGATTTTGGTGAATTCTATATAATGATAAATAATTTATCATGATTTTACCAAAATTTAGACTGCTTGGAAATAACAAAGAATTTTTTATCCATTATTCTCATATTCCACCTTTTAGGACAAAATTTAAACACCTCTCAACTTGTCCCACCAACTTAAAAAACAAAAAATCATCAAAAATTATCAACAATGTTGTTAGGGTTTTAAAATTTGAAAGAAATAAGAAATTTTCTCAAAGGCACCTTTTTTCCCATTTCCTTTTTCTTTTTTGTCTCTAAGGAAAGACAATGTTTGAAAAAAAAATTAATTTTTTTTTCCTTCTGAGATCAAACTGAAGAAAAAATTTATGAGAATTACCAACAACCAAACCATGATAAAAATACACAATACTTTGAAATTCAATTGCAAACTTAGTCGTTAAAAATATTATTTTGGATAATCTATTTCTTGAAAAAAAAGAAAAAAAAAAAGAAATCATAGTTTTTCGAATTAGATTAAGAACAGAATTCTTTTCACTTACAGACTTACCCCAAGCAAAGATTTTTAGCGATTCTGTGAAAGCCAAAGATTGGTCTTGTCCACAAGAAATTTGAGTAAAAAATTCGTTTTCAAATCCTGGAATAAGTGTAAATACATCTTTGTTTGAACTCATGCCATTACTAACACTGTTTCCTGTTGCATACAACTTACCATCTTCGGTTATTAATGCTGATGAATAAAAGCCCATACAAATGTTTTGAATTGGAGATTCTGGGAGACTCTTTAATTTTGTATGTACATCGACACGTTGACGGACGCCTACCCCCAATTGACCACAATCGTTGTCACCAAAACCCATCGCCTCATCATTGTTAAGAATAAAAATATGGCCACGTGATTCAGGTCCAGAAAAAATGTCTTTTACATTTGCTGAGAGCAATTTGGGGGAATTCTGAGTGTTGCCCTTGTATTTGCCACTTAAACGATTGCCCATTCTTCGAAATTACAGATGGGTAAATATTATGAGTTTTCATAAAGAAGAAGTAAGAAACACATAGATTGTTTTTTTTTATTTGTGTATTTAGTTTTTATTGTATTTGTACAAAAAGAGAAAAAAAAAAAAGAAAAAGAAAAAGTTAGATTTAAGGTTTTTTTTGTGTAAAATAGAAAATAGCTTGAGAACAGTATTGTTTTCATTTTTTTAAAAAAAAGAAGGTTGGTGGGATGGATCAAAAAAAGAAAAATTTGTTCTCTCAAAAAAAAAAAAAAGTTAAAGGAGGAAAAGAAGAAATGAGAAAAAAAAAATTCACACCCAGAACCATAATAATCCCCATTTTCACAAAGGAAATAAGAATTCTCATATGAACCAAGAACTTTGATTACGTTCTTTTTCTCAAAAAAAGGTATTTTGTGATAGGTAGCTAGGCCCGTTTTCGTCATGCACGTCTGGCCAGAATTGTTACCACGAATGACATAAACATTTCCTGAATCTGTTAAAGCCAAAGAGTGATAAGTACCAGAACAAATTGAAACAACGGTTTCGTTTGGTATTTTGTGTTCTTGGTTACGACCAGACTTGCCACACTCGACTATGGTATTTTGATCAGTTAACATGAAATTGATTTGATAACCACACGAGATTTGAACGATGTTATATTTGTTCAAAGGTTCTATCAAAGTAAATTTCTTAAAATTTCCCTGTTTACCAAGTAAAGCATTTGGATTATCACCACACCCATAAACCTTATACATTGTTAAAAATTGAATGAATAAATAAAAATGATTTCCAGAGTTTCTAAAATTTTCCAAATTTGGAATCTTTAGAAACTCACAAATTTAAAATTTGGCTGAATAAGATTAAAATAGTTCTCTTAGGAACCAATTTTTATCAAAAATTTCCACTTGTAAAAGTAACTTTGAAAAATAATTTTTCAAAAACATTAAAATTATTTTATTCTTATTCTACAGAATCAAAAAATCGAGATTTTTTATTTGGTTCAAAAACTTTATTTCGAAAAAAAAAGAATCTTTTGGTTCCATTTCAAGAAAAATAATTTGGTTAATAGGAATAAACTTTAAAACATCACCTTGGGTGGGTGAAAAGAAGATGAAAACTAAAATCTCTAGAAGAAAATCCTCAAATATTTGATTTTTTGAGAATATTAGACTAGAATAAAAATCTTAATTTAAGGGATTAGCTTCTACCAAGAATTGGACTAAGATCAAAGTATGCTGTTATTGGGTGTAAATCACATTAGTTCGCCATGGTCTCAAATGTCTCTATAAAATTGATTAGTCAAGTAGTGATATTTGTGGATTCCATCAATTAAAAATAATCTATGTATTCGTAAAAAAATTTAAGAATTTCAGAATAAAACCTGGATTTTGCCACAAATTTAATGGTTCAATTATCAATTTTCAGACCCAAAAGTTGCAAAATATATTTTTTAAATTTTTGGCGAAATGTATCATAGTAAAAAAAATTCAATGGTTTTAAATAATAAATAGTTAATGAATAGATTTTTTAGACTAATTGTTTCTGAAATATTAGAAATAAACTATCTTTCATAATAATTGTCCCATTAAAAATCAAATTTTAAATAAAAATATTTTTAATAATTGAAGTTATCTATTATAATATCAAAATTTAGATTTTAATATTCAATACTATACCCAAGATATATTTATTTTTTGTCTATAAATAAAAGAAAAAAAAATAAAAAAAACTGTTAAAAAAAATTGGGACATTTATTTTGAAAGAAGCATTACATGAAAAATAGAAAATTTAAAAAAATAAAAAAAACACATTTATCGATTCTCCTTCCATTTGAATAACTAAGTCTAATCTATTTTTTATATTTGAAACCAAATCTTTCATTAATTCATCTGTTACTTCTTTAAAATTTTTCATTTTCATTTTCCATTTTAACAAAACACTGTCGAAAAAATAAAAAAAGAGAAAAAATGATTTATTTGCAAACTTTTCATTGTGAGAGGAAAACCTTCAAAAAGATACAAAAGAAAATCATTATTCAAATATAAGATGGGACATTTATTATGAAATTTAGTTTATATTGATGTTACAACGAATCCTCATAAAAAAGGGAAACAAAACTTATCAGTCTTTATGTTTTTATATTGATGATTCTTGAATTGATCTTTGAAAGGAAAAAATTAAAAAAATAGTTACTTTTTGCAAGTTCTTAATAAGAATAATTGAATAATGTGTTACTATTATTTTGGTTTCATGATTTAGATTTGGAAAAGGAATTAAAAAAAAAAATTTCTACTGAAAATTTTAAATTGTGATCAATGGTCAAAAAAGAAAACATCTCTTCTGAACTCCATTTTACTCAAATGAGCCCAGCCAAAAAAGAAAAAGTCACTTTATTTTTGAGAATCAACCAAACTGAGATTGTTTAGAAATACGAGAAATAATAAACTTCATATTAGAATTGATAATCATAAAAGAAAACCCGAACAAACTATAAATTTCAAAATAAAAAGTTAAAAAAATTTTTAGGCTTCATTCATTGGTTTGTCTCGTGCAAAATTCTCAATTTCTTTAGAAAATTAAAATCGTTGACAATAAAAATTTTCACTTGTAAATGTATGAATTTTAAAAGAACATACAAAACCTAAATTTTCTTAATGTTAATGAGGTTTTTCAAGCATTTTTTTATTCAAATTGGATTTTTGAAAGGAAAAAAAAAAAAAAGAAAAAAAAAAAAAAAAAAAAAAAAATGCAAACACCAAAATACAAAAAAAAAAAAAAAATTTACAAAATCAGAAAAAATGATTCTGATCTAAAAATTGAAAATTTATTTTGAGTAGAATAGTGAATTAAACTCATAGAATATATACCATTTCTTCAATGAAACTGGGCCCCTTTGACTGAAAAAGAGTTTACAATAAGATTTTTAATAGATTTTTTAGAGCTCTTTGAACTATGGTACAACAATATCATTTTCACCAAATTATAATACACTTTGATTATATCATAATCAAATTTTATGTGAACTCCATTGAGAAAATAAAAAAAAATAAAAAAAGATTAATTATGGTTGTTAAAATGATACGTTCTGAAAAGTTTAATCTGGGTTTCTTAATAAAAAGCGTGTTTTTTTGTTATAGAGAACCTATCCATCAACAGACCAAAAAAAAAACAATAAAAAATAAAAAAATATGGACTTGGTTTTATAAAATTCTATTATTTAAAAATATATTCTAAAAATGAAGAATTAAATTAGAACATTTATCTTAAAAAAGAGAGTTAATACTGAGAAAATTTTTATTAACCCAAAAATACAAAAAATTTTCAAAAAATTTCATTTATAATTTCAATTTTACAAAAAATATCAAGGACTTTACTTTCAAAATTGATTTGAACTTAGGTATACTATCGGTAGTGAATTGGATGTTAATTTGAAAGGGAATAAAATAAAGCATGGATTATATTTTGAAACGCAGATTACAGTCGCAGTGTATGCATTGTTTTAATCATTGCATTAGATTTTGAGAATAATGAGATTCTATGAAAAAAAAAAAAAAAAATGCAAACAAGAAATGTGTTGCAACTAATCTTTGGTTTAAAAAACAATTATTGATTCAGGGAATCAAAAAAAAAAGAATTCCTTGGGGTTCTTTTCGGAAAAGAATCAAAATGTGAACTCTGATGACTTTATTGTTATTTTTAAAAAGTAAAAATAATGAGAATTTCTAAGAAATGTAACCCAGTAATGATATTTGGAGTTTCCAAAGTTTGAGATCAACAAAAATTATTACAACCGTAAAAATTATTACTCTTAATTAAATGATAATATTAATTAAATTTATAATCGGATTTTTCATAAACAAAAGAACAAAAAAAGGCGATAAAAATTTATTATAAAGGTACCCTTTACAAAAAGTGTAATTTAGAATATATTTAAGATTTTAATTCTTGAAGAATGTACATTGTAGTTCTAAAGTTGAATACTGAAAGTGAAATTAGTTTTTCAGTTTATTTTTAGTGTTTTTTTTTTTAAGATAAGGGTTTCCAGTGAAAAAAACTGTAATTTGTAATTTATATATATTTTTTGGGTTCTTTTTTATATTTTTATTAGTGAACTAATTAAGAATCCCAAATCAAACATAGATTGAAGAATTGAAAAATTGATGCATTATTTTCTTTGAAATGAGAAATATCATCTGGTAAACATGTAATTAAAAAAAATATATAAAATCAATAAAAAACCGTTGAACAAGGTGAATTGGTGAAAATTTCTTTACGTTTTATTGGTAACCCCTTACACGTCAAACTTTTGTTCTCTAAAGTTTCATCTTCCATATAAAGCTGCAATTCATCGTGGTATTCTTTTGAAATTGTTTTTTTTTTTTCTTGGTTTTCTTTTTCCAATGTCAGATACCTCAATCCAATAATGATCTTTCTTAATTCCTATATCTAACTCACCCGAAATCAAACACAAACCTTTTCCATTTTTATACTGGTAGATTATTTCCCAAATTGATTTCTTAATATCTTGTACTTTTTTTTTTTTCATTTTCCAACTGTTCTATATCCATTAATAAAAAAACAAAAAAATAAATCATTAAAATGAAAATTACCACTAAGTAATTATCTTATTAACAATCAAATTCAATAGTATTGATGATTTGGGGGGGGGGTACCCTTTTGTTTGAAAAAGAGTTAATTTTGATTAATATTTACTTCAATTATTTTTTATTCTTTCTAATATTATTTAGTAATTATATAGGATGAAAAATAAATATAAAATATTTTGAAAGAATATCTAGACATTTATTTTTGTTAAAAGGAGTTGATCAGAAACCAATTTTTAAAATAATAATAATCAACGAAAAAAAAATTATAGTTTTAGAAAACAAATATTTTTGATAAAAATTTCCTGATATATATCTATAAAAAAAGTTTTTCTGTCAATGGGCCCACTTTTTTTTCCAAATATGAATTATTTCTTAAAAATGGCCTTGGAAGAAGACATAAAAAATAAGTAGAATAATACACATCAGAGAATAATCGATATTCAAGATACAAATAAATCTAAAAAATCAAAATATTTTCTTCAAATATTGAAAAACTCAAAAAATTTTTATAAACTACTGAAAAAAACAGGAATGTTCATTTTGATCTTCAATTGAAGATCCAAATAAAATTTCAATAGAAATAAATATGATTTTTCAAAAATAATTTTCACACTTTCCAATAACATTAGAATAACACGTTTTTACCAAGTGACTATTGATCTTGCACTAAAAAAAAATTAGAAATGAATTATGTATCAAAAAAAAATCAAAAAATTGATAAAATGTGAAAAAATGATTTCAATTTTGCAAAATAAATTTTTTTTTCAAATATTTATTCAAATCTTTTAAACACATATAATTCGCCCATTAGAACTGGTGCCCTATGGATGGAAAAGAGTTTATATATTTTCAATTGGTCTTCCTAAGCAAACCAAAATAAATGTTATCGATATTTCAAGAAACTATTTAAAATCTTTGATTATTTTATTTTTTTTTGTCAAATTATTTATTTTTATTAATAAAAAATAAAAAGTTAATTTTTTTTTTGGTTTTTAGATAATTCTAAAGATTTCAAGGATTTTAACTAAGTAGATTAATGTGTTAGTAGATTGTTATTAGTATTATTTTTTTAAAGGATTAAATATAGATATCCTAAAATATTATTTCATAAAAAATGAAATATATTTAAAATATTAGAGGGAGATTTTTAACTTCTTGTTGTTTACTAATTGGCATTCCGTTAATTTTAAATTGAATTCTTGTCATCATGGTAAGTTTTGTTTTAATATTTTGTTTTTTAATTATTCTAAAAGTTTGTGTCACTTTCCCATTATTATTTGGTGGAATGATTTTACTGGATGGTGGTGCCATTTGAACTTGGAGATGCTTTGGCACTGCTACTTGAAAGAATAAGCCTGTCATTTGTGTTTGTGTTGAATTTGTGAATGTTGATTGGATCATTGCCGCAGGTGTTCCATTTACTGAAACAAGTTTGAAATTCATTTGGATTTTTAATCCATCTTGATTATAAATTACTGCAGATGGGTTTTTTTTCTGTGAATTTACATTGCCTCTTCCCATTCCGATACCATTTCCTCTTCCCATTCCGGTACCATTGCCTCTTCCCATTCCGGTACCATTACCTCTTCCCATTCCAGTACCATTTCCTCTTTCCATTCCGGCACCATTACCTCTTCCCATTCCAGTGCCATTACCTTTCCCCATTCCAAACCCATTTCCTCTTCCCATTCCAGTTCCATTGCCCTTTCCTGTTCCTAAAAGATCCATAACGTTTTGAATATTATTATTTTGAATATTTTGTGTGTTATTAACACTGCGATTGGGATTATTATTTGTACCAAAGATATCTGAAAGAAAGTCTTCGGTTGATTGGTTTGATTGCTGGTTTTGTGTATTTGTTGTTTGTTTGTTAACATTTTGATTGTTGTTATTGCTAAAATCTAATTGTAATAAATTTTCAATGCTGGAGGATTCTTGGGTTTGATTTTGAGAAATATTAATATTACTTCCCATTAAATTAAGTTCATTTTCTTCTTGTTTATTCTTATTTTGATTGTTGTTGTTATTAGGTGATAATTGATTATTTGAATTTTCTTGAACTTTTGTATTTGTATTGCGATTTTGATTTGAATTTTCTTCAATTTCTTCTATCTTTTGTGTTTCTAAATTATCATCCTTGACGGGTATTCTATCAAAACTAAAGACAAGTAATTCTTTATCTTCAAAAAGTCTAAAATATTCACATGCGCGTTGTTGAATTTCAATGTTAACATGCTTCATAAAAGGCTTTATTATTTCTTTAATTGGTTCGTTATAGCCTTCAATTCTGGTTGAGAGCTTAATTAAAGTATTTAATACAAAATACTTTGTAAGGTCTTCATTTCTAGAGCTTGTGATGATAATTTGACAAAGATCAATGATCTGAGAAGGATCAATTGGCTCATTTTCCTCAATACTTTTTTTTAACAGAATATCACCAAATTCGCCAATTACCCAAGCTGCAACTTGAATGAATTTTTGATTACGATATCTATCATCTAAAAGAGAATTATATAATTTTTTTGATGCATAATATTGAAGTCCCCGATTCCTTCCAGTTACGTGTGTCATTATCGCAATAACATCATCTCTAATATATTGCCCCCCCTATCAAAACGAAGAGAAAATAAATTGAATGATAAAAAAAAATAATTATTTATTAAAATTAAAAAAAGGTATTTTGATTTTTAATTAACTTTAAAAAAAAATAAAAAGTTGCTTATTAACAATTTTCCAAATCTTTAGTTTACACATTTTTGTTAAAATTGTTTTATTATTTGTTTTTTGAATTTTTCTTGATTTCAAAAAAGTGAGGAATAAAATAACTGTTCAAAGAGTGTTGCTCAAATTGGTTTATTGAATCAATATTTTTTAATACTTTGGGGAAATAACTTTTTTTGAAAATAGCTGTATTATTTTTGTTTTTTTTTAACTTACTAATAGTCATTTCTTTGTATAAAAAAAAAAAAAAAAAAGATTGTTTATTTCTTTAATATCACAAAAAATAAAAAAATAAGCGTAGATTCGATCGTAAAGTTTATATATTAAAATTATTATTAATTTTAATACTCAGAAACTCTTTAATATGATTAACCAAAATTATGAAATTTTTTGGTCTTGTCTAGAATGTTTCATCAAAGTTCTTATGGTTAGAAAACTTGAGATAATAAAGAAAAATTAATAATAAATAATCAAAAATAAAAAATTCCTAAAATAGTTAAAAAAATATATATCATTTTAGGGTACCAAGCACTCCCACTCCTGAGTGAGAGTTAGTGTCTAGGTTTTTTTTTAATTTAAAATAATCGATTAAAATCTTTGATTTTGCTTCATTCTTTTAAATTAAAAAAAACAACCTAACGACAGTGAAATATCAATTATTAATCACAGATTGTGGAATTTTTATTTATTATTGATAATTTTTTATCGGATTTTTACCACCTCTTTTGAATTCTGGGAGAAGTGTCGGAAAATGCTGCCGAGTGTCGTAGAGTGCCGTATAGTGCCTAGGTTTTTTTAAATTTTCTTGTAATTTCATAAAGTAAAAAAACCTAATGGTGCTTTTCCAGAATTCCAAAGAATAATGTAAAATCATATATTTTACTCAATTCTTTTAAATTCTGGAAAACCTAATGGCGTTTTCTTTTAATTTCAAAAATTAAAAAAAAAACAAATGCGATTTTCTTGAAGTTTTCTTGAGGTTTTCTGTTTTATTTGTGAAGTGTTCGAGGTTTTTTTGAGGTTTTCTATTTTATTTGTGAAGTTCTCGGTTTTTTTTTAAAGTAAAAAATAACCTAACGAAAATCTATTGATTTTCCAAATAAATAGAAAAATCAAAAAAGCCTAACGAAAATTTTTTACTTTTTGAAATAAACAGAAAACTCAAGATAACCTAATGGTGTTTTTTTTTTAATTTATGAAATAAAAAAAAAAGCGTATGACAGTGAACGAGTTTTTAATTTGGTTATATAAATGATATTATTATTTTAATATAATATTTTTAATTATTTTTCTTCTTCTCTCTTTTTTTTATTTTGAGAATTTTTCTTTAATTACTCCTTTCTCTCAATAAATAAATAAATAAATGAATAAATAAATTATTATTAATTTTAAGATCTTGATCTTGATCTTAATTCAAAATAAATGTGCACTAAAATTTTCAAAAAGATCGAAATTTCCAAAATGAAATAAATTAATAAATAAAAAATGAAAAGTTGATTACAATCGTTAAAACTTGAACTAAAGTATCTATTTGCCATTGGTCATCTGGAGAAAACCTTTCAATTGCTGTGCAAACCTTTGCTGTGATATCAAATCTAAAATCATGTTCTGCTTTAGGTAAACAGTCGAGTAATTCTTGTGTTAATTCTTTAACATTTTTTTTATTCATAATACCAAATACAAGATCTAAAGCTCTTCTTCTGATTGAAATGTCTTTATCACGTAAGCATTTTACAATCACCTTTCGGTGCCTTTTTAATGATTTTGAATCTTTATTGACACCTTTTAATAAAGTATTTAAGGCAACATATTTCATATTATTATCCTTTCCTGTTAAAAATTTTGACAAAGTGTTAATTGCTGTAACCCTTAATCTATTTGGGGAGTCTATTGTTAAAATCGTTGAAACTGATTCATATAAAATACAATTTTCCACATTTTTATTCAATCCACTTGATGTACCGACTTGGGTTAAAATATCAATCATTTGATTTGAATATTTTTTTGAATCTTGCCCTAAGATTCTTAACAATTTCAAAATATAAACTTGGAGAAATGGATCGGTTACTCCTTCAAAATCATATTCTGGTGCATATCCTGCATCAACCAAACTTTTTAGCATTCGAAGTAAACCTGGGACAAGCTATATATTTTAATAAATTAAAGTTTTGTGTGCGTGTGTGTGTTTGTTTTTATTTTTTATTTGTTTTTTAATTGATTATCAATTAAAATGAAAAGAAATTTAGACTTTTATTTTCAACCTTTAATGAAATAATCAAATACATAAATTAAATATTTTATTTTTGTTTGTTTTTTAAAATTTATAGTATAAAAAATTATATCTTGTAAGAGGAGATTTTCATTTTTAAGGTCTAAAAATTTTAAATTAAACAATTTTTGATTTAATAGAAATTTTTTTAACAGTTTATTCAACCATATAATTTTTTACTTTTTCTGAAATAACAAATGTTGATTTATTATTATTATTGAAGAAGTGAAAATTATACTCTATATGTCCTTTTACTTAAATTTCTGAAAGGTAATTTAATCGTAAAATCATAAATTTCATGATTATTCATGTAAATTACATACCTAAAATTATTTTTATGGTTAAAAAGCAAAAGTAAAAAATTGAAAAGAAGAAAGGAAAAAAGAAAAAGAAAAAAAAATAATAATTAAGGTTTAGAAAAAGCGAGATTTTATTCTCTATTAAAATCCATCACTTGTAAACCAATTTAGTTTCAAATCCCAAATCTTCCAGTTTACGATAATTTCAAAGTGTCTCATTTTGAATACATCTTTTATCACTAATTTAGAATTTGTAAAATACCAAAGTGGCTGGAATTATTACTTGGAAATAAAAATCAAAAAGCTTATCAAATTTTGAAATGGATGTTTCTGTGATTTCTGTGATTTCTGTAATTTCTGCTGATTTGCTTTTTCAAAAATTAATGAAAATATTCTGCTTTCTTTTTAACTTTTTCGAATCAAGATCTTTAAAGATTTTTTGTTTTTTTGTTTAAAAATTTAGTTTGTCAAGGTAAGCCGACTTGTTGAAAGAATAAAAAAATTTGTTATTTTCAAAAAATAATTTTTTTTTTTTTTTACTTCTCTTCTTTAAACTTTGTAAAGTTCTAAGATTGTAGATCCTTAATGCTTTTTCAAAGTTGGTGTTATGTATTCAAATTAATTTATGAAGGGATTTTGTTGAATTCTTTCTAGATAAGTGAATTTTAATTTCAATGCATTTTTTTCGTGTATTATGAACAAGAACAGTCATAAAATTTTAGAAGAGATCAAAAAAGGATTCTAGATATTTCACATTTGTTATTTTAGATTTTATGTTTGGAAACATAAAAATTCTAATTTGGGTTTTCTCATCCTTTTTTTCCACTCAAATACTTTTTGAAACATTAACCTGAGATTTATTATCTTTTTTTTTTTTTTGTCTAGTAAACACAAAGATAAAACCGATTGAAAGAATTTGTTATTGAGATGAAATTTATACTTTACAATTGAAAAAGCAACAGTTTCGAAAATGGAAAAGTAACTGTATTTGAAATTTATTATTCGTAGCAAAATTAAAATCTAGATATCTTCATTATATTTAACTAAAGGTTATTTTCTCAATTATTTTTGGTTGTACTGGAACTTTTTTTTAATATCAATCTCCAAATAGGTAAAAAATTTTTAATTTTCAAAATTTGTACAAAACAAATTGGAAGGTATTAAAAATAAATTATAACCCATTTCCAATTTATTTACAAAAAAATCATTTGTTTGTTTCCAAAATCCTGATATCTTTGTGATTTTAATGGACCAATCAAAGTATTTAAATCGGTCTGGGTGTACCGACATTTTTTATTGTTTGCTTTTGAAGAATTTTTTTTTGTATTAAAGACCACAAAACGTAAAAAAAAGGTTCAGTAATTATTGTACTGAAGTTATGATTGGTTTGGAATTCCAATTACTAATTGGGATTCAAAACGTAAAAAAAAAAAAAGGAAGAAGAAATTGATAAAGAAAAAAAAACGATGTTCAATGATAAAAATTATATGTTGACTCGGTAAAAAGAATTCTGTTTCATTAATTCTTTTACAAGTGTTGGGTGAATCTCATGATTTTTTTTTTTTTTTTAACTTTTGATAGTTCCAATTTAAAGTAGCAAGTGATGCTCTTGCTTGATATTTTTTTTTTAACAAATTTTTTTTTATTTTAGTACCTTTGTGTCCAACACTGGTTGAAATTTGAACCCTCTCGAAACCCAGAATTGTTTTTTGAATGGATTTGTCTTCGTCACATATTATTTCTTCAATATCAACATCAGTGACCGGTTTTTTTAATAATTTTTAACAGACACTGCGTTTACAAATCTTCCTTATTGACCTTCTTTTCTTCATTTATAAGTGCTTGAATCCCAATTACTAATTGGGATTCCAAACCAATCATAACTCCAGTACAATAATTACTGAACCTCTTTGCTTTTGTGGTCTTGACCATTGTCCATTAATTCTCCTAAAATTGAAATGATAAACGGAAAAAAATGGTTGGTCCGGGTTTACTTTCTTTAAATACTTTAATTTGTCCTTTAAGGTAAATTAATTACAAAACATTACACTAGTATTTAAATTGAAAATTTTTGCCAGAAGATGTAGGATTCAGAGAAGGGTATATTCAAACAAAAATGGACATTTTAAAGTGGAAAAGAATTTTCACTTCATTTTTTTCTTTTACGAAACTTAATTCTCATACTTTCAATGACTTTATCTCATTTGTATATCCCAGAAGCTCTCTTTTAAAAAAAAGTTAAGATAGATCCAATTTATCCCAGTTTTAGGTGATATTTCGAAATCTAGAACTAATACTAAATAAATAAAAAGAAAATGAGATGAAAATTTTTTACAATTGAAGATTTTAAGACTGCAATGAAAGGGAAACTATTTTAAAACAGTGAGCCAAGCAGTTTGAGCAACACTTTTCATACTTTTAGTTCTTACTTTTTGAAAATTACTATAGAAAAAAATATTTGTTAATAAGTAATTATTGTGTTTCAAAATTTACCGTTTTGGAAAAAAAGTTCAACACAGTTTTTAATTGGGAACATTAATAGAACCTGAAAATGAAAAGTAAAATCAATAAAAAGAAGAAACCAATTAATTTCAAATCATAACCCATGATATTATTTTCAATCAACCCAACAAATACAATTTAAATCTATTTGATTTATCGAAATTGTTGATGTGGTTTTGGAGATTCTCAAAAATAGTCAATTTTTTGAACAATTTTTTAATAATTAATCAATCAAAGAAAAGCCCAAACCAAAAGGTAGTATTAAAAAAACTGTTATTGTGGCGAATACTTCATTTGGTCTTTATTTATTTATTTATTCTTTTTTTCATTGATCTTACTTTTCATTTTCTATTAATGTTCCCAATTAAAAACCGTGTTGGGCTTTTTTTCCTGTTTCACTTTTTTTCCACAAAGGTTAAGTGCATTTTAAAAAAAAAAATCACACATATAATATCATTTCGATTCTGTGGAAACTTTGAATTCTTGTTTTTTGGAATTCTTTTGAAAACCATAATTTGAAGACTAAAAGAATTTTTTAATCAAAAATTATCATATTTTTGAAATTTCTTGAATAACCTGAAAATTATTGTTTGGAAAATAAGATTTTGGTATATTACCAATTACAATAATTTCTTGGTGCTGTTAATTGCAAAATAAAAAGATCAAAATTTTCATTCAGCTTCCTAAAAAACATACCTATCTCAAGAATTAAAATAAACCATCAAAAGTCCCCAATTCTAAAAAAGGAAATTAATGATTTAAACTGATTTAATGGAATTTAAAAATTGAAATGTTACTTGATTGATAAAATCTTTTTCTGGAAAGTTAAATGATAATTCTGTTCCACTTATTTTGCAAAAATAGTATAACGTGTATTTTGTTGTTTATTTTTTGATTCGCTCATAAAGAGGAAAAAAAGTTTATTTTTGTTAATTGAAAAAATTCAGGTAAATGGGAAAAAAAGATGTTTTCTTTTGCAAGTTTTTTGATTGTTTACCTTTGGTATTCATTTTGGTTTGAGAAACACCAATGAAGGAAAGAAAGAAAAAAAAAAAAAAATAAAGTAAAATAGAAATTGTTTTCAACAAAAAACAATAAGAAGTAAGGCAACGAACGAACCTTTCTAAATTCAGATATTGTCTTTGGCTCAATTTTTAAAATTTCGACTAAAAGTTGAAGTCCACCTAAAACTACCCCATGATTTTTGTCACTAAGTAAAGACTTGACACAGCCAACAAAACGATCCACTGTTTCAGGGACAAATCGGATTGTTCGAATAGCAGTGAGCGCTGCCTTTTTCCTAATATAGGCTGCTTGTGATTTCAAGAGTTTCTCAACTTCTGGTGCAAGATCCCTGAGCATTTCTACAGATCCAATGTTCCCAAGCGAGCTAAGCGCAAGGGCAACAATAAATTTGTTTTCGGACGCCAAATCTGAACGAATTATGTTTGTGGACATGAAAAGCACTTCTTCATTTTCGGTTAGCAGTACAGACAGGCCTAAGTAACCTATCCTTTTGCAAACATAAGACGGTTGAGCAATCAGCTTTAAACATTCAACTTGTCCAAAGTCTGTTGGGAAACCTAAAAAATCAATGTAAATCAATTTTGAAATGTTTCTTGGCCTGTTTTTTGTATCTTCTTTACGGAACGCATTCCTAATTTGAACACATTCTTGAGAAATTATCTCTCGGGTAGAGCTTGTTGTTGAACTTTCTCTAACTTTTGTTATTAAGTCATGTAATTTAAGACTCATTGTGAAGTTATTACAAAAAAAATGAATAAAATTATTTGTAAAAAAAAAAAAAGTTACAAAAATGAAAATATTTTGATTTTTTTTTACAATTTTGTTTTGAATTCTTTTTAATTTATGAAAAAAATACTTTCCTTAATTAAAATTTTAATTGTGCAAGTCATAAGTAAATTTGTTCTTAACTTGTAAATGTTGATTGTATTAGTGAGTTTTGTTTCCCCCTTTATCTTGAGAATATCAGGTTTTTTGGATCAATTCACTTCTAATTTCCAATTTGTTTGTTTTTGTTTCTTTTCAAAAGTTTTATAAAGGGTCTTAATCTCTACAAAATGAAATATCACTTTTTTCATTTTCAATCACAGACAATTAAAAATCAAGGAATTTAGCTTCAATATAAGATATTAACTACCCTGAAAAAATATTCCAAGTTAAATACAGAAAATTTTTCAGAAAATCAGTAGATTCAAATAAATGCATATAAATTTTTTCTTCCAAAAACAGTGAAAATATTTTTTCATCAAGTTTTGAAGAAAAAATTTTATTGGTTTAAATGTTCTAGAAACTTTATAAAAATGAATTGCCTTCGAAAATATTCTCTGTTAAGATTTATTTTGAAAGTTGAAGTTCTAAGATTTGCCAAAATGGAAAAAAGAACGAAAAAATTTTTTTCTATTTATTTCAAATAATTGGTATATAAAGGTTGAAGATCTAAAAATAGTTCTATCTTTCTAATAATTAATAGTACAAATAGGAATTGTTTTACTTGAATTTTTCAAATAAAAAAAGGTTCGATAAAGTTTGATTAATGTTACAGATTCTTTCAAAAGATCAAAATTTAGAATATTATTCATTGGTTTTGAAATAACACTAAGTTTCTTCCTTGAGTGGAGAAACAAATTATTGGGGCCTAGAAAGTAATAAAAATTGTTTTAATTTGTTAGGAAGTTGATTATGTTAAAAATTTATTTAAAAGAGTTTTAATAATTTCAAAGAAGTAAGTTTTATAATTAATAAAAAGTTTTCTTTAGTTTTTTCAAGCTTTGTGAGGGAAAAATTTTTATTTTACACCAAATTACATCTTTAAGTAACATTTATAAAGATGATTTTTGCATTAATCACTACTCTTGTTTTTTTCCAGTAAAAACCCAAATTTGAATGAAATTATTTTACTTGTGTTTTTTTTTTTTTTTTTTTCAAAACCGTATATCAAATTTTGAATAATTAAACTTTAATTCTTTGGTGAATATGTAAAGTAAATTAATAAATTTTCTTAATTTCAAACTAATGATATTTTTTTTCAAAATTTATTTATTTAATTTTTATTTTAAAAAAATGGAAGCAACGCATAATTATATTTTACAATTGTTTGGAATAGTGAACCGATTTCAGAGGAAAGGTATTATTTTTAAAGTCTAAAATTACCGAAAATTTTTTTGAAATTATGTTATTTTTAGTATTTTGATTATTCACAAGTTCTTCCAAAATATCATAAAAATATTTGTAAATGATCTTCTAATTTTAAAAACATCTGTGTGATTTATCTCATATTTGTAACTTGAAATTTTCTTTGGGTATATTTAAGATTGGATTTATCTATGTAGATAACTATCCTAAATTTTATAAAAAATTTTAAAAAAATAATAATGTAATACTTTAATTTGACAAATATTTAAGATTAATCTTTAGGGGAAAATAATATTTTTAAATAATATTTTTAAAAAATATATATTGAGAAATTTATTTCATTTTTTAGGGGTGTTTTTTTCTTGAGATATGAGACTAAACCCACTAACTTTGTATTTTATTATTTGGTTATAAATATTTAGTAATTATTTGAATATAATTTCATGGGTAACTATTCTCCAAATCCAAATATTATTGTGATCTAATAAAAATAAAAAATAAAATAATCCTTTTTTTTTGCAAAAAGGTCTTCTTTAGAAAAGAGATTTCCGGGTTTCATGGATATTTCTTATATATAAATTTTAATTTAATAGTGTAAAGCTCTTCAATAAAAAATCATATTATTTGATAATATATTTTTAATATTATTAAACAATTTTATGCTTAATAAATTAATTAATTTTATTTTGAGCCTTTTTTGAAATGTTTTAGTAGCTTATTTATTATTAATAAAATAATTTTTGTTATAGTCTTGTTATTTATCTAAAATATTTTTTAGATGATATATTTTTGATTTTAATTAATAAAGTTTATCCCTATTTTTAAACTTTTCAACTTTTATTCTATGTATAATTTTTTTTAAAAAAAATATTTACTCATCTTTAAATCAAAAATGTAACAAAATGTATCTGGATTAAAAATCTAAAATATCTTTTATTTATTACTTTTCTAAACTTTAAAAAATAAGTAATGTTATTAATTTTAAAAAATCCTTGAATTTATAATAATTATTCTATTATATATTTACCGTATTAATTTGTCATTTTGATTTAAATACCCAATTGTTTTTAATAAAAAGTATAATTATTTCGAATTGTGGTATTTTATTAAGTAATATTTAAATCATCATGTTTTTTTTTCTCATACCTCTAATATAAATTATTTAGAATATATTAACTTTAGAAATTTTCACCATAATTTTAATATATTTTGAATTAGAAAAATATTAATGTGGATCAAACAAAGATCTTCAAAGAAACAATCAATTTAAAAAATAAATTAAATGAAACAAATTAAACCAGTGATCGGATCAATAGATATTTTTCTATTGGTTTTATATCTGGTTGGTGGGTTGGTGGAACACATATATAAACAATACTTTATCAATTAAGGAATAATTCTTGAATATCAACTTATTATATTAGATTTACTAAAAATACAAATATCACAGGATAATAGATATTATTTAACACCTCCGATATTTTTAATTCTCTCACAATAAAATATCTCTTTACACAATTATTTTTTACAAGTGTCGGTTTTAATTTAAAACATTACACAAAAATGTTTAATATAAAATGATGCATCCTCATTAGTTTCTATTTTTATTATTTTTTTTTTTTTGATCAAGACAAGATTGTCACCTTTTAAAGTTTAGAGTAAGTTCAGTTAAAATAAGAGAATTATATCAAAATTCAATACTTTCACCCGTTGAATACATTTAAATAATATCTGAAAACTATATTGTTTATTTAGTAGTGATTTTATTGATTTGCAATATTTAAAGTGCCACCTTAATAAAAATTGATTATTTTTTTTTTACAAAAACAAAATAAAAATCCATAATAGAATGGTGAACTTAGATAAAACGTTAAACCATTTAACATCTCTCAAAGTAGATATTATAAATCAAATGTGCATTACATTATGATATTTAATTTTACTTGTGAAATAAAATTAATAATTTTTTTAAAACAAGTACTTTGAATACTAAAAAGTAACGAAACACAACAAAAATAAAAAATATTTTTTTCTAAAATTTCTTGAAAAATGTTAATAAATGAAAATTTTTCCTTTATGTGGGGTGCTCTATAAAAATAAAACCCTCAATTATTTATTTTTTTGAGAAATATTCGATTCTTTTCAATATTTTTAAAAAATCTATTAAGGAAATAAGTGCATTTTACCATTTTTGAAAAGTTTAATTGTGTGAATTTTTACTGAAAATTAATTTTTTGTTTCTCACCAGATATTGAAGATTTGAAACCAAAACACCAATCACTGTTCTATTTATTAAAATAAAATGAACCCAAAAGTAATCTAAAGTTTAATCTTTCATTTTAAATTTTTTGAACAATTTTTTTGATGAAATTTTTGGTTTTATTAAATTAGATTTTGTATCTAGAAATTTTTTTATAAGAATAAGTGAAATTTATCAAATGGTAAACCAAAAAAATAGACGGAAAAGATGTGATATTTGAAACAAAATATTTTCTTTTAGAACGCCAAGTGCCAAAAATCACCATTACAAATAAATATGTTGAAATCAAGAATGAAAAAATTAAAAATCAATAAAATCAAATTTTCCAAGATTTGTTTTCAATGTCTTAAAATTTTTTCATATATCCAAACAATTTATAACATTGAATCCCCCCCATTACTATTTATTATTATTTTACAATTGATTTTTTTACAAATTTTCTTTCAAAGTTCTAATTTCAAATATTTTTATCAAAATATTGAATACTATTTCAAAAAATAAAATAAAGTGGTTGAATCCACGGAATAAAAAAAACAAGTTATATAAGAGTCAAACCAAAACAATTGAAAATTTTAGAAAAAAATTCAATCGGATTCAGAATTATTTTTAGTCTTAATTTTAATGTCAAATAAATTATCATAAAAGAAAAGGAATTTGTTGAATAAACATGTATTTCCCTACTGAGGAATTTAATAAAGATTCTATCTTGCTGACCTAAAACTAGAATTAGATGAATAAAATAAAAATAGGATTCAATTTTTTTGAAAAGTCTTTCAAAATAAAAAGTAATTTATTTCTCAAAAATTTTCCAAACAAAAGTTTTTCCATGAAGAATTAAATACAAAAACAAATAAAGAACAAGTAATTATATCGAATGCTCCAGATAAGATCAAGAAATAAATGATTTATCTTTATTTTTTTGATCAATCATTTTATATTTTTGATTACCATTTTTTAAGTTGGTATGAAAATATATTAAACTATGGATATATCACACTCTCATATTTATTAAAATATCCATATATTTGGTTATGAAATGATTTGAATAATTCAGTTTCGATAAATGATAACACTCAAAATTTGATAAATTTACTAAAACAACCTTGATTGAAAATTTATGGTTTATTTTTCCACTATTTGGAATTAATTTGGTATTTTTATAAATAAAAGAAAATTTGGGTGAGTTACTTTATTTTAAAGTTTTGATCATTAAAGTATGGACTTTTTTTGAACATCAAAAAGTTGTTCTGCAATTTCCACTTTTAGTGTTTCTTCATTAGGTAATAATTTATCTTATCTTGGAAATATTTCAAAACGAAAGTTATATTTAAAGAGGTGTGCTGTTATAGTTGTTGTTGGGTGTGAGTTTTTGAGATTATTTTCATTACCTCTCTTTGAAAATTTCATTTCTTTTGATTTTTTTATCTGTCAAAAATTACTTTTTGATTTTTAAAAAGTTTTTAATTTAACAAACAAATCTAAAAATCAAATTCAAGTTAAATAAAAGACTCAAAATGAACTGTGCCCAGGTGAAATTTGACTTAGTAGATAAAAAAAGAATTATTTCAGATATCTAAGAAGAAAAATTATTGGATTTTTTTTGAGATTGTAGATAATGGTATTATTTTTACAATAAAACCCCTTTTAATTAATGAATAAATTGAAGAACTGATATTCCTGGAATTTTTATTCTTATAATTCTAGTAGTATTTGAGATAACAAAATCAAATATAAAATTTTGTCAAAATTGGTTCATTATTAAAGAATTGCCAAAAACATGGAGGTAGATCCACTTACTCCCTTAATTAATTATAAAATTTTGAGAATGATGGGATTTTTTGAAAACCCAAATTTAAACAAGAAACAAATTGAAACTTATCAATGAAATAAAAAAGAATCATTTGGTTCCATTGAATAAAAATTAGAAATATATCTGTTTGTTTTTTTCAAAAAAGAATTGAAATGTGAAATCTGATTACTGTTATTTCCCAAATAAGAAAAGAAACATTTTTATTTCAATTTCCAAATCATCTTTCGTCACAAGGAGAAGAAAAAATAAAAAGGACTTGACAAATCAATCAAAAAGGAAAATCGTCTTATTAATTTGGCTCTTCCTTATTGAAGTGTTGAGGGGAAATTTAATCTGAATTGGGCAGTATACAAACAAAAAAGGATTGATACCTGAAATAAAAACAAAAACAAAAGCAAAAACAAAAGCAAAATCAAGACAATGATTTAAGAGTAAATCAAAAGATCTATTTTTTTATAACATAAAAAAAAATAATAAACACAAGTGCACCAATTAGTTTTTTTTCTTTTTATTGCCACCTCTTTTCTTTTTTTTCCTATTTACTTTCTTTCCATTTTCCTTTTTTTTCTTTGTTTCAAATCCATGTAATTTAAGGATTGTGTCAACATCAACCTTTGGTGTTTTTAAGACTTTCATTTTCCTAAGATAGACATTTTGTAATGGGAATACACTTTGACATTGTTTGGTGATTTCCTTTGGTACAGACTCAGAAATAAGCTTGAGGGTTAATTCTTTTAATGTACAGTTAGATTCTTTGATCATGATGTTAACCATTCTTCTTCTAATTTCTCTTACTTGGGAACTTTGTGCATAACATGTTTTTTTGACTTGGTTTCTGTCTTTTTTTGTAAATCCAATACAAAAGATTCTGACAGTATAGCCTTTTGAGTTTAAAATTATTTTTTTAGAGGTTTGGTTGTTGGTGGGTTTTTAAAGGAAAAGAATTGAAGTTATTAGTTGTTTGGTTGTTGGTGGAATTATTCATCGAAAGGTTTTTAGAGGAGAAGGGAGTGAATGAATTTTTATGGTGTACAAAACCACACACAAAAAAAAATAATAAAAAAAAAAAAGCAAAAAAAATAAAGTAACAAAAAAATAAAAGCAACAAAATTGTTCAGGACTTTTTTAAAGTTTATCACAAAAAAAAAAAAAAAAGAAAAATAATTTCAAAAAGTTTTGTTTTTGGTTATTTTTTGTGATTAAGATTTTAATATCTTAAAAGATTTCTGTTTTCATCAATTGCAAACAAAAAATGAAAAACAAAGAATAAAGCGATGTGGAACAATTAAATCAATTCTGTTACTCGTTTCTTTTTGAAAGAAATTGAATTACTTTTCTTTATTTCTTTTTGTTTTTCGGAACAAAATAAAAAAAGACAGAAAAAGAACAAGAAAAAGAAAAAAAAAGAACAAAAAAGAAAATATTTACCATCAGTAGTTTTGACATTTACAACAGCTTCAATTAAGGTATGGTATTTAACAACAAGTGATTGAACCTTGTCATTGGTTAGTCTCATTCCATAAAAGTTAGTGAAACAGTTAGTCCCAGAAACGTGTTCGACACGAAATTTAAATTGCATATAAGCTTTTCTTTCATCTTTGTTAAGATCGCCTAGGCTTACTTCGAACATTCTTTTGTCTAATTGTTGTTCAGAAGTTTTGCCACCTCCAGTTGGATTGACACATGTTTTACCAATTTGGGTTTCTCTAAAAATGTTTGGTGCTTTAACATCATACCAAACTTTTTTTAAAAATGGATCTGCTTTTTGTTTTCTTCCTTTCTTTCTGAATTGTCTATTTGATTTTCCAATTGTCATCTAAATAGATTATATTTTATCAAAAAAATATTATTGAAAAAAATGAAAAAAAAAATCGGTTAACTTTTTCAGAGTAAAAAGGTTAGAATTAGTCAAAAAAAACTTCAATAACTTTTTGTTTTTTATCACAACTTTGATTTATTGAAAATTGTTAATGTTACTGTAAACAGTACCATAAAAAATCAAAATTTTCATTCAGCTTTCCTAAAAATCACTTAACCAGTAATAAGAAAAATAAATCATCAAAATTCCCAATTCTAAAAGGCTGAAATTAATTCAAACTGATTTTAAGAATTAAAAATTTGAAAATATACCATGATTTTAAAAATTTTTTTTAGCAAGCTGAATGAAAAATTTGCTGCAGTTTGTTCAATAATCCGTGTTGACTTCAATAAATATTTTTTTTCAAGTTTTTATTGTTGTTTTGGAATTTTTTGGTTTTTAATTGTTGTTTCGAAAATTGTCGAATGGTGTTTTATGTTATTAATTGTGTCTTTCAATGGAAAGTTTTCTAGAGTGTCTTGATTTTTAACAGTGAAGTATGTATTGGCAATAGTATTGTACTTTCATCAAGATATAATCAAAAATTTTTTTCAAAGAATACTACAAAATAATTTTTTTTTTGAATAGAATAAAAAACCCAAAGATCTTTTTCATATCAATGAGAATTGATACAGTCAGTTTCACTTTTAAGGCACAAACTTTCAACGAAATTTTAGGCACAAAAAAAATCTCAAATTAAAGCACAAAGATTAAATTCTAGTAAAAATAAATTGTAAAAAAAAAAATTCCAAATTTTGTGCCTTAATTTGAGATTTTTTTGTTCCTTAAATTTCGTTGAAAGTTTGTGCCTTAAAAGTGAAACTGACTGTATATTGAGAGATATAATTCACCCTCATTATAAAACGTTATTTTGTAAATTTTTAGCCAAAACTCATGTTGAATTTTATTGGTATAAAATTTCAGCTGATTAACTTTTTTTTCTATTCTGGAATATTGTTTCATCTAGGATTCTTGGTTAGCCGATAATAAACCTCACAAAAAAGAACCAATAGAAATAAATAAAAGTTCACCAATTACAAGAGATGATTTTAAGGCTGTTGGCTAAAGGTAAAAATTGAAAATAAAGTGAAAATTTTGTTACATTTCTTTTTCAAAAAACTTGAAAATTTTTTGAAATCATTTTACACATTTCAATATATACAAAACAGTTTTTCAGAAAAATCTTTATCTTTTTTTTTTTCTTTTTTTTCCGATCAAATTGAAAGATTTGGTGGTTTTATTTTTTGGTAACAAGTTTGTATAAATTTGATTGGGTTAGTTCAAAAATAGATGAATGAAGTTGGAATATCGTGGAACGATGATTTGGTAAAAAGTACTATTGTAAATACTGTTTAATTTATAAAAGAAAGTTGTACAGTCAGTTTCACTTTTAAGGCAGAAACTTTCAACGAAATTTAAGGCACAAAAAAAAATCTCAGATTAAGGCACAAAATTCAAATTCTAGTAAAATAAATTGTAAAAAAAAAAAAAAAATTACAAATTTTGTGCCTTAATTTGAGATTTTTTTGTGTCTTAAATTTCGTTGAAAGTTTGTGCCTTAAAAGTGAAACTGACTGTACTTAACTGTATTTTTAATAAACAATATAATAAATTTCAAAACAACAATGAAAACAAAAAAAAACACTCTTTTTTAAAAAAAAACAACAATTATTTACAAAAACAATACAAACATTTTTCAAAAACACAAATTAAAAACCAAACAATTCCAAAACAACAATAAAAACTTGAAAAAAATATTTATAAAAGTCAACACGGATTATTTAACATACTGTACATTTATTTTTCAACAAATAGTTTTTGGGTTAAAAGTAATCGGTCGTTTGAATTTCTACTTGTAAAAAAAAATCACTTTACTGTAGTCAAAATAAAGCGTATAAAAAAATTTTTATGCGTGTTTCAAAATAAAAAGCGTGTTTTTTTGTTATAGAAAACTTATACATTAACCAATCAAAGAAACCAAAATAAACACTAAAAAAACACGGTATTGGTTTCTTAAAGTTCTATTATTTAAAAAGAAATTCTAAAAATGAAGGATCAAATTGCAAAATTTATCTCAAAAAATAGAGTTAATTTTTTTCAGAAAATTTTAATAATAACAAAACAAAAAATTTCAAAAAAATTGAGAATATAATGGAAAATTTTCAACTATTTACATGAATAATTTAAATTTTACTGAAAATAACCAGACCTTTGCTTTCAAAATTGATTTGGGCTCAGAAAAACTATTTGGTTATAGATTGGATGTTACATTGGTACAAGAATAAAAAAAAACACGGATAATATTTTGAAACGCGTATTATAGTCGTTGTGCACGCATTATTTTGATAACTGTATATTCATTTTCCTTTTTCCTTATTCAAAGGTAGGAACTACAAATTACCTTTTTCAAACTTTTAATGTTAAAAAATCAAAATTACAGAACAGATCTAACTATAATTGATAAACTTTAGTTAAACTTCTATAAAATTTTTCATTTATTGAATCACCTATACTCCAATTGGTTTGATTGGTTGAGATTTAAATTGAAATATTAAAGCCAGTTTCACTTTTAAGACACAAACTTTCTACGAAATTTAAGGCACAAAAAAATCTCAAATTAAGGCACAAAATTCAAATTCTAGTAAAAATAAATTGTAAAAATTAAAATTAAAAATTTTGTGCCTTAATTTGAGATTTTTTTGTGCCTTGATTTTCGTTGAAAGTTTGTGCCTAATAAGTGAAACTGACTGTAAAAACCAAAAGAAATAACTTTTAATTTTTTTTATTTTTAATCAATAATCAATGATCCAATCTTAATTATTTCTGTAAGTTGGTACTAAAATGGAAGATTCAATATATATATATATATATATATATAAGAGTTAAATTATTATAATTATCAATTTTTAAAATCTTTTCAAAAAAAAAAAAAACAAATTCAAAATTAATAATTCAAATAAATAAAAATAATTGATACCATCAAATAAATTATTATAATAATAACCCTTTTGTTATTTATATCCTGAATCTTTTGGGAAAAAAATTTTACCTAAAGATTTAATATTTCAAGAAATTTAATAAATTATTTGTGAATAAAATAAATGTTCAATTTTTTCAGATCTTCAATACTTCAATATTTGATTTTTTTTCAGATATTGTTAAAATAATATTAAAGTTTCAAAGTTATAGTTATCATATAAACTATCAGAAATTACATAAATTGTGATTTCCAAACAGTATAAATGTTTTTCAAATTTTTCTTTTTCTAATTTTTATCAAAAACCCAAACAAAAAAGTATCTCATCTTTTGACTGAAAATTTAGTTTAACCGACTTGTCTCTATTATTTTTTTTTGACCAATTTCTAAATAAGGATTCCTTATCTAGAAATAAGTTTAATATTGAAAATAAAGAAGGTTTTTCAAATCTAAGCAATTGGCAAAAAATTTACTCAATCTCTATTAAATTTAGGTAAAAAAATTTAATAGAGATTAGTCCCTTAAAAAAAAAATAAACTTTTGGTAATGAGAACTCATTTGGCTAAAGTTGATAAATGTTTTTGTTTATCAGGTTTATTGTACCTTTGTGTCAATTAATAACTCTATTACCTTTGGGAAAACAAATAATAAATTGACACATATCACTCAAGTAGAAAGAGTCATTCTACAAATGATTTTTTAAATTACAAAGTAAGACCAATATGTAATTTAGGAATCTCCAAAACTTTTTTTTTTAACAAAGAATTGCAAATAAAAGAATTTGCAAAATAAAAGGGAAAAAATTTCCTTTTCAATTAGTTTTAATAGATCAACGAGAGAACACAAACTATAACCCAGTTATTTAAAAACTCTTTTCCCAAACGAAAAATCAGAAAAATGAAGTTAAAAATCTTTTCCCTTTTCTCAGAATATTCTAGTTTACCAATATCTGAAAAAATAAAGTGATATTTTAATCGCACTTCCATAGAATATTCCCTTTTTAGATTAATTATATGTAAGTTCTGCATTCGTCTTTCAAAGTGATGTTAATAAAAGAAAAAAATGCTTACCATCTTCATTTTAACAAAAGATCAAATATTTTATTACTACTTTTAAGAATGCCAAAAGTCAAGAATCTGAAAAAACAAAAAGTTCAAATAATGACTTTTAAAGATTAAACTTCTTATTTCAAACAGTATGGTAACATTACACAGCCCCTTTTAGGTGAACTTCAAGGATTTGAAATATTGCAAACAACTTGAAATCGAACAAATATTCTGAATGGAAAAAATCTATTAAATTTCCAAATTGTAAAAAACACAAATTAAATGTCAGACTCTAAATGAAATTTTTTGATGAAATTGGTCGATCGACATATCAAATTACAATAAAAATAATAGAAAATTTACAAAATTGAAAAAAAAAAACCAAAATGTGATTACAAATGGCGTATTCTTCTAAACAAAAAGATAATTTGATAATTAAATCTGAACCAATTCACTTATCATTTTTTTTTACAAAAGTTTAACTTTATTAATTTACCAATACCACATTAAAGATTCGAGTGTTCTTATGTCTAAAGTCTCAAATTACAATCCAATTGGACTTGCTGATTACAAAGGTTTGATCTTTTACCGAAATAACGCAGTCAAGAAATGGAAAAAAAAATTTTGTCAATTAAAAGGTGGCTACATCTTTTTTTTTAAAAACAAAAATGTAAATCTTTTTACCCAAACAAAACCAAGTTCTTTACCAAAACAAAAAAAAAACAAAAAAAAAACAAAAATGTTTTTTTTTTTTGAAGGTTTTGACCACTCTTTTTGAAGATTAAATTTTAAAAAAATAACACAAAACAAACCTTTTAATTTTTTTGATCAACATTTTTTTTTATTTTTTGTTTTTTGTTTTTATTTTTCTTTTTTGTTTTTTTCAAAAACTTCTCAAATCAGGATCGTAAACCAGAATTTGAAGTCTCCCTCAAAAACGCACAAGCAGACGAATTCCCAAATGGCCAACTTAAAAGAGACTGTATTGTTTTAATTGATCTCACAAACCAAGTTGAAGAAAACTCCAAAATTTCGATGTAAATTTAAAATTTTTTTCTTATTTTTCAAAAATTTCCCAATAATTTTACTTTTTTTTTTCTTGTTTTTTATTTTTTTCTTTCTTTTTTTCTTTTTGACTAATATGAATTTCAAAGGTGGTACCTCTCATTGGAAAATGAAGAAGAAAAACTTAGTTGTTTAAAATCTGTAAAACTCAATGTTGAAAAAATGAAAGGAACATCGCCACTGTTTGGAGGGAGCCTTGAGAATGCGATTTGCAAAAGAAAAGATGGTGTACAAATTCCCTCGATTGTTGAAAATGCAGTCAAGTATCTGGAAAACCCAAGAAGGAAAGCACTCCAAATGGAAGGGCTCTTTCGAGTATCTGGTGAGTCTAACGAAATCAAGCGAATCAAATCGCTTTACAACAAGGATGAGATTGTCGATTTGGAAACCGTGAAAAACCCACATGTCGTGACAGGACTATTAAAACTGTTTTTTAGGGAGTTAAACGAACCACTTTTAACATTTCGCCTATATGACGAATTAAAAAGGCTTATTGGTAATCTTATTTTTCAATTTATTTTCTCAAAAGGTCTTCGATCAGACCTTTTTCTTTTCGAAATAATTTCAATTTTTATTTTATTTTTTTTTTTTCCCCAATTTTTTTTAACAACTTTCGAATGTCGGTATCACCCCCACGGATAACACTGGTTAGCAAATAAGAATTTAACTGCTAACAACTCACTCTCTTGTTTTGTATTTGAACCTCTAGTCCTTTTCTAAAATAGAGTTTACATAATAATGAAGTAAAAAGTGTTCTTTTAAATTGTTAGAGAGCAATAAAACTTCAATACCAACACCTGCTAAATTTTAGCAAACCAACCCATTAAGGATTGGTGCTCCAAATAAATTCGTATTCTACAAAACAAAAGCCAACGAAATCATGACTAAAACTCTTTTTAGAAAACTAAATTAAGTTTCAAATACTTCAAATGAGGGTGTCTATTTTCTATACTCCGTTTTGAATTGGAAGTTACAAATTTAGTCATGAAAAAAAGACACAAATTTAGTCACGAAAAAAGGACACAAATTTCATCACTTCATATTTCTCTCATTAACAGATTAAATGATTCTTTCCATTAACCCTTAACAATAACAATAAAATTCAAACTTTTTGACACAGTTAAAACACTTAATAAACTAAAAATTCAAAATTTACACACAGTTAAAAAGCTTCAAAGAATCACAGCAATACAGTTTCATTAAAATATGGAAATAATTTTGATTTTTTGAAAAATATTTGAATCATTTTCAGAGTTCAGACTTTGATTCTTTTTGCAAAAAAAAAAAACTAAAAAATAATTCTATTTTTGGTTATTTGGAAACAGATGATTCTTTTTTTTATTTCAATGATTAATCTCAACTTATTTCTCGATTAAATGGGATTTTTAATAAACTCCAATTCAAAATTTTTAATACACCAAAATTCAATTTTTGAAAAAAAAAAAAAATCTTATTTAATCAATTCTCGAAGAAATACCAAATTAGAACTATATGCTAATTGGAATGTTAACACTTGTTTATAAATTGCAATACTCACAAAACAAAAAATAAATAATTATCAATACAAATAAATGAAGATTGTGTTAAAAAAATAATGGAATAAGTGGAACAAGAAAATTGTATTGCTTAAATTTGCTTTAAATTTCTATTAGGATTTTTATTCGATCAAATGGTTAGATAATACCAACTAATTTTATTCAAGTTCTTCTATTTGGAACAACTCAACATTAACCTAATATCAGTCTTTGAAAAAATTTTTGATCGAACGAAAAAAGTTTGGTAATTCAAAAAATAAAATGAAAACAAAAAACTAAAAAGATGAAAAAATGATTTTCATATTTTATAAAAAATCAAAATTATTTTCAATTTGAATGAAACTGTATTATTGTGATTGTTTGGACTTCTTTAAATATGTGGAAAATGTTGAATTTTAAGTTTAAGATACCATAATTAACAAAAATTAATAATGAACAAATAGATTTTAAAAAAAATTAAAAAGAATTTAATATTGCTCAATATATATAAATATATAAATATAAATATTTGTGGGTTTTCTTATTTATATTTGAGTTTTATTCAAATTTTCCTCAATCACGATGTTTTTGTGTTTGTTCCTCATCTTAAAATTTTTTTTTTATTCTGAAATGGAATCAAAAAATTCTTTTTTTTTTTTTGTTAATATAGTTTTAGTACCAAATAAAAAATTCTTTTTTTGATTCCATGGAACTAGAATATAATAATTTTTTATGTTTTTTTTAAAAATTATTCTAAAAGGGTACTTTTACAATTCAAAAATCTTGATAAAAACAGATTACATTTGAATCATTTTAATCTTATAATTCTAAATTTTAAAATTTTTGAAATTCTAAAAATTCCAAAAATTGAATCATTTAGGAACTCTGATCATTTTTTTGTTGTTATTTTCATTTCTTTTTTTTCAATTTAGTAATCTGTTACATTCAAAACGAAAATTTTTTTTCGATTGACCCAATATAGGTTAAAGTAGAGTTGTTTTAAATGAGAAAGAACTCAAATAAAAATAATTGATGTTATCTAGCCATTTGATCGATCAATAATTGTTTATAGAAATTTCGGCAAATTTAAGCAATACAATTTTCTTGTTCCACTTATTCCAAAATTTTTAACACAATCTTAATTTACAAGTATTGATAATTATTTATTTTTTGTTTTGTCGTATATTATAATTTATAAACAATTGTTAACATTCCAATTGGTTAATATGGTTCTAATTTGGTATTTCTTATCGAATTGATTTAAAAAGATTTTTTCTTCAAAAATTGGATTTTGGTGTTTCAAAAATTTGGAATTGGAGTTTATTGATTCTAGTGAAGGTTTTTAGGATCCCTTAGAATTCACAGATCAAAAATATTTTTTTTCTAAAAATTTGTATTTTGTTCTATTTTTAAACCTCTCTTACCAAGTACTAAAAAATAAACTGAAGAAGATATTAATTCAATTAAATTTTTAATTTCATATATTAATTAATATTTTGCTTCTAATAACCCAGTAAAATTCAATAATTTCACAATAATTCAATACTACTATTAATTACAAGGCTATTATGTTTGTGATAAGTGCTTATATACAAAAGAACTAAATATAAAAATGAAAAAAACTCCCTTTTTTTTCAACAAAATTTATTTTGATCTGTGAATAAAGGATCCTAAAAACCTTCACAAACTTCAATAATTAGCTTTTGTATTATATGTTTAGTATTCATTTGGAGCCCTCCTCCTTAATGAGTTATATTGTTCACATTTAGCAGGGGTTAATGTTGATTTTTTATAGCTCTCCAATGATTTTAAAATAACATTTTTTAATAATTATTTCTTTAGAATTTCATTAAAAAAATCCATTCTTAATTTTAATAGGCTTAATGTGAAAAATAAATCCATGATGTTTAAAAAAAAAATGCGAAATAATTTGCAAAAAAACAAATATATATATTTTAAAAAAACTTTTATTTATGATTTTTTTATCTAAAAATTTTTGATAAGTTACTAATATTTTTGTTTTTATCTTTAATTTTTTCAAAAAAATTTTTTTTGAACATAAATCAAACAACTTTCATAAAATTTCACATTATACTATTGAACATCTTCAAATTTATTTTATAAAAAAAAAAAAAAAGAAAAGTTTCAACAAAATAAAAATCTCTTGTATTTTGATAAAAGCTTGATTAAATCCAAGTTCTAATCTTAAATTTTTTTCAAGTATTTTAATATAATCAAATCTTTAATGGTTTTGATCCACATTTACAAAATTGCTCATAGTGTATATATAATATCTAAATTCCATTCCAAAAATTTGGAACCACCATAATTCAATTTTTGAAGAAAAAAAACTTTTTAAATAAATTCTATAAGAAATACCAAATTAGATCCATTAACCAATCGAAAGGTTAACAATTGTTTATAAATTACAATATACCACAAAACGAAAAATAAATAATTATTAATCAAGATAAATTATCGGTGTGTTGAAAATTTTGGAGATGGGCTAACAAAAAAAATCTCAATTTTTTGTGATTTTTTTTTATTGTTAAGGGTTAAATATTGGAAACATTTAATTTGATAGAGAATTTTGAAGTGATGAAATTTGTGTCTTTTTTTCGTGACTAAATTTGTGTATTTTTTTCGTGACTAAATTTATGTCTTTTTTTCGTGACTAAATTTGTACCTTCTAATTCAAAGAGCGTCTAGAAAATATACGTCTGGTAATTAAAAGTATTTGAAACTTAATTTAATTTTCAAAAAAAAAAAAGAAAAAAACAGAACGAAAGAAGAAGTAGGGGAAAAAAAAAATTCTAAAATTTATTGTATTTTTCAAAATTTAATTTTAAATCCTCATTTTAGTGACACAGTATTATTGTTTTTAATATGTAACCCCTTTTCACCCAAATAAAAGAAAAAAATATAAAAAGAAAACATAAAAATTTATGTGTCCAAAATTTTGATGAAATGGGTTGAACCAAAAATTTTAAAAGCAAAATTTGTTGAAATTCAACCAATAATTATTGATCGAGCAAATGATTAGATTCTATCTACTAAACTTATCTGATTTTTTCCATTTAACTGAACTCAACTCTAACCTTTTATCAATTATTAAAAATAAATTTTTTTCCGATCTAACGAAACAGATTAAGTAATTAGAAAAAAAGAAATAAAAACAAAACAGAAAAAACAAAAAAAATATTTTGTTAACAATTAAAATTATATCCAAATTGGGAGGAAATTGTAGTATTATTATTCTTTCAACTTTATTGTAAATGTGTGTCCAAAATTTTGAAAATTATTTTTGCATTAATTATTTTAATGTTAAGACGAAATCAATTTATTTATGAATAGATCAGCTTTGTAACACAAAAATATATTACCAAATTATAATAATTTTTTTAAAAATACTTTTATAATTACAACTTATTCTTAATTAATTCCTATTTTATATACATACATACAAAAATATCTATATCAAAAATAATTCTTTAAAAATCTTTTAAAATAATTAATAGCCAATTTTCGAAAAAATGATAATAATATCGAAAAGTTTAGTGGAATATTAAAAACATTACCAAAAGGAAATTATATCACATACAAATATTTAATTAAATTTTTAAAGAATGTTTCTCAATATGAAAAAGATAATAGAATGTCAGCACAGAATTTAGCAGTTGTATTTGGACCAAATTTAATTTATAGGCAAAATAGCTCTCCTTTAGAAAGTGCTGGAGATTCCACATTCCAAGAAGCCATTTGCACAACCTGTATTAATGAATTTGATGCGCTCTTTAAAAATGATCCATATGAAGAAAAAAGTAAAAAAAAAATCTATGTACAGGCTATCAGCGGATATACCGCGAAGGGGGAAGGACAACTTAGCTTTAAAAAGGGCGCCATAATTAAAGTATTAAAGAAAGATCCAAGGGGATGGTGGTACGGAACAATCAATAGCCAAAAACCAGGAATTTTCCCATCAAATTATACCAAAGAGGTAACGGGAGAAGAACTCACGAAATTAAATCTACCAAAAAAAAATATTCGAAGGCTTTCTGGTAGCAGAAATTTTTCCTTTGATAATGAAATCCAAAAAAAAATTCAAACAAAAAGTAGAAATTATTCCGTTGACAATCAAATCTCAAAACAGATCATGCAAAGAAGACTTTCAAACGAAAAAAAAAAGTCTCCAATTCAATTGCCAAGGAAAACTTCACTAAATTCCACCATAAACAGAATCAACAACCAAGAACCAGACTTATTATCTCTTTTTGAGCAGTTAAAGAGTAAAAATGGATCTGAAAGAACTAAACATCTAGAAAATATTGTTTATAATTTAATTTCAGAAGTAAATTCTTTGAAAAAGGAACTTGAAGAAATAAAACAAAAGAAATAAAATATCTGTGCTTATTTTAACAGTTATTATTTTTTTATAATATATTAATTCATATTTTTTTTTTTTTAATTTGAAAAAAAAAAGAAATTATTTTTAGTACCATATTTGTATTTGCACTTTAAATCCCTTTTTTTTAAGAAAAATTTTCTAAATATTCTAAATTTATGAAAGTATTTTTTTTTTTCTCTTTTTATTTAATTTTTTTTTTTTTTTTTACTCTCATCATTTTGTTTACTTTTATTGTTAATTTTTTTTATTTACTTTCCTCCAAACAATAAATTGCTGAATTATTTTCTTCTATTTGAACAATTTTCTTTTTTTTATCTTTATTTAAATTCATTAGCCGTAAAGTTTTTTGAAATAACTTTTTGTATATCAAATTAAACTATTTTTCTTCAGAAATTTTATAGATAATGTTAATTAATAGACTTATATTATGGATTTTTCAAATGTGGCAAATCGTAGAAATTTCTTTGTGATCATCATAAATTTGTTCATTTTCTTTTTCAAATCAAAATAATAAATTTCATTTTTTGGAATTAACAAGATCTAATTTTCTCTTCCCGATTTTTTTTTTTTTTTGATAAATTATCTGTAATTGTTCAGAATAAATAAATAAATAAAAATTTCTAAACTTCATTTCACTCAGGGGGGAGCCCAGTTAAAAATGAAAAATTCACTTAATTTTTAAGAATCAACCAAACTTAAATTGTTTAGAAATATATGATATTATCAACTTCAGATTAGTGTCAATAAACATAAAAGAAATGCCCGAACAAACCATAAATTTCACAAAAAAAAAATGTAAAAAAATTTTTTATATTACTTACATTGGAAGGTCTTCTGGAAAATTCACAATTTCTTTAGGGAAATTAAAATTGTTGACAAAAAGATTTTTAATATTGTAAATGTATGAATTTTAAAAGAACATATATAGCCTAACTTGGTTTAATGTTAATTTTAAGTTTAAAAAATTTTTATATTCAAATTTATTTTTTAAAAAAAAAATAAAAAAGAAAATAAGAAGAAAAAAAAAGCAAAAAGTAAAATACAAAAAAAAATTTACTTAATGAGAAAAAATCATTTTGATCAAAAAATCGATATTTTAATTTGTGAAGAATCACGAATTATACCCATAGAATGTGTTATATTTCTTTAATAAAACTGTACCCCTTTGATTGAAAAAGAAATTAGTTTCCTCTCACTTTTTCTATTTTGTAGATTTTTTAGGAATTCAATCATATTGTTTTATTTAGGATGAATTTTTGATACTTTTACTATTTTTGTTATGATTTTTTTTCTTATTGTTGTTATATATATATATATATATATTTCTTGATAAAAATATCATTTAGAGGATATATACAGCTGTTCCAAGGCTACCGTGAATTTTTATATGAATCAAATTTTGATGCTGATATAGATTTTTCAAAAGTTGGATATAAGGATAAGAAAGCTCATATTGAAAAAAAATTTCCTAAATGAGCTGATATTCAAAGATTTTCTTGTGATAAGATCAAAAATATTTTCGATATTTCAATAGAAACTTTTAAGTGGCATCTCAACTAGATTTTCCAGGTTTGAAGCAATTTAGGGATCTGAAAATTAATTTTTCTTGTATCAGAAAAAATTCTTGAATATCAGCTCATTTAGGAAATTTTTTTTTCAATATGAGCTTTCTTATCCTTATATCCAACTTTTGAAAAATCTATATCAGCATCAAAATTTGATTCATATAAAAATTCACGGTAGCCTTGGAAAGACTGTACGAAAGTAATTTAAACTATTTTATTTATACTGTATGATTATATTATAGTTATCAGATTTAAAATATTCATTAATGAAATATTGACAAATTAATTGTAATGTTATATTTTTTTAAATAATTTTTTTATAGATGTAATAAAAATATAAATTTATTCCCAATAAATTGAATTAATTGAAAAAATAGTTTTGAAAAAGTTAAATTGTATCTAAATTAAAATTCAATGTATATTACTTTTTTATTGATAACTATTAAAACATATGAAACGAATAAATTAACATCACAAAGAAAATTATTTTTCAAAAACCATAACTAACTTTGTAATGTTATTTTTTATTATATCCTATATTCTTATCAAAATTTATATCAATTTTGAAATCGATTTTTAGAACAAAATATTTTTTTCTAATTTGGCAAATTTTTGTTCAAATTCCTTCAAATTTTCTTTTTCTTTATCCTTTTGGTTTTTTTTTCTATTCTTTTTTATAATTTGTTATTTTTTTCTAAAAATCAAGTGGTAAAAAATAGATCTTTGAAAAGACAAATAATCACTCTGAAAATTCTGAATATGTTATTTCTTTAAAAATGAATTTAAATCTTATCAAAAAATCTCCTTGTTCAACTGTTTTTCAGTGAAAGTCCAGTAATAAACAATCTATAATACTCATTTCAAAGCTTTTGACTCACTTTTTTTTATTTTTTATTTTTTTTTTTTTAATTTTTAAAATATGAAGTTTTCATATATTTAGAACGACTTAAAAGTGAATTACAAATGAGATTTAATTATTAGTTGTTCTCGAATACTAAACAAATATTTTTTTTCTATTTCTTATTTCAAGTAAGTTCGAATTTTTTAAGGGTGTTTTGAAAGGAAGAATAGTATTAATTGTTGGAGAAGTTATTCTATTTAAATGGGTAATTAATAATAAAATATGAATATCCGAATATGATAAAAGATCCTATTGATATTTATCCCCCTTGGTTGATTTTTAAGGACTTGGTTACGTATCTATTAAAATTCGAACGAATGAACAAAAACTTTAAAATTACTCTTTGTTGAAAAAAAAAAACAATTTCCTTTAATCTGAAGATAAAAGATTTTATTCATCATTTCCAATCTAAACCGCTATTTTTATACATTTAATGGAAGAATTTTTTTGGTACACAGAAGATAAAAATTAGAAAACGGGAATATTTTGAAAGTTTTTGATTCTCAGAAAAAAAGAGGGAATTATTTTAGTTTTTTCGAGCATTCTATTTTTTGAAAGTTTTTAAATGATATTTAGTTCACACTTTTTTTAAAAATAGTTGAAACACAAACTCCAATTCCTCAAAAAGAGAATTTGGTTGTTAATTAGCACATTTTGAGTTTTCTGTATTCGACACAAAGTTTTTGGTAAAACTATATTTCTCACCAAAAATCATAAATTCAATTATTAGATTTTTTTTTAGTACATTGTCTAGACTTGAAAAAATAATTGAGAAACATTTCTGTAATTCACAAAAAGAAAAATAGAATTTAATTTTAATTCATAAAAAGGATAACAAATTAATGACAGATTTTCAACTTTTCTTTATTATGTTGTTTTTTCAAAATTTATGAAATAAATGTCAACTGATAGGTAGTTTTATAGAAGACTTTACTTGTTTTATTTTTGACCAACAATAGTTTTTTTTTTTTTTTTTCAAAATTAAAATGCAAAAAAGATAATCATTTACTTGAATATATTTAAATTATACTTCTCTTTAAGAGTTTGTCAATTGATAATTTTGATATGTAAACAAAATCTAATCGTAGGAAAATACCTTTACCAATAAACAACTAAATAAAGAATACATGATTTTTATATGGGTGCTCGTTTTAACATAAATTCTTTACTTTTCTGGCTCAGAGCTCAAAAATAGGAATTCTTGATTGTTTGTGTACAGGTCTGAAACCTTCAATTAAAAAAAGAAATTTTTTTTAATTCGAAAAATAACAAAAATTTTTATATACAAACCCAATGAACCCCCTTTTATTCCAAAAATCAAAATAGTTATTTTAAATAATCATTCAAAAGACAATTGTTGTGATTTTCTTTAAAATCAAATAGTTTTTTCCAAGTCAGAAACGCAAATTTGTCTTTTTTTTGTTAAAATATAACTTGTGGTATCTGTCAAATTACCCGAGTTAATTCAGAATAACACTTTTGGTTTATACAAGTATCTTATACTTTGAAAAGGTAAAATTTGTTTAGAGAAAGTTAAGAACTATTTTTCAAATTGTAAATGGTTACTGAGTGTGCTTTAATCATGATTTAAGCGTTTTTAAATCTCAAAAAGTTATGTCCAGTATGTTCAAAGAAATAATAAGTGAAATATTTTTCCAAAAATTATCTATTCTGGTATCTTAAAAATGAAAAAGGAGGATTGGAAAAAATCAACTTTTTGAGAAAATTTCCCTTTAGAATAATTTTTAAAAGCATGTCATCCTTGTCGAGAAATTTCTAGTTTTTTTTTATAGTTTTAGAAAGTAAATTAAGAGTGTTTTAAAAGTTGTTCTAAAGGGTCAAAATGTAGGAAATTTATATTTTTTGATAATTAAAATTTTGTTATTTCCTACAAAGATATATTTTGAGAAGAAAATATAGCAATGGGTTTGGTATTGTATCAAATTCAACAAAAATCCCATTTCCTTATAATGAAAGATCATTTTTTCTTTTTACAGATCTAGATTTTTTTTAATTTAACTTTTCAAAAAATATTTAATTTTTCTAAATATAATTTCCATTAGATCCTTTCATAAAAAATTCTTAAAAACCGTTTCCACACAACCTCAGTTCAAATTGTTTTGATACTAACTAATTAGGTTTTGAGAGAAACAAGATAAAGAAAAAAAAATATCATATTAAAATAAAAAAGATGTTTTGTATGATTGTACGGATCGCTTAGGTACAAAAATCAAATGGACGAGATACTGTCTCACAAAAGAGTTGTTGAGTAACTTCAATTAAAGAAAAAAAAAAAAGAATCAAAATCAAAAAAATTAAGAGAAAACCACTACTCCTTAGTTGGGATTATATTCTGATTTCTGGAGGCAAAGAACAAATAGTGTAATTCAATGATCAAAAATCAAAAATCAAAGAAAATGGGATCTTGTAAAGTTTTAGTTGTTTATTGATAATGTTTGAAATTATCGTTCATTCTTTTAGGTGAGAAAATCTCAATTATTTTTCTTTTGTATTTTTCCCTTTTCTTAGCAAAGTTGTTCGAGTTTAGGTATCTCAAAATTTATTGTTCATTTTTTAAATTAAAACAATTACAAATAATACAAGTTTGATCCTAATTGGAGAATATTTCAAAGATCCTGAGTTCTCATTTTAAAAGATATTGGTTAGAAAGGTGTTGGTGTCATTTGGTAAATGCAAAACGTAGTCGTTAAGATTGAAATTGGTCGAATATACTGTTTTGACTTTTCTCAAAAAAAGCATACAAAACCACTTTTGAAAAAGAACCACAAATTAAACAATTTCCACTTTGCCTGGAACTTGAATTAATAAACCGGTAAAAATTTTCACTTTATTTTTAATTTCCTATTTCTAAGAAAACCCCAAATTTTAACTCTTTGTTTGAAAACTCTATTGTAATAAGAAAAATATGGAAAATTAAGTGAAAATTTTTTCCCCTTTATGAATTAAAATAACGAGTATTGAGGAACAATTCAACTTTGTGGTTTTTTTTCAAGATTTGGGGATGTCCAAAGATCATAAAGATTAGATTTTCATTTTTTGTTTTATTGTAACTTAAAACAAAAACCATTGAGTACCAGTAAAATTTTCCAAGAAGAGTTTACACAGGGTGCAAATACGTCCGATTCCAACCAAAATGGACCACAAAAAAATATATTTTTATTCAATTTTTTGGGAATTTGGAAAATATTTGTACACAAATTTTGCAGCTGGTTCGTGGGTCAACATTAACAAAGCACTTGAAAACTTTGGGAATACTTATCGTAATTCCTCAAACACTCAAAGACAAGACTTATTAAAACGGTATCTCCAACTTACAAGATGCTTACTGATTCAAAATGCAATTTTGTTGTCTTCAGATCCGAGCGACGAAACCCAAGAATACGAGTTAAGTATTGTTTGGTCAAAGGTGTTTATCTCTGATTTTACCAACTTTCAGCAAACAAGCAAATTAGCATCTCAAATCTTGAAAAATTCTTATCCAAACAGTTCCTCGCAAAATGATGAAAAACAACAAACAAACCAAGGTGGAACGAGAAGAAGACTTCGACCGAGAGTTCCCAAAAAAGTCTCTAACACACCCACAAAAAGCGAGCACGAAGGCACTAGAGCAGCAAAGGCAATTGGTTACCTTGGCCTTCAATTGCTGAAAATCTTAAAAGATCGTAAGTTCATTTCTCTTCTACTTTTTCACCTGAAATAATTATTATTTCATTCAAACAGAATATCCGAAATTTATTTTGAGGGGCAAACCTTTGGGTAGAGTCTTTTTTAAACATATACTCCTTAGTGTTGTGTGTTATTTTTTTTCTCATTGTTACCTCAAATCAATTCTTTTTACAAACAAAAAGAATTTTTTTTTTTTTGGTTTTTCAAATAATACCGATTTTTGTTCCCATATCAATCTTTTTTTGAGTGTCTTTTTTTGGATAAATTTTGTTTGTGTTGCATTTTTGTTGAAAATAATACGTGTAGGTGAACAGTTGTTATCAAAAAAAAGATTTCCTTATCAATGGTCTTGTCTTGAAATAAATTAAGGACTATCTGAATTTTATGCTCTGTGCCATTGAAATGCAAAGCAGTAAATAGACTAAGAACTTTAAAATATAGTGAATTGAGGGAAAGTCAAAATATTGCCAATTTTTATCAATTTAAGATTTTGACTAAAATCATTTATTGATCCAAAAACTTTTCGAAAAATCCCAACAAAGCAAGGCAAAAATAAAAAGCTATTTTTTTTGATATTGGGAAATTGTCACTCCACTTTCTTTTCAAATGGGTGGCTACACCCACCACCAACTCTAACATACTTCAATATAAAGTGGAGTGACATTTTCCCAATATCATTTTGAAAGTCGAAAATTTTGAGTGAAAAATTTTGGATTTGGAAAGTAAATTTTTTTTGCCTTCCTCAAAAACAACCTAAATTTTACATTTTAACAAGATCTATTAACTCAACATTTTTTTGAGTTCACAATTCGTGTTGTGGGTATAAAAGTAATAGCCACTGGGAATAAAATTCGAATAATCCTTAAACTCCAACCCTTCCTATTGCATACATTTCTAAAATGCTAAAGCAAAAAGTCTAAAAACTATCCCAAAAACACTTTAAAAGAATAAACACATTCAATTGTTTGACACAAAAGTATTTTACAACTTTGGTGCTTTCACATTTTGAAAATGACAGCTCCTGTGATCAAAAAAAAACAGACAACAATTAATTTGTTTTTTGAACCAGACGATCTTAATAAAAAAATGAGTACTAAAAATTCAAGCAAGTGTTTACTCTCACAACTTAAAAGAGTTCAGATTAAATTGGATTTGAGTAACATCCTTTTGTAACTTTTCGAATACCCTTTTTTAAAACAACTTAAGGGACTAACAAACATAAAAAAAAATATTATAGTAAATCTAATAGCAAATTCAAAAACAATTTTACCACCTCTTGAAGTTGAAAAACAAAGCTAAAAATCTGTTTACTACAAAACAAAAATTACTTTTAAAGCTATTTTCCGAAATGAATCATTGCTTTTAAAAGTTTGATTCATTTTTCCTCATCTTTGAAAAATTTAAATTCAACATTTTTTCAAATTATTTCAAAAAAAAATTATTTTTGTTGAAAAAGAAGAAAGAAATATTATTATCTTAAAAGAAATGTAAAAAAATTCTTTAAAAATGAAAACTAAACGTCTGGGAATTACCCAGTTTAAAAAATCTACTTGATTTCCAAAAAAATTAGAATAATTTTTTTAAACTTGAAAACAAAAAATTTTTTGATTAAAAGAACATTTTCAATCAATTTTTTCTTATTTATTGAATTCAAAAAAAAATACAAGAAAAACAACCAAAGGACTAAATTAAAAATTCATCCCTCAAATACTTTTATAAAACCTGTAAAATTCAACTTAGAACCCAAGAAATAATTTTTAATTTGATTATTTTTAATCAATAATTAATAACCAAATCTTAATTTTTTCAGTGAGTTATTAACAACCCAAAGATTAAATTTATCAATAACTTTTATTATTATTTCTCAATTTTTTAAAGATTTTCAAACAAATAAAATTTATTCGAATTAATAATTCAAATAAAAAAATAAATAATAGATATTCTCAAATAACTTATTTTAAAACTAACAGTTCATTGTTTATACTCTTGATATTTGAAAAAGAATATTACCTAATATTTTAAATTTCAAAAAATTTAATATTTGTGAATCAAATAAATGTTCAATTTATTCTTGATCTTCAGTGATTCAATATTTGATTTATTTTGATTGTATTTGTAAAATATGATTAAATTCCCAAGGTTATTTGTTCGTACAGACTCTCAGAAACAACTAAAAGTGAGATTTCCCCAAAATAAAAATGTTGTTACAAATTTTTCTTTTTCGAAATTGATCCAAAAACCCAAACAAAAAAGAATCAGATCTTTTGATTGATAATTAATTAAAATAATGAACTCTTTTAAAAATGATAACTCATTTCTCCAAAGTTGATAAATGCGATTACCTATCGAGTTTAATTGTATTCTTGTGTAAATAATTACTCTATTTTTTTTTTGGGGGGGTAAATACGAGTTACTAGTCCCTTAACCTTTCAGATTGATCTTTTTTTTTCTTTTTTTTTTCATTTATACTCTGCTGAGATTTTAATTTTAAATGGGAAAAAAATATTCACTTCCTTTTCCATATTTTTGTTTAATAATTATAGTTATCAAAGAAGTAATTTGTGGTTTCGATCTCTATTTGAAAAAGGAAGATGAAGTGAAAATTTTCCCATTTATAATTCAAATACCAGTATCAATCAGTTTTGAGGACTATTCAGATTTTATTCTCCGTTAATATTACTTTTATACATTACAACATATTTGTTTACTTTAATGAACGAGAAGCCAGTAGAACTTGTTAAAAGTTAAAATTTAGATTTTTTTCAAAAATTTGTCCTTTTCACAAAATTTAATTTTCTGCTAACCAAATTCCGAATTTTGCCTTGAAAAGGTTTGAAAATCAAAATCTTCTTCTTGGTTCAATTACTTCCCACCTCATTTTAAAAGATAATAGAGTTTTTTTTTTTTTTTTATTGTTTAAGGGAGGAGTTTTTAGTTCCTCTTGTTTGTCCGAATTCCTAAATTGTGATTTAGAAATTTTTTTAAAGATTTCCATATACTTAAAAGATAATAGAGTTGAGTACAAGGGTATAAATATACCTGAATATAAACTATATGGAAAGTTCAGGAATAGGAAAAAAAATTGATTTTGATTTTGCAATATTTGATTTGAGAACCCCAAAAAGCTTTTGGATCAATAAATATATGTTTTTAATTTTTCCATAAAATCTCAAATTTCGAAAATGGAAGAGGATTGAAATTTTTGTTTCATTTGATGTTTTGAATTCTATTTTAATCAATTTATTTTTTTGGGCTTAGTTTTTGTTGTAAAATGAAGGAACAAACAAGTAAAAAAATCTTTGAAAATGAGAACTTTACAACTATTTTACATTTTTTTTCAATTTGGCACTTATTTTCCAGGATAGTTAATTTCCCAAAATCATGTTTCCTCGCATTGAGTAGAAAAAATAAAAAAAAAAAAGATCTTTACTCATTAATTTAAAATTCAAATTGTCTATTTAATATGCCCCAATACATTGAAACTTTTGAGATAAAACCAACTTTATTTAGATTTGAATTGAACGTCAAGTGAATTAATAATTAATACTTTCATTTTCCAATTAAGAAAATAAATATTTTATTTTAAGTTCCCAAATATTTTTTTCTTAAGGGATTAGCTTCTACCAATAGAAGCCTAGGAACAAAGTATGTTGTTATTTGGGATAACAAAATTCGTGCTACATGGTTCAAATGTCTCTAAAAAATCAATTAGTCAAGCAGTAATATTTACTGATCTTATCAATGAAAAATGATCCTCATATTTGTAAAAAACTCAAAAATTTCAGAATAAAATCTGCATTTCGCCATAAATTTAAAGGTTGAATTATCAATATTCAGACTACAGAGTCACAAAATATCTTTCTTAAATTTGTGGCGAAATGTAGATTAGTTGCTAAAAAATTCGTTTTTTTTTAAAAATTAAATAATTAACGAATAAATTTTTTTGACAAATTATTTCTCAAATCATGCAAATATATTGATGCTACAAGTATCTATACCAAAAGGAAAAAAAACTATTCGGTCTTTGTGCTTTTATGTTGATGATTATTGAATTAATCTTTGAAAATAAAAAATTATAAAAATATTTACTTTTGGAAGTTCTAAATCTAAATTATTAAATATCAGAATACTTTATTTTGTGTTTCTATTATTTAGATTTGGAATAGGAATTAAAAAAAATTTTTTCAAAATGAAACTTTTTTAATTGTGATCCTTAGAAAAAAATGTAATAATTTATTGAGCAATAAGATTTATAATAGATTTTTTGGGGCTATTTGAGCCATGGCGTACTAATATCATTTACACCCAATTACAACATACTTTGATTATAGAGAAATCTATGGTGACGCTAATCCCTTAAATTTAGACCAACAAACACAAAGAAATTCACAAGATCATAAAAAATGGAAAATCCTGATTTTTAATTTAATTCTTCTTTTTTGAATTTTTGAGATAAAATTTATTTTTTTCATTTGAAAATTACAGTACACAAAAAATGATACCTTAATTTTCAAAAATTTTTTTTCATAAATTAATATGTTTTTTCCATTAACAATTATACTTTTCCTATATGTACACAAGTAAGAGTAAATTTGTCAGATTATTTGATGTTTTAAGCGAAGACAAATCTCATTTAATAAACCATCATAGAAGTTTGGGTTTGTTTGTTTTTTTGATTTTGTAAAAATTATTTTCGATTTCTGTTTCTTCCCCAAACCACTTTCTTTCTTTTTTAAATACTATAGACAGTTACTAAACACATCAAATAATCTGATAAATTTCCTCTCACTTGTGCACATTTGGGGAAAGTATAATCGTTAATGAAAAAATCTCATTAATTTATGAAAAAAAAATTTTGAAAACTAAAAGTAGTTTCAAATACTTATAATGACTGTGAAGAGTGTCTCGTTTAGACACTCTTTAGATTCTCTTTGAATTGGAATTCACAAATTTATTCACTTCAAAATTCTCTCTTTAACAGAGTAATGTTTTTTTTATAACAATTAACCCTTAAAATAAATCGAAAACTTTAAAAAAAAAGACCGCATTTTTTTACACTTGTGTAGTTATTATTGGAAAATTTATTTACTGACTTCAAAATTGTCAGAATCAATTTAAGAATTTATTCAAAGTGAATACACCTATCCAATAAAAAAGAACAACTTTTGGTTGATTATTGACAAATATCAGTAAATTTCGTTTTAAAAAATCATTAATTTTATCTAAAAAATTTTTTAATAATAAAGCTATTTTAAAGAGGAAATTTCCATTTTTAATTACTTTTAGTTCCATTTACAAGATAAAAACCCCGAAAAAAATTTAAGGAACAAAAAAAATCTCAAATTTAGGCACAAGATTTGGATTCTAGGTACATAAACTGAGTAAAAAAAATCCAAAAAAATAAAGTTTAATTTGAAATTTTTTTTGTACCTTAAATTTCATTGAGACTTTGTGCCTTAAAAGTGGTACTGGATGTGACTAGTGAAGATCTTGTTTTTTTTTCTTCATTTTATTCTATGTAAATACGATATCGAAAAATTGAAATACAAAATTTTTCATTTATTATTATTAAAATGAAAATAGCCAAAACAATCTTTCTATTTGTAAAGAACTAATATCACTTACTTTGAAGAATTTTGGATATTTTTCCAACATTTTTTTCATTGTATTTTCAATAACCTGCAACAATATGTTCTCACCATAACTATGCATATATTCGAAGTTTTAATGATATTCCTTTTAATTCAAGATAATGTTTCAAAAAACGCAATTAATATTAACAAAGCGAGATATTTTATAAAATTGCTACATTGAAAAATCTTGATATTACAGAAATATCGGTATGAAATAAAATCTCAATAATTGTATAAAAAATCATGATAAATCCCAAAATATTATCATAAAAAATTAATCGCGATATAATAGTTGATGAATTTTATGATAATTCATCAATATTTTGTAAAAAAAATAAATTTATGTGATCAAAAAATAGATTATGAAAAAAAAAAGTTATTCTTTTAAAAAACAACAAAAAAGATACTTGATTCAATCAAGGATTAGATCAAAGAGTTTTAGAGTATTTTCGTTTAATTTGGTTTACAAACTAATCGATTCCTTTAGATCAACAACAATAATAAAAAAGATAAATGAATAGTTTCTCATCCAATCATGGTGTTGTAAATTGTGTTGAATAAAAGAGCTTCTAAAACAACCAACCCTTCATCTCGTGTTCTTTAAAGAATCTACGTTCCCGGGTGAAAACATTTTTAATATTCTATGAAAGCTGAAAGAAGTTGGATAGCTTTTCAAAAGCTTACACAACAACCTAGCCACATTATCACCAATTATTAAGATTTTTTGTACAATTTTTTTCTTCTTTTTCTTCTTATCCTTCTTCTTTGAGCATCTTTGTATTGGGCAGAAGACACAATTAGAGTTTAAATTTTTTATTTTTTTTAATCTATAATCCTAATAAAACTGAAAATTTCTTTACTTTTTGATTATTTAACTCATGATAGCAATAATCCCATTTTGAAAAAAACCAATCTAATATAGATTCAATATTTTTCACAAATGGATTATCATTTGTTGGATCATTCGTATCAAAGGAGATTTTTACTTTTGTAAAATAAAATAAGAAAAGAAAATTTCTTTTCTTTTTCATTTTTGAATTCTGTACTTTTTGAAATCCAATCTCTATATGCCCCCCCCTCCTCTTCCCTACTTTCCCACCCAAACACCTTCTATATATAAACGCTTAAAATACATTTATAATAACCAAAGAACATTCCATTACAAGTCTATCTCTCTGTTTGAATATATATATATATATATATCATAGATATGACGATTTTTTTGATTTTATTAAACACGTTTTACATACGTTAGCAACGCGTAAAATTCGTTTGCCTGATATATATATATATATATATATATATAATCAAAACACAAAAAAATTAGGTGAACTGATTTAATTCGGAATTGGTAAAACAGTTAAATTTTTACCACTTTTCTTCCTAAACTAGTAATTTTTTTAAAAAAAAATTAATTATTTTTCTCAGTGTTTAAAGAGTTTATAATTTTCAAGAGTTTTAAACGGAAAACCCACTTTGTACTGTTTTGGGGTTTTCAAAATAAACTAAAATTCAAAATTTTCCACTTAGTTAAAACTGTCCAAACAATCACAATAATACAATTTCATTAAAATATGGAAATAATTTTGATTTTGATAAAATATGAAAATCATTTTTTCATCTTTTTAGTTGGTTATTTTCCTTTCGTTTTTTGAATTAGGTAATTTATTTCGTTCAATTGAAATATTTTTTTAAGAATTGATATTAGATTAAAGTTGGGTTGTTCAAAATAGAAGAAATCAAATAAAATTAGTTGAGGATCTCTAACCTTTTGATCGATCAATATTCCTAAAAGAATTGCAACAAAATTTAGCAAATGGATTTTTTTGTTTTGCTTTCTCCAAAATTTTTAACACAACGATGATTTATTATTATTTATAATTATTTATTTTTTGTTTTGCGAGTATTGTAATTTATAAACAATTGTTAACAGTTTTATTAGTAAATGGTTCAAATTTGGTATTTCCTCTCGGATTGATTATATAAGATTTTTTTTTTTTCAAAAATTGAATTTTGGTGTGTTAAAAAATTTTAAATTGAGTGTTAGAAAATCAAACCATTTTCATGATTTTAAATGCAAAAACCCCCATTTTACTCGGAAATCGTGAATCTCCATTGTTTTCCAAGGCTTTTAAGGCAATTACTTCCTACCTATATATATATATTTGTAAAGTTTTTTCGTTTGCATTTTTTCACATCCCATAAACAAAAAGTCTGATTTCAAAAGAATTCTAGAACTTTTTCAAAAAATAAAAAATAAAACAACAAATGAAACTAAAAAAACATGTTAAACATTTGAAAAAACGAGATTTTATAAGTCATTCATGATTTTAAAACGAAAAGTTGTACTACCCGCGATATATATATATATATATATATATATATATATATATATACCATAAAAGATTATCATTTAAAATATTATAAGATAATTTTTTTATTATCAAATTTTTGTAAATAAACATTTCGAATAATTTAAAAGAATTTTTTTTTTTAATATCTATATTTTTTATCAAAATCCTATTTTTATAGAAATTCTAACAAGAGACCAATTAATGATATTAACTGGATTTTCAAAACAAAGAGTTTGTACTGTATTATCTATCTATCAAGGCGTATCGATTATTGAAGAAGATACAAAAACAAATTTATTAAAATTAAATCCAATACAAGCAAAGCTTCTTCCAGATCTTAGAAAATATTTGAAACAGGTTGTAAAAATCCGAAAAATTAAACATATGTTAGCAAAATATACAATTTATTTAACTTTAAAATATAAAAAGCATGGTATAGGAATTTTAACCCAAACAAACATGGTTGATGAAAATTTTTCACAAATTATTTCATTAATTCTTTCAAAAATAAAATCTAATTTATCAATTACAGATCCCATTGAAAATAAAGAACAAGATTTGGATAAAATCAAATTTATCAAATCAGATCTTTCAACAATTCTTGAAAGCAATAAAAAAATGAAAAAATCATTATTTGAAATGTATATAAAAGATTGCAAGATGAAGAATCAAAATATTTCAAATAAAAAAGACAATATTATAAAAGCGGAATTAATAACAGAGAAAAGCACGCCATTTAAAAAACAGGATAAAAACGATAACATTTTGACACCCTTGGATCAAATCCATTCACCAAAAGAAAATTTCCAACAAACAAATGTAAAAATAAAAAACAAAAAAAAGCATTTGACAAACAAACTGTTAAATTCAAAAAATATGGTTCAAAATATCAGAAATCCTGTTATCATCCCTTTAGAAACAAATACCCAAACTAAATTGAAATCGAAACAAAGACAAAAAAAGAAAATTAAAAAAGTTAAAGTCAATATTAAAAAACAAGATGAAACAAACAAAAAAGAAAAATTTAATAAAAGTTTACTTCACCAAAATAATAAAAATATAAATATGAAAAAGAATAATAGGACTAATAGCACCGATAGTAACGTCGATGATGATAACACTACGCGCTTTACCACCACTAACAATAATAATTCGAAGGATGATAATTTTACTAATAAAAGCAGTAATAGTGGTATGAAGACTGATATGGATATTGAATATAATTTGGATTACAAAAATCAACAAGCAAACACTGTTAAAAAGGTTAAAGATCAAAACGCAAATAATAATCTCTTGGAAAATCAAAATGATCAAGGGCAACAACAACAACAGCAGCAGCAGCATCAGCAGCAACAACAACAGCAGCAAAATTTTGTTTCCCGGAATTATATATCTGTACCATTCAATCCAAAATTTCAGCAACATCCTCAATTTATGTTAAAAACCGATTTTAACCCAAATAATAAAATGAATAATAACCAGAATTTATATTTATCATCGATAAACAACCCAAATAATTTCTCTCCATTTCTCCCAAAATATAACATGCTTCCAAAGATAAAGCTTTCGACTTCTTTGACACCCAATACAAACTCACTACAACCGTCTTCTCCTACATTACCAATCACCCCCAATATCACTAGCATTTTCACCCCACCATTTTCTACAATCATGAAATTTCCTGCCACTAATACCCCCCCGAATAACCATCTTATCAAGAATAATAAGGAAAAAGAAAAAGAACAAAAAAAAACAGATTTAAATACATCTCTTCAAAAGCCACTCTCTGAGCAGTCCAAAATATCACCAAAGGTGAACCAACAGACACAATCTCTTTTAGATAATACGTCAAGACATTTAATGAAATCGGAATTAAGAAACAACCAACAGCCAGCAACAAAAAACTTACCTCAGTTAAATAATGGAATGTCTCCAAATTCTTTAAGCCCTTTTAACCGATATTCAATGAGATACCCAAATTATTTAGATCCATCCTCTCCATATATTTTGTCACCCTTTTTATGCAATTATAATTCCCCACTTCAATACCCCTCTCCAATTGGATTGAAAAATTCTCCTTCAATAAGCCCATATTTGTCATTAAATATGCCATCAACACCCTCATCTAAATTTCAACACCCATTTTCTGGTCTCCAATCGTTGTCGTTATCAAAATACAACGTATCCGAACCCCAAAAAAAAATTGAAAAATCAACAAAAGAGAATTATGAAACGAGCTTTAATAAAAAATAATGAAACAATTATTTCCAATTATAACGAAAAATCTAGGATTAAATTTTTTAAAAACAAATTATCTTATCAAACCCTCTCAAAGTTGTTGTCCATTTTTTGATGATCTCTTAACTTTATCAATATATTTGTTTTTTTTTTTTTTTTTTTTTTTTTTTGGGAGGGGAATCATTAATAATACCAATTTATGAAAATAAAATCTAAAGTGTTTTTTGATTTTTTATTTATTTGTTTTCTTTTTAATTCATATATTTTCTGTTGAAATGCTGAGATATATTGTATTTATAAACAATTGCATTCACATGAATTAAATGGGGTTAAAAAATAATACCCTAGATAAAAGTCATTTTATAGACTACATGACAAGATGATCAGCAAAAAGTTAAAATAAATTAATTTATTGAAATAAAAAAATTAATTTTAAAAAAAAATTTAATCAATTCAGAACTCAAATAATAGGATTTTAGGAACTTGTTGTATATCAATTTCCCACCCCTTAATTTATTTTTTTTTTGAAAGTTAATTAAAAAAAATTATATTTTGTGATCTTTTGATTTTTTTTACAATTCGTTTTACTATTCAACTAAATGGTTGCAATTTTTTGGTTTTTCCAATTTAAGTTCAATTCTCAACTGATCAAAACCAGACTGACGAAGTTGAAGATTTATTTTAGTTGGGGATTTGAATGAGAAATTCCTTCAAAAAAAAAAAAAAATGTTAAAAAGTTGTGATTAAAACTCATTTAAAATATTTTTGGTTCTTTTTTTTTTTAACTCATATTTAACTTGTTTTTGAAATGATTATGGATTGAATTGTCCACACTTTCTTTTAGGATAAGAAAAAAGAAAAAGTTAAAAAACGAAAACGAAAAAATGAAAATCTAATTTCAAATCAGTAAAAATATTATAAATTACCGTTTAAGAATTTGGGAATAGGAAAATTAATTTGGATTCAATTGTTGCTTCATCAAATGTTGATGTATTGACTTCAACTACCAAAGAAAAAACTCTGAAAAATAAAATTCAATTAAAATTACTTGCTCATTTATTCAATAATTAAAATGTTCAGATTACAAAGAAAAAAAAATTAACTTTTTTTTGTTACTTTCAAGTTTTCATTTTATGTAATTTTGGTTTAATATCAATTGCATTTTTTTCTTTAGTTTTACAGAATGGACCAATAAATAAATATATATTTCTTACTTTAATGAAAAGTTATTTTAACAACCTATTACTAATTTACATATTATAAATGGGAAAAATCTCATTTACATTTCGATGAAATCCAAGAAGAATTATATCAAATAACTCTTCAATTAAGAGTTTTATTAACTATTTAAAATTTATTGTTTTTTTCTTACAAAATTTTGATATTCTTTAAATATTATGATAATTGATACTGGATTTAATATAAAATATTTTAAAAGAATATCAAAAAAATTGATTTTGTCCAAAGGAGTGGTTAGAAACAAATTTTTAAAATAAATAATAAGGATCTCAAAAACACTGATAATATTTAGAATAAAAAATATTCTTACTGCAAATCTCCGAATAGTTAATTATAATTTAAAACCCTTCTTTGCTTTTTTTTTTTTTCAATCTTTTCTTGAGTGATTATAATTTTGACGATAAATGTCTATAATATAAAAATTAACTATTTTAATAAAATAAATACTTTTAAAAATCTTAATTCAACCTTCCACAAATTAATTACTTATCAAAATATTATTAAAGTAGATATATACAGCTGTTCCAAGGCTACAGTGAATTTTTAAAAATCTATATCAGCATCAAAATTTGATTCATATAAAAATTCATGGTAGCCTTGGAAAGACTGTACTAGACTAAACTAGAAAAAAATAATCTTTTGGGATTGTATGAAATTTTATATTAATTTAAATATTAATAAAACATCATTTAAGTTACCAATATATAATTTTGAAAAATTCACTTGGATTAGTGTTTATAATTGTTAATTTTTTTTTTTGATTTAACAATACAAATGATATTCAAATTTTTTTATTAGAATATTTTATTTATATTTTTTTATTTATGGTTTTATTTTGATAAAATTTTCTTTAATTACTGATTTCTCTCAATAAAATAATAAAAAAAATCACTTTTTTTAATTTTTAAAAGATCAGGTTTTTATGTATTGATAATAATTAAAAAGTGAAGTATTAACAAGATTGAATAATTACTTGTTATTGATAACAAAAGAATATTTTTTGTTTTTTTCAATTTATATTTTAGGTTAATAAAAATTTTTGAAATATAGTTTATATATAAAATATTATGCTGAATTAACGCAATTGAAACTTGATAAAAAAAATTAGAAATTAGAATAAATAGTAAAATTCTTAAATTTTTATAAAAAAATCTATTCATTTTAGTTTTTTAAGTTTATGTATTTTTTGAAATTTGATTATTGAACCAAAAATATAAAAAATAAAAGTTTGTCAAAATTAATTATTATTTATTTTTAATTTTAGAAATAATAAAGATTATAAAAAAAAAAAAACTTTGTAAGATTGATTTTGATAGTAATTATATAATGACGCTGTAATTAAATTATAATAAAGAGAAAAGAATAAAAAATTAAAAAAAGAAAAACCAAAAAAATAGGATAATTGAAAAATATTTAAAAAAAAAAAATATTAAAAACGATAATCTAAATTTGTCAATTAATTTAAATTTTTTCAATATAATTTCCTGGGAAACTCCCTTCTGTACCATCACCACCTTCTATATAACCAACGTACCATCCTTTAAAAGGAAACGGAAAAGGAAAAAAATAGATTTTTTTAAAAAAGTAGAAAAAAAATTTTTTAAAATGTTACAAATAAAAGTTTGAATTTTCTTTTCAGTAAAAAAAAAAAATATGTATGAAAATTTTTACCATCATCGAGATCTGTAATTATAATTATTTGATCTTCTTTGATCGAAAGCTCTCCATTTCCTTCAGCTTCATAATCATAAATTGCACGAGCTTTATCCCCAACTTGGATTTCTGGTTCTTCTACATTACCTGATTCTGATACAAAATTCATTGGAAACAATCCCTTTTTGCCATCTAATTCTCCTTCCCACCAGCCACTAGTGTGTTTTTTCTTATTATTATGATTATTATTATTTTATTGTTATTATATTTTAATATTAATAAAATAAAAGTATATATGTATATATATATATATATATATATTATTAAAAAATTACATTCAAAATAATTTTAAAAAAAATTATAAACAAAAAAAATGTTGATGTATGTAATAATAGATATATGCGATAGACGCACTGTATTTTTTTTTTTTTAATTTGAATTTAAAGTTGCAAAAAGTAACAAAGACTGGGTGTAGTGTCTCTTTATATATATTTGTATACCCACTCAAACACTATTTAAGATTTTGATTTTAAAATATCTTTGGGTTGATAAATAAATTATGTTTATTTTTTTTAGATCAAAAGAACTCAAAATAGTTGGATTAATACTCCATTTAAAGGTTTGTATTAAAAATTTCTTTTTATTTTATTTTTTTTTATTGAGGAAGTGTATTTTACACTCTAAATGTCCTTATAATTAAATTTCCTTTCAGGGATTTACGGGCTTTGAATCATAGATTTCAAGATTATTAATTAAGAAAATAGTTTTGAACTATTATAGTTTTAATATTATTTCATTAAATGCTAATTCTTTTAATTTGTTATGAAATATTAATCTATCTTTTTCATAAGAAGGACATACCCATAAAAAAGTGATCAATATTTTCAATTATTTCCTTTTGCTTATATTTTAAACATAAAGAACAAAATTTATTTGCTTTTTTTATTTATTACATAATAATATCTATTTAAGCAGTTAGTAAACTTCCTAAATTTTAAAATTATTGAACTTGAAGGATAACTTAAATATTTTTGGGTTGCAATTAAAGATTTTTGGTTTTTAATTATATTAAGATATTCTTGTGAAGTGTTCTAGGTTTTTTTTAATTTTAGAAATAAACCGAAAATTTCTTAAATTTTCTTTTTATTTCTCAAATTAAAAAAAACCTAACGACATTCCAACTGGTAGAATTTAGCAACTCATTATAATAGTAATTATAAATTTCTTTTTTAAGAAGCCTTAAATTCTTCGAATTCGAATTGATTTTATTGTTGATTTTTTGATTGAATTTTATTGGTTTTTCAAGATAAGGCTGAGATAAGTTTTTTTAATTTATTTTTGAATTTAAATTTCAATTTATTTACTGAAATTACCAAATTTTCGAATTTAAATTCCGTTTATATATAAGAACTGGTGAAAATTCCCTCTTCTTAATTAAGATCGGAGAGAAAAGATTAAATTTTTTATTTTGTTTACTTCATTTTTTTTAAAATTCTCTTTTTCATCTTTAAAATGCAATTTTTTCCAACAATAAAAAAGTATCACCAGCCAAATCTTAATCAAGACATTTGTTCTCATAAAATACCAGTACAATACTTTTTCATTTACCAACACTAGTCAACAATTTTTTTCAAAATATTAGTAAAAGAGAGAGAGAGCATTTTGAGTTCCACTCTCACTACAAACCAATGAAAAATACACAACAAAAATTTAATTTTACTTTAAAAAACATAGTTTTTTTTTTTTTTTATTGGAATTTAAGGGAGAAGTTTTTTATTCCTCTTATTTGCGTTTAGGTTTTTTTTAATTTCTAGAAATAAACTCAAAATTTAATAAAATTTTGGTTTATTTCAAAAATTAAAAAAAAATAGTTGTTAGATTTTCCAGAATTTAAAAGAATTGAGTGAAATCTTTGATTTTTCCTTATTCTTTTAAATTCTGGAAAACCTAGGCACTCTACGGCACTTGAAAGTACTCTACATACTTGAATGCACTTGAAGACACTTCCCCTTATTCCTAAACTTGCGTTTAGAAATTTTTTAAAAGATTCAAACATATTTTTATTATCCACAATGACTAATAAAGATACTGAATCTTGTTTATTAATAATATTAAAAATTATTATTATTTTTTTTTAATTTGAAAATCAAGAAAAAACACAGTTTTTTTGTACTCTATTGTATCGATCTTCATGAATTATAATTTAATTTGCAGTAATCACTTTCTTTCATCAAAATTTCCAAATGTTTTTTTTTTGCATTATTGAAACACGTTAAAGAAAAGATGTAAAATAAGGCTTTTTTATTTTTAATTGGAATAATTTAATCTGATTTTTTTTTTATATTTTTATAACTTTTTTATTTTTCCTTTTTTGTTTCTGCAATATTAAAACAAAAAAAAAAAATTTCTTGTTAGTAGAAGTGAAATGCAGGTTGTTAAAATTCAAGTTCAAGTATTTTTCGAAAAGGTGTTTCTTGACTTACAAAAAAAAAAAAAAAATATTTTATTGCTGATATTCTCGTCTACAAATTTTAAAGATCACAAGTGTCAAAAAATTCTGATCGACTAAGAAAAACCCAGAATTGAAAATTAGTTCAGTGAGATCAATTTTTTTTTACATTTTTCTCTCTGAAAAATAAAACTATTAAATTCATTTTATTTCTTACATTATAAAAATTTTTTACCTTGTTTATTCCATTTTAATAATGGTTATTACACAATATCAGGTCTTTGTTACCAATAAATATTAATCTAACGATTTTTTTCCTTTTTGAGATGATTCTTTAGGTTAACCAAAAAAATTGATTTATTAAACGATTGAAAAACAGTAAATTTTTTTTTAAAAATGTAGAGTTATAACTATTCAAGTTTTAAAGCCATTTAAAAATTTTACTCAGAAATTGTGTTTTTGTTTTAAGATGCAATTCGATTTTTCAAAATAAAATTTTTCTAAAAGATATTTAGGATTTGGTTAATTTTATCCCCAAAATTCAAAATCAATTTTTTTCTGACAAAAATAATTTAAATTGTTATAATTATTCTTGTGAATAAGATCAAACAATTTGTTAAAAAAATATTTTAATTTTAAAAATTATTTTGAATTTTTTTTTCATTTTTTGAAAAACCAGAAAACAACTTTTTTCAAACTTTAAAGAATAAACAAAATTTGCTTAATAGATCTAAATTACATTGATAAACTTTTGTTAAACTTCTATCAACTTTTCATTTATTTAATCACCTATACCTCAATTTGTTTTATTGGATGAGATTTGAATTGAAATATTAATAATAATAAAAAAAAATAACAAAATCAAAAATTTTCTTTTCAAAATCAAGGCTTTCCAGTATAAAGAAAAAATAGTGTTTACCATTTTCAAGAATTAACTTGTTTGTTAATAAAAATAATCGGTTACTTTTTTTCGTTTTAATATTGGAATATCTGAATTTTGGATTTCAAAAAATAGACTCAAATTAATAAATTGTTTAGATAAGGCTAATTCATTCATTTCATAAGTCAAAACACTAATTACAAAAAAATTTGTTTTTATAAAGAAGATTTCATTTTATTTTTAAAAAATACTACTCCCTTAACCAAATTTTTTTTGAAAGTTAAAAAGAATCTTAATTTTGATTGAAAATATTTTTACAAGTATGATTGCCCTTTCTCATTTTTTTTATTTCAATTTTATCAAAATCATTCTCGTAAATTGTTGTAATTTCAAATTTTGTATTTTAAAACATTTCCAATAAGAACCTGGAAATGAATAATAATTTTCACTTCCTACATCTTTATCATACGAAATAATTATTATTTTAAAAATAAAAGTCTCTATTGTTTTAATACTTTTAAATTTATTTCTATTACTTGAAGATTAGAGCATTCGTATTGAATTTTTCATCTATTTTTTAAATAATAGATTTTTGAATATACTGATAAATTCCAAAAAATTTAAAATAATTTTTTATTCAAGTTTCCATTTTTGTAAATCTTATAAATCTAACTTTTAAAATAAATCTTAAAGAATATTTTGAAGATCATCTAATTTTACTATTTTTTAAGCACTTTAACTGTTAAAAGGCTTTGTTCAAAGCAAAGGGAACAAAATTTATAAAATTAAGTAAAAGTTTTCAAGCATTTATTTGAATATATCAGTAATTTACAATTAATTTTTGAAAATTTCAAAATTCTTTCCTTTTTGTCAATTGATTTTACCTCAATTAAAGCACATTTTTAAAAAAAGTACTCAAAAAATAATTGTGATTGAAATAAAAACAAATTTCTGAAAGTTGTAATTGTTAGTATTATAAATTCAATAGAAATTTATGGTGGGGTTTTGTTGAATTTTTTCTTTATTTTCAGGTTCTTATTGTTAAGGATGAAAAAGAAAAAAAATTGAAGTTAGGTTAGTATATTGAGAGTTGTTAAAATTGTTTATTCAAAATTAAAAAAAAAAAAAAAAAATTTGAAGACTAGTAAGTACATATTTAAATACAGCAATTTTAAAAAGACGAGTACTTTTTAAATAGAAAACTAAAAAAAATCCACACTTTTTTGATATAACTGACTATAACTATTCGAATTTTATCATTAAAAAGCCAAAAGATCAAAACAAAAACATTAAAAAAAAAAAAAAAAAAATTGAAATTTGAAATGTTTACAACAACATGAATCGAATCACCAGCTGAAAAGGCAAGATCTGTTTCATCTTTCGCTTCATAATCGTATAGTGCTGTTACCATAAAATCAACAACTTCTCCATCATCATCGTCGTCATCATCGTCATTGTCGTCATCTTTTTCCTGTCCTTGTTTATAATTTTCGTTTTCTTCTTGGTTCTTTGTATTTTGTGTTTCAACATTACTCTCCACCTTATTTATTTGTGTTTGTTCTGTTTTTTGTTGATTTTTATTTTGAGAATTTTCAGTCTTCATACTTGTTTGTGTCGAAAGCTTTTTATTGGAAAAATATTTCATATTAGTGCACAAGAATTTTTAATGAAATAAAAAAACCAAGTTTGAATGGTGAATCAAAAAAAATAAACGAAAATAATTTTAAAAAAGTGTGAAAAAAAAAGTTTTCTGTGAGGAGGCATAGAAAGTAGGTGTACTGAAATTTATTTACCGCTTAACAGTGTACTTTCAAAAACTTTTTTGCCAACACTTTTTCAAAATGACTCCAACCAGGATTCGAAAGGATAAGAAAAAAAAGAAAAATAAATAAAAAAGAAAAGATCAAAAAGGTACTTTCGATGAGTTTGGCTTTGTAAAGGGAATTATAACTCCTTGTGGTGGCTTTTCTCCAGATTTGTTCTCTGTTGAATAAGAATATAAATCCTTTTCCACATCAATGTCTTGTGCACACTTTTCCATCCTGGTCGATAGCTCGGTAATTTTGGTCACATAGGAGTCTTTCAAATGGCCCGAAAGTTCTAAACAATTTTTTTTGATTAGCTCAATTCGATCTTTTTCTAATTGCTCAAAGTCTGTTAAAACCTTGGGAATTGTCTCGGAATAGTATTCTTTTTCAAAGCTGTTAAAATTGTCTGTTGCCGATTCTAGTTCGTTTTCTGCCTTATTAGAATTTTTTTGGGCTTTGTCGATTTTTTGTTTAGCCTAGAATTTTATGAGAGTGAAAAGTAGAAAGTTGTTAGCCATTAAACACAATTTAATTAGATTCGAAACAGAATGAAAAAAAAAAGAATTGAGAAGATAAGAAAAAAGAAGAAAAAAAAAAAAGGAAGAAAAGAAAAAAAAAAGAAAAGAAAAGAAAAGAAAGGAGAGAATTTTGTTAATTAAATAAATGGAACAAAGACAATTTTTATTTCAGAAACACAAATACTTTTTTAAACAAGAATAATAAGATTCTAAGACTTGGAGTTTTAATGAAGGAGCAGAAATATAGTCACACCCAAAATCGATTTTTATATTTTTTTTTAGTTTTTGTAAAAAAAGAGATCATTTTTTTTTCGTTTTGAAAGAATGTGTGAGGCATTTCGGAATTTTTTTCAAAAGGTATATTTCTTTTTAAAACATTCTTGTTCATAAAATTTGTTTTTGAAATTTTAGTGTTTCAATAGAAGAAAAAAATAAAAAGCGCAATTGTGGACAACAAATTAAGTAGTAAAAATTTTTTTTTGTTTTTTTGATTAATAAGCTGATAAAAAGGAAATAAATTTAATTACTTTTTTATCTCCTTGGTTGTTTTGTGCAACCTGAAGAGCTTTTTTACATTTTTCAGAGTGTAAAGTAGCAGATTTAAGTTTTGTTTTCAATCTCTCAAGTTCTTTTGTTTTTTTTGCATTGTTTGTGATGTATTCCTTTCTTGATGTTGAAGTTTTTTTTTTATAATCAAGCAAAGATGCTGCAATTTCAGTAACTAAGAATTGTGAGCACTCGATATTGATTCTAGCCATTCTTTCCATTTCACTTTTCACAGACTCCCAGGCAGTTCCAACAGTGCCATATTCACCTGCGCCTGCTTTGTGTGTTTGTGACAATTTGAGTAATGCATTGCCAAATGTTGATTGAAGCTTGCCACATTTGGAAATAAAGTCTGAAAGGATTTTGAGATTATGGAAATCATCAGAAATTTTTTGTTTTACTAATGGGTACTGATCCCAAAGCTCTGAGGCAAAAGACATTTTGTAAGAGAAAAATATATTTTTGGAAATATGAGGAAAAAATGTTTTCTTTATTTGTTACCTGTCAAAGATATATTTACGAAGGTTTTGAAAAAGTTAAAAGTAACAGAGTTGAGAAACTGTCTATAGTTATTCATAAAATATACTTGGAAGTAAATAGACTCCAAGAATTATTTTGCATTTTTTGATAAACTAATTCAGGATTAATCTTATTTTGTGTATAGTGTCAATTAGTTTTATGCCTCTGGTGTGAATTATTGACTTTAAATGATGATAAGTTACTAGATCCTTAATAAAATTTCTTTTTTTCAAAATTTGTCAGGCCGGAAAAAGATTTTTTATCATTCAAATGTAAATTTGTTGTGTGAAGAGGGACATTCTAAATGTTACTTCTGAGGGATAAGACAACAATTATACTCATGTGTTATACAGTTAAATGTAAGAGTACAAATATACTTTAAAATCCTAGCAGGTGGGAAAGTGAAGGAAGAGGACACTAAATTGATATTAAATTTTACTTAAAATGTTATGAAATTTTCGATAAGTTTTTGGTTGTAAAAATGTTTTTTGCTAAAATCCAGAAAATACTTAAAATTTCAGTATTTTGATATTGATTCAATACATAATCAATTAAATGGTTTTTTTTTTGTCTTTCAAAATTGTAACCAAACCCTTAGAGACAACAAAATATGGATACTCTTTATTCAATTAAATTTCATTTTTTTGTTTTTGAGAAATTATTTAAGGCCTGAACTTGAAGATTATGAGAAACAAAAACATTGATTATTTAAAACAAAAAAAATAAATTAAAATTCTTTATTTATATTCTCAGTTTTAGAAAATTCAAAATAATAGTTCAAAATCTTTTATTAAATCTTTAGGACTGTGCTTAGAATTTACCAGGACGTCTTAACATGTTTTGTTGTATATCATTGAAATATTGAATTAAAGTTCATAGGAATATTCTCCAATTTGGATTAAAAAATCTTTTCATGTGTATTTTTTAATGAAAAATTATCGAAAATTATTAAATTTCAAATTTGGTCAAATTCTCTTTTTTTTCAAAATAGACAATTCACTGAAATATATTGACTGTAGGTATTTAAAACTCCATTTACAGCTAAGTTAAGGTATTTTAGGGCAGGCTTGGGTATTTTAGGGTTACTTTTGGTGGTTTAGATGAGATAATTGTAAATTGTGTGAAGGATTTTGAAAAAAAAAATAATTAACTGACTAATTAGACCTTTTTAACTTGTTTTAAGGGGAAAAAAATTTCCATTTAACTTTTTATGTTACAATAAACTTTCGAACAAATTTTTAAAAATGTTTAGTATTTATGATTTCAAGATTTTGAATTTTCTACAATTTAAGTAATAAAATACTACTAATCACAAAATGTATTTTTGATTTTACCCCCCTCCCACAACTATAAAAAAACATTAAAAACTTTTCAATAAATAATAATAATCAAGAAAATCTTTAAAAATATAAAAAATTAAAATTTAACCAATTTTGAAATTTGACCAAATTCAAAATTTAATAATTTTCCCACAAATTTTATATATTTATCTAAATTTCTTTCAAGAACTTATTTAATATTCATTATTCCTTAATTTTAAAATTTCAAACTGGATATTTTTCTCTCTGTGCTTGATTTTTTTTATATTTTGTAGAGTTTACCACAAAAAAAATTTTAAATGAGAAAGATTAATAAAAAAAAAAAAACTATAAAAATTTTTTTAACAGAAACCCCAATAATATAGGGTATATATATATATATATATATATATATATATATATAAAAATTCTGATTGCTTTAAACCAGGTTATGGACTAATAAAAACATGGTTGCGAATGTAACATAGCAAAGTGTATTATTTTATTCACTTTTCTCTTGAGAAACCAAAGAACAATTAAATTTCAATTTTAAGGAATCGTAAATTTTTCCTTATAAGATTCTTAATTATAAATTAATAGTTGTAACAAAAACTAACCCAAATTATTATTAGGGGTAAAAATTAAAAATAGTATTTTTCAAAAATGTTAACAAACTTGATAATGTAAATGAAAGTTTTTTTGAGGGTTTATTCTGTATTCTCCACAAAAAAATATTTTCAAATTTTTGGATCAGAAACATTTTTTCTAATTTTGGACATTTTTATTTTGCTTGTTCAATTTTTTTTTTTACTTTTTTTGAAAAAATATTCTTTTTTCTTTTTCTTTTTTTTTTCTTTTTCAGAGTTTTGTTTTTCTTTTGTTTTTCTTTTTTCTTTCTTTTGTTTTTGTTTTTCTTTTTCATTTTCTTTTTCTTATTTTTTTTAGAAATTTTTTTTTGCAAAAGATCAAGTAGAAAAAAAAAAGATCTTTAAAAAGACAAATAATCACTCAGTAAATTGAGGCTATGTAATGTCTTTTAAAATGAATTTAATTATATCAAAAATACTTTTTGTAAACTGTTTTTCAGTGAAATTCCAGTAATGAAAAAATAGTTAATGCTCATTTCAAAAATTGTTTTTCACTTTTTTTTAGTTTTTGGTTTCATTTTTTTTTTTAATTTTTAAAATATGAAGTTTTTATATGTTTAGAATGATTTAAAAGTGGATTGTAAACGGGATTTAATTATTAGTTGTTCTTGAATACTAAAGGATATATTTTTTTTTTTCAATTTATTATTTCGGATGAGTAACAATTTTTGAAATGGTGTTTAGTTTCCAATAAAAAACTTTGAAAAAATCAAGTCTTAAAAAAATAGTTGTAGTTTTGTAAAACACTAGTAACATACTATTATAGAATTTAATCAGGAAAAATTTCAGATTCCTTAAAAATTGAAATTTCATTGTTCTTTGGTTTCTACCGAGAAAAGTGAACAAAACCATTCTGTTTTAGATAAAGTGTATCCCCATACAGTTGTTATATTTTATATAATCCTTAAATAGTATTCAATCACGCATGTTCCACAATTAAAATTTATTTGTTAATTGATCTGGATTTATTGTTAGTAGACACTCCTGTAAAAAGTGTTCTGCAACCTTAAAAATGATAAAATAAATATATACTAAAATAAAACCAACAGAGATGAATTTTACCAAATTAATCAACCAAATGCTAACAAAAGACTCTCAAAGGTAGAATTATTCAATGAAATAAGTTTACAACAAGAATAGTCTAATCCATATAAATAATTTCAAAACTTTTTCGAACTTTCAGACTGACAGTCTGCAAGATTTCAATTCAGATATTCTTTCATTTTTTTTCAAAAAACAAAAGACTTGATACAATCTTTTATAAGCCAAAAAAGGTTAAAAAAAAATAATTAACAAAAGATTACACATTGAATTTTTATTGAAATTTTGGAAATTTAAACAAAAGAAAAATATTTGTTATCTTTCAAAAACCTGTAACTCGTATTATGAAAAATCAAAAGTGGAAAGTTATATAAATATCAATTTTTTAAAAGTTTGAATTGGATCAACTTTTATATTGAAAGTTATCGAATTTATATCTTCTAATTTCTTTCAAAATTTGAGCAATTTCTAAAAAATCAAAAGTGTCCTAAAGTAAAAAAAGTTACCATAATTATTCGACGATTTTTTTTGTGTTTATCTAAAGTTTTATCTCATTTGACTGAACTTGATTTTTTAGGAAATTCTTTAAAAATATAATTTTTAGATAAAATTGTATATTTGATTTTATATTCCAAAAGACTATTATTATTATAAAAATAAAAATGCCAGGATCTGACAGTTCTGAAAAAAATATTAATGGAAATAGTTTTATAGTAAAAATAATCACATTTAGCAATAACAAAAAATTCCAATAATTGTTATTCTTAGATATCTGAAATAATTCTTTTTTATTATACAAAGTTAATTTCATCTCAATAGAAATCGTTTTGAGTCTTTTATTTAACTACTAATAAATTAAAATAAATATTTGAAAATTTTTCGTTCAAGTTCCATATTTTGATTTTTTTTACACATGCTTTGTTAAGCATTTTATTGGTTTCAATGTTAAATAACTTGGTAAAATTGGTTGTGATTCAAAACTTTCTTTCTATTGAGTTGTTTTCAAAGTTAAGATGAGAAAGAAAAATGGGAAATAGAACCAAAAAATTATACCAAATTTATTTGAATTTATCAGTAAAATTTGATTTTTAAATTTATTTCACAAATTAAAAGTTTTTATGAAAATCAAAAGTAATTTCTAACAAGTAAAAAAATCCAAAGATAACTAAAATTTCAAAGAGAGACAAGGAAAAGAATCTCCAAAACTCATACCAAGAACAACAGCTGTAATAATACACCTCTTTAAGTATTGCTTTAGTTTTACAATATGTCCAAAGATGAGAGAAATTATTCCAAAAAGAAATACCACTAAAAATTATATCTTGAGAGAATAACTTTGTTTGACTTAAAAAAAAGTCCCTACGTTTACTGATCAATTCATTAAATACAAGAAACTCACCCAAACATTCTTTTATTAACAAAAATAACAAACTGTTTCCAAACAGAGGACAAGTGAATCAAAAATTTTAATCGAGGACAATTCATTTTTTTCATTTTATTCTTTAGATTTTTTACAAATGGGTATCGATATCAAAAACAAACACAAACGAAAAGTTGTAAGAAAAAACACCAAAGGAACTGACAACTATCTTGCTTTATTAATTAAACTCTACAGATTCTTAGCAAGAAGAACAAACTCCAAATTCAACAAAAGAATTTTAAAAAGACTTTGTCTTTCCAAAACAAACAGACCACCAGTTTCAGTTTCAAGAATTGCCAGAAAAATGAAAATGGTCAAAGGAGAAGGAATGATCGTTGTAGTTGTTGGAACAGTCACAAACGATGAAAGATTCTTTGTAGTACCAAAAATGTCCATCTGTGCTCTTAAATTTACAAAAACTGCTCGTGCAAGAATTACCAAAGCTGGAGGTAAATTTTTAAATTCAAACAAAAAAAAGACAAGACTTTTTTTTCTTTTTTTGATTTTGCTTTCTTTTTTTTTTTTTTTTTTTTTTTTTTTGACTTTTTTTATTAATTTGTTGGTCTTCTTTTGGGTTTCAAATTCTTAATTTCCTTTTTCTTTTTAAAACAACAAATTTCCATTCTAAACTTTTCAAACTTGACAATCAAAATAAATAAAAAAGGTGAATGCTTAACCTTTGATCAATTAGCACTCCTTAGGCCAAAAGGATCCAACACTGTACTCTTAAGAGGAAGAGTTAAATCAAGAGAAGCTGTCAAACACTTTGGTGCAACTGGTATTCCAGGAAGCCATGCTAAGCCACATGTCAGAAGCAAAGGAAGAAAATTTGAAAAAGCAAGAGGAAGAAGAAAATCTAAAGCTTTCAAAGTCTAAACAACGCCTTGACTTTATTTTTGTCTATGTTTCAACTAATTGTAGTAAATTTAATTTCTTTGCTCTTAGTTGGCGATTTGAATTTACATCGAAAAATTTTTCATTTTTTTTTCTTTTTTTTTTCAATTTCAAGCTGACACAATCCTTATTATAGACTAAATGAAATAAAATTGATTCAGCAATGCTCAACCTCAAAATAAAAACAATTTTTATTTCAATTAGTTACTTTTTTTAATCTGTTTACAGTTTTGAAAGAAATTGTATTTTTTGTTTTTTCGCTTTAGGTTTCCACTGTCTGTTTACCTTTTCATTAAAAAATCAAAATTAACCAGAAAATTGAAACTTAGTAATTGTGCTGAAATAAGTTTTGGTTTGATGGTAGCAAGATAAAGTATATCTGAAAAATAAATTTTTTTAATTATCGAAAATTCAATTTTATTAATTAAATGATATTACACATATGCAAAAAGTGACGTCTTAATATTACAAGTTTTTATAAAAATAACAAATTTAGTAAAAAACAGGTAATATTATGAAATAACTTTTTGCACATATTAGAACGATTTGATTGTTTTTAATTTTTGATCAAAAATTTTGTCTAAAAATAAATTACGATTTAAGGGTCTAGTTACTTACCATGAATTTGCTCCCTACTCAAGGGGTAGCTGGCACAAAGAAACTATTTTCCAAAAGCACTTCTTTTAATTAAAAAAAATTCAAATAACAACAAAAAAAATTTTTTGGATCCTCATAGACAAAAATTCAATAAATAAAAAAAATTCAAAGTCCAAAAAATCAAAAATTGAAATTAATAAACAAAAGCTTTAATAATTTCATGTTGAAGGAAGTAAGTACATTTTACCATTTTAAAAATTTTAATTGTGTGGACATTACTGAAAAAATTGTTTTCATGTGTGCCACCAGATATTGAAACTTTGAAACCAAAACGCCATTCACTGCTTTATTTGTAAAAAGAAAGCAAAATCAAAGGTAATTCAGAGTTGAATCTTTTATTTTTATGATTTTTTGAAATTTTTTTGAGATTCAATTTTTGGTTTTTATTAAATTAGGTTTTGGATCGAGAAATGTGCTTATACGAATGAGTGAAATTAATTAAATAGTAAAACAAAAAAATAGACCTGAAAGGGTGTTCTTTGAATCAAATATTTTCTTTTAAAAGGCCAAAAACGAAAGATCACCTTTCCAAATAAATTTTTTGTAATCAAATATGAAAAAAAAAAAAAAATGATAAAGTACTTTTTTCGAAATTTTTTTTCGTTTTTTTCTTAATTTGTATGAATACAAACTATTTTTATAGTCTTGTATTTCTCACCCTACTATTATTTATTATTATTTTTTAAAAATCATTTTTTTTTAAATAAGTTTTCAAAATTCTAATTGCCAGATATTGTAGTTTTTGAACAATAATCTTCTGATATCTTTTCGGGTTGAAAATTTTTCAACTATTTTTTTGTTTTCAAGAGTTCAGACTCCGTTATTTTATTTTTTCAAATATTATTTAATATTTTGGTTTTGTTTGATAAAAATATTTGAAATTACAATAAATATTACAAATAAACCAATTTATTTGTTATTCCTAAACGATTAATGGGAAGCTATTTCCAAAAAAGTTGTAGCAAATTCATTTTACCATTTTATTAATAAATTAAATCATCATAAAACTAAACCCTATTCCAAACTTTTCTACAGCTCCAAAATCAAAAAAAGACAAAAAAACAGTATTTATAATATTTTGCCAAACGTGATATAAAACACATTTAAGCCAATTTATATCAATGTTTTTATAAGTAATCCTTTTCATCCAAATAAAAAAAATATATAAAAAGAATAAAAAAAATCAGTGTGTCCAAAATAATGAAGCAAGTGTTACAAAAAATTTATGGGTAGATTTGTTAAAATTTCAGCATCGATTATTGATCGATCAAATAATAAGATAGGATAGACCAATTATGTGATTTTCTAATTTTAACAAACTCAATAATAACTTTCTATCGATCATTCGAAAAAATTTTTTCAGATCTAAAGAAACAGATTAATTAACTGGAAAAAAGGAAATGAAAACAAAGTAAAAAAGACAAAAAATGAAATAATTTGGAAAATCATAATTATTTCCAAATTGAATGAAAAGTGTAGTATTATTATTCTTTCAACTGTTTAAATTGTTTCCAAAATTTTGCAAATTTAGTCGATACAAAATCATTAAATAACCATTTATTGGTTCTTGGAAATAATTCAATTTATTCTTTAGTATTTTATTACATAAATAAAATTTATTAAATTGTCTGATCTTGATTTTATCTGATATTTTTTTAGGCGTGGAAATTGCTATATATTATTTTCTTTTTGATCCAAAAAATCTTTTTCCTAACTTCTCCAATCTCATCAACATTTTCAATATTAGGAAAAGCTTATAACTGTATTTTGATTCTTTAAAAAATCATTTGTGCCCTTGTCATATTTCCAGTTTTTAAATAAATTGATTGTGAATTTTTTTTTTCATTTTTTATAAATATTTCAACCAACATATTTTGAAATACATACCATACCCATTGATTTGATAAGTATTAATATTAAACTCTAAAATTGGTATTGCACATTTACAAATAAATCTACTAACAAAAATGATTTTTTATGAAATTTAAAAAAAAATGAAAATGCCACACTTTTTCGGAAATACCTTCAATAACAATTTTGGATATTTAAATAATAAACTCAATTCCAAAAATTGGGGCACACCTTCAAAATCAATTTAATTCCAAGAAAAGTGATATTTGACGCTTAAATAGAAACATTAAATATTAACAATCAATGTAAATAATTTTAAAGTTAATTATTTATCATTTTTTTTCATTGTTTTTTGATTTTTGATTTTCAATAATTTTTTTGATTTTTTTTGTATTCTTTTTTTTTCAAATAAAAAAAAAAAATTTTTTTTTTTTCAAAACTTTTCGAAAATCTCAAAATCACTTTAAAATGAAATTTAAAAGTTTTCATTCTGATCACAAAAAAATTTTTTTTTTCTCTCAAAAAGAAAAAAGATTCTTTTTTTATCGAGAAAAATTTTTTTTGAAAAAAAATCATGATATGGTGTGCTAGGACACATGGCCTACAAACAGACCTTATTATTATTAATGGAAGTGTGAATACTGAATGTATTATTAATGATATTATCAAAAAAATCAAAGGAAATTCAACTCGCTAATTCAGAATATAGTGAGTTGAAATGGATTTTCCAAAAGGATGGAGCTTGTCCACATACCTCAAAAAAAAAACTCAAACTTACTTAAATCAGGGATGTAATGTTCTGGACCCTTGATCCCCAATTCCACAAATTTAAATCCAATTGGGAATTTATGGATACTAAACTGAAAAATTGTAACCAATAAACGAAGAAGAATTTTTAAAATTTTCACTAATGTATGAAATACTTTAAGTTGGGAAACCTAAGATAATTAGTAAACTCTATATTTAAAAGGATAGATTTAGTTATCAAAAGACAAGCTGAATCTATTAATAGTTTTTATTAATTTTTCTTTCAATAAAAATGGATTTTTTGGTAACCGTGTTCCAAAAATAGGGGCACACTTTTTTTTATTTTTTCTTTTTTATTTTTCGAATTGAATTTTAAATTTACTATAAAATATATAAATAGTATTGTTTAAATATTTTCGGGTCTTTTATTATTTTAATGTTCAAGTATCATGTATTTTGTAGTATATTTTTATTAATGTAATTTTTTTTTGTATCCCATTTTTTGGAATCGAGTTTATTAGAATTAAGTTTAATAAAGATATTTTAAAATAAATTTACTACTGCTTTTTTGAAAAGAGCTTAATTATTAAATATAAATTAAAAAATGATGTTAATAAAAAAATAAATAATTAACAATTGAAAAATTCAAATATATTTATAAAAACAGTTTAATTATTTTTCAATATTCCAACCCAACCAAAGCAAAGTATTTTTGATTGATAAAAATTCACAAAATAGTGATGAGATCATTTAATAAAAACTGAAAAATAAAGAGAAAGAAAAAAATGAGGGAAAAAAAAACAAAAGAGAAAGAAAAAAAAAAAAAAAAAAGGAAAAGAAAATAAAAAAATGAGATCAACAATAAAAAAAATTAAAGGTAATAAATAATGAGGATTGTTGCTATCTAATGAAATATATATTGAATCAATATTCTGGCTTATTCATTCATGTATTTGAAAAAAAAATTTAAGAGTGAATTTTTAGCAAAAATGATCATATATATAATATATATTTCCTTCTTGTTTTTATTTTATTTTATTTTATTTATTTATGGATGTTATTATAACATAGTTTACATCGATCTATATAATTACAAATTGAATATGGATATATATATATATATATATATATTTAATTTTTAATATTCATCTGGATTTATATTTACTCCTTTGATAAGTAATTGCTTTAATAACTCGCGGTATTTTGTTAATTCTTGTTCTTGTGAGATTCTTAATTCGCGTTCCATTTTCAATTGCGATTGTAATTGTTTCAGTATACCAACCAATTCCTCTTGTTGTTTTTTCATATTTAAATTCTCCATTAGAATGTTTTTGATCTTTTCTCTTCTTGTTCTTTGTTTGATTCTATTTCTTTTTAATTGAATATTACGATCTTCTTCCTGAGAGAAAGACACCGATGTGTTTTGTTGTGAATTGTATGAATTAAAGGAATGAAACTGATCAGAGCTATTAAATATCCAATATCAAATTAAATAATGCGAAAATAAATTCAAATAAATAAAAAGGATTTGAGTGTGTCAAATAAGCATAAAAATGGATCAAGGTTATTGTTTTTTTGAATTTTTATTGCCAAAAGTAACAAAAAAGTTAAAAAATTTTAATATTTTTTTTACAAATTATCATAACAATTTCAACAACCAGTTTGTGACTTGGAACCTCAAATTTTAATTGTAACATTCGTTTCTGTAATTATTAGATCTTGATTAAAAAAGAATAAACCCATGAAACACAGGGATCTGCTTGGGCTGTTGATGAATAAAAAACAAACACAACAATTTTATTATTGAACATTTAGATATAGCTATTTTAAAAAAGTGTGGACTCGAAGTTTTATAAGTAGGGTTTAAAACTGTCTAATTCATATGTTTTAATCAGTTCAGTAAACATCTAATAAAACTTTTGGTACACACTTTTCTAAAACAGCTGGACTGGTATTTGAATTTTAAATGGGAAAGATTTTCACTGAATTTTCAATTTTCCTTTTTCAAACAAAAGTTTTGGAAATTACTACCAACTTGTTTAAGAACTCTATTTATAAAAAAAAATAATCTAGAAAATGAAGTGAAAATTCTTTCCCATTTATAATTTAAATACCAGTATTAAAGCAAAAGTAAACTCAAAAAGATCTATTGATGAATTATTGATCGTTAGTGGATTTTTTTTAGCTCATTGGTTTGTTTGGAATTTACAATAAAGGTCTTTAAAAAAATTCCAAATACACTTTTTTTGTAAAAAATTCATTTTGTCCCTTTAAAAAGGTTTTGATGAAAAATTGGAAACACAAAATTGGTTATCTTTTTGGTTTTTCTGAAAGTGAAAAGGTTTTTTTTTTTTTTTTTTTTTTTTTGAAACAACGAGATGTAAAAAATAAAGATAAAGAAAAAATTATTGAATGAAAGTTACTTTTCGTTTAGCATTGAAAAGCTGTTGTCCATTTGTGTGTTTGAGAGGTTTGGATCAAAACTAATGTTCAAACTTTTTTGTTCTTGTTCTTGTCCTTTCTCTTGTTGTTGTTGTTCATTGTTTTCAACTTCTTGGGAAAGATAAACACCACCATGCATGAACGCGTTCATACGCAGAATGTCACTCTTTGTTAAGCTTTCTGGAATACTTGACATTTCTTCCGGTTCAAGGTTCATTTTTGAAAATTGTAAGTCAGCAAATAAGGAAATAAAATAAAAAGTTAAAAAAATAAATTTTCATTCCCTCAAAAAATACAATTAGACTTCAAAGAATATCGTTGAGTCATTAAATAGAATAGCTTGTAAACTTATGGTACTTGTTTTTGGATTCATTCAAATCCCAATAAATTTGAAAACTCAATGTTTTTTATTTTGCTTCCAAAAATAGAAACTTTGTTTATTCAAAATTAATTGAAGAATTATTCATAATTTATTTTCTCTAGAAATTAAAAAACAAAACCCGAAATAATAAAAATGATTAGGAAGAATACTATTTGAAGTCGAGTCAAAAAAATTTCACAATTTAGAATTTTTGAGGATTATTGTAAGAAAAGAATTCAGATCTCAAAAAAATTTCAAGAATTTGATGTCAAAACAAGACAAAATTAAAATAGATTTTTTGATATTACTGTTCTTTCTCTCCAATTTATTTTCAAGTGTACTAATAGATTTACACTAAATCCATAAGTATCTGAATAATTTGGGTTGACATAGTAATAGGTGTTTTTAGATTGTTTTTAGTTGAGATGAAATTTTTGATTGTGCAAAAATCAAAAAGTAGAGGTGTTATTTTACATAAATTCTGTGTATTTTTGGATAAAATATTTAAAAATTGGTTCTTTTTTTTCTCTATTTTTCAAAATTATTTTATTTTGATATATATATAATTTTTTTAATATTTTTCAAAATTCCAAAACTTTTTTTGAAATTCCAAATTTGAAAGATCCATTGATACCTTAAACTGAAACTGTTTTATTACCAGTCTTGAAATACCACTAATTTATAATTTACTTCTCAAATGGAATTAGCAAGTTTTTTGTTTGGTGCAGATAACAAATATGTAAAAAAAATTTTTCAAGTATAATTACGAAAGAGTGATTATATATCAAGTGTATTATCCCTTAGAAACCCAAATATAATAATTGCCTTTCAAACAAAATATTTAATTTGAGTTGTTATCAAAAGATTATAACATATAGAATTTATAAATAATTATCTTTGAAAGAAAAATTTATAATTAAAAATTGTATAGTTACAAATATTTTAAAAATAACTTGTAAAAAAATTTTTTGTTGATTATTGTAATTATATGTCCCTAAGACCCAAAAAACACTAAAAATCGAAAACTGAACAAATACCTCCCCATTAAAAAAATTTTAAAAACTAAATGAAAACATAAAAATAAATAAAGTTTCCATTTAACTTATTCTTGAAAACATTTTTTGCGGAAATGATTGAATTCAAACTTGGAATTATGTATATTTTTATATACAGTATCTTATTTTAACTCATTTAATCAAAACAAATTCTAAATTATGGGAATTTTATTTTCACAAAAGGGACTAATTTCGTCTTCAAATGTTTTTTTTATTTTTAAATGTCAAAAATAAAAAAAACGTTCATTTCAAGGAGATACCTTCTCTGGAAAAACATTCTAATCGGATATATTAACTTGGTTCTTTGATTTCAAAATTTTCTCAACCTCAATTTTTCAAAAAAAAATATAAAAAAGTGTACAGTAATTTCATAAAATATTTTCGATATTCAAAAGTTGAGATTGTTTTTATTCTAAAAAAATTTATCACAGTGGTTAATTGAATTAAGTTATAAGCTAAATTTCGAAAAATATTAATAAGAAAAAAATAGTGCCTTTTTATATTAATGGCATATTATGTTTCAATGGAAATTATAAAAAAAATATTTTTTTTTTTTTTTTAAAAAGTTTGTCTAGACATCAAAACCTTCTTAGTTTTAATGATTAAAACACATCAAACTTTACTGAAATTTATTTTTGGGGAACTTTGAACCCGATATTGACCTAAAATACTTTATTAAATCATTTTTTCATTACAAAAGATATTTTAACATCACATAGAAAATTTGTTTTATCCATTAATTACTATCCAATGGAAATATATATTGGATTCTAAATAATTTAAAAATAAAAAAAAATATTAATTCAAATTTAAAAAAAAATAATCTTTTTTTTTAATTGTAAAATTTGGAAATTTTTTCATTATATAATTTTTTAGAAATTTAAACTATTTGGTCAATAGTTCGAGTCAGATTAATAATTGATTTATTTTTTTAATTTTTATTATTTTTTAATTTGTGACTTTACATGTGTAATAGGTGATTTTTTAATATTTTAATATTTTTTACAAAATTTGTCATTTTCCCAAAAAACAATAAAACTTTTCCTATAGTCCCCGACGGGGAGTGGTTTTTTTTTTTATTAAATTTGGGGGTTATAATAGCAAAAAAAAAAAAAAACAATTTAATGAAAGAATTAAAATACATGAGGTTATTTTCGTTTTCTGATTTCTGAAAATTATTTTTGATTTTTGAATTTCTTATTCTTCCTTAAACATTTTTATTCGATTATTAACTAGAGTTTTTTTCTCTTAGAAATCTCATGATCGTCAACAAACCTTCATGCCGGGGCTCATAGGAAAAGTTTTATAGTTTTTGGAAAAATAACAAATTTAATAAAGAAAATTAAAATATTAAGTCATCTCTTTTTGCATATATGTTCTTAAAATCCAAAGATAAAATAAATAATATTATTGGATAAGAGAACATATCTCAAAAAAAGATTTTCCAAGATCTGGATTAATTTAAATTGAAAAATCTAAATTCACCAAATAATTTATTCAACTTTTTACATACAAAATTCATTAAAATAATATTATTTTTTCAAAGATTATTTTATTATCATTGAATAATATTTGAAAGTTATTTTTCATTTTTTTTTAAAATTAAGCTGATTACTTTATCATTTAAAAAAGTTTTTACTTTTTTTAATTCCAATGTAATAAATGAAATTATTTTACAATTTTTTTTTTTTTGTTCTTTTTTTAATTATTTTCTATTTTTTAAATAAAATTTTTAGAAAATTATTCATATTAAACTTTTAATTTTGACGTAAAGAAATGTATTTCATTTATTCTCTTGATTTAATATTTATTAAATTTTCTCTAAAAAAAAAAAAGATAATTTCTCAGTAATATATTTTTTATTTATTTATTTTTATCATGAAATTAATAACGTTGTTTAATATTTTTTTATTGATAAATCAATGTGTTTGAGCTTTGAATTACTATTATTTTAATAAATTCCTTATTTAAAAAATTAAATTAAAAATAAAAATCTTTAAAAAAAAAGGTAAAAATATATAATTATTATTTTTTTTTCGGTTACCAAAAAACAATACATAACATAACTATTTTATCTTTGAACTATTTTAACTTTTTATTCTAATTCAAATCTGGATGAGAGACAAATAAGAAAATAAATATTATAGTAAATCAATATAACTTTGAATCCTTGATTTCAAACTTGATGAAAATTAAGCAAATTGTGGGTACCAAGTAATATAAAAGTTTTAATTGTTATTTGGATTCTTATTTGTGTGAAAAAAATATAATGATTTTGATAAGTTTTATAAAGGTTTAAAATTAATTTTTTAATTTTTACAAAAAAAATGTTACTCACTTTTTTGATATGTCACAGTTTTTTTCCACGGCAGTCACTAAATATATTGAAGAGAATTAACAAAGATTTTAAATTTACCATTTGTAATAAAAAGTAAAACAGGGAAAAAAAGCTCAATAACTGTTTTAATTCGGAACATTAAAAGAACCTGAAAATTCAAATTAAGATCACTTGATAAAATAAAAAATAAATGATTAAATTCAAAATTAAGTATTAAAGACAATAACAGTTTTTTAAATACTATCTTTTATTATGTGCCTTTTCTTTGAATGATCAATTATTAAAAATTTGTTGAAAAAATGAATTATTTTTGAGATCTCCAAAACTTCTCTAATTTTTTGGTATTCAAGGTGACTTAACCATTTTGGAAAAAAAGTGAAACAGGATTTTTCATTGGGAACATTACTGAAAATGAAAAGTAGAATCAATTAAAAGAAGAAACCAATTAATTTCAAATAATAACCCATTATATTTTTTTCAATCAACCCAAAAAATACAATTTAAATCCTCTTGATTTATAGAAATTATTGTTGTGGTTTTGGAGATCTCAAAAATAGTCAATTTTCTAAACAAATTTTTCATGATTTATCAATCAAAGAATAACCCATACAAAAAGATAGTATTAAAAAAACTATTGATGTGTTGAATATTTCATTTTGTCTTAATTTATTTATTTATTCTTTTTTTAATTGATCTTACTTTGAATGTTCAGTAATGTTCCGATTAAAAACCATGTTTCACTTTTTTTCTTGTTTTACTTTTTTTCCACAATGATAAATTATGTTTTTTGGTTCCATTTTCAATAATATCAATTTGTTAATCTTTAAAGTTAATGTATTTCTTTATTAATTGATTTTTCTTATGGTTTCCTGGTTCTATTAAGCTTCTAAATTAAAAACTCTGTTTTACTTTATTTCTCGATTGTTTACAGATATTTGTAGAAAAAATAATATAAAATTTCAGTTATTTATCTTTTTTTTTTTCTTTCTATAATGTGACTTTCATCTCTGATTCTTATCTTACCCAATATAGATAAATCTATCATAAAAAAGAAACCAGCACAAAAAAATAGAGTTCACTGAATTTTCAACCTTCTTCGTTTAAAGTTACTTTGAAAAAGACAAGAGAATCTCAAGTGAAAATTTTTTCCCATTTATTATTCAAATACCAATATTCAAAATTTAATACCCTCATTAAAAAACTGGAATAATAATGAAATAATATTTGTACTAGAAAAATAATAAGTTAATTCTAAAACCAATAAATTTTTAGATCTTTATCTTTTTTATTTTGAAAAAAAAAAGTTAAATTTTACTTATAAAAAAAATCCTTTTAAAAAAAAAACTGTTTCTTGGTTGGTTTGTTAAAAAATCAAAAATATTTTAGATTTATTAATTTTTATTAAAAAAGGAATTGAAACTTTAAACAAAGTTCTTTTCAATTGACTAACCCTAACTCTTCGTTAAAAAAACAAAAAAATTTGTTGAAAATAGTTAATGATCAAACTTTGAGATTAAAATGGTTATCTTCTTTTTAAAAATATATTTCAAGAATTATTTTGAGTTCTCCAAAAGATTGAAGAGGAGTCATTAAACTATCTCAAATTCAGAACCTGAACAAATTGAAATTGTTTGGGTTTTTCCTTTAAAAAACACCAAGTCAAAAATTCAAAAAACATTTTTATTTTTTTTTTAAAAAGTGAGTTTGTTCATAAGACCCCATAAAATTACTCTTGAATTCTTTATTATCACCATCTTCAATTTTCAATCTATATTCTTTTTTTTAGATCTTTTCATGAAAAGCCTGAGGGTCGACAAAAGCTATTATTTTAATTGTAATCACTGCAGTTTAAACATAACAAACAAGATTATCATTATTTGTGCATGTTGTAAAGATTTGGTACTATGCTCTAATTGTTTTTCACATGGTGTTGAGGTAATTGATAACTGTTTTAATAATTTTTTACCACTTCTTTTTTTACAGAAAATTAAATTTGATAAAAAATTTCAAAAACACTTTAAAATTTGAATGCTGATCTTGCTGTTTTTAACTTGTGTTTATTTGTTAAACCAAAAACAATCAAGTCTATATCATTTCCTTTTTAATCTTTTCTTAAAATTATGATTATGGTTTTTTGTTCTCTGAAACAATTATATTTAATTTTCTGTGGTTTCTCTTTTTAACTTTTTTAATTTCCAGAATTTTTTGTGTTCTTCATATTATTACAGAATTCAAAAAGTTCTTGTTTCTGGGTTTGTATTGTATCAAAAATTAACAATTTTTTATTTATTTTTTCCTTATTTTATTTGATTGTTTTTTTGTTGTTTTTTCTTGAAACATCAGCTTTTGAAACATAAAAAAACTCACGAGTATCAAATAGTTGTCTGTGATCAGCAAAGTGTCTTTCAAGAAGGTTGGTCAGTTGAAGAAGAATCACGATTATTTAAAGCGATTGATAAACGGGGATTTCAAAACTGGAAAGGTATCTCTATTCTTGTCGGAAGCAAATCGGAAAGCGAGTGCAAATTACACTATGAAGAACTCTTTTTAAATTCACCAAATTATGATAACTTAAAGCCAAAACTCTTGCCGCCACACAAAAACATAAACAAACACAAACGAGAGAGAAAAAATCGAAAAAGAATGCAAAAGAAAAGATCTCAGAATCTGTATCCAATATTTTCATCTTCAGACGACGAATTAATTTGGGATCCACAAGAAGAAAGCGAATTCAACATTTCTACACATAAAAAGAAAACAACAATTTCTGAAAAATTGGGTTATATTCCAAAAAGGAACGAGTTTGGTCATGAGCACAATAATGATTATGAAGAAATTTTAGATCAAATGGGGATCATTGACAACCTTATAGATTGGGATTTAAAAAATAAAGTTTTAAAAGGATATAATCAGAAATTAGAAGAACGAGAAAAAAAGAAACAGTTTGTTGTTTCGATGGGGCTAATTCACCCACTTCGATCGGATCCACAAAATAAGGAACCTCAAAAACAAATTGGCAAGAATAAAAAATTAACTCATAATATAGAAACAAATACACTTCAAAACAGATATAACCTTCGTAAGAGAAAAAGAAGTAGACCTTTAATAAAACAAAAAACACATACAAAAAATTCCAAAAAAAGGAGGCAATATCAAAAGAAAATGAGGGTGTTCGCAAAATGTTTTGATAAAAGAAGTGATTACGAGAGAAGTTGTGATTCGCTGTATCAAGAATTTAAACTCCAGTCTGAAATTAAACTTTTATTGCAATTACAAAAGAATATTAACACAACCCCCCAAAGCCAAATATCAATGAAACCAAATAAGAGAAACAGCACAAGAAAATTAGTTGAAATGAACAAACCTGAATCATTCAATACAAATTCCAAATCTTTAGACAACAACAAACAAATACAAGACAAAATGGAATTAGTTGAAACAGGCCATTCACCGAGTAACGATATTATTCCTCCTATTGTTATTAGAGAAGAGCAAATACTTTTTGAAAAGAATTAATACGCATTATAATTAGTCATTTCATATCTTACCCATTTTGAAATGTACAAAATATTTACATATATACTATTACCAATTTTGGGAATGTGGACCAAAACCATTGAAAATGTTATTATTTTAAAACCTTGGAAAAAGTTTATTTCACTATATTAAATTTAATCAAATGTTGTTTGTGATATAGTCATTTTAAAAAAGAAAAAACTTTTTTTTTTTTATGATTTTGTCAGAATTAAAAGTTTTGTGTTTTAATAAAATGAAAAATTCTTTTTTTTAAAAAGTGCTTTCCTTTACACCCCAACCTCTACACTCCATTTAAAGGCTGTGTCTTCACTTTATTAAAATAGAAAACTTTTCAAAAAAGGTTTATTTCTGAAAAAGTTTCCACTTTTTTAAAACGACTATACGAGAGAGTCTTGCTTTGTTGAAACTATTCTTTTTTTTTTTTTTTTACAAATAATAAAAAAAAAATAATAATAAATTTTTGTATGAACAAACAATAACTTTTTTCAAAAAATATTAAAGAAAATTAGTCATGAAATTATAGTTTAATGTTTTTTATACAATTAAATAAAATGAAAATAAAATAAATTGAAGAAAAATAATTGATTTTGATATTTTTAAAATTTTTGATATTTTAATGTATTTTGTATAAAAACAGAATTTTTTTGATCATTTTTCACTATGCTCTTGTTGGGTCAATTTACATTATTTTAGAAGAATTACATGAATGTATTAATTGAAGATCTACGTTAATAATTAGAAATTATTCAAAATGATTTTTTTACCAATAATCAGAATCTAAACTATTATTCAAAAATTTTGACTCACTTTATAATGTTAATGGGAGTAGTTTTGAGAGTTTATTCTAGTATTCTTAACAAAAAATTTTTTCTAATTTTGCAAATTATAGTTCTTTCTTTTTCTTTTTTTTTTTTTATTTTACTTTTTTTCTTTTTTTTTTAAAAAAAGATCGTGTGGAAAAAAAAAAAGAGATCTTCGAAAAGATAAATTATCACTATGAAAATTGTGACTATGTAATCTCTTTGAAAATGGATTTAATTATTAATAAAAAATCTTGTTGTTAAACTTTTTTTCAGTGAAAGTTCAGTAATAAAAAATCGGTAATTCCCCTTTTAAAAATTGTGACTCACTTTTTTTTAGTTTTTGGTTTTTTTTTTTTTTTAATTTTTAATATATCAGGCTTTTATACATTTATAATGACTTAAAAGTGAATTACCAATCAGATTTAGTTATTAATTGTTCTTGAATACTAAAGTATAATTTTTTTTTATCAATTTATTATTTCAGGTGAGTCACAATTTTTGAAAAAGAGTTTACTTAACATGAAAATAGACTCATTTTTTAGAACAAAATATTTCTCTAAAAATGTTTTCAAATTGTAAAATATTGTGTCTTGAGTATATTTGTCTATTTTATTTTTGAATGTTTTGGCAACAATGTTTGTGAATCAATAAAATTTGAAAAATGAAAAAAAAAAGAAAAAAAAAATAGTGTTTTAAAAAGTTCATAGAAATTATTTTTGGAAATGAATTTATCTTTTATATCGAAATTTACTTGCTACTAATTAGAATTTTAATGGAACAAAATTATTTTCTCATATTCAAAGTACTTGAGAAATTTAAGATAAATTATTAAAAAAAAATGAAAAACAAAGAATATTGTTAAGTTTTTCTTTTTTTTTTTTTTATTTCAGATTTTTCAATTGATTAATTATGATTTCATTAGAAAATATTTTTTATCAAAGATTCAAAAATGAAAAAAGTTATATTAATTAAATCAAAAACAAAGAAGTTCTGGAAATTATTTCATAGAAATCAAAAAAAAAAAATAAAAATGATTTTTTTAAAAAAAGTTTATTATTATTATTTAATGATTTATTTTTTAAAAAAATATTTGAGACTTCCTGTGTTTGATTAAGGAAGCCCCTTATCACATATTCTATTCTCATTGATACCCCCCTTTCTTTTATAATATATATATATATATATATAACCCTTCTCTTTTCATATGGAGAAAGATGATTGTATTGGTATGATAAATGGAGTTTTAGTATATTTAATAATAACTGAGAAACAGACTATGAAATAATAAATTGAGGCATAATTTAACCCAAAATAGTAAAAAAAAATAAATAAATAAAAGAATTAAAAGAAATTTTTTATCTAGGAATTTGGTTAAGAAAAAAAAAAAAAGATATCTTGAATATAATTTCAAAAAATGTTTATAAATCTTGAAAATCCTAATACTGTTTTTCAATAAATTATTATTAATAATCTGGGTAAATATAACAACATTTAAAGCTTTTTTTAAATTCAACTTTCTTTCTGGACAAAAAAAATCTGATTTGGCAAAAGGGTAATTTGAAAGAATTGATCGATTTATCAATAAATCATTTCTAATTTTGTTTCAAATTAATAGTCATTCAGTGAGTCAAGTGTATAAAACTATTTTAAAAATTGTCCAGAAAGGTTTAAAATACACTTGAGAAAATATAAATTAATAGAAAAATTATAAAAATTAAAAACAACTATACATTTTAGAACACTTGTAAATGAATTTATTATTTTGTCCACTGAGGAATAAAATCATTGAATTTGTAATTAAAGGTTTTTCGAAAATCCAAATTGGTAAATTATACCAGAAATAGTATTAATGAAGAAGAAGTGTAAATTATATACTCTATGTGTCCTTTCATTTAAATTTTGAAAAGTGGAATTAAGTATATCATCAGATACTTCATCATTATACATAGAAAAAAAGATACCAAGTTATTTTTTTTAATACTCACCAAAAAATTGAAAAATTCAAATTAAAAAGGGGTATATAAGAAACAATTGGCAAAAATAAATAAATAAATAAATAAAACAATGCTAAATAAACTAAGAACAGATAAAAACACATTCCCTGTATTTTTCTTCTATTAATGCTTCGATAATATATAATAAATGGTTTAATTGGAGATAAATGTTTAATCATATCAATTTCTTTTTTTAATTTTTAATCTGATTTGCTTTAACATAATGTTTTATTTTTTTGAGTTTTTGAATTTTATTTTAAGTTGTATGTAATTTTATATGTTTCAGTGTTCAATTATTAGTAAGTAACCACTTGATCTTTTCATTTGTACAGTCTTTCCAAGTCTACCATAAAATTTTAAATAAAACAGATTTGATTTTTCTATTCTGATTTTCTATTCTCAAAAAATTCTGAAATAATAGCTATTATTCAAAAAAAAATTTCAATAAATGAGCTATTATTCAAATTTTGAAACATTAAAAAAAAAATTTTCTGAAGATTCATGAAGCACCTAAAAATATTGTTCAAAAAAGGTAAATTTTTAAAGATCAGTCAATATTGATATTTTTTTGGGCTCTTTTGGACCAATAATTTTTAAGTTTCATGTGATCTTGAATTTTTTTTTTGATGTTTCAAAATTTGAATAATAGCTCATTTATTGAAATTTTTTTTTGAATAATAGCTATTATTTCAGAATTTTTTGAAAATAGAAAATCAGAATAGAAAACTCAAATTTGTTTTATTTAAAATTTTATGGTAGCATTGGAACGGCTGTAACTCTTCTTATCAAATTTAATGAAAATTCTTACCGGTAAAAAATGGAAGAAAATACAATTGTACTTATTGTGAAAGTTAGATTAAATTATAAAACGAAAAAATTACAATTTCAACCAATGGTATCATCAACTGGTTCCAAATGTTATTGAGTATCTAATTTTTCAGAAATATAGAGAATAAAAGAAAAAAAAAAAACGATTTTACACAATTTTTTTTAACATAAATGAAAAAATAAACTTCGTTTTATTTATTTTTTGAAATAAACCTAGTATGAGTGTCCGTCAAGTGCCACGTTATTCTTGATTTATTTTAGTTTTATTTGTTAATTTTTCTATGTTTTTTTGAGGTTTTATATTTTATTTGACCAATCTATTGATTTTATTAATGAACAGAAAACTCAAGAAATCTTTACTATGTTTTTCTTGTATATAATTTGAGAAATAAAAAGAAAATTTTTGAAATTTTCTTATAATTTATTAAATTAAAAAAATTTAATGTTGGATTTCCAGAATTAAAAAGAATTGAATTATATCTATTATTTCCCTTTATTGTTTTAAATTCTGAAATATCTGATATCAAAAATGAAACAATAATTTTCTCAATTCAAAAATAATCAATTGAAAAAAAAAGATTATGATTTTTTTTCTAAAATCTTCTCAATCTAAAAATCATATAAAAAAATTTTTTATTGAAGAAAACAAGTCACAAATACTTTTATATAACTTTTTGGGATTTAAAAACTTTCATTTTTAAAAAATGAAGATTTTGTGATTGAATCTAAAAAAGTAAAGAATGCTCTCAAAAGTTTCTATAATTTCTTTGATGAAAATTTTTAAATGGATGTTAAATTGATTTTCATTTCTTACAAAAATTTGAATAAAAAAAAAAATTGATTTAAAGGATCTTTTTTTATAAGATTTGTTCATATTTCGGAAAAAAGAATAAACTTTTTTAAATATTACTTTATATACACAAAGAAAAGACTGAAATTAATGAATAACATTAATTTTAAAAATCAACAAATCTAAATGTTTAATTTTCTCAGAATTATAATATGTCCTTAATAAAATTAAGCACTATTTTTTTCTGATTAATATTTTTCGAAATTAAGTTCATAACTTAATTCCATTAAACTACTGTGATAATTTTTTTTAGAATAAAAAGACTCTCAACTTTTGAATATCGGAAATATTTTTTTGAAATTACTGTGCACTTTTTTATTTTTTTTTGAAAAATTGGGGTTGAGAAAATTTTGAAATCAAAGAATAAGTTAATATATTAAATTAGAATGGTTTTCCAGAGAGTTTATCTTTTTAGTTGAACTTTTTTTTAATTTTGACATTTAAAACTAAAAAAACATTTGAAGACCAAATTAGTCCCCTTTGTGAAAAGAAAATTCCCCATAATTTAGAATTTGTTTTTGTAAATGAGTTAAAACAAGATAAAGTATCGAAAAATATACCTAATTTCAAGTGTGAATTTGATGATTTTGGCAAAACATGTTTTCAAGAAAAAGTTAAATTGAAACATTATTTATTTTTATTTTATCATTTTGTTTTTTTAATTGTATTAAGGGAAAGTATTTGATCATTTTTTCTTTTTTAGTGTTTTTTGGGCCGTAGGGAAATATACTCCTGTGATAAAAATAATACAAGCACAACCAAAATAATACGTGTTCTAAATATAATCCGTTTTTTTTTTTTCTTCTTGTTCCAAAGCAACATGCAATCCACTGTCAAATAGTATAACCTAGGTTCAAATCAATTTTGAAAGTAAATATCTGTTATTTTTCAGTAAAATTTAAATTAGGAATGCGATTAGTTGAAAATTTTTTGATAATATTCTTAATTTTTCTTGAATTTTTTGTGTTTTTTTGATTGTGAAAAATTTACTCAAAAATTTACTCTATTTTTTGACAATTAATAATGTATATTGATTCTTCATTTTTAGAATTAATTTCTAAATAATAAAACTTTAAGAAACCAATATCATATTTAATGAGTGTTTATTGTCAGTTTCTTTGATCGGTTGATGTCTAGTTCTTCTATAACAAAAAAACACTCTTTTTATTTTGAAAAACCAATTAAATTTTTTTACCTTCGTGGAAAAAAAGTGAAACACGATTTTTAATTGTGAACATTACTGAAAATTCAAAGTAAGATCAATTAAAAAAAGAAAAAATAAATAATAAAGACAAAATGAAGTATTCAACACAATAACAGTTTTTTTAATACTATCTTTTGGTATGGGTTTTTCTTTGATTGATCAATTATTAAAAATTTGTTCAAAAAATTGACTATTTTTGAGATCTCCAAAACTACACATACAATTTCGATAAATCAAGTAGATTTAAATTGTATTTGTTGGGTTGATTGAAAATAATATAATGGATTATTATTTGAAGTTAATTGGTTTCTTCTTTTTATTGATTTTACTTATCATTTTTAGTAATGTTCTCAATTAAAAACCGTGTTTCACTTTTTTTCCACAACAGTTACATACTTTATTTTGATATTAGTCTTTGTTTAAAAATTCATTGAAAAAAAAATTTTCTGTCAGCTTTCAAAAAAGTTTTGTAATGGATAAAGATCAATATCAAAACTCTAGAATAATTTAAAACATTTCAAAACGCTTTTTCCATTTTCAAATAGGCACTTTTAAGGTTTATTTAAATTTCCTCTCAATGATTTACTATTTTGTCCTTTAATTAAGGTAAATTTCGTTCCTTGATTTTTCCAATCAAAAGAAATTTAAATAAAATATTTAAATACACACTAATCTGGCAAAGCCACTTAACACATTCAAAATCAAATGAAAGAAATATTTTTTTCATTTTTTATTCATCTTTACCTTAATCCTGATTTTTTTTTAATCACAATTAAAGATTAGTCGGTCAAGTAAACCATATTAGCTTTTCGATTAAGAGTCTTACTATTGGATTAACCAACATTTTTAATTTGTTTTTTTAAAGAAAAAAACAGAAAAACAAAAACAAAACAACAACGAAAGAAACAAAATGAACCTCGAACGATTCAGAGAAAAAAGTAAAGAAATTAAAGAAAAAATAACTTGCATTGGGTTTAATCAAGACTATTCTTTTGCACAGATCGGATATCAAAATGGATATCAGTTAATTCAAACTTCCACATTTGAAACACTGGAAACAAAAGAAACAGATTATAGCATTGGAATGTTTTCGACTTTATATTCTTCCTCTTTAATCATCATCCGAAGCGAGGATGGGCTTAAATTAAATATCCTGATAAGGAAAAAAAGAAAAGAAAACAAAAACGAGAACGAAAAAGAAAACGAAAACGAAAAAGAGGAAAACGAAGAAAAAGAAGAAGAAAAAGAAGAGTGTGGCGAAGAGATTATTTGTACCTTAGAATTTGAAGAGCCCGTAATTAGTATCAAACAGAATTGCAAATATCTGGTGGTTTGCACCAAAGATAAGATCTGTGTTTATTTATTTGAAGATTTGACAAGAGGGTGTTACCGAACCTTTAATGTCAAGGCTTCAAATGGTGCCATTGCGTTGTCTTCGTCAGAAAGATCATATTTGGCCTATTCCGAAAAAAAAGGAGACCTAACTATAAGATCATTGGACGACGATCAAGTTATCAAAAATTTCAATGCGCACCAGAGCGCAGTTTTGCAGATTTCAATCTCGCCAAATGGATCACTCTTAGCGTCTGTGTCTATTGTTGGAAAAAATGTAAGAGTTTTTGATCTTGACAACGAAAAGGAACGCCCGATCTTATTTGAATTTGTCCGTGGTAAATCTCAGGCAACATCCTATGGGCTCTCCTTTTCACATGACAGCGAGTATCTGGCTTTGACGAGCGACCGCGGAACAGGGCATATCTTTTGTCTTCAAAAGGCTTCCAGGTTTTCAGGTGTTTTCCTTTCGGTTGGATCATTTGCCAAAATTAAACTTAAAAAAAAGGTTCCTGCAATTTGTGCATTTTCGTCCCAAAGCCCAGATCAAATTTTTGTTTTGTCTTCTTCTGGTACACTGTCAATTTATAAGATGAATTTGAAAAAAGGTGGTGAGTGTAAAAACTTGAAAACAATCGAAATTTAAGTTTCTAACCAGCGCAGAACTTGATTTTTTTAATTTTTATGAAATTTTTATCCTTTAATAATTTTGTGCTTTGTTTTTTTTTTTTATTAAAATTTTAAAGACGATTGAATTAAAATCTCTGCTTATCGTCTCATCTTATCATATTGTTATTTTTTATTTTTTTTTTGGTTTGTCTCAAAATAAAACAAATTCATTTTGTTCAAAAATTCCTGACTTTAATTTTTTTTGTGAGCAAAAAGTATCTCTTCTCTCAGTGCTCAGTGTCATATCTAAAACTTGGAAATTTCCAAAAAATTCAGTAATTCCATTTTTCTGAAGAATTGTGAATATTAATAAAAATTCAAAAATGAACTACATTTCACTAAAAGTAGCCCACCCAAAAGTGAAGAATTCATTTTTTTTTCTAAATACTCATTCGAAAATAAACACCATTCCACTTATAGAGACCACATACAAAAAGGAAAAAATGACAATTTTTTTTTTTTAGAATCAACGAAAATAATATTGTTTAGAAATTAAGAGAAATAATATACTTCTGATAATAGTTGAGATTCATAAAAGAAATACCCTAAAAAACTAAATATTGTAATATAATCATGTTAAAAAAAATTATGTGCCCCTTTCATTGTAATATTAAGCAAAATTTTTCAATTTATTTCGAAAAATATAAAATTTGTTGACAATAATATTTTTTTTTGATCTTGAATGTGTTCATTTTATACCAAAATAAAAAGCCTCACTTTTCTTATTGTTAATTTGGAGTTTCAAACATGTTTTTTTTTAAATGAACTTCTTTTAATAAAAACAGAAAAAAAAACAAAACGCTAAAAAGAAAAAATTAAAAAAAAAATAAAAACAAAAATTTGATAAAATAAGAAAAATATATAATAAAGAAAAAAGGTAAATATAAAAAATAATTTAAAAACAAAAAAAAAATTCACTAGAAAAAACTTCCGAACAAAAAATTGAAAATTTATTTTGAGAAGAATATTGGATTAAAATCATTAGAATATTTCCCATTTTTTTAATAAAACTGTACCCTCTTGACTGAAAGTGTGTTTATATTAACATTTTCAGAATACCATTAAAAAATGTGAAACAGCAAAAAACATCCAATATGATTTTTAGTTAGAAATCTTAATTAAAAAAGAAAAGTAAGATAAATAAATTAAAGAAAAAATAAATCATGAAGTGATGATTATTTTTTTTAAATAAAATGAAATCTTGTTTATTTTGTAAAAGTTTTTTTTTTGTAATTTGGGCTTTTGCAAATTTACTAGAAGTGTTAGCCCCGTTTATGCAATTTTTCACTTAGAGTCAATTTTTTGAAATCCAGTTTTCAATGTATTACGAATATAAAACCATAAATGACTTGTTAATTTTATTAACAATTAAGTTAATTCTTAAAATTAAATAACACATTTCTGGTTTTATATCTGAAAGTATTGATTTTAAAAGAAAATTTTTTATTTGGTAATTATTTAATAATTCAATTCAAATATCAGAAAAAAAAGTTAATTGAATACTGGTGAATCAATAATGTTAATTATATATAAGTTTAACAAAAATTTAACAAAGTGTAACAAAATATAATAAGTAAAATTTCTTGTTCTGTAAAGTCTGAAAAAAAGTCATTTTCTTATATTTTGAAAATATGAAAATAAAAATTGTCAAAAAATTTTTCAATTTTGAAAATTAAAAATAACAAATTATTTTTAATTTGTTCACTAGAACTATTATATCAATTATTTAAAATATTTTTGGGAGAAATAAATGGTTTTGAATTCTGAGGCTAAATTAACTAATTTCCAAATTTCTTTAAGAAATTTTTATTTTGAAAAAATCGAATTTTATATTAAAATAATGAAACAAAATTTCTAATGTAAAATTTGTAATTTTTTTGAAAATTTTTCTGTTTAAAATAATTATAATTAAAACTGTACAAATATTTTTTAATCGATCTCATAAAATAATTTTTTTTTGGTTAATCAAAAGAATGAGCTCAAAATAGAATTATTGTATTTAATAATTATTGATGGTAATAAAGATTATTCGTTGTGTAACAGTCATGGAAATTGTAATAAACAAGGTAAAAACTTTTGAATAATATAAGAAATTAACAAAATTTATTTTGATTTACCAAAAAATGGGGGAAAAAAATTGAGCTCAAAAAATTATTTTACTAGGTTTCTGATTCGATCTGTATTTTTTGACACTTTTCAGATACAAAATTTGTATTTAGAGAATATAAAAGAACAGATTTTTATATTTTGCTCTGATGCTGTGAAAGACTGATCCACTATTTATTTTAGTTCTAAGGGTGAAAAATCTTAAATTAGTGTTTACCAACAATATTTATTTCAAATGAATTTTGAAAACAAAATAAAATTAAAAAAATTTATAAAATAAAATGTATAAATAAACAAAAAAATAATATTTCCAAGTGATTTTTTTTATTAATAAATAAGGAAATTTTTAAATTAAAAGTTTTATTTTTCTTTTTTTATTTTTCTTTTTTTATTTTTATTGTTATTTTAATTTTTATTTTAATTTTAATTTTAATTTATTTGTTAATAGTTTTTAATTACTGTTTAATTCGATATCTATGGATTTTGATAATTTTGAATTGGAGTCGGAATCAGAATCGGAATCCGAACTGGAATCGGAATCGTGGTCAGAAGATTTTGAATTGGATACTGATCTGTTGCTGTTTATTTGATTTTCGGAGGATTTTTCTATCTTATAATGTTTGATTAATGTTTCATAAAGTAAAAGCCTGATTAACAAAGAAATTAAAAGGCAAAAGTTGGGTACAACTTTTTGTATTAATGTTTTTGTACCTTCTTTCATATTAGAGGTTCCACCCAGCACAACTAGAAAAATGATAATGAAAAAGATGTGATACCAGCAAATATATTTCATAGCTTTTGTAATTTTACGAAGAATTCCAAGATTATCAGATTTTCCAACTTCTTTAATAATTTTATAAAACTTGTGAGTGTAATAAATCCCAACAGAGACCCAAAACAATAATGCCAAAACCTATTAAAGTGTTTATTTATTTTTGATTTTATATTATATATTAGTTAATAATTAATTAAAGGTGTTTTTATGGTTATTATCGAATTAGAATTTAAAATTACTAAAAAAAAAAAAAAATGGGTTATTTTCTTTTTAGTTGTCCTCTACCCAGATTGAGTTGTTAATATTTTTTTTTTTTATGTTTTTAGGTTTATCCTTGTTATATTATCTTTAATTAAGAAAATACTTTATTATTATTTTTCATTTGTTTATTTTTTTTTAAATTGAATAAATGAATTCAAAAAAATTAAATTAAAATTAAAAAAAAATATTCTTTTTCGTAAGGAAGTAAGTAGATTTTACAAATTTTGAGTGCCACCATTTATGTGAAACTGAATTATTTTAATTATTTCTTCAACTAAATACATCATATTTTAATAAATATGAGCGTTTCAGATTTCTGGTATAATATATTTATATTCCAATTAAAAAATGGAAATCAAATAAATAAAAAAATTGATTCTGAAAAAATAAATAAAAAATCATTTATTTCTCGATCTTGTGTGTAACATTTGATATAATTACTTATTCTTAACTTGGTTTTATTTTTAAATCTGGATTGGAATACTTTTGTTTGGTAAATTTTTGATTAACAAAATTACTTTCTATTTCTAAATGATTCGTGAAATGACTTTTAAATATCCTATTTTCATTTAATTCATCCAATTCTGATTTAGGTTAAAGAAAATATGGATATTTTTTGAATTGTTCTTCAGAAATATAGATTTATTGGATGTGTTTGTTTTATTTTGATAATTATTTATTTTTGATTAAAATGAAAACTCAATATAATTCCGAATTTTGATTGAAATTTTTTCACTATATTTTTCTTTTTCTTTAAGTTGAATCCTTTTGTAGTTGGTTTTTTTAATTTCGAGAATTCAATCCCTTTTCCTTTAATTTTTTAAATTACTTTACTATACAAAATAGTATGATTTGTTGTGATCTAGTTTGATAAAAATATTTGAAAAGGGAATTTTGAAAATAAATTTGTCACAAAAAATGTTTTTTAAAATAATAATAAATAGTAATGGGGCGAGAAATTCAAGGAAAAAAATAGTTTGTATTCAAGCAAATTAAGAAGATAAAGAAAACCAATCTTCGAAAATAGGCTTTAAGTAATTTTTTTTTTTTTTTTGATTTCTTGATTACAACAAGTTTTTTTTAGAAAGGTGATCTTTTCTTATTTTTGGTCTTCTAAAAAAAAAATTTGTTTAAAATGTACACCTTATCATCGGTTTATTTTTTTGGTTTGTTCTTGATTAATTTCAACAATTGCATAATCACAATTCTAGATCCAAAAACTAATTTGATAAAACCAGAAATTTAATCAAAAGATAAAAAAAACATTTTCAAAAAATTGAAAGATTCAACTCTGGTTTACTTTGGATTTCTTTTCATAAATAGAGAAATGAATGATGTTTTGGTTTAAATTTTTAATATCTGGTGGCACTCTAAAAATTAAATTTTAGTTGGATTGTCGCAAATAAAATTTTTCACAAAATGGTAAATTTTACCTACTTCCGTAAGTCCCGTGGTTACGTAAATGGAGGGGAAGGTTATCTTGTGTTTTTTTGGTTATCTTTTGTGATTTTGAGTCTCTGTTATTCGATTTGGAACTTTCATTGTCTTTTATATATTTTTTGAAAGGGAATTTTTTCAAAATCGGTTGACTGCTTTCAATTTTGGAATGAATGTAGCACATATTGATCCGGTTTTAATCAATAAAAAATTAATGATTTTATATTGATGTTTAAATTTAGTTTTGATTTTATTCCAATTTTTTTAAAATATTTTTGAAAAGTCATTTTAATGGTTCCAGTAATAAAAGAAAATATCCATTAAAATCTTCGCCTACTCGGTTAAAAATTCAGAAATAAGAATATATTAGTTAAAACTCCTAAAATAAAAGTTTGTTTTCATTTAGAAAAGTGTCTTTGTGATAAAGAAATTTTTCAAAATTAATTAATGGAAAAAAAAAAAAAAAAACTTTTTTTTTATTGGATTTTGAAGGATACTCTGAATTTTTTTCAATTTACTGTTAATTGTATAATAAAAAGATCAAATGTTTCATTCAATTTTTCAATATAATCACACTCACAAGAATTAAAATAAATCATCAAAGTTCACCAATTCTAAAAAATAAATTAATAATTTAAACTGATTTATGTTTTTGAAAATATACATTTGTTAAGATTTGATACGCAATCAAATGATCTACCTTCTCTCTACTATAACGGCAGACTTAAAGATGGTGACATGTGAAAAAAGGAAAAATTCCGGGTATTTGTCAGTTTAAATGTTACAAAATTTCGTCTCCATATTAATTTTTTCGATTTTTCAAAATTATTTGATTTAGAATTTCTTCGTTGACATCAAGGTATCGAATAGAAAAGAAACAAACAAATAAATAGAGATCAGAAATTGAAATTTATTTCTTTACAAATTTCTTGGTTAAAAGGGAAAAAATGATAATGAAGTGATTATTTTTTCCCATTTATTATTCAAATAACAATAAAATTACAGTCCTGTACCATTTTAAGGCACAGGAAAAATCAACATATAAGGGACAAAATTTAGTTCACTTTAAGGCATAAATTTTTGATTTGAGGTACTTTCCCAATTTCAAGATATAATTTCACCGAAAAATTACAGTGATAGTTTGAGTGTTTTCTTCAATATATATATAGAATATTACATTATTAGTAATCTTGGAAATTTATATAGAAAAATTGTGCCTTATTTTGACCACTTTGATTTGGTGCCTTAAAGGGATTTTTTCTGTGCCTTATTACTTGATTTTTCCTGTGCTTTAAAAGAGTACAGGATTGTATAAGAAATTCAAAAATATCTCTATATTTTTAAAAGATGCCGATTTATGGGTTTTGAATAATTTTTTTTAGTTTTTCTCAGTCAAAATTTTCATTGTATTTTTTCAAAAAGTGCCCCATAGATACCCGCTTTTATAATATTTAAATAAATTTAACTAGTGACAGTTAATGCTTTATAATAATATTAAAAATCAAAATATGGGTTGTTTTTTGAAATTCTACTTCGCCACACCTTAAATACGAAAATTTTCTACAGTTTTGCATGGTAAAAATTTCAAAAGAGACGAAAAAAAAAAAAAACCAAAAAAACAATATTAAATGAAAAAAAAATCTTGTCAGACCACTGTTGTGAAAAAACAAATTCGGCTCTTAAATAACGGTACATTTTTTTTTTTTGTTTTTTGAAAATTGGAAAAATTTAAATATGTTCACATTTGTTAAAATGATCAAAGTTATTAGAATGTGTAAAAGTTAATAAGTATCCCAAAACAAAGATTAAAACTCTTTAAGAAGTAAGGTATCTTATCTAGATTTTATTGATTTCAATTTCATCAAGATCCTTCACGAAAAATGTCCTAAAAATCAAATTACATATTTTTGATTTCGAAATTTTACAAAATTTCGAAAAAAGGATGATTTTCAGAAAATTAATATTACAACTTTCAGAGAAAACTCTTAATATTTAGTCTGAATTATTTTGTGAGTACTTAAAAAAAACTCGATTCTTTTTAAGAAAATGCAATTATGAAAATAAATCTATTTTTCGATTCTCCTTTTTTTTTTTTTTTTTTTTAAGAGTAAATCTTCAGAGAATCTGAAAAAATCTATTTCTTTAACAATAGCATTAAAAAATATCAAGATTAAGGATTAAAGTCTCAAATAAATTTGTATCAAATTGATAGAAATAACCTTTTTTTTGATTATTTTTCAAATCCCTTTTTCTATTCCAAAAAAAAACAAAAACAATAATTCTTCATTTTTAATTTTTTTAAGAATTCGTTTAAAAATAAAGTATTTGAGTTTTACAACAATTATCTTGGACTATCTTGATCAAATTGATTTATGCGAACGCCAGTTAGATACCTTACTTCTTAAAGAGTTTTAATCTCTGTTTTGGGATACTTATTAACTTTTACACATTCTAATAACTTTGATCATTTTAGCAAATTGGAACATATTTAAATTTTTCCAATTTTCAAAAAACAAAAAAAAAAAAATGTCCCGTTATTTAAGAACTACGTTTCATATTGAAATTCAAGGTCAAGTGTGTTCCAATCGTGTTCTGTGGGTTTGTAACTCTCACAAAATTTTCTTCGGTGAGATCTAAGAAATTAAAAATGTCATTTTTTGCGTAAATTTTGGTCTCCTCGTATCTCGAAATGACAAAGAACGTTGGCAAAAATCGACTTTTTGAGAAAATAACTTTTTAGAACAATTTTTAAAACCTTTATACATTGCCGGTACGACTAAGTGATTTTTTTTTGGTTGTGGGGTTAAGATGAGAAGGTTTTAAAAATTGTTCTAAGAGATCAAAAATTAGGAAAGTGAAAAATTTTTTGATGAAAAAGTTTGTTCATTTGAAAACAAACAAAATTTTGAATAATGACTACGATAATGTGTTTGGTGTTTGAATAAATCTTCTAAAATTCACTTTTCCAACCGACATAATAATTTTTTTTTAAATAAAAAAAGACTTGACTCGTTTTGCAAATTTAATTTCGAAAAGATCCTTTCATGAAAAAAACTTCAAAACCTTTCCCACAAAGCCTCAACCCAATTTACATTGACACAGCAAATTGGGTTTTGAAAGACACGATCCAAAAAAAAAAAAACCTAACTAGAAAACACCAAAATAATGTGAATGTGCGTTTGGCATGGATCATTTTGATCAAAAAACAATTCGAGGAAATATTATCCTCAGAAGCATGGCGGGGGAAATTCAGTTTTTCCCAAAAAAGGAAAAGAAAAGAAGAGAAAAAATTCAAAATCACAAGGAAAATTGCAATACTTTTGTAAGAATTGCTATAATTTATGGAACAAGTGAAACAATTTTGGAAACCCAAAGATTAATAAATCCTAACAATGTAATCTTTGAAAGTTAGAGTTGGTTATTAGAGAGAGTATTTGAAATTATCAACAAGATCTTCAATTTTTATCTTCAAGAAACTCGTTGTTATTTTTCTTTTTCATTTTTACGTTCCTTAACAAGGTGTTCGAAGCTACGTATCTCAATTTTTCTTTTTCATTTTTCATCAAAAAAATGACAAAAAATGATTTTTCGATCCAAATTGGAGAATATTTTGAAGATCTTAACTTTACTTTTCAAATGGAATTGAACAAAAGCTTTAGAGAAAAATTGTTGAATCCGACACGTAGTTCTTAAGAGCCGAATTTGTTTTTCACAACAACTAATTCTTTTCAAAAAAAAAAAAAAAGTTATTCTTCAAATTAAAAATGGAGAATATTTTCTCTTTTTCCAATTTTGTCAAATAATTCTCCAATCATGACAAAGAGTTTCTCAATTCTTGTCTGTAAAAAAGTTAAGGAAAACCAAAAAGGTTCTTTTTTGATAGATCTAAAAATTGTCAAAAAGAGGTAATTGGAAATTTTTAGAAAATTAAAGAAGGAAAAAAGTCTCAAAAACAAGTTTACTTGTTCCAAAGAGTACTGTTTTGACAGAAAAATAACTTGAAATTCAAAAAAAAAAAAAAATAGGAAAAGGAAAAACGGTTGGGCTTACAATGATGACACTAATTAAATTTGATATTGCAGACAACGCAGTGCTTTTCTTTTCCCGGGTGGCTGTTAAAATGGAGTTTACGATCTGCAAAATGAAAACAGCAACAAAAATTACATTAAATACAATGTAAGATTTTTTAATTGTCTTTAAAGTCACTTTGAAAGTATTTTTGGTAAAGTCGTCCCAGTCCAAAGAAAGTAAAACAGATCCTTTTATCCAAAAATACACAAAATATGAGACGGCCAGGATCCCAAACACATTTGAAATCGAATAAAATAATGTTACAATAACCTCGTGGCCATTGGCAAGGGTGGTGATAAAATAGAGCACCCAAAAAAAAAGTGCAGTTGTTGTGAAACTTGAAGCCATGATCCAAGGTCGGACTTTGGAATTGCCTTTCTTCTGGAGCATAACATACCTTGTTAAGGTCAACACATACCACAAAAAGAAAATCGATGCAAATGCAATCATTACTTTGGAAACTATTTCAGTTACCACATCTTTGTCTAGGGCCATTTGTTAGTGATTATTTAAAAAAGAATTATTAGAAAATCTTGATAAAAAATAGCAAACAAAAAATAGGAATTTTTTTTTTGCAAAATTCAAAAACATCTATCTTTAAAAAATCAAATAAGAAATGTAACAATAGCTTTACAGGTTGTTATTATAGGTACCTTTGCTTTCATCTTTTGAAAAAATGTTTCTTAATTTTCAAAGTTCTTTTTTCTCTCCCAAAAAAAAGTTCGAATAATTTTTGAATGCAATTGAAAACGTGAAGTTTTTAGTTGGATCACTTCTTTTCTTATTTTACCTCTATTTTATATAATTACAACATTACAATTTCACTTATAATTTTCAACAAATCAACTTTAATCACAGCCCCAATTGTTATTTGTAACACACTTTGATTTTCAGTGTTTCACAGAAAAGTGTTTTTATAAATATCTAATTAAATTTGACTTCACACTTTCCAAATTTACTTTTACGTTTTCTCTTATTGATTTTGTTTTCCCTTTGAATGGGTTTAGAATCTTTAAATACTTGACTCAAAGGAATTTCTTGATTAAGTGTTCTGGCAAAAACATTCAATACTATTTTTGACTGGAAATCTTAGTTAAAATTCAAAGCAAGATCAATTAAAAAAAGAAAAAATAAAAAATTTCAAGTGAAAAATGGGAATTCAATATGGTCAAGTTTTTTCGAATATTATCTTTGAGTCAAGGGTTTTTCTTTGATTGATTTATAAAAAATTTGTTGAAAAAATTCGAATTTTTAAGATCTCCAAAATCACCTATAAAGATTTTGATAAATATTTTTAATTGTAAAATAAAAAGATCAAAATTTTCTTTTAGCTTTTAGAAATAATCACATCTCAAAAATTAATATAAAATCATCAAAGTCCGCCAATTTTCGAAAGGAAATTAATAATTTAAACTTATTTTAAGAATTAAAAAGTTGTAATGGTTAAATGATTTTTACAATCTTTTTTTGGAAAGCTGAATGAAAATTTCGTTCTATTTATTTTGCAACAAATAGTAAAAATATGAAAATTGAGAATTTGGTTGATTCTAAATAAAATAGTGAATTAGTTTTTGAAATTAATTTGTTTCTTCTTTTTATTGATTTTACTTTTTTTTTTTGAGGTTCAATTTAAGTTTCGAATTAATAATCGTGTTTAACGTTTTTTTTTTCTTTTTTCACTTTTTCCCCCCAAATTGTTAGTTATCTGTATTCGAATAGGTTGTGTATAAGACGGAAATTTTAATGTACTTAATATACTCCCTACATATACAGTTAGTTTCAAATTTAAGGCACAAACTTCAAAATTTAAGGCACAATAAAAATCTCAAATTAATATATAAAAATTCGAATTTTTTTTTTGTTCAAATTATTTTCCTAGAATCTGAATTTTGTGCCTTAATTTGAGATTATTAATGTGCCTTAAATTTCGTTGAAAGTTTGTGCAGTAAAAGTGGAATTGAATGTATTTCAAAATTAAATATTCTGATTGCAATAACTCAGAGTCTTCATTGGCTGTACTACATTATTTAAAGCATTCATTGTCTCTAGAAAGTATCAGAAGAATTATTTTAGAATTGCATTTAATAAAGAGAATGTAGAAAAAAAATGGGAAATATCATTAATTGTCAAAATAGGCAAAAATCCGAAATTCGTCAAATTGTATTATTTCGTATTTTTGAAGAGTATCTTGGCAAATTTCATTGGAATTAAAGTTGTTTTAACTTTTTTGATGGTTTGAGAGTAAAAATAAAAAAATTATTTTCTGACTTGTGGTATTTAATTTTGGGTACTAAACCCCAGCCCAAAAATTTCGGCACACCCAAAATCAAAAGCAGTAAAAAAATGGGATTATTTTTTTTTTTTTTTTAATTATCTAGGGGGGGGGGGGTAATAGATAAAAAGCGGGGATTTTAAAATTACAAAAATATACATTGAAAGTAGGAAAAAGATAAGAAAATGGAGGAAAAGGTTTATGGTACTGAAGTTAAATAGGAAAAAATGATTCCTTAATAATAAATTTTTTTAGTTGATTTTATTTAATTGTTGTTTGTTATCGAGTTTTGTTTGAATCTATCAACTATTACTGAAAATACCCGAAAATCGAAAATACCATAAAATTTTTAAACCACGAAAAAACACTATTTGAACAACTTCTTAGAAACACTAGTGCTAATATACTCAGTTTAAAGGTAAAATTGGAATTGTATTTTAAAAAAAAAATTTATTTTCTGAAAATATCAAAATTCAAAAAAATTAAATTTTAAGGAATAGTACTCAACCTATTTTGTGTGAAAGGAATTGGTATCTTGGATGAAAGTAACATTTCTGATCATTTCAAAATGGTATTAACTTAAAGGGAGAAAATGTACTTGTTAAAGAAATATTTCCCATAATTGTGTATCATTACCGTTAATTTTGTAATCTTAAATACAATCCAAAAATAACCGAGTAATATCTAATCCTACAATAATTATCCATACTACCCAAGGCGACCCAAACCAAACATTATTTTAACTTCCATATCCATAAAAGGAACTGGTTTAACCAAAACACATTAACATAACCCAACCAATGCCCTGGTATACCTATACATTTACCCTGATAAGTATCAACAATTACCCAAATAATTACCAGCAATTACTCAAATATACTCATAATGTACCAAAACCTCTTTAGAGCAGTTTAAAGTAGAAAATTCAAAAAAAAATATTTTGTCTGAAAGTAAAATTGTTATTTTACTGTTAAACTGAGTATATTGACACTAGTGTTTCTTAGAAGTTGTTCAAAAAGTGTTTTTTTCTTTTTTTTTTTTTTTTATTTTTTTTTATTTTTGAAGAGAGAAAATTGCTTTTCTCCTGTGTGCCCTAATTTCTAAACTTTTTATTAGAAATTTTGTTAAAGAATCACAAATTTTATTATCACTTACTAATGATAATATATATGATGAATTCTTTTTATTAATAATATCTCTGATATTATTAATTTTTTTATTTTTTTCAAAAAATTCAGATATCCAGATTTTTCGATTTATTTTATAGGCCGGACAGTCCCATAAAAAATGATCGAAATCTTCAATGATATCAATATTTAACTTTTCTTTACATAAATCACAATTTTTATTTTTATTTTTACTTGTTACATAAGAGTACCTATTTAAACAATTAGTAAAATTTCGAAATTTTAGAATTGTTTTTGAAGCTTTCCAGTTTAAATATTTTTGTTGTTTGAAATTGCAATTTTGTTGTTTTATAATTTTTAGATATTGTTGAACTTTCCAACTAGGTGAATTTTCCAATTCGGTTAATCGAAAAACTTTTAATTCTAAATCTAATAATTTTAATCCCTTAGTGTGCCAATTAATATTTTCATTTTCCAATTTTCGAAAATTTAGTATTGTTTTTAATTTTTTTTAAATTTAAGAAATCTAATTTTTCTATCAATTTATATTTTCTTCGGTATACTTTTAATCTAGTGAGATCAATTTTTGCTTCAGTTTTATAAATTAATCGAGGTGAATGGATATTAATTTGTAAGAAATTTGTGACTGATTTATTGATAAATCTATCAATTCTTTCAAAATCATTTTGTTTCAAGTCAAATATTTCAAGACCATAATAAAGTTGACTTAAAATGAGAGCTTTGAAAGAAGTTATTTTGACTCCATTGTTGAGTTTATTTTGTTGAAACAATCGATTAAGTGTTTCCAAGGACTTTTCTACTTTTTTGAAATTATATTCAAGATGTGTGTTTTTTTCTAACCAAATCCCAAGATAAAAAATATCTTTTAATTCTTTTTTATATTTGTTTTTTTTATTATGTGGGTTCATCCCGAATCTTTTTATTATTTCTAAAATCCTTTCTAAATTAATTTTTAGAGAGATTAATGGCACTTTCATAATAAGAATAAGATCATCTGCATACATTTGAACATGAACAGCTAAAGTTTTTAACTTTTCTAGTAGGAAATGAGATATAAATGCGAAGAGAATTGGTGATAAGGGATCTCCTTGATAAACTCCAATTCCTTCTTTTTTTGTAATATCTCAAGAGCCAATTTTTAATTGTTTCATTTTTGATAAATTTTTTAATAGATTGATATATTAACGAGTGTTGTATAGAGTCAAAACATTTTTGTATGTCTATAGTAACTACAAAGTATTCTGTATTTTTATTTTTATTTTTTATTTTTTTAAATTTTATTAATAAATTTAAAACAGCAATTCTTGTTCCAAAATATTTTTTAAATCCAAATTGTTTTTTTGAAATCAAGTAAAAAGTGTTTTTTTCGTGGTTATAAACTTTTCGGGTATTTTCGATTTTTGGGTATTTTAGAGAATATTTCAAACACCCGTTTTGCTTTGCTTTACCAATGTTAAACCGTATGAATATCGTGCAATATATCTTCTTGGTTGTCACTAAGTATCCATCATAATTCAAGTACTTGCAATTAGTAATCTTAGTTACTTTAAGAAGAACATCTTGAATTTAATAAGAATCCTTATGTATCAAGCAATCCCCCAATATAGATTCCAACAGACTTAGATATTCTTATTAAAATAACTTAGATTACAATTTGACTTATGCAAAATTATTTTGGATACTCATATCTCTAGGAAGTAGAAGAACTGATATGTTCTCTTTGTGTGATATAAGCAATTTCCAAAAAAGTGCCGAAAATTTATTTTAAAATATCTTTAGTAAACTTAATATTACTGTTGTGGAAAAAAAGTGAAAATGGAAAAAAAGTGAAACACGGTTTTTAATTGGGAACATTACTAAAAATGAAAAGTAAAATCAATAAAAAGAAGAAACCAATTAACTTCAAATAATAATCCATTATATTTTTTTCAATCAACCCAACAAATACAATTTAAATCTACTTGATTTATCGAAATTATTGTTGTGGTTTTGGAGATCTCAAAAATAGTCAATTTTCAGAACAAATTTTTAATAATAGATCAATCAAAGAAAAACCCATACTAAATGATAGTATTTAAAAAACTGTTATTGTGGCGAATACTTCACTTTGTCTTTATTTATTTATTTATTCTTTTTTTCATTGATCTTACTTTGAATTTTCAGTAATGTTCACAATTAAAAACCGTGTTTCACTTTTTTTCCACAACGGTTATTATTTAAATATCCAAAATTATTGTTAATGATTTATTGATTCTTAATAATAACCCAAGTTGTTTGTTAGCATTGCAAAAAATAAATAAAAGATATAAAAATTTATGATGCCAATTTTAGATGATATTTTTAAGGTTGAAAATTGGTGGATTTTGAATGATATTTTTTTTATTGCAAAAAGTGTTTTATTATAGATTTAATCTTGTTATTTTTCTCTAGTAAAATTATTAAAAAAAATCTCAAAAATGATGTTATATTTTTCAGATCTACATCTCTTGATATATTTGTTATTTTTCTCATGCAAAAATATTGGAAAAAATATAAAAAATGTTGTTATATCTTTGTGATCAACATCACGTAACATATTCGATATTGTTTACCAAATGTTCTTGTATTGGGTTAAGCTTTTCTTTTCTGGAAAGAAAAAAATAAGCTAAAAATTAGTGAAAAAATATCAAAACTTTTTCAAATTAAAAATATAGGAGGAAATTGTTTAAATTGGCCTTTTGGAGTTTTTTTTGGGAAAGAAAATTCAAATTCATAAAGTGAAAAATTCAAGTTACTAAAAATATCTGATCGCTTTATTAAAAAAAAAATTATTGCAAATAAAAAGGTTTATTTTGGCTTTTGGATCTTATCGATTGACTTTTTGAAATCAAAAAAAAATATCAATTTTTTGATAAAAATTTTTTGCTTAGGATCAAAAAAAAGAGTAGCAATCGAAGCAATCAACCATTTAATAGGAGTTGGAAAAATTCAGTTTCATTTTTACTTTTTTTTATAAATAATTGAAATGACAGAATTTCAAAAAGAGAAAATAACAAAACATTTTTTTTTATTTATAATTTTGTTGTCTTGGGATTTTTAATGGTCCAAAATTTTACTCTTTTAGTGGCCAATCAGATAACAACGATTCACCAGACGAAGTTCCAATATCAGATGAGAGTTTGGAACAAATATTAAAAGAAATTTAAAATACAAATGAAGATCTTTTATATTTGTTGTTTTTAACATTTCTAACTATTTTCGAGAAAGATCGCAAAGGATGAAAAATAAATAAAAAAAAAATTTTGTTTTTTTGTTTTTAGTCTTTTTTATTTTTTTCATATTGTTTGCCCACAAAAAATAACATTTGCTATTGCTTTTTAAAAAAAAAAACATCTGAATATATTTTTTTTAGAAGCTTTCAGCTTCACAAATAAATATATTCGATATTTTTTTTTTTAAAAATCAATAACTGCTGATAAAGATTTACAACAGAAAGAAACACTTATAACTGTATTTTATTGATTAACAAGTCATTTATGTCCTTATCATATTGCCCGTTTTTTATTAAAAATGAACTTATCTTGTTTTTTCCAAAAAAAAACTTTTTTTTTATTTTTTTTTGAAAATATTTTAATGAACATATTTTGAAATAAACATCTTATCCATTTATTTAATCAGTATTAATATTTCTCTTAATCTGATATTACCTTTTAATGAAATGATCCAATAACAAAGAGGAATTTTCAGTGAAATGTAAAAAAAAATTACCACATTTTTTCGGATATACCTTTTACATTTTTTTTTTCATTGTAAAATAATCATATTTTTAAAAAGTTATTTGAATTATTAAATGGTTGTGCAATCTTCTTCAATTTTAAAAAACTTTTTAAAGTGTGGAAAAATAAAATAAAATAAAATGAATAAAAAAAAAATAGAAAATAAATTATTACCAAAATTACATTAATCAAAAATTTTTTATTTAATAATCCACCACAGAAAAATTATAAAAAGTATAAGCATGATAAATAAAGAAAAGGTGCCAAATTCTATTTTAAATTGTAAAATAAATAAATAAAATTAAATTTGATTAGTAAGATAGTAAACAAATATAAATTAAATTAATATTAAGTTTAGGAATATTGAAATAAGGCAATGTAAAAAAAAATGTTAATTCATATTTTGACAACTTATCGTAATAATTAATAAACATCCCAATATAGGAAAAAAATTTAAATTTTGAAGTAATTTTTTCTCAAAAGGAAAATTAAAAAATAATGAAAGAAAAATATCTAACTTTAATTTCTATGTAATCAAGAATACTGATAATTTTGAGTTTAAAGCACCAAAAAACAATATATATGAAATTATTTTACACATTTCCAATAATTCAGTTTCAAAAAGATTAGTTTAAATTATTTTTTTCCCTTTAAATGTCTTTTTTAATCTTGGGGTTTATTTCAGAAATTTAAAACAGACATTAAAAACTAAAAATTTATCAAAAATTAATTTTTAGAGATTTATTTTGTAAAAATATTAAAAAAAAAGAAATAAAATGTATTTTTTTCTATAATTAAATTATTATTTGTGGTTGATATTTAATTTTTATTTAATCCAAGATCTATATTTTATTTTTTTTTAAAAAAAAGTCTATTTGTAATTTTATACACTTGTTTGGAAATAAATAATCCCAAAAAGTAAATTTTAATTAATGAATTAATGTTCAATTTAACTCCAAGAAATCCTTTTTTTTTTCAAAAGTTTTCTTCAAAAAAAAAAAAAACACATTAAATTGGGATTTTCAGTCTTACTCTCAAATTAAATAACACTTTTCCTCTAGAATTTGAAATTGAAAAGATAGTTTTCAGAAAAATCAATAAAAAATCAATTAATTGATGGAATAATTGAAATTATAGTGCATTTCAATATATTTCTTTTGTAAATCCAAATCTATTTTGGATAAATCTCTTAATATAAAAAAATATCGATTAACTATACTTTTTTAACCCTGTTGAATTCAAATTTCTACGATTACTCTTAATTCAATTACAAATTAATTGGTTTTTATTTGAGATTTTATAATTATCAAAATCTTTTCTTTTGATCATACTATATATTTTTTTTCTTTATTTGTTTATTGATCAGTAATTCTTATTCGGTTTCTGACATTTTAATAAGGAATAATATTATTATCCGTGCTGTTTTTAGCTCGAAAATATAAAAATACAAACACCTAAATTTTGGCAATATATATATATATATATAAATATAAAATTGCTTAAAATTGAGATAATTGAGAAACAAACTTTTATTCTGCATTTTTTTACTTTGAATCATTATCTTTAAAATCAGAGAGTTGTATTTAGAAAAATAAAAAATTAACTATTTGATTTTTTTTTGAACTTAGATGATTGTAAAGCACCAAAAGAATAGTAAGGGGTAATTAATTAATTAAAAATGTTGTACAAAAATATACAACTCTATATATCTCAATTGAGATAAGATTATTATTATTATTATTATTTTCTTCATATTTTTTCTCGGTTTTTTAATTGTACATTTCAAAATTAATTTTCATAATAATTATTTAATTAGAATACCAATAATTTATAAAATAAACTGCTCTAAACACAAGAATATGATGATTTTCTTTTGGGTAAAAAGTTATTTAACACTAAATTAAAGGTTTATTTTATATATTAAATTTGGTTTTTGAATAAAATTTTTGATCATCAGAAATCGCAGAAATAACAGAATTCTTCAAGAATTTTACAGATTTAAATTGGAAATCAATATTAAGAAATGAATACAATTTCCAATAAAGAAAAATGGATTCAATTGGATATCATTCTTTTTTTTTTTTCCAAGTTTAAATAATCTTAAAAATATTGAAATGGGGTTTCATTTTTTATTGACATTTAAGATAAGAGTAATTGAGACATTATTAGGAAAGTATTAATAATTGGATGAAAACTGAAGAAGGTTTGATTGGTTGGTTGGTTTTATTTGAAGAGAAGTATTGGAAAATAGATTAACAATAAACCCAATTTGAAAATTCAATACTTTAAATTTAAAAAAAAAATTTTTTTTTATATTTTGAAGGGAGGAAATAAATTTCTTCTTACAGCCGTTAGGTTTTCCAAAATTTAAAAGTTTGAGTAAAATCAAAGATTTTTCTCTATTCTTTTGAATTCTTCTTACAGCCGTTAGGTTTTTTTGAATTTTCTGTTTATTTATAAAATCAATAGATTTTCGTTAGAATTTTTTGAGTTTTCTATTTATTTGTGAAGTGTTCTAGGTTTTTTTGAGGGTTTCTATTTTATTTTTGAAGTGTTCTTTGTTTTTTTTTACTTTTTGAAATAGACCGAAAATTAATTAAAATTTTCGGTTTATTTCAAAAAGTAAAAAAATCCTAACGAAAATCCATTGATTTTCCAAATAAAAAGAAAACTCAAAAAAACCTAGAACACTTTACAGATAAAAAAAGAAAGCCTCAAGAAAGCTACCGTTAGGTTTTTTTAAAAAAATTGAGAAATAAACCGAAAATTTCAAAAATTAAAAAAAAAACCTAGGAACTTGACATCACTCTACGGCACTTCCCTAATTTCTAAATTTTTGTTTAGAAATTTCAATAAAGAATCATAATTCTCTTTATCATTAACTAATGATAAAATAAACAATGATCCTTTATTTTGAATGATCGAGGATATTATTCTTATTTTTTTTTATTAATTTGAATTATTCTTTAATCCAAATTGTTCAGTTTTCTTTATATGATGGAAATTCCCATAAAAATGATCGATACCTTCATTCATTTCTAGGTTTAAATATTTTTTACATAAATTTCAAAATTTTGTTTTTATTTTATTCTTATTATAAACATACCGATATCTATTTTGGTAATTTTTAATGTTTCTTAATTTTAGTATGGAAGTTGAACACTTCCATTTTAAATATTTTTTGCCATTAGGTTTTTTTTGATTTGAGAAATTAAAAGAAAATTTATAAAATTTTTTGTTGATTTCTTAAAAAAAAAAAAAAAAAAACATAGGCACTTGCGGGCACTTCACGACACTAGAAGACACGAATGTTTGTTTTATTTGTTATTATACCTAATAATTTTAAAATATTCTTTGCATTTCCACCCAGAGTTATCGATTATTAAATTTTCTCTAAATTGATTAAGATTTGTATCTAATTATTTTAAGTTTTCTACTTCCCAGTTGATATTTTCATTATATTTTTTTGAACATTTTGAATTTTTTGATATATGTTTCAAAGCCAAGAATTTCTAATTTCTTATTGAGTTTATATCTTCTTTTATAGATTGAAATTCTGACTTGATCTATTTTTGCTTCGGTCATATAGATTATTCTTGAAGAATGTGGATTTATTTTTAAAAATTTTGTGACTTTTTTATTTATCCAAACACGTATCACATTGAAATCTTTTTGAGTTAAATTAAAAATTACTAATCCATAAAATATGAGACTAGTGTACCTTGATTAAAATATTTGCCATTTTACTCCATTAGCTAAATTTTTCTGGTTAAAAATCATTTTGATTTTTTTAAAGCTATTTTTTACTTTTTCAAAATTTTATTGTAGATGTTTCTCTTTTTCTAGCCAAATTCTAAAATATTTTATTTCTGATAATTGGTTTGGTTTTAAGGTTTTGTCAATATTTGGATTCATTCCAAATAATTTGACAATGTTATAAATTATTATCAACTTTTTGTCAAATTTTTTAGAAAATTGAATTAAAATTAAAAAAAAAATTGAAAAACATTTTAATATATTACTGTTTGGGAAAAAAGTTGTACACGATTTTAAATTGGGAAAAATTAATAGAAAATGAAAATTAAGATCTATTAAGAAAAGAAAAAATAAATGATTAAAGACAAAATGGAGGATTCAACACAATAGTAATTGTTTTTTAATACTCTCTTTTGGTTAAGGGTTTTTATTTGATTGATCTATTATTAAAAATTTGTTGAAAAAATTTAAATTATTTTTTAAGATCTCCAAAACAACTCATTAATAATTTCGATAATCAAGGGGACTTTAATTTTTTTTGTTGGTTTGACTGAAAATAAAATAACAGATTTTTATTAAAAGTTAATTTATTTTTTCTTTTATTTGATTTTACTTTTAGTTTTTGTGATTCGACTAAGGTTGCCAATTAAAAATCGTGTTGGGCTTTTTTTCCCTATTTCACTTATTGTCCCGAATGGTTAATTTGATTATTGTTCTTTATTTCATTTTTATGACTAGACTTATAAAAATTGATAAACATTTGAGAAATATTTTATACAATAATCAAATTTGAAAACACCCACTATCAACAGACTCATTCCATTAAAAACTTTCTTCAGCTGTTAGTGTTGTTTTTTACTTCGGTTTATAATATAATTTATCGATCAAACAGACTAGTGAATCTGCAACCAAAAAAAAAGAAAAAAACATCTCCAAACAAATCATAAAAACATAAAGGAATTTGATTTTTTACCTTTTGATTTGAATAAAATTGTTAAACGGGCTTCTAGAGGGCCTTTATGCTTATTTTTTAAATCTTTTAAGCTTGTGTAATCATTATCGTTATCATTATCATTATTAAAAATGTCATCCAGATCATCCAAATTGCTTTTATTTTCATTATTTTGAGGAATCGTTTTTTGTTCGAAAAAGTTATCTTCAAGATCGTTGTCAATAAAAGTTTCGGCGTTTTTGCTTTGAACAGTTTTAAACTCAGACTCGGAAAATTCCATTAAATTTTGTGGTTTTGTTCTTTTTTTCTCTTTTTTTTTAGGTTCACTTTGTTCACTTTGTTCATTTTGATCTGAGGACAACAAGAGGTTAAGATTTTCATCAGAATTAACACAATAAAATTCTCTTGCTTCTTCAAGTTCGTTCGTTAATTCAGTTACCTGTATCAATAAATCTGAGTGATCCTTGAGAGGGGTTTTGTAAAATAGATTCAGCAATTTTTTGTGAGTGAGATTTGTTTGATTGCATTCCCAAAACAAAAGAAAAAAAAAGAAAAAGTAAAAGAGAAGAATGATTCGGTTTGGTTGTGGGGTAGTTAGTAAATGGGTTCATTTGAATTTGGTTTTAAAAAGAAAAAAAAACAGTTTTTTAATCACTTTTTTATCAAATTAATTTCTTTCGTCATTTCTGGTATATAAAAAAAAATTGAGGATCAAATAAAATACTTTTGAGTTTTTTTGATTCTTTGTTTTATTCTGAAGATTGACTAAATCATTAAGATGGCTTAAGTATATTTCAGCTTGGTTCATTAATGAAAGTGGCTTTGGTGATGTGGGTAGAACATTTAAAATTTCCCTTGTTGATCGAATTAATGTTTCTGCTTGTCTAATTAAAGGAATTAGAAGATTTAATTAGAAAAAGAGAATTAACAGGGGTGTAAACCTTAATTTATGGTTTGAAGTAAAATTACTTTTTGATTTCTTTTTTGTTCATTCTCTAAAACTTGGAAATAAATAAAAACAATTTGATAAGTTGAAAAAATTCTAAAAAATGAGATTTATGAAATAACGACAAATACTTTCAAATGGTTTCCAATTCCTGAAAAGTGTGTAAAATTTGTTCTTGTATTTGAATTTTTTATTTTCTCAAAAGTTAAGAGTTCAGGACGATGTTTTTCGTCAAGATAATTAATTTTTATTCAGAAAAAAAAAAGTCTTGATAATAATTTTAATTGTTATTCTTAAGGGAGTAGCTACACCATAAGACCTGATAAAAATTTGAGAGGGGTGAGATAAGAGTATTTTATTTTCGGGGCGTGTGATAGTAGATTCTCTAAAAATTTTTTTAAAAAAATTATTTGATATTATTTTTTTTTAGTAATGTTAAACAATAAAAAAAAGAGATTATATTGATAAAATAGTTTTTTTTTTTATTTTTTTGTTATTAAAATAAACTCAATTCCATTAATTTGGGCACAGTTTATACAATTGGAAGAATAACAATAACATGATTTACATCCAATCAGGAAGTAATTTTAATTTAACAAACTATTTCATTTTTTGTCTTTTTTGTTTTTGTTTTCTTTTTTTCAGTTATATAATCGGTTTCGTGAGATCTGGAAATTTTTTATAGAGGGAGGAAAAAAGGTTAGTACGGAGTTTTTTAAATAGAAAAATCCACATACAATTGGTAGATGGTATCTTACCATTTGATCGATTACCATTGTTGGTGTAATTTCAACAAATCTACCAATATATTATTTGTTCAGCTGGTTTCATTATTTTGGACACATCAATTTTTTTTCTTTCGTTTTGATTTTTTGGTTTTTTATTGTTTTCTTATATTTGTATGAAAATGATTACTTAAAAAAACATTAATACTATGTTACTTAAATGTGGTTTTATATTAGGTTTGGAAAAATATAATAAATTGAGTTTCTGCTTTCCTATTTTTTATTTTCTGATGTGCCCAAATTTTTGGAAGGGAGTTTAGTTTTTTTTTTTTTTTTTTTTGGGGGGGGATAATTCCATATTCTTAGAATATCACTTATAGCTATTTTTTGGTTTAAACTTTGATAACATATAATCATGTTCACTTTCCAATTCAACTAACAAAGTGTTTAAAATCCATAAAAGTAAGGTTTTGGGATAATTATTATTTTTTTGGAATCCTTCTAGCTATTTAAGTCCCATTTATGTTTCCTTTTATGATTCTCTCAACTGTAATCTTGTTTTTCATTTTAAAAAAAAATCCATTAATACCAAATGTCACTGATAAAAAAATATTTTTAATTACATAATTTTGTTAGGATTAAAAAAATTCAAAAATGATGAAAAAATAAAAAATGCAAAAAATTAATATCACAATAGAATGTTTAGATAAGGATAAAAGATAAGTCATTCAACATTCAAAACACTATTTTAAGTAATTCAACTCAACATTCTATTGTGGTAATTTCTTTGAGACTCTAAAAAAAAATTAAAAAAATCTTATGAAAGGTGTACTTTAAATAATAAAAATCAATGAGTTACAACCAAAGTAAAAAATGTTATTTTCCGATCCTTTTCAGAATTGCAAAAAAGTGAAAAATTTTTCTTTACCGTGGCTACTCCCTTAAGAAAATTGTTTATTCATTCCAAAGATGTTTATTTAAAATAAAAGCTTATAATAATAAACCAAATTTTTTATAAACTTAGTAATAAACATATCTAAAGTTCATTAAAGTAAGGTGTATACATAGAATACTCAACTAGATTGTTTGATAACCGAAAGTAGATCCTTTTTTTAAAAGAAAATCAAGTTTTATAGAGGTTTGATAAGAGTTTTGGAAAATGGAGTTTTTTTTTCTTGGTTTTTTATCTGATTGAATAGTGTTTTGAACAAGTATAATTAGATTCGTCATCATTCTAATAAGTATCTAGAGTTAAATAATTTTCGAATTTTGATTCGAAGAAAAGAAGAGAAATTATTCAACAATTATATAATAATTTTCAGAAATATTATAATTTTATAAATCTTTTCTGGGATTATTTTCATATCTAGTTTATATATATATATATATATATATATATATATACTTTTGTTTGATATTTATAACATTTGTGAACATAAAGCCTTAAAAAAATGTTTAAATAACAGTCAAGATTCATCTTTATGGTATTTGAAGTACTTTCCACTGTATATAATTTTTAAGGTTTTGTTGATCTCTTTTTTTATTCATATTTGAAGTAATTTTTTGTTCTTTGTTCTTTTTTTATTAAGATGAGATAAATTTAGAAAAAAAGTTCGCAGAACAAATATAATTTATTGGGAGGATGAAAAAAAATATTTTTGTGTTTAGGGAAAAAAAAACAAGAAAATTTTAAATTAACTATTGAGAGAAAAATGTTGGACACTGAAAAATGGTTTGACACGATTTTTAATTGGGAACATTAGTAAAATTGAAAATCAAATCCTATTTATAACTAATTGAATTTATATAAATCCAGGTTTAAATGTGATACCGGTTCATTAATAAGTGATGTGTGTGGAATACTCATTTGGATGGTTGATAACTAAAGTAGATCATACTATTTTAACAAAAATCCAAGTTTTAGTAAATTTTATATTAATTCTGAAAATGGTAATTTTTAAACTTGTTTTAGACTATAAGAGATATGGTTTTGAAAAAGTAGAATTACATTAATCATTATTCTAATAAGTAGATTATTGTTATTTTCTTTAGTTATTTCACAAATGATTGAAATTAAAAATCATTTTCAGTAATGTTCAAAATTAAAATTGATGTCCAACTATTTTTCTGTTTCTAACATTTTTCTCTCAACAGTTAATATTTGTTCTTGAACTCTTCAATTTTTAAAGAAAAAATCTGAGTAATATATATATATATAGAGAGAGAGAGGGGAGAAGATAGTGGGGGTGAGAGGGGTAAATAAGATATTTTTTTCAAAATATATAATTAGAAAAGGTTTTTAAACAGGTTTGTAATGCCTTAAAAAAAATCAAAAAAATAAATAAAAATCATCACTAAAAAACTAATAATTTAGATGTAATGAAAGATTTAGATAATATTATATAGAATTGCCCACCCTCTTAAAATATTCACAAAATTTGAATATATAAATTGAAAAAAAAAAAAACATAGTATATCTAATCTTTTTCAGAAAATAATAATGTATTAATATTTATGAAAAAATATTCAAAATAATTAATGATCCTTGAGGAAAATAAAAAGATATTTTAAACATTTATAAAATTTAATAATTAAAGTTTTGGAATTTGAGAATTGAACTGAAGTGCCTTAGAGTACCGTAGTGTGCCTAGGTTTTCTATTTTATTTGTGAAGTGTTCTAGGTTTTTTTTACTTTTTGAAATATACAGAAAATTTTAATAAATTTTCGGTTTATTTCTAAAAGTAAAAAAAACCTAACGAAAATCTATCGATTTTCCAAATAAATAGAAAACTCAAGAAAACCTAACTGTGGTTTGTTTTTTATTTAAGAAATAAAAAGAAAATTCTTGAAAATGCTGTTTTATTTCTCAAATTTCAAAAAATACTAGTAACGCTTTTCCAGGATTTAAAAGAATAGAGAAAAACTATGGATATTTCTTAATTCTTTTAAATCCTGGAAAACCTAACAGCAATATTTGATAAATTATACCCTCCTCGCAAAATTTCAATAAAAAAAAAAAATTTAACATTTATAAATCTACAATAATTTTAATAAGAGCAACATTTTTTGTGATAATTAATTTTTTTCCAAGGTTATCCTTCAAATTAAAAAAAAAAAAAACAACTTTTGTTCATGTGGAAAAAGATTCTTCAATTATTATAACATTTTTTAAAATCTACATCTAAAATAACTCTTTTTATTGAAGATAAGTATTAAATTGTGTATTTCTTTATCAATTTGTTGAAGAAAAAAATGGACCGGGTAACAATAATATTTGATTGCTGTTTTCTACAGCCGAGTTAACCTCCTTAAAAAATCAACAAATCTTGTAACGATTCAAATATTTACAAAAATTATCCTTATTTAAAAAAAAAAAAAAAAAATCAGGATTGTTTGACTTTGTAAAACTATGTAATTCTATCCAATTTTATATTATTGTTCAAGTTTCTCATTTCAAAATTTCCAAAGGCAAATTAAAAAAAAAAAAAATAAATATTAATTGTTAAAAAAAACTTTATTTTTAGGATAAATATAATACAAAGAAATTAATTTTCAACATTAATTATTTAGCAATTTTTATCAAATTTTTTTTCTTTGATCAGTAATTTAATAAACAATTTACATTAAACAGAAAAAATTGATTTTCTGAAGATAATAATTTTGTTAATATTCTATATGAATTTAATAAAAATAAATAAATAAATAAATAAATGATTAATTAATTAATTAATTAATGATTGTCACTACTCTTAATCTGTTTCTGATGAAAAGTCACTATTAATTTCTGGTGAAGAAAAATTTTCAAAATCTGAAATATTTGAGTTTTTGTTAACGTTTGGTGACACGTCCTGGTCTAATACATCTGTTGATTTTGTCTTGTTATTGTCATTTCCATTCGCACTAAATGGGTCATGTTTACTCTTAATGCCTGATAAATCTTCTATTTCTTTCAATATTTGCAAAGTTTTTGGATAATAATTAGATTTGATATAAAAGGCTACTATTTCTGGTAATAGGCAGCCCATTATATTGAGGATGATTAATAAATAATAATGGGGGATTTCCGCCAAATGTTCAAAAACTTTATATATGGTTGGGAAGTAGTCGATTAAATTGGAGTAAGGCCATAAAAAGGCGTAAATACTTATTAAAGAAAAGTAGACCCCAAAGTGGTTTAGCCATGTCCAATATTTGATTCGAATGATATGATCAAAAATTGATATAATTATTGCGATTGAACAAATCATTGCGCCCACTGTTCTTAACCCAACTGATTTCCCGTTCGAGTAAAAGGTTGTTGAATAGGAAACAGTTAAATAGCAGGAAAAAAATACAAATAATGATTGGAAGATGGCTATCGCGATCCTGGTGATGACCTTTTTCATATTGAAGTAATCGCGTTGGAAATCCTTGTATAGCTGTGGGAACTTTTTCAGAATTTTTTCGCTAACGTCCTTTTCGGTGATGCCAATGATAAATGGTGGGAAGACGTTAAAAAGCATATTAAATAAGCTCATAAACCAATCATCATATAGAGTTTGGCCTGAAGAGGCACCGAAAAAGGACCACCAAAACTGTGGTAGAATGAAGACTACATTTTTGTAAAATGAATACAATACAACTTCTTGTAATCTCAAATAACAGTATCTTCCATGCACACAAATTAACCTTTGCAAATGTTTAAACCGAGCAAGTGAAAAATCGGAAACACGGACAGCCTGGTTACCCTCTTTACTTACAACACCAATACCAATATTTGCTGTTCTAATCATTGAGACGTCATTTGCGCCATCGCCAATGGCAAGTGTTACCTTTCGAGAATATTTATGCACCATATCAACAACTTGGGATTTTTGTTTTGGTGTTACTCTCGAAAAGATTACTGATCGGCATTTATTTGTTAATTCAAATAATTTTTCTTCTTCATATTTTAATAAAACACCCAAAACTTTCCCCGTCATCACAATAACTTTATTGACTTGATCGCTTTTAACGTTAGTCTTCGAACTTTGTTTGACATTTTCATCAAAATTCTTAAGATTTATCCCATTTTCAAGATCTATATCATGATGATTATCATCAAGATTATTTTCATCCAAATCATCACTCGGATCATAGTCGGAGTCGGTGTCGGACTCGGAACCATACCTAGACAAGCCATTGCCTTTCTTACAAATCTCATTGTAATGGTTGTTAAAGATTTCTAAAATCAGGTCTTTTTTCCGTTCCTTTATCGAAATTGTTTCATCGATATTGCGAATTAATTTACATGAGTGGCCGACAGATATAGCGGTTCCCGGTTTATCCCCAGTTAGTAACCAGATGTTTATGCCAGCCTTTAGCAAGTAGTCAATTGTTTCTGGCACACCTGGCTGTAATTTGTCCTCGATGCCAGTTGCACCAAAAAGAATTAACTCTTTTTCAATTTCTTCACATACTTTGTTAATATTTTCTTCGCGGTTGATAAGAGAGGCCTTTGCCTCATTGTATCGTTGTAACCAATCAGAAAATTCTGACTCTTCTAAATAGCGGTAGCCAAATAATAAAGTTCGAAGCCCCTCGCTAGCAAAATTGTTTAAATCATCAAGCGTCTTTTCAAAATCCAAATCGTCATTATTTTGAATACCCCTTTGGATGAGCACATTATCAGCGCCTTTACAAATTAGCAATAGTCTTCCGTTTTCATCTCTTGTGATGACAGACATTCTTTTTCGATCAGAATTGAATTCCAAAATTGCCTTGATCGGGTAACTCGAAATTTCCCCGTTTTCATAGAGCGTGATACCTGTGGCTCGTTTCCTTTCTAAAAGCACATAACCAGCAGCTTTGGCAGTGTAAACCAAGGCCACTTCATCAGGTGATTGCCCATGGTATTCCAATAAATTTACGTCAAGTGTATTTTCTTCAAGTTTGAGACAGCTATCTGAATCACTTGAAAATTGCGATTGAGCTTCCTTAATCGTTGTGGATATTTTTATGCTAGAGCCTTTCTCCATTTCGGTGCTTGTGCTTGTGCTTGTGTCTGTTTCAGTGTCGGTTTCAGTGAGTGTAATTGAATTTGTTTTTGTTTTCGTATTTGTATTTATATTTGTATTTGTATTTGTGTTTGTATTTGAATTTGTATTTGTATTTGTTGAAGATAATGGTTTTGCTTGGATCAACATTGATTGGTTTTTATCCGATGTTGTTTGCTTTTTTGAAGATTTCTGGTAATTGGGATCAATCTTTGATCTTTCTGTGATTCCTTTTTGATCTGTTGTGATACGAGAGACTGGTACAGATGAGCCACGTGATGAAGTTGTTTTGGATCTTTTCAATTTTTTTAAATTTGAAGGGAAATCTATTTGTTTAATTTTGGAGATATCCTCTTTGAGGTGCATTTTTATTTGATCAAGTTTTAATTTTTTTCCAAAGTTTTTCAATTTTCTTGATGCAGTTTGAAATACATTGACAGTTTCTTTTTCGGCATTTTCACCCGGCAAGCCTGGTAATACCGTGTTACATAACGCTAAAGATCGAAAAAACATTTGATAATAAAAATCCGAATTCTCTGTCTTGGTATTGGTTTTGTTTTTTTTCTTTTTATTTTTCTTTTTCTTTTTGCTTTCATTTTGATTGTTGACTTGGATTATTTGACTTTGTATTTGATCACTTTCGCCATCCTTTGGGTGGCTGTGTACCAAAGAAAATTGGTTCCCATTAATGCTACATGTTTTGAAGATCATTTCGTTTTCAGTTAAAGTACCCGTCTTATCAGAAAAAATGTGTTCAACTTGCCCAAGTTCTTCATTCAAATTTGAATTCCGCGCATGCGCCCGTTTACCAGTTTTTTCGTCAATTAATTCAACATCCCAATACATGAATAAAGATTGAACAATACGTACCATTTCGACAGTAACATATAAGGAAATGGGTATTAGGTACGAATACAAAATGAAATAGGATCCAACAGTATATACAAAATTATAAAGAAAGGTGGTTTCTTCCAAATTTAAATACCAAGCCTTTGATTTATTTTCTCGTGTAAATCCTGCACCAAGTAGAGAACTAATAACCAATATTATGACTTTGAATAAAAAGATATAGAAGACCACTTTATTCATAGTTTTTTCAAATCTTGAAAACTTGTGGTGGGTTGTTTCCAAATTCTGAAACATTTTTGTATCTTTTCCTGCATATACAATAACACCCCAAACCCATTCAGAATTCCTTAAAGTGGTTCCCTTTTTTTTTATTATTTATTTTGATTTTTAATTTATTAATTTTTTGTTTTTTTTTTCATTTTTTGTTAATTGTTTTTTGTTTATTTTTATTAATTAATTTTTTATTTTTTTTAATTTTTTTTTATTTTTAATCTCAAAAATCTAAAAATAAAAACAAAAATAAAAAATATTAAATTAAAGTGTTTACTCTTAATAATAATTGGTTTGTGGTTAGAGGAAGGTCTTCTTTGGTGCCTTTTAATTGTAATCTTCCTTGAAATTGATATATTTGCTCGTTTGGTGGAATTATTTGTAATTGGCCTTCAAGATTTTGAAAGGATTCGACATTACGGTAATTTGATGTTTCTATTAATGCAACTCTTTCTTTTATATTCGTTTCGCTTTTTAATTTCAAAATTATTTGTTAATTGTTTAAATTTAAAAAAATTATCAAATTTATTAAGAGTTTTGAGAAAAAAGATTCTTTGTATCACTTCAAAAAATCTCATGACTTTTATCAAGCTTTCAGCCTTTTCAAACACTTTCAGACAATTTACAAACCTTTCAAACACTTTTAAATGTGAAATGCGTTGCAAAAGTGATAAGCTTTATAAAAGTCACGTAATTTTTTGTTGTGATTTTTTTTTGGTATTTTTATTTTTTTTTTTTCAGGTAAAATGCCTTTTGAATGTCAAAATCTCAAATTTGACTATTACCATTTACAAATCTTTCTGAGAATTCCGTTTAGATCCAAATATTTTGTGTTAGCTGAAGGCTATCTTTGTTGAATTTTTTTTCAAACCAAAACCATTCATCTCTTTTTTTTTGAAAATGTTTCAAATTTTGAATACAGTTCTAAGAATCAAAAAAACTGTCTTGGCACTAATGATAGAAAGAGTTTTATATGGATTAGAGTTTTGTTTGTTGAAAGAAAAAAAAAAAAAAAAAACAAGTGTCATACGTTGAGAAAAGAAAAGACTGTGGAAAATTGTTTTTCATAAAAACAATCAAATTTTCAGTATTAATTTAAAAGCTAAAAATCTCAAATTTTTAATTCTTAAATAAAAAGACAAAATGAGAAGAATTGACATTCTCAAAGGTAGAATTAATAATCTCTGTTTTTGAATTTTCATCATTAACAGATTTTATGGTGTTAAAAAAAAAGTCTAATTTGGAAATCAAAATCTCAAAGATTTTGATCAAAATTTCAAAAACAAAACAATTATTTTAAGTCGCTTCTAAAGTGCCGTTTATGAACAAAAGCGAGTTTAAGAAGAGAGAATTTTACCAAAAAGTCTCTCAGGCAAAAAATAAACAAAACAATTTTGATAAAAAGAAAAAGTAAAATAAAAAAAAAAAATTACCCATCCAAATTAGAGGTTTCAATAAAGCACAAATTGTCTTGAACGTCACTCGTAGAGATCACAACTATATCTGCCGGGAGCACTCTGTCCTTTTCAACAAAAACTAAATCACCAACCATCAAATTACCAGATTTGATTGTCCGAATTTCATTTGATTGGTAATCATAATATTTGAATTGCTTGTTATTTGCCTTACGATCTTCTTTTCTCCTATTGAGATCATCAATTGCAGCTTTAATCCCAGAAACTGTTAATACGAAGATTAGCGGGTTAAAATTGATCCAAGGGTTGATTGGGCTCCATGGCCCTAAAGAGATAATCGCAGACAAGAGAAAATAAAAATTTGCCAAGCGTCTGAATTGTTGAAACAAATTTAAAGGGATGAAGTTCAACAAGGTATATGTTGTCGTTGAGATGTAGTTTGTTGACTCTTTGTCTTCAAGCGCGCGGCGTTGATGAATTGAAAATTTTCTAATTGTATTACTTGATTTTCCATCAAAATCTTTGATTGTATTATTTTAGTTTTTGGGGTATACCAAGAGAAGCATAAATTCAGATCGAGTAAATTTTGAAACTAGTGTTCAAAAGAATGTGAAAAAAAAAAGTTATTGAAAATACCTATGTAGTACGATTCTCTTGTTTGGTTACTATACTTTGTTTTCATCCAAAATAAAATAAATGTTCAAAAGTAAAATGCTTTGATAATAAAATGATTTCTCAGCAATTTGGATATTTGAATTTTTATTTTGAAGTTCTTCGAAAGATCATATTAGTTTCTTCTTTTCGTTACTAAAACACTAGAGTAATTGATTTTTGCATTATTATTTCCGAATTATTGATGTATGCAATTTCGTTTAGAAAAAATTTGATTTGAACTTGAAAGAAGAGTTGTGATTCATAAATAATTTTCTTCCAATTTATTTCTATTGAATCGAGACATTCCTGTTTAACTTTTGAGTTTTACATTAAAAATTTTTTAAAAAATTATTTTTTTATTAAATTAGATTAGTCTCTATTCCTAAACATTTTCTTCTAAACGAAAATATCAAGAATTTAAATAATACTTGTTAACTTTTTTTTTTACTCTTAAAAATTTGCCTTCATTTGGTTATAAAATTAATAAACAAAAATTTTCAAAAGTTTCCAATAAGACTATTGAAGAAAATTTTCTCACTAACTTTTGAGGATTCTAGAATTTTCAATTCTTTAATTAATTACTCATCAAAAAATTATTTTAATTTCGGTGAAAAATTCGTTTGCTTTTCAGGCAAAACATTTTTAGAATCCTCATTCCAAACACTAAAAAAAGATATTTAACTCTACTTTTAAAAATACAACAGGTTCTTTTTCCCTTTTCGAATCAAATATAATTTTTTTTTGGAAGAATTTGCTTTTTTATTATTAAGCACAAAAAAATTTTTCGATTGATCATATACCATTTAATCTTATACTCTTGTCCATTGGGGTTCAGGTTTAAAATTTAGAACTCGTTTTTTGAAAAAAAAGAAGAACTATTGAGTACTAGATGGAAAAAAAATCTTTCTCAAATTGCAAATTAAATTGAACAAGATTTTCTTTTGGGTGTATCTGAAAAAACACTTTTTTATCTTTCAAACTTACATCATAGAAAGGGGTACGAAATGTAGATACTAACGATTGTCAATTTGGAAAAAGTTGAGAGGAATTTTGATTCATTAAAACAAAAGCAAAATTAAATGATGTGAAGAATCAAATAACATGAAAATCTTGAATAACAATACTTACATTTAAAGTTTTATAATAGTGTTAATAATACAGACCCTATAACAGTTGTTGAAGTGTTTGATAACTAACTTTTTGTTAAAATATTCTATATATATATTTTACTTTAACCTTTTAATTTAATGAGAAAAATTATAATAAACTTATTTTATGTTTATGTCATCATTCAATTTTTCAAAATATTTCTTAAAAGAAGTAAATTTGAGTAATTGTTTTCAAAAAATGTGACTGGAAAAAGTGTTCTCTAGTGGGATAGCAATGTTATAGACTTTTATTCTACTTTCGCTTACAACAAAAAATTAACTCATTATCAAAATAATAGCATATTGAAGAGAGAAAACAAAAAGGTAAATAGGATGAATACTAGGAATGAATTCAAAAAATTCCATTCTTTCAAGAAATTTTCAAAAAGAATTATGTAGATCTAGGAAGATGAAAATTTAATATTTTTTGACAAAAAAAAAGGAGAAAAAGATCATTTTTTTTTTATTTTAATTAAGAAAAATTGATTTTAATTCAAAAAAAATTTGTAAAAGATGATGAAATTTTCGAAATAAACAAAAACAATATAATATGTTTATTTTTGAATTAAATCAACATCTAACCATCAACCAAGTTTAAAAACAAGTAGAGTATAAGAAGATTTGTTGTTAATTCAAAGTCCTTAATTTAGAAAAAAAATATAGTCAAATTTTTGTACAAGGTTAGGTTGTAATAATTGGTTAATTACACCACTTAACAAATTATACAATAACCGAAATTTTTAATAAAGAAGTTGTCCAATAGTCTGGTTTCAAACCAAATTATTAATCCCAGAGGATAGAGGAATTTTTGTTTCATGGTTAGAGTATTTATAATTAATAATTTCAACTACTCTATGAGAGTTAAGGAACATCACTTTTTTTTTATTTTTTTTTTGTTAACTTAGGTGATGAAAACTCCTTTTTTTTTAAATATTCAATAAAACATATTAACTTTCAACACCTTTAAGATTTCTAAGAAATGTATTATTCTTTTTAACCAAATTTCAATTTTTTCATTTAGTGTTTAATAATAATATTTATTTATTTTTCTGTTTTTATTTATAGATTTGGAAAAAAAAACATAAAAAATTTCAAAACAGAGACCTCTCTTATAGAAAATTCAATTTCAAAATTTCTCTATTTTTGATTAAATTTTAAATTTGAAAATGTAATCGATTTTAAAAACACCCTTAAAATAAATGTAAATAATAAATAATTTTCTGATGATAAATTGATTATTTTAAATTATTTTAATTGAAAAGATGGAAAAATTGAATGGTGTTTTAAAACAGATGGTTTGTAAAAAAGAGTTTCACAAAAGGGAAATCCATATTTTGAAATAAAATTCATACTTTTCTTTTTTCCTATTTTTACAATTTAATCTCTAATCCACAAGAAAACACCATACCTAAGTTCAAATAATATTTAAATATAAAAAAATCACCTTTAGAGTAAAATTTTACTGAATGAACTGTATTTAATAGTATATTTTCACAATTTTCTCATTATTTTTTAATGGGTAAGTTTTTTTTTTTGATAAAAGTGAAATAATTCTTGATAAATCCACTCTTTTTTTGGGGTAAAATTTTATTTCATCCTTTATTTTTAATAATTTTTTTTAATAAGAGAACTTGAAAACAGTTAAAAAAATAATTTATTTATTTTTTATTCTCAGATATTCTGGCCAGTTTAATGAAAAAGCCTTCTCTGGAATAGAAAGTTGATTTTTTATTTGTATCATAAATTTTACAAATTCTGGTATTTATTTTGATACTAGGACTTATATATATATATATACATATATATATATATACAAACTTCCCATCAGCCAAGTTGGTCCAGTTTATTGATAAAATAGAGCTTATTCTATGGTTTTAATCTAGAATTATTCTCAAAATATATTTACTATTTTTAAATATAATTATTGTTTCTAATTTAAGTTATTTAATTTGTTAGTTATTTTTATTTATTGGATTTTTGCTCTTTTTTTCTTTTAAAAAAGTCAATTTGAAAATTAAAAATTTAGAAATACCATATTAAATTTAAGAAAATTGTGGCTTTGTGATTTCTTTTAAAAGTAATACACTTACTATTAAATTATCTTATTGCCAACAATTTTTTATTATCCAAAGAAATTAAGAAATTTTGTATATGTCATTACAATTAATTGTGCCCAAATTTTTTTTAACATTTTCTTATTTTTCGTAAATTTAAAGTTTGTTTAATTTTTTCTTTTATAGTTATCTTCTCTAATCTGAAGTATATTATTTCTCTTATTTCAAAAAAAAAATTGAAGCTTTGATGAAAATTTGTATTTGTAAGATATTAACAATTGATTCACAATAGCATTAAAAAAATCGTGATTAGTCCTACTTTATCATCAAAAATCCTAAAATCGCAATATTCTACATTATTGTCATAAAATAATTAATACAAAAAAATTAAAAATTATAGTTTTGTAATCTTCTTAAAAAAATCTCTTGACCTTTTCAAAGTATTGATACTTTTCCAACACCGTTCCCCTTTATAAAAGTTAGAAAGTGTTTGCAAGGGCCATTAATTATATATTGGTATTTAAATTTTTTGAAAGACATTAAACTTTCATAAACAAAATGAGACTGTTTGTATTTGAAAAAAAAATAATTTTTTTTTCATTTTTTTTTTACAATTCTAAAATCTAAAACAAATTTTATGATAAAAATAATAATAATCCATTTCAATAATGTAAATGAATAAGAAATTGATATCTTTTTTTAAAAATGGTTTTTTTACATTCACAAGTTAAATAAACAAATGGTATAAAGAATACTTTCCCACTTATTGGAGATCGAATAAAAAAAAAACTTTAAGGTCTCTAGTTATGTTTTCTGCCCAAATATAAAGATATGAAAAGAAGAATAAGAAGAAGAAAAAAATTGTACAAAAAAAAACTTCATAATTGGTAATAATGTAACTAAGTTGGTATGAAAGCTTTTGAACAGTTGCCCAACCCCTTTTTGATTTCAAATAATATTGAAAATATTTTCACTCATTAACACATTCTTTTAAGAACGGACGAAGGGTTTTTTTTTGTTATAAGCTCTTTTATTTAACACAATTTACATACTATAATTGACTGAGAAAGTGTTTATTTAACTTTCGTTTTTACTTTTAAATATCAAAAGGACTGATGAGTTTGCCAACCAAATCAAAAGAAAAAACAATAAAACTCTTTGATCTGATCTTTTATTGTACCAAGTATCTTTTTTGTTGTTTTTTCAAAGAATATATATTTTTTTCAGGGATCTATTTTTTGGAACAAAAAAAATTCTTTTTTTTTTACAAACTATTGTTGAATTAGCCCTAAAAGCCACAAACACTCATATAGGAATTTACTTTTTAATAAGGATATTTTGGCATTTAGCACATTTTTAGAGAATATTGGGTTTTGTTATATTATCATGATAATATTGAATATCGTGATTTTCTTATATTATCGCGATTTTTGTAACTTTATTGTGAATTAAACCAAGATATCATCAAAACTTCTAAAATTTTGATTGAATATTTCAAAAAGTGAATTTTTCATTTTGGCTATACCACTTTGAATGAAATGGAGTTAATATATATATATATATATATATATATATATATATATATATACAGCTGTTCCAAGTCTACCATAAAATTTTCAATAAAACACAATTGATTTTTCTTTATTCTTATTTTCTATTTACAAAAAATTCCGAAATAAGAGTTATTATTCCAAAATTTTTTTCAATAAATGAGCTATTATTCAAATTTTTGAAACAATAAAAAAAAAAAAATAAAGATTCTTGAAGCACTTCAAAATATTGTTCAAAAATGGTAAATTTTTAAAGATAAGTAAATATTGATATTTTTTTTTAAATTCTTTGACTGATAATTTTGAAGTTTCATGGGATCTTGAATTTTTTTTTTGATTTAACCTAAATTTGAATAATAGCTCATTTATTGAAAAAAAATTTTGGAATAATAACTCTTATTTCGGAATTTTTTGTAAATAGAAAATAGGAATAGAAAACTCAATTGTGTTTTATTTAAAATTTTATGGTAGACTTGGAAAGACTGTAGATATAATAAGCAAAAATTGAAAACTTTTTTAAAATTAAAGGTATCCCGGTGTAATCATCAAATTATATACATTAATTCTATTTGAATGGCTATTAGAATGTAAAAATAAATTTACGAAATTTCAAAATTAATATTTTGATTTTATTTAAGGTAAAAGTTTCTATTATTTTATTTTTGACCAATTTCTAAATAAGGATTCCTTCTCTAGAAATAATTTAATATTGAAAATAAACATAAGTTTTCAAATCTAAATAATTGAAAAAAAAATGTCTCAATCTCTATTCAATTTAGGTAAAAAACATTTATCGAGATTAGTACCTTAATAGAAGTAAACTTTCTATTTTTTATAAAAGAAAAAATAATTATAAAGTATTTTTAAACATAAAAGAGGTAGAATAAAATTATCTAAAATCAATGGATTTTGATTTATTTCGGAAAAGTAAACTTCCTATTATATTTCTATATTGAATTCATTTCTTCTCATTTTTGTTTTTTTCTTTGTTTTATTTTTATTTTTAATATCTAATTATTTTACATAAATGTATTATTAAAAGATCTAAATTTACAAGATGAAAATCTGTTATTATAATGTTATTGGAAGTAAAAATAACCATAGAAAAATCTTATTAATTAATATTGGAAATTCATTTGAGCTTTATTTGAAGATCAAAATCAACACTATTGTGTTTATTTTCAAAAGTTGTACTTCAAGACTTTGAGTTATTTCAATTTTCAGAAAATATATTAATTGATTCGATTGACTTTAGACTGATATCAACTATCCTTATAATGTGTATTATTCCACTTATTTCTTCTTTATTTTTCCAAAGGTGTAATATAAAAAATAATTAATCTTTGGAAATTATTTTCTACCTCTTTGACAGAAACAAAGTTTATTTATTAACAGGAATTCCATAATACCCAATTTATTAAATGTATTAACAAAAATAAATTCCATAAAATAAAATCAGGAACATAAATTATCAAATATTAATTCCATAAAATAAATTCAATAAAATAAATTACAGAAAAAAAATCTTTAACATAATTACATACAGTAAATTCGAAAATGAAATCTGATTTCAAAAAATGGAGGATTATCTTTTGATTTTTTAATCACATTTTCCTTTTCTCCCTGATCTATTAAATCAAAATAAGGGGCTTTGTTTCAAAATAAATTTTTTTATTTCGTAATTTCTATTCCTGAAAATTCCTCACTACTTGAAATTAAAAGAGATACAATAAAATTTTACGAATAAATCTTGAATAATATCCAAAATGATCATTGTTTGCTTCAAAAAGAATCCCAAAATCAAAAATAAACAACAACCCGGAGTTATTGTATCCCCGTATTATTTAAAAAAAGTAAGAAACAGAAGGTTCAAAAAGGAAAAAAGAGAGTTTTTTTTATGGATAATCTAATTTATTTATTATAAAAAATTTCTGATAACTTGTTAAAGTTTAAGAAATTAATTAGTGAATGAATGTTGAGTTTGTTATTATTATTAATGCTTTATCGAAATTTGTTGTGATTTTCATTATTTTGATTTGCATTTTAATCTACTTCAGTCATTTTTGAATCAATTTTTTGTTCTTTGGTTGATTTAACTTTTTTTCCTCTTAATCTGTTTTTTCTGGCAAGGGTTCTTTCTCTGCTTTTTGTCATTTTAAGCTTGGTAATTAAACACTTTTAATTTTTGTCGAACAAGAAATTGTAAAAGAAAAATAAGAAATCGTAAAAGAAAAATAGGAAATTTTAAGGTATTTTGGTGTTGTTGGATTTATTAAAAAATCAGCCAAAAATTTAGTCATTTTAAAAAAAGTATGATAGAACAAGTTTTGAAAGGTATCTATAAAATAGATTGACACCTCATTAGTCCTTGTTTTAGTACCAATAAAAAAAAAAAAATATTTCGTCATACGTTTTTAAAGAACCTAAAAAAAAGAAATTAAAAAAAGAAATGAAAAAAAAAAAGAAATGAAAAAAACAACAAACCTTGTTTGGGTGAACTGGGATCTGGACTTGTTCACCATTTTTTTTGGTTTTTTGAACATTTTCAATTGTAATGGAATACTTTTTTCGATACACAGAAAGTACTTTTCCTTCAGATTTTTTAAATTTTCCTCGAAGTACTTTGACTTCGTCTTCAGCAATGACAGGAATTCTTCTTACCTGTTTTTTTTTGTTTGTGTTTTGAGTTGGTTGTTTGAAAAAAAACAAATTTTTGAAATTGATTTGAGTTGAGACAAACAAAGATATTTTAAACAATAGAAACCAAGGAGAAACAAAAAGAAAAAAAAAAAGCAAAAAAAAAGCAAATGCAAAATAAAAGAAAAAAAGCTACGATGACGATCTTACATTATATTTTTCACGAAGCTCTGTTGAAAGTGGACAAGTCATTCTAATTCTTCTTTCAGATGAGCTTGCATTAAAATGCTTCTTTCTGTTTTTTCTTCTTGATGAACTGACGCCTTTAATAATAGTTCAGTTGTAATTTTTTGAAAAGAAGAAACAAAAAAAAAAAAATTAGTTAGGGGTTTTACAAGTACAAACAAAAAGTGTTTTGAACAAAAGAAAGTTACTTCTTTTTATTTTCATTTTAAAGTTTAATGTTTGATAAAAAATGGCTAAATTATAATAGAGCTGTTGAATAAAGTAATTAAGTTTTTTGATATCAACACACCAATGCCATCAGTTTCAATTATATAATCTCAAATTTTCGGAATTTTTACTTATCCAATATTTACATTATAAATTGGAAAATATTTCTCCTCATTTTCAAATACCTTTTTCAAATAGATTCCTAAACTACAAAGCCTTTGCTTGTGAAACTCTTTTTTGTAAAAAAATCTAGTAAAGGAAGTCATAATATTTTTCCTATTGATGTGAGAAAAATAATAGGAAAAAACAAATATTCCTATTTAAGGGAATATTGTCACTCTAGATTTGTCTATAATCAAGGTATGTTATAATTGGGTGTAAGTGGTATTAGTGTTCATGGTCTACATGACTATAAAAAATCTATTTTAAATCCTTTTGCACAATAAATTGATAATTTTTTAAATTTTAGATCACTATTGTACAAATTGTCATTTCGGAAATTTTTTTTTAATTACTGTTCCCAAATTTAAAATAGAAACTTAACTAATAGAATTTCCAGTATTTAATAATTCCAATTTAGAATTCCAAAAGTAAATATTGTTATATTTTTTAATTAAAGAGATTAACTCGATAATAATCAACATTGAAATACAAAGACTGATTAGTTTTATTTCCTTTTAAGGAAGATAATTGTATCATCAGTTTATTTCCAAGTTTTCTGAAATAATTTGCAAAAAAAATCTATGAGATTAATTATTTAATTTTTGAAAAACTTGATTTTTTTTTTAACTAACCTATATATTCAAAACACATTTAAAGAAAGATTTTATACAACTTTAAGAGTCTGAATATTTATAAGTCAACCTTTAAAATTGTTTGAAATGCAGATTTTTGCTGAAATTCTTTGTATTTTTTACTAATACATATGATTTATTATTAATTGACCAGATCCATAATTATTACGATTATTTTATTTTTCAAATTTTTTACATAAATTTGAAACTTTTAGTACTAATGTGGTTAAACCCAACAACAGCACACTTTAATCTCAGGATTCTCCTTGGGAGATGCTAATCCCTTAATGGAATATTGTCACTAAGATTTGTCAAAATTTAATGTAAGTTATAATTGGGTATTTATGATTTGTGTGCTACACATGACTCTAAAAAATCTATTGATAGATATTTATTGAAATTACATTATTCCATTTTTTGCGTATGTTACCAATTAAAAAAACGTATTTTTGTAATTTTTTTTAATTACTTTCCTACTTCTAAAAATAGAAAACAACATAAATGTATTTCATACTTTAAAAAGTTTTATTTAGAACAGAAACAAATAATAATTGTTGGGCTAGTTTCAATCCAAGACTTAATCCTTTTTAATCAAAATAAAAAATCATAGTGATAAATTGATTTTCTTTCCCTTTTCTGGAAATAGTTCTATTTTATAATAAAATTCTATCTTACAAAATTTTGACTCGCTTTATTATGTTATCGGAAGCTGTTCTATGGTTTTATCCCAGATTATTATCAAAAATTTTTTTTCATATTTTTTATTTAATTATTTATTATTTTTATTGATGAGGAAGTGAAAATTACACTCTAGTTATCCTTAGACTAAATTTTCCTTTTCAGGTATTTAAGCTTAAAATATTAGATTCTATGATTATTAATTAATGAAAATAATTTTAAGCTGTCAAAATTTCATATTTACCGATGAGAATCATTTTTTTTAATTTTTCGAATTTTTTTTGTTTTTCTTTTGTTTTTTTCTTTTTCCTTTTTTTTTTTTTTTTTTTCTTTTTTTTTTGATACTTTTTTTTGTCTTTCTTTTTTTTTTTAGAAAAAGATCACTTTGAAAAAAAAAAAAAGATCTTCAAAAAGATTGAAAAACATTTGGAAATTGGGGTTGAGTTATGTCTGTTTAAATAAATTTAATTATTAGTAAAAATATCTTCTTTTTAACTTTTTTCTCGGTGAAAGTTCAGAAATAAAAAATCTGTAATGCTCTTTTCAAAAATTTTAACTCATTTTTTAAATTCGGTTAAAGATTTTTTTTTTTTTTTTTTTAATGTTTTAAAATATCAATTATTTATCTGTTTAAAATAATTTAAAAGTGGATTTTTAATCATATTTGAAAATTAGTTGCTCATGAATACTTATGATGTTTTTTAAAAAAAATATGAATTTCCTGGTAATTAAAGATAAAAAATAAATTATTAATTTTAAAGTTAGCCAAAGCTACATATTGGATTCCAATTTTACATCATTTATAAATTATTTTTACAATATATGAAAATTTATGTAATTAAGAAATGATAACTATTAAAATAATTAAGATTCAAATATCATTTTTTTTCACAATTACCGACTTTTGAAAAAAAAAAACAATTTCTAATGTATTTTTTTTTTATGAAATTAATTACAATGGATGAACTTTAGACTGAACATTAAGTAATAAAAAATAATAATAATTACAATAAATTATAAAAAAACAAGGTATCTATATTAAAACTCAAAAATGGAAAAAACAAACCAAAATGATAAAAAAAATACTCAAAATCGAAAATAAACCAAAATTTAAATTTAATTATGTGTTATCTTTTGAAAAAATATTTGGTTTTGTTTTAAAATTGAAAAAAATGATTAAAAAAAGACTATTGAAAAAAAAATAGATTAAAATAATCTCTTCCCATACGTCAAATGGAAATTTCAAAAATTTTATAATTAAAAATGAGAAAAACAACACTGAAAATTTACATTTTTTCCCCAATTCCCATTAAGATCTAATAAAGTTGTAAACCCTTTTTCAAAATTTTTCAATATATTAATGTTTATTATTAGAATATATTTAAAAAATATCAAAAATATGATTTTTTTTCATGAAAAAATTTTCTGATTTGGAATAGGTATCAATTTTTTCAATGGGTTATATTTTCAATATAGAAAAAGTTTTTTATGAATTTCTATGGGTTATCTATTAACTATTAACAATTATATCTAATTGATAGCAACAAATTTAAACATTTTGAGATAAATTTTAGAAGGCTATTTTTGAACTTTAAACCCTCAAAGTTATGAATCCAATCCCAAATTTGTTGCTGGACACATATTATTTTCAAAAATTATTGAATTTTTTCAATAAAGATAACAATGAAAATAATTTGTTTAGGGAAAAGTACTTTCGAATTTCTTTCATTTTTTTTGTAAAACTTGTTAAAATGATTTTTGATGTATAATTTATATGATAAATTACCACCATTTTCTATTTAATAAGATAAAAGAAAAAGAATTAAAAAAAAATGAAATATAATTTTAAAAAGTAAAAAAAAAATGAATAATTATTAGCTAAAGAATTTGGAAATGGGGAAATTGGTTTTGTGTACAAATACCCTATTTCATCAGTTGTCGATATATTGTCTCCATCTTTCAAATAAAAACTCTAAAAAAATAAATAGAAATTAAAACTAATATGCTCATTTATGGAATAATTAAATGGATTGTTTAAAAACGGAAAAAATAACTTTTTTTTTTTTTAGGTTTTTATTTTAATTAGTTTTTATTTCTTAATATGTGTATTTTTTTTTATAATTTTCCATAATTATACAATAAAAAAAAATTGATTTTCTTTACTTCAGTGAAGCATTATTTCAATGAAAATACTCCTAATTTCCAAATAATAAATGGGTAAAAATCTTAGTGTTAAAATAAATCAAGTATAATTATAGGTAAATATTCCAACTAAAAAAAAGTTTTACAAACTATTTGAAAATATTTTTTCAAAAATTATTTCGTATTATGTTAATATCTTTTAATTGACAATAGATTAAAACTATATATAAATAAAAATATTTTAGAGTAACATCTAAACAATTGATTTTGTAAAAGGGTTGTTCTAAAATTGACTTTTTGAATAATAATAATAATCTCACCAAAATTCTTATAGGAAAACAAGTCTATAAATATTTTTTCATTAGACACTATTCAACTATTAAAAAAGTGTTCTCAATTAAAATAAAAGAACAAATAAATTCACTTCAAAGAATAATTCATAAGATTGTTATTATCAATTAAACAAATAAAAACAATTTAAATCTTTTTTTAGATCGAAAAATATGGTGGTTTTATCCATCTCAAAAAAGGTTAAAAAAAAAACAAAATTTTTGTTAAAAAATCAATCAAAGAAAAACCATACTTCGATAATTTAGTCTTTTAAAAATAGTTATTATGTTAAATCCTCCATTTTGTTTTTAATTATTTATTTTTTATTTTATTAATTGATCTTACCTCTATTTTTCAGTGCTTTTAAGGTTTACAATCCCTGAAACTGGAAAAAAGATTATCTTGTATTGGGTGTGGCAACTTGTTATTTTGGTTCTTAGCTGATCGATCCACAACTAAGTTTGGATCTTATAGGTGGTTGAAAAAGGCTATTTTTGTCATTTTATTTTTTTTTTCACCGAAATCCAGATTGATGAGTCTAAGATTAATTAATTGGAAGATATTTAATTAGTAATTGAGTTTTTTGTTTTGTATGTTGAAATTTTTATTTATGCTTTGTATTATTTGATGCTTGTAAAAAAAAGTATTTTTATTTACTCCTAATTCTGTAAAAGGAAAATGATAATTTCAATTAACAACCCAAAAATTAACACTTTCAATTAAATACCTTCCAATCAATTAATCTTAAACTCATCAATCTGGATTTCGGAAAAAAAAAAATAAAATGACAAAAATAGCCTTTTTCAACCACCTATAAGATCCAAACTTAGTTGTGGATCGATCAGCTAAGAACCAAAATAACAAGTTGCCACACCCAATACAAGATAATCTTTTTTCCAGTTTCAGGGATTGTAAACCTTAAATTAAAAGTCCTGTTGAACTTTTTTGATGAAATATTAGTGTTACTCCTTTTTCTGTTTTTACAAATGAGTTTACATAGAAATCGATTGAAGTTTGGTTTATTTGCTAATTTGTTTGGTACACTTTAATGATATCTTTGTTGGGTGAATTCAGAATCTTAGCTGAACGGAATTTTTTATAATTTTAGTAAAAAACTGATAACCTGCTAACATTAGTCCCATTCAAGCAACAAATACAAATTTTGAAAAATTCAAATCACATACCCAGACTTATGGTTAAGGTAAACTTGAGATGTTTCCCAAAAGTGTAAAAGAATTTTTTCGATTATCAAGAGATTATAATCTCAAAATGTCTCGAAATTTTGAGTGTTTTTCTAAATAATAAATAAAAGCAATTTCTCTCATTGGATCATTTGAACAAGTTCTAGAATAAGAACCCTTTTTACTTCTAACAATTTCAAATTGACAAATTAATTCAAAAACTCATCAAAATAGTAATTTATTTTTTTCAAACCATTTATCTTTAATAAATGTCGCTCCGTCAACTTAATAAAAACTCCGATATTGCACAATTTGGACAAGCCTTGTATATCAATTTGTCTGCAGCTAAAGGACTCCAAGCTGTACTTAGATCAAATCTTGGACCAAAAGGAACAATTAAAATGCTTGTTTCTGGATCTGGTGACATTAAAATCACCAAAGATGGCAAAGTTCTTCTTGATGAAATGGTAAGATTTTTTACTCTTCTTTTTAAAATCTTGGATTGGATTCAAAAAAAAAATAAAAAAAAGAGAAACAAGATCGTACAAGAAAAAAAGTTAAAACACAAAATACAATTTAAGGAATTCAAGTGTTGCTGAAAAAAAATTTATCTTCTGTTTTTGCTTTTTTTATGTTTTTTTTTTTTTTTTTTAAATTTCTTGAGAGAAGAGAAAGAAAAAAAAAAAATACAATTTTAATCTTGATCCGTACAACATTTGAATCCAAACCAATTTCTAAAACAAAAAAACCTCATTGTTTTTTGAATTAAAGATTTTGAATGAGCAAATTTATAAAATAAGATCTTTTGCTTTAAATCGGATTTCAACATTTTTTTTTATTTTGTTTTAAAAGTTTCAAATTCTTTTGAAACTGATAATTTTTAACACTCACCACAAACTTCTCATTCGTCGGTTTCTTTTTTTTTGAATCTTTCTTTTTTGAAAATTAAAATTATCAAATGTAAAGCACATCACAAACCCCACAGCAGGAATGATTGCTAGTACTGCATCCACCCAAGATCGTATTAGCGGAGATGGAACCACTTCAACGATTTTGATTATTGGCGAGCTTTTAAAACAAGCCGAAAGATATTTGTTGGAAGGTGTTCATCCAAGGATCATAGTTGAAGCATTTAAATTATGTAGGACAAAGGCTGTCGATTTTCTCGATTCATTCAAAATTGAAAAGGAAATTACAAAAGAGTTTCTGATTGAAGTTGCACAAACAAGTCTTCGAACAAAATTAAAGCAAGAAGTTGCCGATCTACTTTCAGAAATTGTCGTCAATGCAGTCTTAACTGTGAAAAGAGAACCTAATAAAAAAACAGGCGTAATTCCAATTGATTTACACATGATCGAAATGATGTTAATGCAACACAAATTGGATACAGAAACTAAATTCATCGATGGTATTGTTCTTGACCATGGCCCTAGACATCCTAAAATGCCAAAAAGAGTTGAAAATGCTTATATTTTAACTTGTAACGTTTCACTTGAATATGAAAAAACGTAAGATATTGCTTGCTTTTTGAATTTCTTTTTTTTTTTTTTTTCTTTTTTTTGAATTATTTTTATTTTTTTAGGTTGCCCTAACCCAACAAAACATTTCATCACAAACAAAACGAACAGCTATTCAAGATCTTTTAAATACCCACACATTTTTCTTTTAAAATTACCTTTACGAACAACTTTTAGTGTAGGTTTTGATTTAAAAACAAAATACATTACGATACAGCTGTCTCAAAAAAGTGTGGACTAAAAGTTTTCAAAAATGTTACTGAAACTGCCACAAACGAGTGACTTCGACAGTTTGAAGTTCCACTTATAAAACTTTTGTTACACACTTTTTTAAAACAGTTGTACCCAACCATGCTCTTTTCTTTTTGTTTTTTTAATTGGTTATTCATTAGAGAGATTCATCAATTTAATTCGAAAGTTAAAAAATGAGATTATCAGAAATTCGGCAGATTATCATTTGAATTTTTTCACCAATTTTAAGCATTTTCATAAATTTAATAAAATATTTCTGGAAATACCTTTGTCAACACACAAAAAAATGAGTTAATTTTTTTTATTTTTTTTTTTTTTCAAAAAATCAAAATAATCAAGCACTCCATTACTATATCTTTTTTGTGTTTATCAAATTTTTAATTAAAGTTTTTTTTAAGAATACTGGTAAATTCAAACTAAAATTTAAGTCAAGGGTTTAAAACTTGGGATAATTTACAATATGTGCTAATTAAAAAAAAAGTTTCAAATATTTTGAAAAATATTTCTGATTATCAGTAAAAAACAAAAAAATTGGTGATAATCTATATAATCGTGAAAAGATAATTTAATCACTAATTTATTGTAAGTCATTACAATTTTATAATTGTTGATAATCCATAATATCTTTCTTATTCAAGTTAATATCAAAACGCTTTTTTTCAAAAAGACCAACTTTTAAAGAAATTATGATTTTTTTGGATTTAAAAAATTTTAAAACACCTAAAACATGAATTTTTTTCAAATTTTAACTTTTAAAAACTAACGTTCATAAGTCGTAAAAAAAAAAAAGACTTGTCTGTTTTGTACACCTATGTTCAATCTTGTCTAAAAAAAAAAAAATCAAAATGTTGATAAATCTTCAAGTGTAAAGAGGCTTTAATAGGGTATATTATGAATTGTCAAAATTGGGCATATTATCAAAATTAGTCAACTTGTATTTTTTCGTATTTTTGAATAGTGTCTTAATTAATTTCATTGTTTGAAAGGTTTTAAAAGTTTTTTAATGGTTTTGAGTTTAAAATAAAAAAGATTATTTTCATACTTGTAGTATTCAATTTCTTAAAACTGTCTAAAGTCCAAAATTGCTGAAACCATCAATAATAAAGAAATTTTAAAAATTTGTCACAAACCAATTTTTTCCACAAAGGCTTGGTAGCAGACTTTTACCTTAAAACAAGTGAATTATTCGATTAATGTGGTATTTATTTTTTTAAAAAAATCATGGACTAAGCATACCATCCAAATTACCCTACCATCCAAACTCTAACCTACCCAAACATACCTTAATTTACCCGAAAATCGGGTTGTTTCAAATACCAATAGACAATAAATTTCAATAGAATAGACTATTTTTAAAAATATATAGAATTTGACCATTTTGATAATTCTTAATTTTCGCCTTTAACAATCCCTTGTTTTTTAAATTACAAAATTGTTCTTTTTTTATACTAATAATTTTTTTTTTTGGATTGAAATTATTTTTTTTAATAAAAATTTATTACATGGAAAGGTTTTATCTGAAAATTAAAAAAGTTAAAATCCATAAATATATAAATAAAAAACTAATAACTGCGATAATACAGATCTCTTCGAAATAAAAAAAAGTGAAGGTAAAAACCTTTTAAATAGTATCTATACAATTGCACTATTTCTAGTTCTAAATCCGTTTTAAAATCCACTATTTAAAATCCTTTTGGTGGTATTTTTATTTTGAAAGTGACTACTTTATTTGATTCTCCATTTTATTATCTATTTAATTTTTTCAAATAAATTTGACTAATAATTATTCTTCTTTTAAAATCAAATTTGATATTAAAAATGATATTTTCAAAATAATAAAAAAAACAAATTAAAAAGTGAAATCAATTCCAAATTTTTCTATTCAACTGGAGAAGAAAGGGAAAAACAAGTCAAAGCAGAAAGATCATTTGTTAATGCCAGAGTACAAAAAATCATTGATTTAAAAAATGAAGTCTGTAAAGATGGGAAGCACGGATTTGTTGTTGTTAACCAAAAAGGAATTGATCCCGAATCTTTAGAATTGCTTCAAAAGGCAGGAATCATGGGCATGAGAAGAGCCAAAAAAAGAAATATGGAAAGGTTAACATTGGCCTGTGGTGGAATTCCACTTAATTCACTCGAGGATATGACCATTGAGGTCTTAGGTGAAGCGGGGCTAGTCTATGAGCATATTTTAGGAGAAGAAAAATTCTGCTTTATTGAAAAACCAAAAAAACCCAAGGCCTGTACAATTTTAATCAAGGGGCCAAATAAATATACCATCACCCAATTAAAAGACGCCGTACGTGACGGACTCCGTGCAGTGAAAAACGTCTTTGATGATAAATGTGTCATCCCAGGCGCCGGTTGCTTCGAATTAGCTCTTCATAGACATTTACTCGAATTCAAAAAATCTGTCAAGGGTAAAATGAAATTAGGTGTACAAGCCTTTGCTGATGCAATGCTCGTGATCCCAAAGGTTCTCGTTGAAAATGCTGGATTTGACCACCAAGATGTACTTATCAATGTTCTTGAAGAATTTGAAAAGGGTAATAAAGTCGGCATCAATTTAGAAAGCGGTGAGGCAATGGATCCTCAATTGATGGGTGTTTGGGATAACTACAAGGTTAAAAGACAGCAACTCAATTCCTGTTCAATCATAGCTTCACAATTACTTCTTGTTGATGAAGTTATTTCAGCTGGAAAATCGGAAAAAAAGGATAAAATGAAACATTAACTAATTAATTGATATTTACAATCATTGTTATTAATTAAAATAGTAACGCTCTTTGGTTGCTGCAAGAAAATCAACAGCAATTCTAATAACAAAGTTTTTTAAAATAATGATAAAATATTATTATGAGTAATTTTTTTAAATTTTGATATTTTTTTCAATTTTAAAACATTTCTTAGAATATTTTCGAACAAAATTTTGTCATTATAGGATCAAAATCATTGCCACCCCCAAAATAAAATAAATAAATTCTAAACTAAACACAATTTTTTTTTTTTTTTTACCTCTTTTTTTGAAAAACAATTTTTTGGGTGAAATTTGAAAATTTTTAGAAATATATCAAAAAAAATAAGAGTGATGTAAAGCACATTTAAAAATTTTGATCTTGTAGTTGCTTAAAGAAATTTCGCAAATTAAAAAACCAGTTTTAATTAGATAAAGAAAATTTTGTTTTAAATATCCTTTTTTCACCTTTTTCGAAATAATTTAACTTTATTAATTCAAAAATCTACTTTTTTTTGAAAAGGAAGATGATTAATTTTCTGTATGGGTAGCAATTTTTATCCTGTGGAACGCTTTTACTTTTTTTTTAAATATAATATGCATAACACCTCTGTAAATCCGATTGTTTTTGTTGTCAACGTTGAATTCCACCCCTACTACTGGATTTTTTGTAATTTAATCCTAAAAAAGTTTTTGTTTTATAGATAAACTCTTTTTCAAATAAAAGGACACCTAAAATTTCAAGAATTATTCATAACCAAATCAAATTAATTGTAGTATCGTTCTAAAATTTAAAAAACATTTTAAAAAATAAAAAAAACACTCAACTGAAGATTTAAAACTCATTAAAACAAAACAATAAAAATTAAATTTAAATATTTTTAAAAACTTGATCTGCACTTTTATTTGAAATGAGAAATCTCGTTTGGTAAATTGTAAAAATGAATTATAAACCCAATAAAAACCTTTGAACAAGGCGAATTGGGGAAAAGTTCTCGACATTTTATTGATAACCCTTTACTAGTCAAATTTTTGTTCTTTAAAGTCCCATTTTAAAGATATGGACACAATTCATCCGGTTCTTTTGTTGGAATTGTTTTTTTTTTCTTTATTTTCTCTTTTCTTTGTTACTTGCATCAATCCAATATTGGTCTATCTCCTTTCCTACATCTAGATCATTCGAAATTAAATTTAAACTATTTTCATCTCTATACTGTCAGAGTATTTCCAAATGGTTTTCTTCTTATCTTGTTTTTTTCATTTCCCAAATGCTTAATATCCATTAAAATAAAAAAAAAATTAAAAAATGAATAATTAAAATGAAAATCACCAAGTGTTAATTATCATATTAACAATCAAATTCAATAGTATTGTTGATTTAAGTGGTGTGCTCTTTTGTTTGAAAAAGAGTTTATATATATAAACCATTTTTCAGTCAAAGGGGCCCGTTGTAATGGGTGTAATACAAGTGTTTATAGAGTTTGCATAGATATTAGAAGAAAAAATTTATTTTGGAAATTTTCAAAATTGAAATCATTTTTTCACATTTTTTTTTTTTTTTTTTTATTAAAAACGTTCATTCAGTTGCAAAATTTTTTTTATTGACAAGATCAATAGTCATCAAGTAAAATGTGTTATTCGAAGGTTATTGGAACCATGTAAAGATGATTGTTGAGAAATCAGATTGATTTCTATTGCAATTCTATTGGATCTTTGATCTTGATATTTGTTTAATAAATGTGGTAGATTTTCACTTCATTTTCATTTCCTTTTTGAAATAGAGACCACAAATACCAACATACTTCGTTTGGGGACTTGATTTCTAAAAGAAAAGTATGGAAAATGAAGTGAAATTTGTTTCATATTTATTATACAAATACTAGTAAAAGTTCAAAACGAACATTGTTGTTTTTCTCAATGAGGCCCTAAGAATTTTGAGTTTTTCAATTTTTAAGAAAATCTATTGATTAATTAGTTTTCTTTCAGATATATAATAACAATTTTTTACTGTGTATTATACTGTTTATTTCTTATTTGTTCTTCAAAGGTCAATTATATAAAATAATTGATATTTAAAAAAAAACGTTAGGCCTCTTTGACGGAAACAGAGTTAATATATTGGTAAATTGAATCTATCAAACATAACTGAAAATACCCGAAAATTTTTTAACCAAGAAAAAACTCTTTTTGAACAAATTCTAAGAAACCCTAGGGTCAATACACCCATTTTAACAGTAAAATTGAATTATTAAAGTAGAATTTTTTTTTTTTTTGACTGGAAAATACAGCTTTCGGAAATATACAAATGTTGGGGAATAGTATTCAACGATTTTTGTATGAAAATAATTGATATATTAATTTAAATATTTCTGATCATTTTAAAATGGTATTTAATAAATCAGAGAGTATATCTTAATAAAGAACATTTCTGATTGTGTATGCTTACTCATAATTTTATAATCTAAAATTCTATCCAAAAATTACAAAGTAATATCTTATGGAGCTTCCAGTAGATTTACCAAGATGATCCGTGTCAAACCTTATTTAAAGTTCTATTCCAGAAGAGAAATTTATTTAATGTGGCAAAGAACCACCCTACAAATCCCTATACATCTTATAACAACCACAAATACAACCTTGCCCACAATGAACTAATCCTAAAAAGTACTAACATACTTGTATATACTCAAAAGTTGCCAAAAACTTTCAGAGGGTTTATCGTAGAAAATTCAAATAAAAAATATGATGTATTTTTGTAAAATAGTTATTTTATCATATTTATTTATATCTGTACAATAAATTTCCTTTAGAAGTTGCCCAAAAAGTGTTTTTGAGTGGTTAAAAAAATAATGGGGATATTTTCGGGAATATTTCAAACACCCTGCAAATTAAGTTATTGTTTGGAATGATTTTTTTAAATTTAGTAAAAAACATTGAATACAGTTGTATATATTATTAAATTTCAAAATTGAGTCAAATTGAATTTTTTCTTATTATGTAAGAGTTTTTTTGGTCTTTATCATCGGTACGATAGTTTTTAATTTGCTTAAGTGTTATCTATATGGCCTGGGGTAATTTAAATTGGAATTCTTTCTATTTTGGAAAATTTTAAAGGAAATTAGATTTGTTATCAATTTAGTGAATTAGAAATTGGTTGAATAATTAGAGTTAACATCGTGCCATTTGATAAAGAAGTTTAGTTTATAAAACATTTTCCGGTCAAATGAGTGGAAGTTATAATGGGTGAAATGCATGTATTTAACTGCTTTAAATGGATATTAAAGAAAAAAAGTATTTTTAGTAAATTTCAAAATTATACCCATTTTTTATTTTTTACATATTTTATCTTTTTTTCTCCATACTATTTTTTTTTGACTGTTTATATATTTTAAAAAATTTTTTTTTTCAACAAGATATAAACCACTTGGTAAAAATTTTTTATTCTAAGGTCAGTAAAACAGTGAAAAGGGTTGTAGAAAAACCAAGTCTATTTCTATTGACATTAATTTGATCCCAATTTGAAGATCAAAATGAACATTGTTGTTTAACTCGGTTATATATAATAATCGTTGGTTTTTTAATTTTTAAGCAAAATATTGTTTTATTGGCTTTATTTCATATGGATATCAATAATTATTGAATGGAAATTATTCTCTCTATTTCTTAGTTGTTATTTCAGGGTTATTTATAAATAATATTTGGTATTGGAAGAAAATGTTGGGAACTTTAACAGAAAAAATTTTATAAAAGTTATATTTTAATAATTGGGAAAGATTTTTCATCTGAAAAAAATTTGTTTAATTGTTTTTTTTTTTTGAATAATAATATAAACTATCTTTCATAATAATTGACCCATTAAAAATCAAATTTTAAATAAAAATATTTTTAATAATTGAAGTTATCTATTATAATATAAAATTTTAGATTTTAGTATTCAATGCTATACTCAAGAGATATTTATTTTTTGTCTAAAAATAAAAGAAAAAAAAATAAAAAAAGCTGTTTAAAAAAATTGTGCCATTTATTTTGAAAGAAGTGTTAAAGAAAAAATAGAAAATTTAAGAAAAGTAAAAAAACCCATTTATCGATTCTCCTTCCATTTGAATAACTAAATCTAATCTCTTTTTCATATTTGAAACCAATTTTTTCAATAATTCATCTGTTACTTCTTTCCAATTTTTCATTTTCATTTTCCATTTTAACAAAACACTGTGGAAAAAATAAAAACGAGAAAAAATGATTTATTTGCAAACTTTTCATTGTGGGAGGAAAAACTTCAAAACAATATAAAAACAATTCATTATTCAAATGTAAGATGGGCCATTTATTATGAAATTTTGTTTGTTTTACCAAATTTTTATAAGATAATATCCAATATAGATTAATATAAAAAAAAAATTATGATAATTTTATATTTTGAAAGATAAATGAAAAAAGAAAAACATAACAAATAAAAAATTTTCGATTAATTTTGAAATTTTGTTATATATATATATATTTATATATACTATATATATATATAAAATATAAACTCCTTTTCAGTCAAAGGGGTCTTTTTTATTGAAGAAATAGAAAATAGTATATGACTTTAATTCATTATTCTTCTTAAAATAATTTTTCAATTTTTAAATCTGATCATTTTTTCTCATTTTGAATATTTTTTTTTATTTATTATTTTTGTTTATGTTTTTTAGTTTTTTTTTTATTTAATGTTTTTAAAAAAATTTAACTTGAAAAAAAAAAATTACTTGAAACTGAAAATTAACATATATAAAATTGAGGCTTTTTAATTCCTTTTACAATTGATGAATTTAAAATTTAAAAACCTTATTGTCAAAAATTTTATTTTTCGAAATAAAGTGAGAAATTTTACACCATATATTCCAAATAATAGATGCAATTTTTTTTTATTTTATTTTTTTTTTTTTTTTGAAATTTAAGGTTTGTTCAGGTATTTCTTTAATAAATCTCAACTGTAATCTGAAAATTATTATTGCTCTTATTTCTAAACAATCATAGTTTGGCTGATTCTTGTAAAAAATGAATTTTTCATTTTTGGCTGGACCGCTTTGGGTGAAATGGAGCTAATATGTCAATGTAAAGCGGGGTGAAATAAAATTAACCTAAAAACGAAATCGGAAATAGTAAATCATTCAATATACTCGTTTTATCAATATCAAATATCAAATTAATCCATAACAGCTGTTCCCACCCCCCTACTAAAAAAATAATTTATTTATCAAAGAATTCAACTATCATAAACATGGTATTTTATAATTATATATTTCTAATCCACGTGCTAACTAGCTTAAGTAAGTAGGTTTATTTTAACGATTTAGTCTTCAAAAATATTTAAAACTGCCGTGTTAATTTTGATATTGAAATACTGAAAGTAAATAATTGAAGTTTGATACATAATTTAGTAGATTTCTCACCAGAAAAAAATTCTATTTCTGAATAAAATAATAGAACACAAAAATAATATTTGATTTAATTTGAGTCTGATCTTAGATAATAGTATCACGATTAAAAAAGTAAAAAAAAAAACATTGAATAAAAAATATTTTTGAAAAAAAATTTTATTGTGTGATCAATTTAGTATAAAAAAGTAATGTGTAAATTAATATTATGTTAGTTAGAAAAAAGTAAAAAATATATAGATGGATGAGTCAGAAATATTGAAGTAAGATAAAAAAAAAAAATATGTTAAATATATATAATAAATGATATTGATATGGGTTGAGAAATTAAAAATTTCTCAGATCTCATAGATGAAATTAATGATAGAAAACTTTTTAAAATCTTTTTGATAAGATGAAAAATTTTCTAACTTGATTTCAAGTTGAGATTTATATTGATAATATAGCAACAGGAAATATTTTCTTGTTGATAATCATCCTGGAATCTGATTGTCTTGAGGAAAAAAAAAAAAATTATTTATATGAAAATAATCTAATTTCTTTACTCAGATAATGGTAGATTCCTAAATATTGGTATATGAATAAATTCATAATGGTAAATATAAATATTGAATTCAAAATATTTTTTTCTTTTTTTTGAAAAAAAAAAAAAAATATTTTGAAAAAAAAAGAAATATTATGGAATAATGATAAAAAAAAATATAGTATTAATTGTTGTAAATCAACCAAAATTGTTCATCCAAGAATTGTGAATTAGAATAATCCCAGTCTTGAAAAAGATCTGTAATATCATATGATTTTTCTTGTTTAACCCAACTGGAAGGTTCGGTTATCAAAGAACTATGAAAATCCATATTAGGATTTTTTTGTTGTGATATATTTGGATTTAGATCTGGACTTGGACAAGAATTGTGGCCCATGGTGAAGTCAGCGCGAATTGGAGATCTTATGGGTGTTTGGCTTTTTTGCGGATTAGAGTTAAATTCACATGGTTGTTGTTCCTTTCTAGAAACTTGCTTCTTGGTTTTCACCAATTCCCGTTCCCATGCCAATTCTTTTTTCAATTGCTTTCCCTGTGTCTGAGGAAGATATTCTTCTCCTTTCTCCTTAGTATTTTCATACAACGAACTCAGACTTAAGTTATTCCAATTGGAATTAATTTCATCATTTGTTATTGTTTGAAATTCATCCATAGGGTCCCATAAACCCTCAACGTCTGAAAAAATTTCTTTGTACATAATACCATCGTTAGTATTCTTAACCCAAGTATTGGAATTGCCAGAATTTTCCGTTATACTCGGGTTGTTTGATCCATGACATGAGATTTTGCTTTGCTTATTTTCATTCTTTGGATTCTCAATTGGTTGCATTTTATTAGTTTTTCCATTGGTCCCGTTTGGCTGAACAGAGTTGCTGTTTGAGCTCTTGTAGTTATTGGGTTTGGCTTTTTTCTGCTGGTTCTGTAAACTGGATGTGCATTTGATAGTCCTTTTGGGTAGACGCTTTCTCGCATATTTTTTTGGCTTATTGTTTTTGTTGGATTGTAAGATCTGAAACAAATTCTTCTTCATAAAGTACCTATCGCTATTAACCGAAGCAATCCGCAAAAAGCCGTCCTGTTTCATGAAGAACCCATCAAGCGATTTGGTTACGCCTTGACTTCCCTGCAAAAAAGCAACAGTTAGTAGAATAATTAATTTTTTTTTGATTATTACAAAATTGAATCTGGTGTTCGTCTTGTTTGCATTCTGATGATCCTTAAAAATCTTTTCTTCATTTAATTGGTTGTCTTGCAAATAGATCTCCTTCCACTCGTGTTCTTCAATCCAAATGCTTTTAATTAAAGATGGGAAGTGCTTTGAATACAGTTCTATTTTTTTTTTAACTTTATCATCTGAACTCTGCTTTAAAATCTGCTGCTCTCTTTTGGTCAATGCTTCAAAGAGTTTGATTTCGCTTTCTTTTGGGATGTAGTCTCCTTTATTTGCTCTTGAGCTTCGTCTTCTTTTCTCAAGTTCGTTGACTTTTTGACGATTATTTATTTTTTTTTTTTTTTTGTTTGTTTTTGAGCATTGCTTTGTTGTTCGAGCTTTTTGATTCATGTTAAAGGAAAGAGGAAAGGGGTTATTATTTTGATAAGAAATAATTAAAAGATGAAGTTGAATAAATAGGTGTTAATTAAAGTGGGATTTTTTTTATGGGAATGTAGAAAAAAATGTATTTAAAAGTTTCCAATTGTCCTTTAAAATTCCAAAGTAATCGAGGTAAAAAATTGTTTTGGGAAAGTTGTAAAAATAAGTCTCTTTTTATCACACATCCGCCTTTTGTTGTTTTAATTAATCACAAACTTTTTTTGATAATTTGGTAAAACTTTTTTTCGTCTTAAATTTTTTTTTCATTAATTTTGACTATTGAAGAAATTTATTCCTGTTTTGCTAAATCACGATTTTCATCAAGTGTATAGACGAATTTAACCACAAAATTCCATACTATCAAATGGATTGATATTATTTTTTGAAAACCAAAGTTGACGATAATCTGATTTAATTGGAGGACTATTTTTAACTAATTTTGAGTCAAATTTTCCTCACGTTTTTATTTAAATAAGAAATAATATCTACAGTTTTTTTAATTTTATTTTGTGAATAAAGTGAGAATTCTCAAGAAATTTACTCTCTTCGGTGGTGAGATAAAATATTTTTTTTAAAGAACATTTCCATCATTTTGAAAACAAGTTAAAAATATTGAGAAAAATATTTTTCATAAATTGGTAAATAAACATATTCAAATACTCTTTCAATGGTTTTACTTTTCTTAGATCAAGTTATTTTAAAAATAAGTAATTAAAAAAGTTTTTTCTAAATTTTTTCCCTTACACTGAAAAACTCATTATAACTTTCAACTCGGGGCTTTCAAAGAATTATTATTTAATCATTTTTTTTGAATTGTAGAATAAAACTGAATAATTATAATAAAAATTCCCAAGATAATACTTAATTCTGAAAATTAAAGTCAATTGCTTGTTGGTCTCGTAAAAACGTCTTTCATGGTTTCTTTGAAAGGAAATTTGTTTTCAATTTAAAATCAAGTTTGGAATTTTTGGACATTTTAAAATCCAAAAGACTTTTTCTAAATTCATGATCAAGAAAAGTTCAATTCTATTTCAAAAATAACAAAGTTTTTTTTTTTTGCGAAAACTTAAACTTTTGATGATCAAAAAAGGGAACAAACAACAATAAGCAAAGACGATATTCTTTTCTTTTATCTTTTCTCATTAAAGTTGAAATTCTTAAAAGAATGATCAAATTTTCAATTTTGCTAACTGACAAAAAGACAAAATTTTTTATAAAATTTTGTTAGAAAGAGTAAACAAGAGTTTACTCAGAATTGAGAAAAGCAGGAAAAAATATAAAACAAAATAGACGAACGATTTTAAACTTTTCAAAAAATATCAAGGAGGTTATCCATCAATTTTGAATTGAAATTAGGTAAACCATAGTGTAGACAATTTGGTGCTATCTTTGAACAAGTAGAAAAAAAAGTCATAAGTTTTTCTTTTTGAATACAGGATGTCGCATACAGAGTTGGTTATTTTTTTAAATGCAAGGTTAAACTCGGATTTATAATTTCCTTAAGGGATGAGTAAACAAAAAAAATCTTTGAGTACATTTAAGGACTATTCGAATTTTATATTCTGTGTGGGTTGGAATACCATACCGTAGATAGGAAAAATAGTTAAAAAGTTAATAACTTTTGCTGAAAGTCGAAAATATTTTACTGCATATTGAAATAGAAAAACAAATGTAAATATCTGATTACTCCAAAATCACACTTACATTTTAATATCATTTTTCAGAAAAGATTTGTTGTTTTTTTTTTTTTTTATTGAGGAGGAAGTGTAGATTACACTCTAAGTGCCCTTTTACTTAAATTCCCTTTCAGAAATTTAAGCGTAAAATCATAGATTTCACGATTATTAATTAACGAAAATAATTTTAAGCTATCATAATTTAAAATTATTTCATTAAAATTTAATTCTTTTAACTTTTTCAGAAAAATTAATCTATCTTTTTTTATAGGAAGGACATACCCATAAAAAGTGATCAATATTTTCTATTATTTCCTTATGTTCATATTTTAAACATAAAGGACAAAATTTATTTGAATTTTTATTTATTACATAATAATATCTATTTAAGCAGTTGGTAAATGTTCTGAATTTTAGAATTGTTGAACTTGATGGATAACTTAAATATCTTTGATTAATAAATAAATTTTTTTGGTTTTTAATTATTGCGAAATATTTTTGTACCTTCCAACTGGTAGAATTCAACAACTCATTATAATTATAATTATAAATTTCCTTTTTAAGAAGGTTTAAATTATTTGAATCCAGTTAATTTTATTGTTTATTCTTTGATTAAATTTTATTAATTTTTCCAGATAGGGTAGAGATAATTCTTTTAATTTATTTTTGAATTTGAATTTCTTTTTATTGATTGATATTACCAAATTTTGGAATTTAAATTCTGTTTTATAAATAAGAATTGGTGTGTTTCTGTTTATTTTGCAGATTTCAGTAATACATGTATTAATCCAAGAGTTTAAATAGTTTAGGGTTGCTATTTTATAATTATATATTTCTAATCCATATGTTAATTGACTTAATATAAAAGATTTAAATAATCTTATTTTTAAATTATTTGTTAATAAATTATTATTGAATAATTGTTTAGAACTATTATAAGTTTCTTTTGCCTTTTTTAGGTTATAGACTAAATGAAATTTTATCTAAATAAATTCCCAAATATTTAATTTTTGATAAATCTTGAGTAATTTCTGTTTTGTCTTCATTAGGTTTTAATCCCAATTGGACAATTACTTGATATATAGCATTTAATTTTTCATTTATTTGATTTATATTCCCTTTTATGATTAAAATTAAATCATCTGCAAACATTTGACAATGATTTGTAAATGGTATTATTTTTTAATAATAGAAAATGTGAAATAAGAGCAAATATAATCGGTGATAAGGGATCCCCTTGGAATATACCGAGTCCTTCACCTTGATAATATTTTACTAAAAATTTTTGAATAATTTTATTTAAAATAAACTTTTTTATTGTTTTCCTAATTATTTTAAAACTGATTGAGTCAAAGCATTTTGCTATATCAATCATTATAATATGAGTTTTATCATTTTTATTTTCATTATTTGTTTTTATATTATTGTAAATATTTAAAAAGTTTAATACCGCAACACGAGTATCAAATTTTTTTCGAAAGCCAAACTGCGCTTTATGAATAAATTCCCAACAAGTCTCAATAAGTTTATATAGAATTTTAAGAAATAATCTTGGTAGACTTTGATTAATTGAAATAGGTCGATAGTTTAAAGCTACTCCTTCATTTCCCTTTTTATGAATAAACAAAATTGATCTTTTTTTGATATATTCAATAGTTTTATCATTAGGGTTCAATAACCAATTATTAAAAGATTTGTTGTTTTTAAAAGTTTGATCCATGTTATCTTATTTTTTTAAAATTTGAAAGCCCCAAGATATTTCTAAATTATTATAAAAAAAATTATTTTCATTTAAAAAAAAGAAAGAAATCTCATTGTTTGAAAAAAAAGATTAGTAAAAAATTCACTTTAAAAATAAAATCAACCAAGTTCTAAAATAACACAGATTAAAAAAATCTATTTAATTTCAAAAAAATTAAAATAATTATTTTAAAACTTGAAAAAATAAATTATTTTGATTCAAAGAACAATTCAAATCAATTTTTTCTTTTTATTGGACTGAAAAAAATGAGAAAAACAATTAAAAAATTAAATTAATAATTCTCATAAAATACTTTTTTGAAAAGCTCAAAATTTCTACTTATAATCAAAAGAAATATTTTTTAAATTGGTTATTTTTAATCAATAATTAAAAACCCCATCTTATGTTGAATGAGTTATTAATAACCCAAAGATTAAAAATATCAATATACTTTTCAATTATTTTTCAATTTTTTAAAAATTTTCAAACAAATAAAACAAAATCAAATAATTCTAATAAAAAAAAATATATTTTATCTAAAAAAATTATTTTACTATTAACAATTTCTTGTTTATACTCTAAATATTTGAAAAGCTATAATACCAAAATTTTCAAATTTCAAGAAATTTAATAAAAATATCGGATTAAAAAATTAAAATGAAATGATCAATTTTAGATCTTCAAGGGTTCAATATTTGATTTATTTTTATTGTATTTTAAAAACATGGTTAAAAGATCAAATTTTATTTGTTCATTCGGACTATCAGAAATTACTAAAAGTGTGATTTCTACAAAATAAATTTTTATTTCATATTTTTCTTTTTCTATTCACTAACATTAAAAAATAAAATTGAAAAAAAAAAAAAGATTGACAAAACTACATCATTCATGAACCTTATATCTTGAATAATAAAGTTTATTCATAATATAATCAAAATTCTAAATATATTGTTTTAGGAAACGAAAAAAAATTAGTGTTTAGGTGTGTTATTATATAGGGAAAAAGGTAATGGATTTATTATCAATATTATAATGGGTTGTAAACGGAATCTCTAAAAGAAAAAAAAATTAAATTATGTTTGGTTTATATATTGTGTTATTTTAGTTCTTAGCTGATCAATCTCTGAATTCTTAAACATTATCATGTTTCTTAAAAAATGAAAATTTTCTATTTGTTTTCCAAAATCTGAGTTGATGGGTATAAGACAATTCGATTGAAAAGGAGTTATTATAAAATAAAAATTAAAATAAAAATTATTTACTAATGAACATTAAAAATAATTCAAAGTCAAAAATTGAGAATCTAAAAATCAAAATAACTTACACTTGTCTGTTAGAACATGATAATCTTATTTCATTCTCCAGGGATCGAAAACCTTAATAATGACTTTAATTTTCAATCCATCAATTTTAAATAGGATTATTAAGCAATTTTCTATTTTGGGGATTTGAACTGGTTTTTTTTTTTTAGAAGACAGTATACATTTGCAAAAAAAAATTAACAAAGAATTTGAATAAAACTACAGACTTTGTTTTCCAAGTAAACCTGAATCTATAAAGAGCTGAAAAAATAAGAAAAGTAGATTATCCACAAGTATTACCAAAAAAAATACTGTCAATAGAGGGTGCATGTGGTTTAAAAGACTGGGAAATTTTGTTCTATATCTCTTCATATCCAGAAGAACTCTTAATTTTCAATTATTAGGAATTTGAAATTTTTTGAGATCCGATTCTTTCAAATAAAAGGGTAGTAAAAATCAAAACTCTTTCCTTTTTGATTAGACTCCATTTTTTCAAAGGTTTTGTATGAAAAACATAGAAAATATTTGCCTGGTAACAAAAAGAAAAGTGTTGGGAAAACGTTATAGATTAACAATTAAGAATCTTGATCTAAAAAAATTGGTAAATTCTGAAAACTTTGAAAATATAATATTTCTTCTTGATCTGAAGAGATATACTGATAAATTCTAATAAATTACAAAAAATTTTTAATTCAATTTCCATTTTTATAAATCTTCAAACTGTTTCTTATCAAACAGTCACGGTCTAACAATATTTTGGAAAACATTCAATTTAGCAGAGTTTCTTAAAACTTGACTTCATAAAAGGCTTTAGTCAAAGCTTTAGTTTATAATTTTCAAAAAGTAAAATCATTTTAAAATTTCAAAATATATATTACAATTTCTCAGTATTTACTTTGAATAAAAGAAAGAGAATGGAAATTAAGAAAATCTAGTTTTGAAAAATAATTTGTCAAAAGAATCAACAAGTCAATTATTTCATTGTTTTATAAAATAATGATTTTATTGCAACTAATCTAATATTGTCATAAATTTAAGGATAAATTTTTACAACTTTGATGTCACGAGATTCATATCCCCAGCTTTAAATTTGTTATTAATTGTATATTTTTTTTAAAAAAATAGTTGGGTTTTATTACTAATATAGTGATCTTTTTTAATTGATTATGATCAACTTTATGTATATTTCATAAGAAAAAATTCCCTGGTGTGTTAATCCACAGGCGCCTTCTAGTAACTTTTTTGGCATAGCCCTTGTATATAAATTGTCTTAGAGAACAAGATTGTTAAAAAGGTTTGATAATTGATTTAATGTTTACAATCCCTGAAATTTGAAAGAAGATTATATTATGTAGGGTGTAGTGACTTGTTAATTTGGTTCTTAGCTGATCGATCCTTGTTACTTCATATGAGTTTTAATAGTGGTTCAAAATGGCAATTTTTGACAATTTATTTTCCAAAATCTGAGTTGATGAGCATAAGATTAATTGACTGGAACTTAAGTTATAATAAAATGTGATTTTTGGGTTGTTGGTTGAAATTTTTACTTAATTTTGGTTTTATTTGGTGCTTTTAAAAACTATTTTATTGTTTTCATAAAGTTAATTGACAAAAAAGTATTTAAAAATTTTCTTCTAAAACCCAAAAATTTAAATTTATTTTCTTAAACACCTACTAATCTATTAATCTTAAACTCTTCAATTCGGATTTCGGAAAAAAAAAAATTAAATTGTCAAAAATTCCCATTTTGAACCACTTTTAAAATCCATACCAAGTACAAGATCGATCAGCTAAGAACCAAATTAACAATTCACTGCACCCGACATAATATAATCTTCTTTCAAATTTCAGGGATTGTAAACCTTAAGTGTTTACTTCAATAGTCCAAAAAATTTCTTTTTCAAACTCTTTGAACCATAAAAACTTTGAAATTTCATTTGTAAAGTAAAAAAGATTTAAAGTTGAGCAAAAGTGAACAATTTATTGCACACAGAATTCTGTTTGAATTTTAATGATATTTACACAATATTTTGTGGAATTTTTTATAATCAGTTTAAAAAGAATACAGATTTTTTTTTTCATTTTTTTATAAAAATTTTTTTGACTTATCTGAAAAAAAAAACAACATTTGTTCAATGGATCAACAAACACAATTCCTACCTGAAGAAACTTTAGTTTTCCAAGAGTCAAGCGACGAGGACGAAGAACCTTTAAAACCATGGTGTAACCTTTCTTCATTAAATCCTAAACATAGCAATATCGATATTTATGAAGCAAATGAATCCTTTGGCCGTTTAGAGAAATGCAAGCATGTTTTTCAATTTAATTGGATCTCGGGAAAGCATTTCGAATTAAAAAAAGAAACAAACGAAGAGGAAGGGGCTGTTGCTTATTTGCTTGACTATTCTTCGAATGGAACTTTTGTTAACAAAAAAAAAGTTGGAAAAAATAAGAGCGTAAGACTAAATTCCGGTGATACGATCTGCCTTTCGGTACCAGACTACAGGACCTCAAAACGAAAAGAAATAAAACAGAATTTTATAGCTTTTGTTGTTGCTTTAAAATTGGAAAACGGGAAATTGAAAGATCAAACAAAATGTGCGGGTGAAGAGAAAGCAATTTTAAACGATTTTTTAGTGCCCAAGCCTTTAAAAAAGCCTAATAACAACGCTAATCAAGAAACAATTCCACATAGTACAACAAAAAAGAAACAAGCTTTTATTGGCACAAACACGAGACAAGAAAAAGAAAATGAAAACGAAATTGAAAAGGAAAAGGAAAAAGGAGGAAGAAAAAAAGAAGAAGAAGAAGAAAAAGAAAAGGAAATGATTAAGGAAAATACAGAAGAAACAGAAGAAAAAGAAAAGGAAAAGGAAAAGGAAAAAGAAGCAACAAAAGAAATTGAAAAAGAAAAAAACCAATTGCAGGCCAAAAAAATCTTGCCGCTTTTCAAAAATCAACTTAATAGCCAACAAAAACAACAAAATAGTATTAATGATAAAGAAAAAGTTAATGAAAAAGAAAAAGAAAAAGGAAAAGGAACGGAAATTAAGAAGGAAAGTGAAGAAAAAGAAAAAGAAGAATTAGAAGAAAAGGAACAGGAAACGGAAAAGGAAAAAAAGAGTAAGAAAACTCTTCCTTTATTCCAAAATTTTAATTCAATAAAAAAAATGAATGAAGAGCAAAAGGAGCAAAACACAAGAAAAAGAACTTTTAATGAACTTGAAAATTCAATAAAAACTGATAAAAAAGAGAGCGAACACGAAGAAGAGGAGATAATTTTTGAAAATATTGATAGTGACGAAGACTCTGAATTGGAAAATACAGTTCACAATCAAAAAAATGAAACTGAAAACCAAGAACAAATAGATCAACTTTCAAAAAAAAAGCGTACTAATAATAATTCCAAAAATAAAAATGAAAGCAATAACATGGAAATAGAATTTAAGAATGAAGAAGAAAAAGAAAATGAAGATGAAAATGAAGATGAAAAGGAAGATGAAAAAAAGGAAGAATTAAAAGAAAAAGAAGAAGAAAAGAAAGAAGAAAAGGAAAAAGAAGATGAAAAAGAAAAAGAAGATGAAAAAGAAGATGAAAAAGAAAAGGAAAAAGAAAAAGAAAAGGAAAAAGAAAAAGAAAAAGAAAAAGAAAAAGAAAAGGAAAAGGAAAAAGGAAACAAAATGGAAGAAAATTTAATATGCTCAATATGTCATGATATTCAACATAACCCTATTGCTGCCATTCCTTGCTTGCATAGCTTCTGCGGGGGGTGTATTAGTGAATGGTCTGATCGTAGTCAAAATTGTCCATTATGTAAAATCAAAATTGAATCCTATCATCGGAACTTTGGTTTAAAAAGTATAGTAGAAGCATTTCTTATCAAATATCCTGAAAAAAAACGTGATCAAGAAGAGCTTGATGAATTAGATGAAATTGATACCGTTCTGGAAGATCAAAAGAAAAAATCAAAAGAAAAAAAGCAAAGCACTAATTTATCTTCGGATGAAGATGAAAGCAAAGATGAAACTGGGGATGAAGACGAAAATGATTCAATGGGGAGTAGTGATGAAGATGATTCGAGTGAGAGTAGTGATAGCTCTGATAATTTATATGTAAAAAAATTAAGGTCTGGAAAGAAGCTTCAATCGCGCCAAAAGGGGGCAACATCCAATTATCAAAAGGGGGGTAAAAGAATGATTCCCCACGGCAAATGTAGGGAATGTCTTAGCGCAAGAAAAGATGATGGCTTCCAATGTGATAAAAACAATCCACGGCATTATAAATGTTCTGGTTGCACGGGTTTGTTTCCTCGCCGAACTGATATTAACCCCGTGATTAAATGTGAGTTTTGTAAATCATACTTCTGTGATAATTATTACCCAGACGGTTGTTATTCAAAAATTAAACTCCAAAAGGTGAAAAAGCACCCGTTTGATTCCATACCGATGGATTGCCTAAATAACAATAAGTTTGAAAGAACTGTTTTCATTGATTATTTAAATAAAAGCAATATCAAAATCCGCGATTTTCATATACACGCTTGGAAAGATCTAGATTCGAACAAATATAGTAAGGTTGATTTGCCGTCCTTCACAGGAATGAATTCAGATACCGTGCTATGTTCAAACTGTTTTAAACTTCTTCAAAACGAAATAATTTATGCTTATCGTGCAAATATACCAAAGAATCAGCTGCCCAAACAGGTTACGAGAAGAGACGATTGCTGGTATGGTAAAAATTGTAGAACGCAAGTAACCAATATTAACCATGCAAGGAGGCTTAATCATATTTGTGAACAAATAAAATATTAAAAAGAAAAAATATAAAAAAAAAATTCGATAAAATTAATCAAAATGATAATTAAATATATATAATTATTATTATTATTATTAAAAGTGTGTGCATTAAAATGAAAAACTATGATATATTATAAATAATGGGTTAATTGTTTTTCTTATTACCATAAACAAGAAGTTTAAATGGGGTTTTTTGAGATAAAAAAAAATAATAATAATGAATATAATTTTATTTTTTGTTTGCTTTAATTGGATTTTTATCACACCAATTAATATAAATATTAATTTTAATATTAAAATTAAAATAAACACAAATTCAAAACTTTTTGTTCAACGTTTTTTCAAAAAATGATAATTTTTTTCTTGTACAAAGTTTAATCGAAATATTATGATTTTTTTTTTTTTTTTTTTTATTCAGAATCATTTTAATAATCCAATTTATTGATAAAATAAAAATCTGGACAAAAATGGGAGTAGAGTCAGAGTTTACCTTTTGATTCTTTTTTGAAAAAAAAAAAAAACAAAAATGGTTCTTTTTTTGTTTCCATGGAACCAAATGATTCTTTTTTTATTCAAATTGAAATGTTTACTTTTTTCTTGTTTAAATTGTGTTTTTCCTGGAATCCTATCATTCTCAAAATTTAATAATTAATAAAGAGATTTTTTTAAAAAAATTAATAAAAGCCTTTTAATATTTTTGAAAAAAAATAAATATTTTAAGTTTTTTCTTCTTGTAGTTTGAGTTTTAATTACATTTTCGTCAATCCTGATTGTTCCTTTTTAATTCATGATAAGAAAAATTATTTACTTGGGAATGGAATGAAAAGGATCTTTTTTGTTTTAAAAAAGGTTGTAATCACAAATAATAAAAATACTTTTTTTGATTCCAGACAATCGAATAAAATAATTTGTTATGTTCTTGAAAAAATATCTTAAAATGTGCATTAACAAGTAGAAAATGTTCATAAAAACAGATTCTATCAGAATCATTTCCCTATTAGGATTATAATTTTTAAATTTTTGTCTTTAGAAAGATTCTAAAAATGTGATAATTTTAGTAACTCTGAAAATGGGTTACCTACTCCTAGAATCTATGTTTAAGAAAATAAAAATATTGCTTTTTTTCTCGGTTTAATGCAACATCTAATCCACTCACCAATGACAGGTATAACTTCAAATCATTTTTGATAGTACAATCGTTCATATTTTGAGTTTGCATTAATTTTGGCAAGATCAGTTTGAAATTTTTTAAATGGTTTATTATTAAGGAAGTAAGTACATTTTACCATTTTAGAAAATTTTAATTGTGTGAACATTACTGGAAAATATTTTTTTGAGTGTCACCAGATATTGAAACTTTGAAACCAAAAAACCATTCAACAGTCTATTCGTAGAAAGAAAAAAAGTAATTCAGGGTTGAATCTTTCATTTTTCAATTTTTTCAACATTTTTTTTGATTAAATTTTTGGTTTTATTAAATTTTGTTTTGGAAATAGAAATGTATATATACGAAAATTTGAAATAAATCAAACAGTAAACCAAAAAAATAAACTCCAAAAGGTGAATATTTGAAACAAATCTTTACTTTTAGAAGACCAAAAACACGAAAGATCACCATTCCAAATAAATTTGTTGAAATCTACAATGGAAAAAAAAAAAATCGATAAAAGCCTATTTTCGAGGATTTTTTTTTTTTATCTTCTTAGATAGTATGAATACCAACTATTTTTTACCTTGAATTTCTCGCCCCTGTAGTATTTATTATTATTTTAAAAAACATTTTTTTTTACAAATTTGTCCACAAAAATCCTTTTTCAAATATTTTTATTAAACAAAGTCAAAACAAAGAATATTATTTCAAAAATTAAAATAGAGGGGTTGAATTCTTGTAATCAAAAAAACAGTTACAAAAGATCCAAATCAAAATAATTGAAAAATTCAAGAAAAAATTTCAATCATGATTCAGATTTTTTTTGAGTTCTCATTTTAATGGAAAATAAATAATTATAAAATCAAACGAATTTGTCGAATAAACCCTTATTCTCAAGAAGAAGAATTAAAAAAATCTCTAATTTTCTGAACTAAAACTAGAATTAGATGAATTAAATGAAAATAGGATTTTTAAATTCATTTTGGAAATTCTTTAGTAATAAAAAGTAATTTGTTTTTAAAAAATTTTCCAAACAAAATTATTTTCATAAAGAATTAAAAATAAAACCAAATAAAGAATAAGTAATTATATAAAATATTATAGATAAGATCAAGAAATAAATGATTTTTATTTATTTTTTCTTGATCAATTTTTTCATTTTTTGATTTCTATTTTTTTGTTGGTATGAAAATATCTTATACTAGGATATATTCCACTCTAGTATTTATAAAAATATCAATGGATTTGGATAAAGAAATGATTTGAATAATTCATTTTCACATAAATGGTGCACCAAAAAAATGAAAAATGTACTTACCCCCTTAAATAAAAAGATCAAAATTTTCATTCAGCTTTCAAAAAAAAAAACACATCTCAAGAATTAAAATAAATCATTAAAGTCACCAATTCTAAAAAGTTAAATAAATAATTTAAGTTGATTCTTTGAATTAAGTTTTGTTTCGGGTTCAAAAAATATACAGTGATCAAATTAATGTGTACAAGAACTACTATAATCCGTATTTCAAAATAAAAGCAGTACTTTTTTTTTCTACTTGTTCCAATGGGGTATCCAACCATCTACTCAATATTATTCCTAAGTACGAATCAATTTTGAAAGTAAACCCCGGGATATTTTCAGTAAAATTAAAATTATTAATGCAAATAGTTGAAAATTTTTTATAATTTTCTTTTTTTTTTTCGGAAATTTTTGGTTTTATTTTTTTGATTATAAATATTCTCTTAAAATTAACCTATTTTTTGAGATAAATAATCCGATTTGAACCTTCATTTTTATTATTTCTTTTTGAAATAATAAAACTTTAAGAAACCAATACTGTATTTAATTAGTATTTATAGTTAGTTTCTTTGATTAGATTGATTTATAGGCTTATTATAACAAAAAAAAAAACACACTTTTTATTTTGAAATACGGACAAAACTTTTATGGTGATTTATTTAGAAAACAATATTAAGAAATAGAGAAACTTTTGGTGCTATTTTACAAGACATTAAAACTCTGAGTTGATAATATGATCTGTATTCGATAAAAACAAACTTCAAACTTTGATTTCTATATGTAAATGCTAATCCCTTAACTCTCAAAAACAAGTCGGTATTTTTGAGAAATTCTGACAATTGTAAATACTGATAAATTCAAATTTATTAAATTTTTCGTTCAATTTCCATTTAGAAATCTAGTAATCTCAACTTACAAAATAACTCAAGAGAAAGAACCTTTTGAAAGCACAATCAATTTAATTAAGGTTTTTTAACATTTAAGGGACTAGTAACTCTTATTTATTTTTTTTCCCAAAGGTAATAGAGTAATTATTTACATAAGGATACAATTAAACCCAATAAGAAACTTCGTTTGTCAACTTTAGAGAAATGAATAATCATTTTTAAAAGATTTCATTTTTCTAATGGAATTTTCAATCAAAAGATGTGATCCTTTTTTGTTAGGTTTTTGGATCAAATTAGAAAAATAAAAATTTTAAAAAAATTTAATTTTTGAAGAAATATCACTTTTAGTAATTTTTGAGATTCTTTATGAACAAGTAACGTTGTGTCTTTAATATTATTTTAAAAATATATGAAAAAAAAATCAAATATTGTATCCTTGAAGATCTAAAAAATTTGATCATTTATTTTATTCACAAATATTTATGAAATTTCTTGAAATTTAAAAGACTTGTCAATATACTTTTTGAAATATCAAGAGTATAAACAAGGAACTCTTGTATTAAAATCAGGTATTTGATAATATCTATTATTTTTTTTATTATTAGAATGATGCATTTGAATTTGTTTTATTTGTTGCAAAATCTTGAAAAAATTGAGAAATAAATGTAAAACCTATTTGATATATTTAATCATCGGGTTGCTAATGACTTACTGAAATAATTAAGATTGGGGTATTAATTATTAATTATAAATAATAAAATTAAAAAGTATTTCTTGAGATAATAAGTTGAATTTTCCAGATTTTAAAAAAGTATTTCGGGAGAATTTTTAATTCGATTCTTTGGTTCTTTTTCTCATATTTTTTCATTTAATCCCGAGAAAAAATAGATTTGGTCTGTTCTTTGAATCAAAAAATTATATTCTTTACAAGTTTAAAATAATTATTGTAATTTTTTTGAGATTAAGTAGATTTTTTAAACTTGGATATTTTAGAACTTAGCGGTTTCATTTTTAAAGTTTATTTTTGTACACTTCCTTCATAAGCAATAAGATTTCAATCTTCTTTCAAAGAAAATAATTTTTTTTAAATAATTTGGAAATATGTTGGAATTTGAACTTTTCAAAAATGAGAAAAATGGATCAATCTTTTAAAAACAATAATTCATTTCGGAAAATAGTATTAAAAGTAACTTTGGTTTTATAGTTATCAGATTTTTACTTTGGTTTTCAATTTCAAGATACGGTAAAATTTTTTTTAATTTGTTAGTAAATTTACTTGAAGATTTTTTTTAGTTTTCTAGTCCCTTAATCCAGTGAAATGCATTCTTCAAAGCTTTTGTAAAATGGAAAATGAACAAAAATTTTCAGATATTTATTTGAATTTAGCAGTATTATTTACTCTTTAATATGGGGTGGCTTTAATTACATAACACTCTCATGGAAATCGAATTTACTTTCAGAAATGTGCTTTCTAAAAAGAAAAAAAATACAGGATTTGTTCGTTAGTCATCCAAATAAAAAAAAAAAGTACTTTTTTGCAAAGAGAAAAAAAAGATTCTTTTCAAACCATTTATTAAAAGAATTCTTTTCGTTATTTCGAAAATGGAAAACAAAAAAATCTTAATAATTTATCTTTTCCAAATTTTGACAATCCAAATATAATGTTGAAAATAAGGGAAGGTGTTGAAAAGTTATGTTATGTTTTTGTCTTGTTTTTCTTGACACAATTTTCTTTTTAATTTTTGATAAAATTCGAACAAAAAGAAACCAAATTCTCAAATCATGAAGGTTGTATTTTCAGTTGTAAAAACACAAATTTTCTTATTTTCTAATGCCTCCTTCGAAGAGAGACTACCAACAAATTAAGGACATTCGAGTTAAAATAATTTCGAAAAAGAAAATCTATTTACAAAATTCGACCAAAAGCAAACTCAAAATTTTGCTAGAAAAAACGATTAGCAAATTATATTCACAAAATTTGGCCTTAGGAAAATGCCGATAGATTCCACTCTGCAATTTTATCTTTTCAGATTTCTGAAAGTAAAAATCCACTGAATGAAATTTCCAAAAATCAACAAAAAGTGCAGATAACGATCTAAATTTCCACAGTTAAGATCAACTGAATTTCGAAATTGAAAATATAAAATAAATATACATTTTTTATCTTTTTCTTGTCTTCTTATTTTTTTTTGTAAAAACACAAAATATTGAACATTAAATGACATTAAATACTAATTATTATTCCCTCTTTTGGTCCTATGGTAATTTTCTCTACTCTACTTTCCAACCTCAACAAACAATCAAACTTCACCGAACAACAAAGAAGTTCTTTCAAAAATACAATTTGTATTACAAGAATGTGAACAAACAAATTGTCCAAAGACTAGAAAGTGTTCAACAGTTGTTAATACAAAACCGTATACTTCTTCACCGATCGCAAAGCACACGAAAAAAGAAAAAAACTTTAAACAACCCTAAAAAACAAAAATTCTTTCTGAGCAGGGTTTATTCGCAACTTTTCCTCACCAAACCCAAATCTGAAAATTTTAATAAAATCATTGTTGAGAAGAATTTGAAAAAATCGCAAAAACGGAGATTAAAAGAGTTAGAATCATTAGAAAATTCACGATCAGAAAAAACAATTGGACTGTTAAGTTTTAAGTTGATTCAACTTGTACAACAAAGTTTGTGAATTTTAAAATTTTTTTTTTTTTTTTTTTTTTTTTTTTCAAAAATAATTTTTTTTGTTATTTTAAAATTTTGCTTTTTCTTTTTTTTTTCAAAAATAAAATAAAAAATAAAAAATTAAAAAAAAACAAAAAAATTTCTTTGGTTCAATACAGGATCTTATACTTGTGAAGAATTGACCGAAACAACTGGATTTTTAAAACAAAGAGTCTCAAATGTTCTTCGAATTTACAAACTTTTGAATCTTGTTACACTCGATTTACAAACCTCCAAATATGAATGGAATTGGACACAATCTGAAATGTTACCAGAAATTAATGAAAGAATCATTGAATACTTCCAAAAATTTGAAAAGAAACGACAACTTTTGGAGAGGCTTTCACAAATCCAACAAAAATTTGTTTCCAGATTCAGCGAAAATCAACAACAAGTTCTCGCTAGCAAAGTGAACACAAAGATCAATGGAATTATTGAGACCTTATCAGATTCAAAGATAAGTGAGTCAAGTCAATTCAGAAAATACGCCAATTGTAACAAGGCTTGCGGGAATACAAACGAGCACGAAACAGAAAACAAAATTTTTTACAATTTGAACAAAAGCATTCCAAACAATTTTTCAATCAAAATTGAAAACAACAATGCCAACAATAATATTAAAGAAAAGATAACCAAGCCAAAAAGAACAAGAACAAGAACAAAAACTAGTAACAGAAGCAAAAGCAGAAACAAACAAGCAATCAAACAAGAAAATGTTTCGCAGCCAATTTCGATTCCACTTGAGCTTCCACTTCCACTGCCACTTCCACAAGCAAATTATGAAACTTTTACAACACAAAACGTGTCGAACACAAACGAAGTCAAGAAGGAATATTTTAACAACACCAATCATCAAACCCAAAAATCTAGTTCCATGATCAACCCAAATACAAACACAAATACTTTCAAATTTGTTGTGAATGAGCAAAAACACGAATTTCAAAAAAATTTCACGATGCCAACCCAAACCAATCTTAATAGCACTGTGCAAATTCTCCAAGATTTGGAATCCGACAAGGCCACAAATTCACCCCAATTTGCCGAAACAGATTTTTACGAAAATTCTTCTTCATCGTCCCCATTTTTCTTTGAAACAACTTCTGTCTCTCCTTTGGAAATGCCAAACTTTGAAAACATGAAGCTCGAAGACGACGATGAAGACCCCTTAGAACTCTTCCCAAGTAATGAAATGAACGATTTTTCATTTGATAACTTTTCGAATCAAACCATTGGAAATGATTCGACACAAACTTGGGAGAACTCGCAAACACTCCAAACACCCTTTTCTGACTTTAATGTATTTTTACCCGATCAAATAGTTAGAAATGGTAGTAATTCTAATTTGTCTTTTTTCTAATTTGATTATTTAATTATTATTTTTTCCTATTTTCTTATTTTTTTCTTTATTTTTACATTATTTTTGGGGCACTTTTTTTTTTCTTGGTTCTTGAATAAAAGCCCTATAAATAATTTAAACTATAACACAAAAAATAATTTTGTACGAAATTATTCTTTTGTAGGCTGTCACTTAATATTGTTTTTCTATTTCTTTTTCTTATACTTCTTCTTCTTTTTTTTTTTGAACAAACTTCTCTTATTTTTTTTCTCTCTCTTTTCCTTTTTTTTTTTTTTTTTTTTTTTTTTTTTTTTTTTTTTTCATTTTCTTTATATTAGATTTAATTATATACAATTTTGTTTTTCATTTTTATTTCAATTATTATATATTTTATTTATTTCACAATTTTTTATATTTGGTTTTATTTTTTTTACTCAATTTTGATTATTGCACCTAAATTTTGAACAATTGAAAAAACAATCAAATATTGAGCTAAAAAAAATCGATAATGTAGAAATGTATCAGAAACCACCCAAACATTTATTTGAACAAAAAATATACAAAAAAAATAAAGATAGTCAACTTTTTTTTTATTTTCCTTAATATTTTTGATTTTTTTTTCCTTCGTGTTTGATTTTTTATGACAGATATTCAATAATTTAAATTTTGAGTGATAAAATTTTATTATCACCGATTAGATCGGTTATCACTAATTTGATTTTTTTTTTTGTTAATTAAAATAGTTTTTTTCAAATGTATTATTATTTCCGATAATATTATTGTCAACTTAAGGGAGTAGCCAGATAAAGGAAAATTCTTCACTTTTTTGCAATTTTGAAAGGGATCAGAAAATAACATTTTTTACTTTAGTTGTCCCTCATTGATTTTTATTATTTAAAGCACTTCATTCATTTGATTTATTAAATTTTTTTTTCAAAGGTTTTAAGAAATTGCCACAATAGAATGCTGAGTTGAATTGTTTAAAATAGTATTTCGAATGTTGAATAACTTATCTTATATCCTTATCTTACCATTCTATTGTGGCATGTAATTTTTACCATTTTTTATTTTTTCATCATTTTTGAATTTTTTTACCTCATGACAAAAAAAACAATTAGAAATATTTTTTTATTAGTGACATTAGGGATTAATGAATTTTGTTTAAAAAGAACAACAACATTCCAATTGAGAGAATCACAAAAGGAAATATGAATGGTACTTACAGTCAGTTTCACTTTTAAGGCACAAACTTTCAACGAAATTTAAGGCACAAAAAAATCTCAAATTAAGGCACAAAATTTGGAATTTTTTTTTTTACAATTTATTTTACTAGAATTTGAATTTTATGCTTTAATTTGAGATTTTTTTTGTGCCTTAAATTTCGTTGTAAGTTTGTGCCTTAAAAGTGAAACTGACTGTAAATAGCTAGAAGGATTCCAAAAAATATAATAATTATCCCAAAAACATATCTTGTTAGGATTTTAAATAGTTGGATTTAGTGGAATTGGAGAAGTGAATAGGATTATATTTTATCAAATTTTAAACCACAAAATAGCTCTAAGTTTTCTTCAAAGAATCTGAAATTATCTTCTCACAAAAAAAATAACTTAATATATTCCAAAAATTTGGATATATCTCACAAAATCAAAAATGGGAAAGAAGAAACTCACTTTATTATATTTTTTCAAACGTAATATAAAATCACATTTAAGTAAGATAGTATTAATGTTTTTATGAGTAATCATTTTCATCCAAATAAAAGAAAACAATATAAAACAAAAAAATCAGTTTATCCAAAATAAATAAAACGAGTGGAACAATTAATATATTAGAAATTTGTCAAAATTTCACCAACAATTGTTGATCCATCAAATGATAAGATACCATAGACCAATTGTATGTGGATTTTTCAATTTAAGAAACTCAACAGTAACTATCGATCAACCATCGATTAAAAATTTCAGATCTAACAAAACAGATGAAGTAAACGAAAAATTGAAAATGAAAACAAAAACAAAAAAGACAAAAATAGAAATAGTTTGTTAAATCAAATTTATTCCAAATTGAATGTAAAGTATGATATTGTTATTCTTTCGACTGTTTAAAATCATGCCAAAATTTTTGGAATTGAGTTTATTTTAATTAAAAAAAAAAATAAAATAAAAACTATTTTATCAATATATTCTCTTTTTTTTATTGTTTAACATTACTAAAAATTAAAATAAGAAATAATTTTTTAAAAAATGAATTTTTTAGAGAATCTACGATCACACGAGACTAAAATAAAATACTCTTATCTCATCCCTCTCAAATTTTTATCATGTTTTATTGTGTATCTACCCCATTAAGGGATGCACTTCACCACAGCTTTAACTTTAATCAAAGTATGTTCTAATCGGGTATAAATGATATTAGTTATTATGCCACTAACAAAGCTATTATCAATATTAATGCACAATAAATTATTACATTTTTATACGAAGGATCACTATTTAAAATAGATCATATTGGAAATTTTTTTTAATTCCTTTCCCCCCAAATATAAAAGTTAAACTCAAAATAATAGTATGATAGTATTTAATAATTCTTTTTTAGAACCCCCATAAGTAACCATTTTGACTATTTTTTTAATTTCAAAGATTAAAACAATTAATGTCAACATAAAATATCAATGAAAAATTATTAATTTTGATTCCTTTTTATAAAGCTAATTGTAACATCAATATATTTCCAAGATTTCAGAAATAATTGGTCAAAAAGAATCTCAGAGTTAATTATTTAATTTTTAAAAAAATTGAATTTTTTTACTACTAATCCACATTACGTGATATATTAAGAAAGATATTTTGCAACTTTGTAGCCTAAATATTGATAATTCAACGTTTAAATACTCTTTCAAAATGAATATTTTTTTTCAAAGCTGTTATTTTTTTTACTTTACAATAATCATTTTTGAGTTGATCAGATCAACAATAATATAATTTTACTAATCAAATTGTTATCAAAATATGAGACAGGAAGAACATTTACAATATATACCAAAGAAATAAATACTTTAATCGTGGACTTTATCGGGGTATATGCTAATCCCTTAATGGAAAAAATTCAAATAAAAAAAAATCGGATTTTTCAGATCTAAATTTCACAAATCCAAAAAAGTTTCAAATATAAAATTGTTTGAATTTTCTTTTAATTTCTAAAATTTAAAAAAATAAGTAGGTTTTTTTTTACAGAACTCAACTGAATAGTTGAACGAAAAACTATTTATTTTTTTCAAGGAAGTGTTTTTTTTTTATATAAAACCCCAATTAAATTTAATTTATAGTTATTTTCTAATACTATTTCTCCAAGAAGATGAGAATTTTACTAAATTATTGAAATAATAATAACTCATTTGAAAACTGAAAAAATAAAAATTAATGAAATATATCATAAAAATCAGATTATTACCTTTCCAGTATTTACTTTAATTATATTTTCAGAAATAAATTATTATTTTAAAAAAGTTTGATCCCTTTTGAAACAAAAACTTATATGGTTAATATATTCAGATAGTTCCACTTTTAAGACAAAAACTTTCAACTAAATTTAATCCACAACAAAATCTCAATTTAGGGCACAAATTTTTTTTTTTTTTTTTACAATTTATTTTACTAAATTCTGAATTTTGGGCCTTGATTTGGATTTTTTTTTTGTTTCTTAAATTTTGTTGAATTTCGTGCCTTAAACGTGGAACTGACTGTAATTTATTTATTATTTTTTTTTTTTATATTTGAGCTAAATTATAAAATTTTATTTGTCAGCACAGAGTATTGAAAATTACTCAAAATGGGGTTTTTGTCAAAATAAAACTGTTTTATTTAATATTTTTTTTTGAATTATTCAAAACCAAAAATTGAGATTGTAAAAACTAATTTTTTTTAAATATCATTTATGAAAAGGTTTTCACTTTTGTAGTATTCAAACTTTTTATATATATTCAAATTAAAAAAAATCAGGACTCGGGTTTGTAATATCATATAGTGTCTGATATGAGAAGAAAGGCATCTTTCTGAAAAAAAAAAAACGATTCATTTTATAAAAATAAAAAAACTTTTCAAAAGTTTTTATTCTGGCGATCAAAAAATAACAAAATTCCAAACTTTTTTATAATAGTTTTACAGAATTTAAATTCCTAAAAATGCACAACTATTAAAAATGAAAGCATTTAAAAAATTGTGATTATTTTTTTATTGTCAAATTTAATTAAATCCCTGTGGAAACAATATCTCTATTACCTTTGGAAAAATAATAAATAAAAGTTCCCCATGGTATGAGTTGATTGTGATTGTTTATACAAGCATTAAAATAAATTATTTTTACAATTAAAATTTTTGGATTTTATCATTTCTCAAAAATCTTTTTCAAATAAAAAAAAAAAAAGAAATATAAAGTATTAACAAATATTATTATTGGTTTTTATGGAACTATTAATTTGTTAGTGGATTATAAGTGAAAAGGTGTACATATTTGATTTTGGTGAAAACAATAATTACAGTTATCAATGTAATACATATGCAACGAATATAATCGATGTTTCAAAATATAAATCTAATTCATTTTTTTTTTCTTGATCCAATGTATTATCTAACCTGGCTACCTACTGGTATATCCAAGTCCAAATCAAATCTAAATATAAATATCTGTATATTTTCAATAAAATTTAAATTAGGATATAAATTTGTTGAATATGTTCCATAATATTTTCAATTTTTTGAGATATTTTGTTTTTTTGGAGATGAAAATTTTACCAAAAAATTTACTATTTATTTGAAGATAAATTTTCCAATTTGATAGGTCATTTTTAGACTTTCTTTTTAAATAATAGAACTTTTAGATACAAATATCATGGTTTAATTAGGATTAATTATCAGTTTCCTGGTCGGTTTGATATGTAGGCCTTCTATAACAAAAAAAAAAAAAAAACGCTATTTAATTTGAAATATTGGTTAAATTTTTTTACACACTTTATGTAGATTACAGTAAAATAAATACTATTTGTTGTAAAAAAAAAATAGAATTAGATCTTCGTTTAACTGTCCAAAAAAGGGTTATTCAAGTCTTTAAAAATTCCCAAATTTTTTCCTAGAGTGTTGAAGCTTCAGTTATTATTTCTTTTTAAGAAATATGACTTTGAAAGTATATTTTAATTTTTGGGATAAGATTTTTCCAAAAGCAGTTGTGTAGATTCTGATCTTTTTATTTTACAATTACAATCAACTCCACTATTAAGGCACAAAGTTTCATCAAAAATTAAGAAAAAAAAAATTACAAATTAAAGTACAAAATTTTGATTCTACTGTAGTCAAAATAAAGCGTGCAAAAAAAATTCTGCGTGTTTCAAAATAAAAAGCGTGTTTTTTGTTCTAGAAAACCTATCCATCAACTAACCAATCAAAGAAACTGATAATAAAACCTAAATAAATTTGGTATTGGTTTCTTAAAGTTCTATTATTTAAAAAGAAATTCTAAAAATATAGGATCAAATTCCAAAATTTATCTCAAAAAATTGAGTAAATTCTTGTGAAAATTTTAAAAATCAAAAAATCAAAAAAAATGAGAATATTACAAAAATTTTCAACCATTTGCATGGATAATTTAAATTTTACTGAAAATAACCAGACCTTTACCTTCAAAATTAATTTGAACTTAGGTATACTATTTGGCAGTAGATTGGATGTTGCCTTGGTACAAGAAGAAAAAAAAGCACCGATAATATTTTGAAACACGGATTATAGTCTTTGGTCAAGTATTATTTTGATCACACTAGTAAAGTAATTTGTGAAAATTCAAATTCCAAAAAAATGTAGTGCCTTAATTTGAGATTGTTTATGTCCCTTAAATTTTGTTGAAAGTTTGTAACACAAAACTGAAACTGGCTTTAACATTTTATTCTTAAGTGTTTTTTTAAGCACATTAGTACCGTTTTGAACTTGAACAAAAAATAAAATCAAAAAAAACGAAAATATTGTTATTTTTCCAAAAAAAATATTTTTATAAGTATTTTATTGGTAAATATGCCCCATTAACCAAATTGAATAAACCATTTTTAGAATGAATTTTAAGTAATAGTTTGGAAGTTTTGGTATTAAAGCGAAATTATTTTTCTAGTAAGCTATTAGAAGAATTGCTATTCTCCAAGCGTAAAAATCCACTTTTTAATACTTCAACAAATACCCTTAAATAAAACTCTGAATATTCTTTTAGGATTTTTGAAAAAAAAGTTCAACCCAGTTTTTAATTAGGGGAAACATTAATAAACTATCATTCAAAATCATTGGCCCATCAAAAATCAAAATTTAAAGAAAAATATTTTTAATACTTGTAGTTATCTATTATAATATCAAAATTTTTATTTTAGTATTTGGTTCACTACTCCAGGGGTATTTGTTTTTCTTCAAAAAATAAAATAAAAAAAGTTAAAAAAAATTTTTTAAAAAATTGGGACATTTATTTTGAATGAAGCATTACATGAAAAAAATTTTTTAAAAATTAATAAAACCCATTTATCGATCCTCCTTCCCTTTGAATAACTAAATCTAATCTCTTTTTCATTTTTGAAACGAATTTTTCATTAATTCATCTGTTACTTCTTTTCAAATTTTGATTTTCATTTTCCTTTTTAACAAAACACTTTTGAAAAAATAAAAAAGAGAAAAAATGATTTATTTACAAACTTTTCATTGTGGGGGGGAAAACTTTAAAACGATACAAAAGCAATTCAAAATTGAAATATAAGGTGGGCCATTTATTTTGAATTTTAGTTTAGAACCCTTTTGAAAATGAAAAGTAAAATCAAGAAAAGAAGAAATAAAATAACTTCAAAGAATCACTCATGTAATTATTTTCAACAAAAATGATCTTTAAATATTGTAAATTATTGAAATCTGAAAGCTGGTTTTGTCGATCTCTAAAATAATCAATTTTTTCAAAAAATTTTACAGATCAGTTAATCCAATAAAAACCTTACCCAAAAGAGACTATTAGAAAAATGTTTTTGATTTAATCAATTCATTATTTCTTTTCCTTCTTTTTTTCATTACTTAATAAATCTTACTTTTTTTTTCCAGTAAGTTTACGATTGATAGAACATTTTAAAATTTTTTTCCATCAATCGAACAATATTTTTTTTTAAGTTTTGCCAAATATTCAAAATTTGCATCGTTGAGCTTTGATTAAACGAAATAAGAAATACCTAAAGAAAGAAGTTTTGCCAGAATTTTTCTTTCGAATTGCAAAAGTCGTTTTAAAATAAGTGGAAAATTATTAGAAAATGGGTTAGTAATGAGAAAAAACTTCGCTTTTAAGATTCATAATAATTGACGATTTGATGAGGTGTCTTAAAATTCGTCAATTCGTGGCTGAGGTTAAAAGTTTTATTTGATTTGAATTAAATATTGAAAAAAAAGTACACATATTTTGATCCACAGATTTAATTCTGTAATTGTGTTCAATGTAAAGTCTACATTTACTTAATTTTTTATTTCATAGGCAACAAATCCAGCCATTAAATATATTTGGAAACGAGTAGGAATAAAAAAAATAAAAAAACGAAAAATAAAACACTTGGTATTTAAAGATCCAAAATCTGGTTTTGAAAAAAATATTCTAACAGAATTTCTGACACCACACCTTAAAAAAGGGAGTGTTGTTGAGGGAAATTTTTCTTTTTTGCTCAATTTTGATATCAATATAAATTTTCGAAAACACAACACAAAAAGTAAACCGAAAAATAAGAATTCCTACAAAAAAAGCAAAAAAAAAGGAGAATGGTTCAAATATCAGATGTGTTGACATCATTCACCCTCTACAAAAATCTAAATCCTGTTTTTTTTTCAGACTTGGGTATTGGAAGACCAGAAATCACTAATCGATTCTTGGTTCAGTATCAAATTGACTTTAGAGGTTAGATCTTTGATTAGTCAAAATAGCTCAATTATATTTACTGATTTTGTATCAATAATTTCATAATATTTACAAAATTTCAGAAATAAGCTGATTTTTTTGATTGAGAAATTCAAAAAATGAAATTTTGCTCATTTTTTGTCAAAAAATTACATTTTAATCTAACAAAATCATCCAAATTCTTTCTTCAAATTTATTTAAAGAACCCTATTCCTTGTCCATACACTCTTGTCAGCCTATTAGATTATTTCTTTTATTTCTACATTTATCAATAATTTTTTTCAGGAGTTAAATTTTCGTAATCGGTTAAAGTAAAAAATATTAGCCCCTTATTTACACCACAGTGCTTTCAAAAAGTAAAGAGCTTGATAATCTTCTCTTCATGTTTGAGTTTTTGGATTAGCTTCTATTTTATGAAAAACAACTATTCTGAAAAACGATTATGGGGGACGGTTATTTTAGATCCAAAAACAGAGATAATTAATTTCTCATTCAAAATAATTCTAAGTGATCCTTCAAAAAAAAAAAATTTAATTACACAAAAATAGAAAATTGCATTCAAAATTAATTAAAATAATTTTCAAAAAAGGTGAGTAAAATAATAAATAAAAGATCTGAATACCGAATTAACAAAATTTATTTATATTAATCTGTGGTTGTTTATAAAATTATTAAAAGACAATAATTGTCTAGTTTTAAGTGGTAAAAAAAACAAAACAAAAAAAAAACAAAACAAAACAAAATAAAATTAAAGAGAAAAACAAGAATACATAAAAAAAAAAAAAAATCAACAAAAAACAAAAATCTAAAACTTATTCTTAAAAATCATAAATTTGTGGTTGTGGTTTGTTTCGTTGTGGTATCCAAATTTGCTCAAATATGCATGGACCCCTCTTTGCAAATTTTTTACGGAAACCTTATTTGTAATTGAAACATAAATATGGAACAACTCTTTATTGAAGATTATTGGCTCTTTGGTTTTCAAGTTTTCAGGAAATCTAAAAAGTGGTTAGGTTAGTTTAGGATCAAATGAAACAAATAAAGGATAAATTAATTCTTTCGGTATTGAAAATGTGAGGAAATAAATACAAAAAAAAAAGCCAAGTAAAAAATTGGAGAAAGTTACCCTTGTACTAAAGTTTTGTTGTATAGTTTAAAGGCCCACACTCTGGCCTTCCAGCCTGGTGAGGGGTATTGTGTCAAAAATTTTTTCAATTTTTCAAAAGTAAAAGTCCCTTGCTCTTTTTTGAGTTGTTTGGGAATGGAAAATAAATTTTGGTTCAATTCAGTTTTCCTTTTTTTACCAAGACCTCCTTTTTGGACTCCGTTGCTTTGTTTATTTTCTTTATTGATCTTTGGTTTTCTTTTTCTTTCGTTTGTTCCTTCCTCGGTTAGTCTTTCTTGCAATTGGAATGATCTTTGATTCAAAACATTGCTTTTTCTTAATCTTTCTAATTGTTGTAAAATATATATGGCACAAGAATCCTAGTTAGATGTAATTTTTATTAATTTTTTTTAATTTTTTTTTGGCAAAAGCAAAGTAAATTTTAGATTTAGGAGAAATTTTGTAGAAATTTTTTTTTAAAAGGAGAAAAATATTTTGTTAGAAAATATATAAAACAGAATTTCCTTTCTCTTTTCAGAAAGTTGTTTTATAGGTGTCTGACAAAAATTAAGTATTTGAGAAATTTAATCTGTGAAATAATAGGCTGCATTTAAAAAGTGGGAATTTTAATAATCGATTTTTTATTAATTTTTTACAAAATGTATTACTGAAATTTTGACTTTTTTTTTTCCAATTAGCAATTTCCTGTAATGTTTTTTTTCCAAAAATAGTCTTTCAACGTGGATTAATTTCTTCTCTTGAAAAAAATATTCATTTAAAAAGTAGAATAATAACAAGAGTAAAAAAGGAAAAATTGAAAGTTATTTGCCATTGTTTAAATTTTTTCCAGGTGGTTTTCCACTTATTAAAGAAAGGTTATATCTCATTTCTGTAAAAATTAATTTATGCTTATTCTTTTGATCAATGTAAAAAACGCTTTTCCAGTTTTTTGTGTGCAATTTCCATTTTATTATTTTTAGAACTCAGCTTTAGGTGTCTAATTTTGTTGCTTTAAATGCAACGGCAGTGTAAAATTTTGGTTAGTTTTCGAAATACGATTTGTTGAAAAATAAATTGAACAAAATTTTCACTCATATTTCCAAGAAAAATTTTTCCAAGATCCAATCAAAATGATTTAATTTCGAAGATCTTTTTTTGAATTTCCCTTTTAGAATTGGAGATTTTAATGATTTATTTTAAATCTTCTTTTTTCCTTCATGTTATTTTTTTTGTTGGAAAAAGATTATATGAGAAATTTGTTCTTTTTTTTTTTTTTTTTTGACAATTAACAGCACTCTTTGAGATGGGGTGTTCAGAAATTTCGTTTGTAGATTTTAAATAATGGAAATTTCGGTTCAAATATTTTTATTATTTATGATATCAAATCGCAAAAAAATAAAGAGAACATAATAAGGAATGTCTTTGAAAATAAACGTTATCGATTTCCAAAGGTATACCAACCAATTGTGTTATCAAAATAATTTCCATTTGAACGAGGTGAAAAATTTTTTGATTCGGATTTTTGATTCAAAAATGGTAAATGGATTGGAAATTCGAAAAAATTCTTTTTCTTTTACGACTTTTACTACTTTTACAACTTTTACATTTGATCTCCCCAATTTTGTCTGTGTTAACCATAAAATCATAGTTTGTCAAATAGATTTGAGGAGAAGAATAAAAAATCGTCTTGATGTGACAATTGAATATTTTGAGAAAGCTCGAAGGTATGTCTTCCCAAGAAGAAAATTAGAAAATGAGAAAAAAAGAAAAAAAAATTGGTGGTGATAAGTGATTATGTTAACATGATATTTGTCTCCTCACCACATATCAACCACGGTTCGAATATGATCTTGAAGAAGATACTTACTCTATATTCCCAATTTGACAGCGAGAGAAAAAAGATCGCTTCTCCCTTCTTACAATGCATTTCTTTTTGAAACGAACAAATCATTTGTGAATTTTTTGAAGTTGTTTCCTTGAAGTCTAGTTTAAGTTGGGTTGACATTGGTGTGTATCAATTTTTGAATAAAGTTTATTAATCTAGTTCAAAAACAGTAAAAAAAAAAAAAAAAAATGTAAAGGAATTGTTTTGTTAAAAAATAATAAATAAGAATTATGTAAATTCTTTAATCTGACCCAATTATCGAAATTAAATTGAAATATGCAAACACTGTCAGAACGTTTGTCTCCTTTTGATAAACCTCTTTCTCTCCCTTATTAAATTATCGATTTTTTTTGTGACATATTCTTTTTCTTGTCAACTCGTATAAATGATAAATTATTTAGTCCATGAACACACCAAAGCATGGGACACAGAAAAGGGGGATTCTCTCCATTCTTCCCAAGAACTGTTTTATTTTAAGATTTGGTCAGGCAGAAGAGAAAAAATTAAAAAAGGGACATTTAGAATTGTTAATTAGTTGAAATGTACTGTTTGAAAAAACTTCATTTGGCTTTGTGATCTTCTAAAAGTATTCATAAATCCAAAGACAATTAGGTAAAATGTTTTTTTTTTTACAAATTTCGTGATTCTGTCCGTAATGCTTGAAAAGGTATTGGTACAAGGGTTCGGCCAGAGTGCCTGTTCTTAAATTACGACCTTCAAGCTTCCCACTTGAGGGGCTTACTATTTCATACACCTTTTCAGTTCAAACTTTTTCCAAATTTTCAACACTCATCCAGTAATTAATAAATGTATCCCTGTTCAAAGATATAACCAACAAAGAAAAGGGATTTTGATGTTCAAGTTTTTTCAATTATTTTTCACATTTCTTATCTTGGCAATCAAAAAATCAAGGTACAGAAACTGCCTCTCAAAACAAAACATTTTCTCATTTGTTGAGTGACTATCAGAAATTGAAATGATTTTTAGGAATTTATATAATTAAATCACAAATTTTTCATAAGGCCAACAGAAAAATCCCACCCCATTATTACCACACGCTATGGTTAAAAAATCTTGGTAATGATTTTATTTTATTGAATTGAGAAAAGTGACTATTTTTGTACTTAAAAATATTTCGATTTTTTAGAAATCGTTTTTTTTTTCCGTAAAAGTGAAAAACAAGTTTTTCAAATGTTGGAGAAACGAATTTGTCATCCAGTAAGGGCAGTTTAATTTCGAATTTTTTTTCATTTTTGTTTTCACGAGTTGAAATTTGCAGTTTCCTTTTTTTTTTTTTTCTTGTCAAGTCTTGACAATTAAGGAAACAATTCACTTACAAACATTGTCGTTGAAAACAACCCCCTACCTCTAAAAAAAAAAGTGTGAGGTATATATTCCAAATTAAATATTAACTAAAAAAAAAGATCTCTCTTTTCGAAGATTGGTTGATTTTAGACAACACCAGTTGTTCAAATTTAGGATCAGAAATTGACTGTTTTGAACACAAAAAATTTTCCTTTTTCCAATTTCAATTATTTTTTTTGAAAATAAAGGAAATTAATCGATTTCTACTTTTTAAAAAAAAATTTTTAAATTATTGATAAAAGTATATTTCCCAAAATCTTCCAAATTATTTCAATTTGTGATTTAAATGTAGCTACCTCAATGGTTTAACCAACCAACCTTTTTACAAAACTGTTAAAGTTTTTTCGAATTCTTTTCAACATTGTTAGTCTTGATAAAAAACCCTAAGTGCTTTCTCGAAACACATTGACTTTATTCTCAAGTGAAACCAGTTCTGTTTTAACTAAAGGATGGACTTACAATTCTTTAATTACCAATATCACTGGGGTGTGGCTGAAACTACGGATGATTTTGAATTTGATATCATTTTCATTTTTTTCTCTCAATTTAAAAAATACAAACAGATTTTTTATTTATCAAAAAGGAGACCATATTAAAAACCTTTTCTTTTGAGTTACGTTCGGACAACTTTTTCTCATTTTCGATTTAAAATTATATAAAAAACGAAAAATAAATCTATTTTTTGTAAAAAAAATCAATTTTTGGAAAAAAAATTGTGCAAATTATAACACCACAAATTATTCTGAGTTAGCATTTTAAATTGATACTGAAATGAAATTATTTACAAACCAAGTCTTGTATCTAATTTTGAACTTCAAATTGATGAGTATGAACTTTTTTTGTAAAAGTAGAATTGACTTACAATATTTGTTTTTGCACTTGATGAGGAACAAATCACTTCTCTAAAAAAGTCTGTTCGTTGAATAATTATTCATTTATGGTATCCAGTTTTTTTTTTTCTTTTTAGAAAACCTTTAATTTCGAAAAATTGTGTATTGTGTTAATAGTGAATAATAATTTACTTTAATAGTTATAAAAAGTAATCATAAATTTGCCAAATCAAAAATTGTTGTTTAAAAAACAAAGTATTTTGATTATTTAGCTTATTAGTTGATTTCTTCATCAACAATAAAAATTAAAAAAATTTTCGAGTTTTGTATTTTGATTAAATATTTAGTGAGGTCGGTTCATGTAAAAAAAAAAAATGTTACTAATTCCAAAAAAAAATGTTTCCTGACAAATAATAAATGCCATTTTAATATTATAAAGACAATTATAGAGATTAAAGAGTGAAATATTCGTATGTGATATTTTAAATAGGAGAAAATTTCTGTTAACAGTTTTTTTTTAAAAATTCCGAAATCTAACTTTCCTTTATTTTTTGTATTTCACTTGATTTACTTCAATATCAAGCAACTGTTAAAAAAGGGATTCACCCAATAAATGAAGATCACAAATTACAATCTATTTCTTTGATTAAATAATCCCTATCAATTTTATAAACCTGTTTTTCAAATTAAATGAATTATTTTTTTTTTAGAAGGCTTTAACCCTACAGTGGCTCAAATTACCTGTGAGAATTGCCAAAAACTCTGTCTCAAATAAACTCTATATTTTTTTTTGTTCTGATACCATATCTAATCAAGTACTCAATATTGTCACCAGAGTAAAAGATATTTTGAAGGTAAACTTATTGATATTTTGATAAAAGTATTAAATTAGGAATTAAATTTGTTGAAAATTTTTAGTTTTTTTCTCAATCCTTTTTTGAAATTTTTGCTTTTTTTATTAGTATTAAAAATTTAAATCGAATTAACTCTATTGTTTGAGATTATTTTTTTAATGGATCTTTCAATTTTTTGAATTTCTTTTCTAATGTCAGAACTTTAAGAAACCATTAAGATAAGAACTCGTTGATCGTTCTTCGTTTCTATTGATTATTTAATGTATAGGCTTTCTTGAAAAAAGAAGGATGGCTTTTCTTTTGAAACAATGAATTTCAACATTCTGGAGGGATTCTTTTCGCAACAGTGCTGTTATTTTGGGAATAAAGGGGAAAAAATTTTCACTTCTTTTTCATTTTCTTTTTTCAAAATTCTTTTATTTAGGACTTTTAGTATGCCTCCAAACTTTCCAACACAAACAAAAAAAAAAGGATCTAAACAAATAAATCATCTTTGAGTTCAATTCTATTATTGGAAATATCTTATTCTGTAAAAGATCAAGAAAAATGAAGTGAACTACTTTTTTGATGAGACTGAGTAACTTAATTACGTGATCATCGAAACCTTCTACAAACAATAAGGATATATCATCATGGTTTGTTAAATTTTTGTTATTAAAATAAAATTAGAAAAATTAAAAGATCCCTTATTAAATTTATCAAAAAAAAAATTAGAGTTAATCCGATTTACATTTTTAATACTAATTGAAAAAAGCAAAATTTTCAAAAAACTATTGACGAAAATTACGAAAAATTTTCAATAAATTTCATTCCAAATTTTATATTTACCTCATACAACCTATGGGATAATCTTTAAAAAGGGTCAACTTTAGAATACCATCATGTTCACAATCACCAATTGTTAACAATAAGAAAAAAAATACAGGGTTTAAAATGTGAAATGGAGTTTTTGCTTCAACAAACAGGTTTTTTTGATCAACACAAATAAAATTTTAATTGGAAAAAATAACTATTGTTTTTGGTTTTTTTGATTAGCCAAAATTCTTTGATTTTGGGGAGTTAATCCACTGAGCATCTAACAAACGTCATATCAAAAAAGCTTTATAAAACTCATAAATATACAAATTTCGATTTACTGTTCTTTGAATTATAAACGGGAAAAATTTTCACTTCCTTTTCTATTTCCTATCTCAAACAAGAAAATCAAACCACAAACTACTTCTTTAAGAACTCTCTTTATTATAAAAAAATCTAGAAAAGGAAGTGAAAATTTTTTCTCATTTATTTGCTAAATACCTGTCGAATTAATATATCAGCAAACACTCAAAAAAAAGCCATCACTTGAGTGCTTGGTTCATAACCTTTGGAATTTCAAACTTTATTTCTTGAGATACAGTAGAACTTTTTACTTTCTGATCAGATTAAATTTTTGGAAATCAAAATTTTATCTTATAAGATTCATTATTAGTGGATTGAGACAGAAAATCAAAACAGACAACCATTTCATGATAAAAATTGATTTTTTTTTAAAGTTTTTATCAGAAACAATGTAATACTTACCCTGACCAGAAAATAGTGGTATGATGAGGATATCAATATAAACTTTGAATTAATAATCTTATAAATCACAAATTTCAAAATATATAAAAAAATTACAATTTAATAGTTCTTTTATACCTCAAATCAGAAAGGGAATCAATTATTCAATATTTTGTAACACACTTTCCTTACCTTGGATTTTTTTATATAACCCTTAAGAATAAAGGAAATAACACGTTGTCATAAACCACCCCACTTATTTTTAAATACCAATATAACAATTTATACTAAACATTATCAAAAAAAAAAACATAAAGAGATTTTGAAATAGAATTAAATAAATTAAATTTTTTCAAAACCACTTTTTAAGTATTCGTTGTAAAAAAAAAAAAATAGATTATTAAAAAAAAAAAAAAAACAGAGATTTTTGGTTTTAATTATTATCAATTTCATTTAGAAAATCTAACCAAAAAGGATCAAATGCAAAACTAGTTTTTTATATCAAAGGGAATTGATAATTTTTTTTGTTTTGAAAATGTTTAGTATAAATTTTTATATTGGTATTTGAAAATATAGAATTAATTATGCAATCCTTTATTTTCAATTTCCAAGAAAAAAGTTTCCAAGTAAAAAAAAAATATTGATAATTTGTGTTTTAATTTGTTATATATACCCAATATCACATGATCCTAATTGCCCATTTTAAACACCCATGGTTACTTTATCAAGATGCAATTACAATAAACCCCATCTTTTTATTATATTTAGGAACAAATTGAAAAAAAAAAAAAAAATAAATGCTAAAATATTTATTGATTTTTAAAAAAAAAATTGTTCATTTTCAATTATTATACATTCAATAACTCTACTATCAAAAAAGTTTATTCAAAAATATATTTTGTATTTCAACAAATCTTATAATATTTCAACACAATAAAACCTCTAAGAAGCTAAAAACCGAAAAATAAAAAACATATACTAAAATTAAAAACAAATTCAATAAAATTGTAATGCTTCTTGAAATTGACTAAAAAAAAAACTAAAAAATCTCATTATCGATATACCCCCCCTCCAAGGATATTTTCAGAAACAAACAATTGTTGTAAAAAGTGTTGATTCAAATTTTTTGAATTTCCCTAAAATTGCAAATTCAATATATTTTTGATAAATTTAAAGAAAAATATTTTCTTTGAAGAAGAAAGAAACCCCTGAAGGTCCTTTCTACATTTTAGACACCGACTTTTTACCAAATTTGAGACCAAAAAACAATCTCAAATTAAAACACATATTTTATAAGAATATTTTTTTACACAAATTATTTTACAAAAATCCAAAATTATACACCCAGTTTTAGACTATTTGGAATCTTAAATTTCATTGCAAGTGTATTTCTTCAGATCTGAATTGGTTATGATTAAAATAATTTCTTTAAATAAACAATGAAACGGTTATAATGAATATATAAAATCTATGCAATTTTTAAATAAAATGTATTTAAATATCAATTAATAGTATGTAAATCAAATAATTTAAAAAATTTTTTAGAAAAAACAAAAAAAAATCTTTATTTATCGATATTATTATAATTTTGGATATAATTTCCACTTCCTTTAGAGAGTTCTATTTTGAACTCTAAACAGAAAAAAATTTTTTTTTAAATTTTTGAGATAAAAATTATTAGTAATTTCTCAAGAAGTTTCTAAATGAATTGAAAATTTGTATATTTAATTAAATAAACCCAATTCAAATTTGACAGAAGAAAATAGGATTTTTTTAGAATAATTATTCAGAAATATCCATTTATTTGATTTTTTTGTTTGGTTTTGATTTATTCTATTCTTGAAAATAAAAATGAAAATAAAGATACTTCACCCATGAAAAATTAACCTTTTTTTTTTTTTTGAATTTTCACTTTTCAGGGTTCCTTTTTTGCTTATAATAATTCATAACTCTTTTTCCTTTATTTTTTAAACAAATATCTTATATTTGAAACAGTTTCACAATAATTTCAAAAAAAAAAAAGAATTTTAAAAATAAACTTGTAACAAATGTTTTGTTTAAATAATAATTATAAATAGGAATTGAAACAAAAATCCAAGATCGCCATTGTTTATTATTGGAAAACTTTTAGAACACTATGAAGATAAAAATGTTCAAGAATATAATTTGATAGTAATTTTTTAAGTTTTTTTTTTACTTTTTCATTTTTTCAGTTTCTTTGGAAAAAAATTTTTCTTTTTTGGTATTCAAATAGGAAATCATTTTTTTAAGGTAGATACCTCATGTATGTTTTATTAATTTATTCTTGGATTAATTTATAAGATTCAAGAGAACAAAATCTTCTATTCAAAAGATAATTTAAGCAAAACGAAAAATTATTTTCTAAAAAAAAGGTTCAAATAATAGAAAATTTCAATTACCATATCCAAAATCCATTTCACTCAAAGGAGACGAGCCAAAAATTAAAAAATTGTCTTTTTTATGAATCAACCAAACAACGATTTTTAGAAATAAGAAAAAATATAAAATTTCAGATCACTATAGAAATCATAAAAGAAATATCTGAAAAACCATAAATTTCAAAAAAAAAAAAATCTTTAAAAAATTTTTTGGTCCCGGTTCATCGGAAAGTCTTGGGCAAAATTTCTTAATTTCTTTGGAAAATTACAACTGTTGACAATAAAATATTTTAATTGTAAATTTATAAATTGTAAAAGAAATTACAAAATCTCGTTTTTCAGGATGTTAATGTGGAGTTTCAAACATTTTTTTTACTTGGAATCAACCTAATTATTAAAAAAAAAAAAGAAAAAGAATTAAGAAAAAATAAAAGTAAAAGGAAAGAAGTAAAAAAAAAAAAACAATAAGCAAAACAAACACACACACACAAAATTTACTAAATTAGAAAAAATGATCCGAATACAAAATTGAAAATTTATTTTTGAGAAGAATAATGAATTTAAATCATAGTATATGCTCTATCTCCCCAATTAAACTGGGCGCCTTTAACTGAAAAAGAGTTTATTTATCTTTGATTCTTTTCACATTTGGTCAATAAATAATATTTTAATTTCGAAGTATCATTACCATGTTGTAACATAAAGATTTTTTTTTCAGTAATATTTTGACAATAAAATAATTCAAATAGGAAAAAATATAACAACAGCCTTAAATCAAGGAAAAATATTCTTCAAAAGATCAAATAAAAAAATAAAAGTAAGAAAAAAACAAAAGAAAAAAAAAAAAACAATTATAAAAAAAAAAAATAAAAAATGAGATTTCACTGTTTTAGGGAGAAATTTGAAACAAAATATCACCCAGTTTCAAATTTCATACAAAAAAATTTAGACGAAGAATAATTTAAAATAAGATTTAATTACTATCTTAATTTCATTTAAAAAGATGAAAATGATATTTTATAAAATATATTTTTTATTATTTTTATTTTTTATTCGTTTTAATAGGAAATAAATAAACTTTAAAATGAAGTTTTAATGTTGGAATATAGATAGGATCTAGATATTAAAAATGTACAATTTATTTTTTAATTACCAAAAACCACCATTTACTCCTCGTGCCTTCGACAGATTGCTATTTTTAAATGAAAAACGATGGACTAATTATAATATTGTACAACGCTTTTTTTTCTGTGTATTTTTTTTATTTCCAGACGATCTTCTTATTTCGCGAACAATTTCAAAAAAAGCATCTTTCACATTTATATTTTCCTTTGCTGAAGTTTCAAAAAATGGGCAATTATTTTTTTTTGCAAATTTCTCTGCTTCTTTGTATGTTACTTTCCTTTCTCCATCGAGATCACATTTGTTTCCAACCAATACAATTGGAATGTTTTTTATTGAAAATTTCCCAGATCCAGTGTATTTTTCATCACTTTCCTTTATTTTTGCAATTAAATCAAAATACTCACCCGCTTTATTGAAACTATCACGATTAATGATTGAATATGCAATTATATACCCTTCGCCCTTATCCAGATACTGTTAATGTTTGATTTAGTTTGAGAAATAAAGGATTAGTTTTAAAATTGAAAATTATTTCACAGGTAATTCATCCAAAAACATATATTTTGATATAATTGTTGATGATCCAACAAATTTTTTTTTTTTCTTTGGTTTATTCAAACGAACCGAATTTAAAAATTATTATTAAAGCCATTAAAAAAAAGATTTAAATTAAATTGGAAGTGAAAATTGAAAAAAAAAAAAAAATAATAAAATAAAGTTGTAAAAAGTTGGTGAAGCTATATCTATTTTAAAAGAGTGAGGATTTTTTTTATTTTTGATTGATAAATTGGAAACTGTTAATTTTTATTTATTATTGATAATATTTTTATCATGTTTAAACACACACTATGGTTATGGTGGGCGTATATATACGCATTGTTAAGTGCTGCCAAGTGCCTAGGTTTCTTGAGTTTTTCTGTTTTATTTGTAAAGTGTTCTAGGTTTTTTTTTCTTTTTGAAATAAACAGAAAATTTTAATAAATTTTCATTTTATTTCAAAAAGTAAAAAAAAAACCTAACGAAAATCAATCCATTTTTCAAATAAACAGAAAACACAAGAAAACCGAACGAAAGTTTTTCCAGAATTTATAAATAATGGAGAAAAATCAAAGATTTTACTCAATTCTTTTGAATTCTAGAAAACCTAACGTCTATTTTTTTTTAATGTTTTGAAAATTTCGGTTGAATTTCAAAAGGTAAAAAAAATCTAACGCGGTTTTCTTGAGGTTTTCTGTTTTATTTGTTAAGTATTCTAGGTTGTTTTAAGGGCTTCTATTTTATTTATGAAGTGTTCTAGATTTTTTTGAGGTTTTTTTGAAATAAATAGAAAATTTTAATAAATTTTCTATTTTATTTCAATAAGTAAAAAGAACCTAACGAAAATCTATTGATTTTCCAAATAAATAGAAAACTCAAAAAATCCTAATGAAAATCAATAGATTTTCCAAATAAATAGAAAACCTCAAAAAAATCTAGAACACTTAACAAATAAACAGAAAACCTCAAGAAAACCTAGGAACTTGACAGCACTCTAAGGCACTTTCATTAGGTTTTCCAGAATTTAGAAGAATAGAGTAAAATCTATAGATTTTATCCAATTCTTTTGAACCCTGGAAAACCGCCGTTAGCTTTTTTTTATTTAGAGAAATAAAAAGAAAATTGAAATTTTCTTTTAATTTCTTAAATTGAAAAAAAGCTAGGCACTCTACGGACACTACACTGACACTTACAATATTTATCTACTAGGAATTTTTTTTTCGTATTTGAGTTTTTTTAAACGAGTAGAGCATTTTCAAAACTATTAGTTATTATTTACTAAAGTAAATATCCCAAAGTTAAATAAAACTCATTGTCACATCCATTTAAAATTTTTTTACCCGAAAAAACACCTTTTTTTCTTGACTAGAGACTTTTAAAAAAGGTACTATTAACAACAATAAATACAATAGCCTCAAAAATTTGAACTTCTGGAATTTTGATTATATTGTGAATAAACTTTATTATTAAGGACTACGTTTCCGCCCTTGAGGGGGTTGGGTAATTGTGTTATTTCACTTTTGCTTCTCACAAAAAATTTTCACACGGAAGAAATTGGACAAAAAAAAAAAAAACATTTTTTGTCATCTTTACCTTTCTACGCAGACTGTTTTTCTTTGTTTTTCAATGAAAAGGAAAATTGAAAATAACAAAAAAAATAATTGCAAAAAATGGCTTTTGGGGATTTTCAAGTACATTTCAAATTTGAGAACATTTCAGACTTGTACAAGCAAATGTAAAAAAGATGTAGAACAGCCCAAGAAAATAGTGTGAGTTCCGAAAGTTGAAATGGAAATTCTAAAATATTAAAATCAAAATTTGGCATGATCTAACAAGGTAAAAATTGTGAAAATTGTTGAAATTGTGAAAATTTCACCTTTTTTCTAAAAGAAATACTCGTTGGACAAATATTACTTGGATTACATAACTCTTTCAAGGGTGATTTTATACATTATTTCACCGTTTTCACCTAAAAACCTAGTCCTTAATGATGAAAGGTTAATGAAAGTAATAGTTTTGTCTAACTTGTTTTTTTTTAATTTTATTTTTTCATATTAGTGATGTGTAATCTACATTTCGCCACAAATTGAAGAAAGGCATTTTTCAAATTTAAAATATGAAGATTGGTGATCACTCAACCTTTTAATTTCTCATGAAAGGCAGATTTTATTCTGAAATTTTTGCTTTTTTTTTTATCAATACGAGGATCATTTTTAATTGATGAGATCAATAAATGAGTTGTACTCTTTTACTAAAAGAATTTTTATGGAGACATTTAAACATGGTTCACTCGTAAGATTTCCCTTCAATTGTAACATATTTTAACATTAGACTTATCCCTGTGGTATATGCTAGTCCCGTTACATACACAGTAATTTGAAATGGTATTCTTTCAAAAAGTAAAAGAAAAGAAATCTTGAAAAATTACACCATTCTTTTTATGTAAGAAATATTTTTTTCTTCTAGTGTTGTTGAAAAAGGTGCATACGAAAAGTCTTTGTAAGTGTACCTTCAAACTGTCTCATTCGCCTGTTCCAAGCAGTTTTGATAATAATTTTTCGAATTTTTAGAAACATCTTTTCCATAACAAAAAGGTTGTATTTATTCATCAATAACAATTTTGCCCAGCTCAGAACAAGAGCTCTCGAAATTAAATTCCATTCAATTTTAATTACAGATCTTCATGTTTAAAAATGGTAGACTTGAAAAATAAATCACAAAACCCTTTTTTTCAAAAAAGCAATTTTCCTCTTTGCCAAAGTATTTTTTTTATTGAAAAAAAGAAAATAGACAAAATGAGAATAATAAAAAAATTTGGAAAGATATTTACATGAGATAACATCGATGTGTATTCTTCTTGACCTGCTGTGTCCAAAATTTCCAGCATTACTGCTTCGTTATCGACTCCTAATTGCTTTCGATAAAGTTCTTCGATTGTAGGATCTAAATTAAAAAAAAAAACAGAAAATCAACAATTACTCATGCATGAATAATAAACTAAAAAACACCCACAAACTATCTTACCATAATCACTGACAAACCTCTGTTGTAAAAATTGAATTACAAGGGCAGATTTTCCAACAGATCCCATTCCACATATTGCTATTTTTGAGGATAAAGACATAAAAAAGGAAAAAGAAGAAAAAATAAAAACTTTTTTGATTTTCGAAGATCTTAAATATTTCATTCAATCATTTTTTTAAAGGAGATCATTCCTATAAAGGACATTACTTTTTTACTGTTACACTATACCTTCCTTTAAAATCCTTAATCAAAAGGTAACTGTTCTGTAAATAATAAATGGGAAAACATTTTTACTTCATTTCCCTTTTTTGATTTTTAAATGAAAAAGTTCTCTTGGAAATAGATTTAAAAATGGTTGTATCCAAATCTTTGTTTCGAACTTTTTTTTTGTGTTACATGCAGTGTGAACTTAGAATACCAAAATCAAATGAGAGGAATTTTTAAGAAATTAAAAAAAAGCATTTCAGTTAAAATTTTAGCCCATTTAAATATCTGAAATGCTTTAGTTTTAAATTGATGGTTTCTTTGTTCTTTATTAAGAATTGCTTTGAAAACCTGATATATTATTTTTAGAAAATTAGGAACAATTATTTGGAAATATTTAAGAAAAATTGTGCAATATTTTGGTTATCTTAGAATATTTCAAGTATTTAGTGAATAACATAATTTGTTCTCTATTGTGAAAGTGAAAATATAAATAATTAAATTGAGATCAAAATTCAATAAGAAAGATCAACAAATAAGAACAATTTAACTTTCAATTGGTTTTATCGAGATACAGTTTTTTTTGGATCTAAATTGAGTTTGGGTAAACAATTAGTCTAATCAACATTTTTCAATTACTCAAGGTTCCTATACTCAGGGTTGTTTTGTAAACCCAAAATCTTTAGGTTCAAATACAGTACTAGAATATTTTCATACACACCCTAATGAACAAAAGAATAAACAAAAATAATTTTTTTTTAAAAAGTCCAATACAATAGTTTGTTAAATAACATGTGTTCACTTTTTTTTTTGTGTTTTTGAAAATTATATATTTTTATTGTTTTTTGTAAATAAATGTTGTTTTTTTTTTTTGAAAGTTTTTCTTATTTTCTTCAGCTTTGGTTTTTGGTTATTATTTTCTGTTTAATGAAAAATACAATTCAGAATAACTATACTTATAAATAAAACAATATTTAGAATAGATTATATGATTTCAAAGTGTTTTTCTACAACCTTCAAGTCCACTTCCTCATAAAAGAGATCTAATTCAACCAAAATTAAACAAATCAACACCAAAATAAAAAACCACTAAAATTTTCAATTTGAATGAATCCAAAATAAAATCAATAAAAATTATCAAAATTGAGTTTCTGAAAAACTTTTTTACTGATATCTCCACATGAACAAAAATGATATATTAATTCTTTAAACTTTTTTTGAAAAAAAATGAAAACAAAATTCATTTCCATTTCAGTTTTGTCCTTTAGTCAATCGTCTTCAAATCATATCTTGTAATTTGATAATTTTATTTATTTATTTATTTTTTTCTTTTTTTTTTTGGCTATTTTGTATGAGACAAGAATCATCAGAGTATGATATTGCATATTGAATCCTAAGTTAATTAACCGATATTCTATCTGATTAAAATTTGATAAGAACATGCCAAATGACCAAATTATTTAAAAATCAATCCTTTTTCAGCAATTTTCATAATGAAAGCAAATTAAACCTCTTATAAGATCAATTTTCATTGGCTATATCGGGATCTTTGATTTTTTCATTCAATTAGAAGAAAAAATATTTATTGGAAACTTTGAAAACAAATTTCTTATTTGACTTAGGGAATGACTATATTATTGCCAAGACATACTTCTCTGTTAAAAATAAACATATTCTTGAAAACTTTTTATTTCAACGACAGATAAAAATAGAAAACAATATCAAAAAAGTTGGAAAACAACACTTAAATCCACTTTTTTTGTAAAAAACCACAGCAAAAGTTTGAAAAAAATATAAAAGTTAACACCTGTTATTCAACAAACTGTATAAAAAAAAAATAAAATTCAAAATTCATATTTTCACAACCTATAACTCAATTATCATTTGGTCCTTGTGAATCGGGTTTATTCACAATATTATCAACATTCTAGTTCCAACAATCTTGGGGCTTTTTTATTTATTGTTTTATTAGTACTACGCTTATTTACAGTATCTAGTCTAGAAAAAAAACTATTTTTAGGGGGAAATTTTTTAAATGGATACTACAATTTATTTACCTTGGATTAAACTTTAAGATATTTTTTCAATAGAAAATAACTATTAGTTTTGAAAAAAATTTACTCGTCTAAAAAAACTCAAATACGAAAAAAAAATAACCCAAGATAAATATTCTGTATCCTAGATTTTCCAGAATTCAAAATAAAAGAGAAAAATCTTTGATTTTAACGAATTCCTTTGAATTCTGGAAAACCAAACTATATTCTTTCTCAAGTACCTCGGTTTTCTTGGAGGTTTCTATTTTATTTGTTGAATCTATTGATTTCCCAAATAAACAGAAAACCCAAGAAAACCGTACGAAAGTGTCCGTAGAGTACCGTCAAGTACCTAGGTTTTATTGAGGTTTTCTATTTTATTTGTCAAATCTATTGATTTTGGTTTTGTTTTTTTTGAGTTTTCTATTTATTTGTGAAGTGTTCTAGGTTTTTTTGAGATTTTCTATTTTATTTAGAAAATCAATTAATTCTCCAAATAAATAGAAAACTCAAAAAAAAACAAAACCAAAATCAATAGATTTAACAAATAAAATATAAAACCCCAAAAAAACCTATAAGAATTCACAAATAAACATAAAATTCAAGAAAACTTAACGGATCTTTTCCAGAATTCAAAAGAATTTAGAAAAATCTTCGATTTTAATCAATTCTTTTAAATTTTGGAAAACCTAACGACCCTTTTTTTTTTTTTGAAATAAATCGAGAATTTAAATAAATTCTCTTTTGATTACAAAAATTAAAAAAAACTAAAAGGAAAAATAAAAAAAAAAAAAATATTTATTTCAATTTAAAAGAAATAATTATTCTTTCTTATATTCAAAATAATTCATTTCCTATTTGAAAGATATTTATTGACTATAAAACACTTGGGAAATATAATAAAATGTTCTCATAGCTAGAAGCAAAATAATTTCAATTTTTTTATTATTAAATTTATAAAAATCTTACTGGAAAATTGGTTTTTTCAACTTAAATTGTTAAATATATTTAAAAATTATTTTTTGATCAAAGATCTTTTATTAATTAATAGTGATTATTATAATTGAAGTTATTTAAAAGGTGAAAAAATAGCAAATTTTTATTTTTTTTTTTTGATAAACTGTTTTCATGATCGAGAATTCTTGAATACTAGTAACATAATTTTTTTTTTTATATTATTATTTGAAAAAAAAGGAGATTATGAATCATTCTATCAAATTTATTTTTGTACATATTGGTTTTTTAGGACAATTTTGATTATTTTCTTACCTAGATGTAAACTTATTATGTTCAAAACCGCAATGAATTATAATAAACTTGATTTATTGATAGAATAAAAAGAGAACAAATCACTTTTTAAAACTTTAAATTATCACATAAATTTTGTTTCAGTAAAAAGATTCCAAATTTTTTTTCAAATATCAATTATTTTTTATAACCAATATTTAAAGATTAAATAAAAAATAAGTAGAATAACACAAATCAGAGAATATCTGATACTGGCCTAAAAAGAATCTAATAAAATAGTGTATTTTCTTTAAAATTGAAAAACCCAAATTCTTCAATTCCTAATTGAGAAAAACAGCAATGTACAATTTGTAGTCAAATTGGAGATCAAATAAAAATCTCAATGGAAATAAAAATGATTTTTCTACAATCATATATACTCATTCAATAATATTAGAATAATACTTTTTTACTAGGTGACACAAAATTTTACAAGAAAAAAATAATTACTTTTCAAATAAATTTATAATTTGAATAGGATTGGAAAAAAAAAGCAAAAAAATCATTTTCAAATTTTCAAATTTCCAATAATATATTTTTTCTTCAAATACACTTTTAAACACATTAAATACCCGTAATTAAACTATTATAACTCTAAATCTTTTACTGATAAATGGTTGCATGGTTCTAGAAGTCAAATGATGAGTATTTTTCTAGGAATTGGTGATTAATTCCAGTAATAACCAGAAAAAAAAAGAGTTGATAGTTTGGAGTTAAATTTACATAGCTTTCATGAGGAAATTTACTTTTAGGTGCCAACTTAAATTACCATTTTTCAAATTAAAAGCAAAATTATATAAGGAGAATATCTCAAATTCAGTCCCAAACAACAACTCCAAGAATAAAAATCAACCATTATATAATAAAAATAAATTTTCGATAAATAAAAATATCTCTTTATAAAATGATTTTTTTCGATAATTTTATTTTTAATTTGAAATCTGAACTTTTGTAGAAATGTTGAAGAATTGAATATATCTTAGTATTGTGTTGGAAGGTTTCTTTTCAATGATATAAAAAATTAAAAACAAAATAGATAAATTAACAACATCACAAAATTTTACATTCAATTCATAAAAAAAAAAATCAACAAATGCAAGTTTTTAAAAAAAACACAATTATAAGAATACCATAATCCTTTTTGTTTCAATTTTAACAAATTATTCATTAAGTTTAAACCAAATTTTCAAATAAAAAAATTTCATTCTTTTATTTATCCCTTTTTTTTTTTTCTACTTTATTATGACTTTGTCTGGAAATAAAATCAAAAACGTAAAAGAAATAAAAATTCTATTATTTTCTCCTTTTAAACTACAAAATTATTGTTCAATAAGAGAAAACAACCAATAATAATCAAATTGAACATTAATCAATTTTTCACAAGATTAAAAGTATAGTAGGGAAAAAAATACCTTATATGAAAAAAATCTCAAATGAGAATTTTTAATTGTGAATATTAGGAAAATTGTTGAGTAATTTCTTGTATTTCCAATCAATTCCTTTTTATAAATAACCAACTTTTTTATTAGTCCCTTGTACTAAACCTACCCAAAGTTCATTAAAGTAGGGTTGACGTAGAATACTCATGTAATTGTTTGATAGCATAAGTAGATCAACTTTTTTTGAAAAACAATAGAGTTTCATGGAATTTACTTTGAGTTTTGAAAAATGATAATTTTATTCTTGTTTTTTGATTGATCAAATGGACTTTGAACAAGTGTAATTTTATTTATCATAATTCTAATAAGTGGGTGAGTTATAATTTTCAAACTTTGATTCAAAAAAATGTGATTTGTTTTTAAATGAAAGTATATACCAAACAATTTTTCTAATACTAACAATTCAAAAACTTGTCAGGGATTTTTTTCACTACTTTCCTATATAATTCTAGAATTTCATAAACCAAAACCTACTGATCAATACTTTTAATAATATTGATAATAGTATACATTTTTATTGGAAATCTTTAATCCAATCCTAAGACACCCAAACAGTTCTTATTTATGAAAATAGCCTTATCACTAACAATACAAAAAAAAACAAAAAAAACAATAACGAATCATAACTGTATAATTAGCGTTGTATTGGAAACAACTTTTTCTTTGGTTCAATTGACTTTTATGTAGAATGAACCCGAGTTTACTTACTTTGAAAAGAAACTTAATCCAAAATGATTCTTCTCAATGACTTTCTAATAGAATCTTCTCTGCTTGAGTGAATGATTATTATTTAACCAAACTCATTCTATTTGAGAAAACTTTTGAAATTGGTATTTAGGTATCTAAAAAAAAATAAAATCTTATTGAAGCTAAAAAATAAAAATCAAGTTTTTCATTTTACTTTAAAAATTCTATTTCTAATTGTGGTTTTGAATTCTGTACTCAAGATTTTTTTTTCACAAAAACACAAAATTATTATTCAATTCTTAGTTAAATGGCCATTTCTGGACTAATATGTAGATTTTTCAATCGACCATCTTCTCTTAGAAAGGCCCAATCCATTTTAAAAATTATAAAATATCTAATAAATTACATTTATAAAAAATTAAAAGTAAAAAAAAAAAAAAATAAAAAAAAAAAAAAAATTGTTTTAGTTTTTGCTACTAAATAATGAGTTTTTAAAACTAAATAATGTCTTTTAAAAGATGTATTGAGAATATTTTTAAAAAGAAAAATATTGCTTTATTTTTTCTTTCTGTGAGTTTTTATAAAAACAAATAAACGAATTAAACAAATGACAATTTTTATCTAAAATTATTAATTCAAAGCAATCAAAGAGCTCAATTGATTACAAATCCTTAATTGTTTGCTTTATATATGAAGCAAAAAGATGAACAGTATTTTGATTAATTTTTGGAAAGGGAATTTCATTCTTCAAAGCGAAAACCAATCTTGAGCAATCCATATCACGTATTCCAGGTAATCTATTTCCTCTAAAAAAAGGTTCTAAAGGGGTTAAGGGATTTTTTTTATTCATATTTTTCAACAATTCCGTTTTAAAATCATTAAAATTTAATTGATTAATTTTCAAATTTTCATTTTTAATCAAATTGTCAATAATAAAATTTAATTCAGTATTATAAATATTTGTCAAATGGAAAACCTTTTCATTAAAAACAACCGAAGGCTTATCCAAAGTCAAATGGGCGATAGCCTTAGCACAGAAATCCACCGGTATTAAATTAAAATATTTCTCAGAGTCCTGTGGAGCAGATTTTAAATAACAAAAGCCTGCGATTAATCTAAAGACAAAATCCTTTTCGTTCAAATAGCCAGTTTTTGTTGAACAAAAAATTGATGATGGCCTCCAGATTGAGACTCTTAATCCTAATTCATCACGGGCCTTGTGCATTAGCCTTTCAGACACCCATTTGGACCGCGAATACCCACCGTCATACTTTGGCTCCACGATAAAGGGGTCTGTGTTTTCATAATATATTCCCCTTTCGGGATGATTGACGGGGAACATTGAAACAGTGGAGATGAAATGAATTGGTATTTTGCCATTGATCGTCTCGTTTAGCATTGATAGCCGAATTATCTGCTCAGTTCCTTGCACATTTGGCCTTTTCAATACGTTGTACGGCAAGATCGCATCGACCAATGCGCCCGAATGATAAATTTGATCAATATTATTTGCCAAATTTTGAAAAGATTCTTGATCTAATCCAAAATACTTTTCACTCAGGGATCCTTTTATTATTTTGACTTTTTTATGAAACAATTCATTTATTTTATTTCTTTTTTCAATTCTTTTCTTAATTTTCTTTTCTCCAGCTACCAGATCATTCTTGTCTTCTTCTTCTATTTGCTTTTTCTTTTCCTTCTCCATTTTTTGCATTTTTTGTATTTGCTCATCCAAGCCATAAAATACATTTTGGAAATTTTTAAATAATCGATTTTTGCCCTCTTCGGCCTTACCACATCTCACTAGGCAAGAAATCGACTTTACGCTTTTTCTTTTTAATAATTGGTACAAGAGATGGATTCCCAAAAAGCCAGTGGCGCCAGTAATAAATAAGGAATTATGTGGATACCCGTTAGAAACCTTTTCAAGCAAATCCATTGGCAAACTTGCTTCCTTTTCCCAATTTATTAATTTATCTGGATCAGTGTTTGGACTCTCGTCATCGTCGCCACCATTCTCGGCATTATTCGATTTTTTCACAAAATTGATTAATTCTTTTAATGGCCCATATATTAACCATTTTGGTATTTCAATTTTGTATAGAGAGCTGATCGTGTTTTTTATTCTTACAATGGCAATTGAATCTGCACCAAGTTCATAACATGATTTGTTCAGTTCCAATTTTTTAATCTTTAAAATATTTAATAAAAGTGAAACAATCATTTCTTGATTTGAATCATTATTTTGGCTATTGTTTTCAATGTTTTCATATAACCCCAGAATTTGCTTTTTATATTTCTCATATATCCCCTTTCGATTTGGTTTCATTGTTTGAGTTAACAATCCATTTTCAACTGAAAATTCTTCTTTATTTTCAATAATTATTCCTTTTGGTATTTCATATGCTGCTAAATGATTTTGAAACGCCAATTCTCTTAAATTTGATAAAATCACTTCTTCAATATTAATTTTTTCTTTTTCTTTTTCTTTTCCTTTTTCAATATTAATTGTTTCCTTTTCCTTTTCCTTTTCCTTTTCATTTTCTTTTTCATTTTCATTTTCATTTTCATTTTCATTTTCCTTTTCATTTTCCTTTTCTTTTTCTTTTTCGTTTTCAATTTCAATTTCAATTTCTTTTTCGATTTCTTCTTTTCGATTTCCAGAATCAATATTCTTTTCTTGATAATCCTTATTTAATACTGCCACAGCAATTAAAAAAGACTTTTCAGACCAAGCATGAATATATATTTGATCAATATAAGCTGATTTTTCAAAAATGCCTTCCAAATATGTCGGCGTTACAAATACTCCTTGATTTAATTTGACGATATTTTTGATTCGATCAATAATTTTAATTTCCTTTTCATTGATCAACTCACCGATATCACCGGTTCTAAAATAACCATCCTTAGTAAAATTATCTTTATTTGCTTTTTTATTTTTCCAATAACCCCTGATCATGATCTTAGATTTGACACATATTTCGCCATATTTTGGAGTAAAATAACCTAATTCTTTGCAATCAATTAATTTGACATTAACATCCTTTGTAATAATTTGATTCCGGGCAATTGATCCCACTTCAGTGGAGCCAAAGGCCTCTTGAACTCTGCATTGAATAAAAGTCGTTTTTAAAAAATCCAGAGTTTGTTTGCTAGTGGCCGCTCCTCCAGTGACTATATTTCTGATACGATGTCCAAAAAAATCTTGATATTTCTTTTTTAATTTGTATTTTAAGTCAAGTATTACTTTTTCAATTTCATTTTCATTTTCATTATTGTTATTGTTATCGTTCTTTAATTTCTTTTGATAATTATTAATTTGTTCATTTAATTCTTGTTCAAATTGATTCCTAATCATATCATAGATTCTTGGTGTTGAGCTAAAAATTGTTGGGTTAGTTAACTTGATTTCTTTAAAAAATTGTTCCATTCCATTTGATACAGCAGTACGCCCACCCATGAAAATTGTATTAATTGAGCCCACTCGTTCCATATTTTGTGATAAACTACTCCAAGAGAGCATTACAAATGGGGTTGGTACAGATTTTTGTTTAACAAATCTTTTTTTCCATAAGTCGTTTGTGAAAACAACACCTTTGGGATTACCAGTCGATCCTGATGTGAACATTATGCTGAAAATATTATTGTCATTGTTTTTTCTTAATAATTTCGTTTTTAATTTTTCGATTTCAATTTTGTAATATTTTAATCTTGTTTTACTTATTAGAGTCTGACAATATTTTTTTTCCTTTTTCCTTTTTTCCTTTTCATTTTCTTTTTCCTTTTCATTTTCCGTATTAATTGTTTCTTTTTCAAGATCTTTTTCTTTTTTGGTTTTGTTTTCTTTTTCTCTTTGATCTTTTTCCTTTTCTTTTTTGATTTCTTTTTCTTTTTCTCTTTGTTCTTTTAAAAGTAATAGTTTCTTTCTTTTTTTCGTTATTTTTTCTTTTTCAATGACTTCTTTCTCCTGAATTATTTGTTCAACATTATTTGGAATTCTTCCAAAATTTTGATCGTCCATAGAAATAATTTTAAAAGAATATGGCTTTTTTTTTTTTTTCTTTTTTGTTTTTTGTTTTTTTTCTTTTTCCAATCGCTTTTTTTTAATTAATTCATTGCAGAGTCCTCTTGATTCTTCAAAGATGGGAATTAATTTCCCAGAGCACACTATTAATAATGGCTTTGTTTGTTCTAGCATTATTGCAATCTTTTTGGCACTCGTGACATGATGGATTGGTATTGTCGAAATTCCCAAAATTACACATGCATAATCTGTGAGAAACCATTCAAGCCTATTTTTTGAACTAATCGCTATAAAATTAGGCTTGTTTGCCCGAAGCGTCAATTTCACATCCTCAGTGATACGATCAATCAGCAATTGGGCAATCAAATAGATCTTGTAATGCGCTTCACAATAGGTGTTGAAGTGCAAGCTTGTGCTATTTGAATTAAATTTCCCAAAGCATGGCCTTGGGTGATACTCCTCAAACATATGGTCATAGATCACAGAAATGTCTGAGCCAGACTCTTGAAGAAGCTTTTGTTGGTGACTATAGTCATGCAGTTTGTCTTGATACAGGGGGTGCTCGTGTGATTTGGTATAAAAGCACTCCGTACAGAGATCGAAATTTGAACATTCCATGCAATGGTAACGGGTTTTTGCTTCTTTGATTTCTTTAAAACAAAAATCACATCTCCAATAAAATTGATTCTTTTTTGCTTGTTGTGTTTGAGATGGCTTTTTTTTTCCTTTTCCTTTAAAAATTTTGAAAAAAGACATTAAGTGAGAAAAAAAAGTTTAAAAAGAAGAAGAAAAAAAGAAAAATGAAAAAACTTCGTTCTTCTCAACTGTTAAATTTAAAATTTTTAGGTGGGATACTATGAATTGTTTTTCATATTTTGTGAGATTACTAAATAATCCCTGTTGAAAAGATTAAGCTATTAGTAAACTAAAAAAATCTTCTTAAATTTTAATAGAAAGATTCAAAAAAATTTTCGCAAAACTGAAATTGAAAAAAAAAGTAAAAAATCGAACACTCTAAAAGCAAAAATTACTTTTTAAATTTATTTTCAGAGCTTGAATTATTGTTTTTTAAAAGTTTGATCGATTTTTCTAGATTTTTGAAAAGTTCAAAATCCAACATATTTTTCAATTATTTCAAAAAAAATTATTCTCTTTGAATGAAGAAACGAAATCTTATTCTCTGTAAAGCAAGGGTGTACTAAAATATACTTTAAAAATGAAAACCTCTGAGTTTTGGGTTTAGCTCTGTAGAAAAAAATCAACAGTATTTTAAAAAAATTTTAATTAGTATTTTAAACTTATGAAAAAAATATCATTTATTTATCCAAAGAACAGTTATTGAAAACAATTTTTTCTTTATTGAACAATAAAGCACTGCTAATTATAAAATTAAAATATCAAAATTTTCTTCAGCCTTCCAAAAAAATAACATATCAAGAATGAAAATAAATCGTAAAAGATCCATAATTTTAAAAGAACAAATTTATAATTCTAGCTAGTTTTTCAGAATTAAAATTCGAAATCTTGTGTATATATAACCTTTTTTTTGGACAGTTGACTGAAAATTTAATTCCATTTATTTACAACAAAAAATAATCTAGAAGCATCCAAACCATCGAATTAAAAATTCTCCCAAAAAACTTTTTTAAAACATCGAAAAATTCAATTATTAATATCCTAAAAATATAATTTTTTTAATTGATTATTATTAATCAATAATTTAAAATCCATTCTTAATAATTTTAGTGAGTTTTTTATAACCAAAGATTTGCTCTATCAATATACTTTTTTATTATATCTGAATTTTTTTAAATAGTTTCCAATAAATAAAAATAATATAAATTAATAATCCATATAAACAAAATAGAATAGATACTTTCTAATAATTGATTTAGATCACAACAATTAATTATTTATACTGATAATCGGGAAAAAAATTTTATAAAATTTTTTAAAGTTCAAGAAATTTAATAAATTATTGATAAAAAAATTAAAAAGATTTTTTTTCTTCAGATCTTCAAGTATTTTACATTTGATTTATCGTCCTTATATTTTTAAAATCATTTTAAAATTTCAAGGTTGTTTATTTATACAAACAATCAGAAATTATTAAAAATAAGTTTTCCTATAAATATAAATATTTTGAAAAATTTTCTTTTCCTTTTCGATCCACTAATCCAAACAAAAAACTATTCCAAATTTCTCAACAAAAAAATAATTGGAAAAAAAGATAATTTTTTTCTTAAAAACTGTAAAACATAAAAAATTGATCTTTCAATTTAATAAAGATCCAAGAAAAATTATTTAATTTAATTGTTTCTTTTTTTTTTTTTGTTCTTTTTTACAAAATTCAACTTTTTTTCCCTATTTATCTCTATTCCTCAGATCAAAATTGTTTTTAGGACAAAAAGATTCTTAATATTATGCCCAAATATCCCAATTATTATATAATTACACCTTTTAACTCCAATACTAAGATATATCTTGCAATTTTTTATTACAATTTTAATATTCTATCTAAAATTATAACTTTAAATACCATTTAATCAAAATTAAAAATATAATGATTGTTTTGTATATTTATCAACTATTTTTAACTTAAGGTTTACAATCCCTGAAATTGTAAAAAAAGATTATCTTGTGTCGTTTGTTACCACTATTGAAATCCATATCAAGTACGAGAATCGATCAGATAAGAAACAAATCAACAACTCACTAGACCCTACATAAAATAATCTTTTTTCAAATTTCAGGGATTTTAATCCTTAAAGGAGACTCGCATAAAATGATAAATTCACCTTTTTTTAAGTTTAAACCAAATATATAACTGTTTCGAAATAAAAGAAATAATGAACTTCAGATTAGAGTTAAGATTCATAAAATAAATACCTTAACTAACACTAAATGATAAAAAAAAAAATTAATAAAATTGTTGGACCCCTTTCATTGGAATGTCTCGTACAAAAATTTCTCAATTTCTGTAGAAAATTGAAATTGTTGACAATAGGATTTATTAATGGTAAATGTATGAATTTTAAAAGGAATTACAAAGCCTAAATTTTCTTAATGTTAATTTGGAGTTTCAAAGGATTTTTTTTTCAAATTTACTTTAAAAAAAAAAATAAAAAGAAGAAAAAAAAAAAAAAAAAGAAAATTTCAAAGAAAAAATTTACTAAAAGAAAATCACACACACAAAAAAATTTTACAAAATGAAAAAAAATGATCTTGATATAAAAATTGAAAATTTATTTTGTGACGAATAATGAATTAAACGGATAGAAAATGTATCATTTTTTCAATAAAACTGGCCCCTTTGACTGAAAAAGAGTTTAATAACTAGGGGTCAAATATTAAAGTTAATACAAGTATATCTTTGAAGAAAATAATTTTTTATCGTTACAAATGGGAATCCATAGCTAATTTTTTTTAAAAAAACATGAAACAAAAACATTCTAAATTTTAATTCAAAAAAAAAAAAATATTTTTCAAGTAGAAGTGAAACTTCAAGGTAAAAATGAAAAAAAAATTAGTTATTTCATTATTAATTTTTTAAGGGTATATAATGGATTTTATTGAACTTTTGGGTTTTAGTATTATCTTGTAAAATATCAAAAAATCAAAATTTTTCATTAATAGATTTAATATGAGTTTTAAAAAATTCCAAAAATTGGAATTAGAAATACTGAGATGAAAACCTAAATCTTCAATAAAAAAATTTAAAATAACAATTATAAATACTTTCACCTATATATTACCAGATAATAATTCTCCCCAATAAAAAAAAGTTTTCAAAAAAAAAAAACCATTTTAAAAAATCAAAATAATCTTTTTATTTTTTTTTTATTTTATTTAAACGTTTTAATTAATCCTTCAGGAAAAAAAGTGAAAATAGCTGAAAAAAGATCAATTTGGTTTTTAATTACAAACCTTAATAAACACAAAAAGTAAAATCAATTAATAGAAGAAACAAGAAGTTAACCCCAAAGAATAATTCCTCAGATTATTTTACAATCAAATAAAAAAAAAAAAATTCAAATCCTATCATTTTTCGAAAATGATAGAGCCGTTTAAAAGATCTTATGAATAGTTATTTTTTTCAACAAACGTTTAATAATAAACTCCAATGAATAATATATAACATATAAAAATTCAATTTTTGAAAAAAAAAATCCAATTTAAGACTTCAAGAAGAAATACCAAATCAGAACTATCCACTAACAAAATATTTAAAATTTTTATTAAATCACAATATCCACAAAACAAAAAATAAAAAATTATCAATATAAATAAATTATCTGTGTATTAAAAATATCGGAGAGAGAGTAAAACAGAAAAATATATTACTAAATTTGATTAAAATCTATTAGGAATATTGATCCATCAAATGGTTAGATACAATCAAATAGTTTTATTTGAGTTATTTCATTTTCAAAAACTCAACTTTAACCAGAATATCAATAGTTCGAAAAAAATATTGATCGAACCAAACAGGTTATTTAATTCAAAAAATTCAAAGATGAAAAAATGATTTTTCATATAATTTACAAAAATCAAAATTATTTCCAATTTGAATAGAATTGAATTGTTGTTTTTCTTTAAGGATTATTCGAATTTTATTCCCAGTGGCTATTACTTTTATACCCACAACACGAAATATGAACTCAAAAGAATGTTGAGTTAATAGATCTTGCTAAAATGTAAAATTTAGGTTTTTTTGACGAAGACAAAAAAAATTTACTTTCCAAATCCAAAATTTTTCACTCAAAATTTTCGACTTCCAAAATGATATTGAGAAAATGTCACTCCACTTTATATTGAAGTATGTTAGAGTTGATAGTGAGTGTAACTACCCATTTGAAAAGAAAGTGGAGTGACATTTTCCCAATACCAAAAAAAATAGCTTTTTATTTTTGCCTTGCTTTGTTGGGATTTTTCGAAAAGTTTTTGGATCAATAAATGATTTTAGTCAAAATCTTAAATTGCTAAAAATTGACAATATTGGACTTTCCCTCAATTCAATATATTTTAAAGGTCTTAATCTATTTATTGCTTTGTATTTCAATGCTCCCAGAGCATAAAATTCAGATAGTCCTTAAACTGTTTGAACCATATTAAAAATTTTGAATTTTCCTCTAATTCAATTAAAGAAAAACCCAAACCAAATGATAGTATTAAAAAAACTGTTATTATATTTAACTCTTCATTTTGTCTTTATTTATCTATTTTATCTTTTATTAATTGGATTTTACTTTATGTTTTCAGGTTCTATTAAGGTTCTCAATTAAAAGTAATGCTGAACTTGTTTCACCTTTTTTTCAAAAAAGTTTGATATTAAATTGTGTTAATTTTCAAAATTAAAAATTTTTCATTTTTTGACTTTTATTTGGGAGTTTTGAACCAAAGAGAACCAATATAATGCACAACAAATATAAAAACCTGAACCTAGAAGTATGTTATTGTGACACTCTTTCCTTAAGGGACTCATCTCTATTAACTTTTTTACCTAAATTTAATAGAGATTGAGAAAAATTTTCACCATTTACTTTGATTTGAAACCCCCTCTTTATTTTCAATATTAAACATATTTTTAGAGAAAGATTCCTTATTTTTGAATTGGTCAAAAAAAAAATAATATATAGAGACTTGCCCCTTAAAAAATTCATTATATTTTTCATTTTTTTACTGATAAATTTTGGGTAATATATTGAAAAATAGGAGCTCTCTTTATTTATTAGCTTATTTTTTATTATGTACCTTGGCCTATTTTATGTGAAGGCCAACTTGAAATGAAATGAATATAGTTTAATCTTAAGAAAAGATAATGAACTCTGAAATTTTATCAGATTTACATTTCAAATAGATAATAATTATAAACCCCATTTTGTTTCTCAATTTTCTAAGGTAAAAATTTTACCTCAATTACATTCAATTAATCGCTCTTTCAGAAAAAAAATATAAACTTTTATTGTGTAATCAGAAAAATCAAAACAAAATAAATCATTTTTTTTTCAAATTTCTTACTTTAATTAAGACTAATTTAATTTAAAGTCAATTATTAACATGAATGAGCAACCAAAGTTTATAGAACAAAGATCTCAGTCTGACCAAAACCAACAATACCAGTCCCCCAACCAACAAATGAATTTTAATTCAGAAAACCAATCAACCGAAAACAAAAGTCATTACCAAAATGAAAGACAAAATACTCGCAGCCAAAACCGATCGGAAAACAGATACGATCAACAAAAAAGAAATTACTCAAACGAAGGGCTACCTTTTAGAGATAACAATTACCAAACAAACACGACAGAAAAAAGAATGTCATCTTTTAATAACGATTATAATCGTGAAAATAAAAACCCTGAAAATGGTTATCAATCACAGTTGGAGAACGAAAATAGGCCGCGTTCAAACAATCGTAATACTCGATGGGGTAAAAGGCATCGTCAAAGAAACGAACAGACTTCGAATTACCAACAGAGATCACAACAAATGAGACAAAACTTTAATCAAAATACTAATAATGACGAATTTTCTGAAAACAATCCACGCTTTAATCGTTATAAAAGAGATTCACGAGATCGAAGAGAAAATTTCTCAAATCTTCGTGACCAAAATAGATCAAGAAACAATTATTCCAATCATAGGTATAACAAAAGTTATGATGGGAATACAAGAAATGAAAATCGTTATCAAAAAAGAAATAATTCCTATAATAATAATAATTGGGAAACTAATCAACAAACTAATAATTTAAATTTCAATAACGAGTACCCACAACAACAACAACAACAGCAACAACAACAATTTAATAATTTGAGATCCCAAAATGAACAATCTCAATATCCCAACACAAGAAATAAAAATAATCAAACCTTTTCAGGCACAAACAATTCAGCAAAAGAGCTTTATATTGGAAACATCCCACCTTATATTACTCCAAACGAATTAGTAAATTTTATTAACCAGGCTTTAACGATACGTAAAATTGTATCGGGCTTTAATTCTGCTACCAACGCAAGATTGACTAAAAACAAAAAAGCCGCTTTTGTGGGATTTAAAAACGAACAAATTGCTACCGAGGCACTGAAATTAGACGGTGTCAAAATTGAGAATAATGTGCTAAGAATAGCAAGGCCAATTAGTTATCAAGAAAAAATAGTGACTTCAAGTCTACAAACTCAACAAAATTTCAGTAAACTTTTATATTCTTGATTGTGCTTTATTGCCATGAATGTGCTTTTTTTTTTTACTTTTTTTTAAACTTTTTTTTTTTATGTATGTATTTTTTTAAACCATTGTACAATTCCAATATTGAAATAAAAAGAACACACACAAAATGTCAATAACCAACCCAACCCAAATGAAATTTATATTGGTGGCCTTGATAAGGAAATTAATGAACAACATTTACTTATGATAATGTCAAAATGTGGAGAAATCAATAATTTAAGGTTAATCACAGACAATTCTTTAAACTATGGTTTGGTTGAATTCAAAACTGAAGAACAAGCTAAAAATGCATGCCAATTGTTGAATGATCAAATTTTTTATAATTCAAAACTTATAGTTTGCCCTTCTTCTTCGGTGACTGATTTGGTAATTTTTTTCTTTAACTTTCTTTTCTTCATAAATTATCCTTTAGATTATTTTTTTTTTGCAATTTGATTTATATTTTGAAAATGAGAAAATGTCTTTTTTAAAACCTTGTCAGAATGAAACACAAATTACTTAATAGGATCTAAATTTCATTGATAAACTTTTTGTTAAACTTGGATCAAATTATTTATTTAATTAATCTTTTAGCACCACTGTTAATTTTATTTGTTGAAATTTGGATTGAAATATTAATAATTAAAAATATTAACAAAATAATAAAAAATTTTCTTTCAAAATCAAGACTTTCCAACATAAAACCAAAATTATTATACATAACTTTCAAGAATTAAGTTAAAAGATATTAATAAAAATAATAATTTACTCTATTTTACTTTTATATTCGAAATATGTGAAATTTGTGAAAAGGGCAAAAGAAACTTATAATAAATATAAACAATTATTTCATAATAATTTGCCAACAAACAATTTGAAAATTAGATTATTTGAATTTTTTATAATAAGAAAATTGACATATAGATCAGTAATATATAATTATAAAATTGCAACCTGAAATTATAAAAATTCTTGGATTAATTTATTTATTACTGAAATATGTAAAATAAACAGAAATACACCAGTTCTTATTTATAAAACAGAATTTTAAATTTGAAAATTTGGTAATTTCAATTAATAAAAAGAAATTTAAATTCAAAGATAAATTAAAAAAATTATCTCTACCTTATCTAGAAAAATTAATAACATTTAATCAAAGAATAAATAATAAAATCAATTGGAATTCAAAAGATATTATCGAACTAAAATATGAAATAATTATTTATATATGATGAGTTGGTGAATTCTACAAGTTGGGTGTGTTCTTATGTTTTTTTTTAAACAAGAAATATGAAGAAAATTTTGGAATATTCTTTTAATTTCAAAACAAAAAGTAAAAAAAAACGCCGTTAGCTTTTCAAAAATTAAAAAGAATTGAGTAAAATCAAAGATTTCGCTCAATTCTTTTGAATCCTGGAAAACCTAACGGTGCTCTACGGCATTTGGTGGTACTTGACAACACTTGATGGAACCCGGGGCACGTACCTAATTAATAAGTTTTTTTTTCAAAATTTCAATAAAGATACATAATTTTTTTTATCATTAACTAATGACAAGATAAATAATGATTCTATATTTTGAAGAATATCAAATATGTTATTCGTTATTGTTTTTGTTAATTTGGAAAAAGCTTTTAAGTTTTTTACAAATATTTTCTCATCAGAATAAAAAATCTTTATAAATCCAAGTTCTTGGATTTATAAACAAATGAAAATTTTATTTCTAAGATGCAATAACCTTTAAATAAATGATTTTTTTTAACTTTTACCTCAAAAATTTATATTGAACGATCATTATAAAACACTCAATAAACCCTAAAATCTTGAATTATTATTCTGAAAAAAAAAAAAAAAAAAAAACATTAAGGTAAAATACACTCTTTATTTTTGATAGTATGCCATCTCTTAGAATCAATAATAATAATAAAAATAAATGAAAACTAAAAGTAAATGATCTGGGTGTTTTTAATAAAAATATTTTATAACATGTTATTCAATTGTTATAATAAAATTTTAAAAAGAAAATGAAAAAAAAAATAATAATGATAATTTTGCTATGTGTTTTTTTTTTTTAACACAAACTTTTTATTTGTCAAAATTAAAAAGTATATAATTTCTCATAACTGCTGATAAGAAAGAGATTAGAACACTGGAAAGTTTTAGGATAGTATTGTAACCACTGTGGAAAGATTTTGGGAAATCCTTTAATATTATTCGGCAAAGTTTGAAAATTTTCTGATCTTCTAATTTTAAATTGAATTTGGATAAGTTATGAAGCATTTTACTAATAAATTTGTCTTTAAAAATGTTATTTAAAGTTATTTTAGAAGAGTTTAACCAATTTTTTTGCCACGTTGTTAATGTAATAAATCCCAAAAGATCGCTGAGCTCACGGATCTACTACATTGGAAAATTAATTTGGTTCAAAGGAACCCAATTATTTGTTCAATACACGACAAAGAAAAAAGTCCATCAATTTTAACTTAAAAGGTTGGAAATTGAATGAATTCTCTTTCTTTGTTTAAAAACAATGCAGAAAATCAAACAGTGTTTTTGGTTTTGATTCCAAAGAAATCAATCTCATTTCTAAAAAAATTAAAAATTTTTGGTCTCTATTTTTTTCTTTGAAAGAAGAAAAAAGAGATCATTTATCGAAGATTTTGAAATTAGAAAAAAAATAAATTTACAAATTTAGAAAAAAATTAAAAAAAAAAAACATTTTTTTTTTACTATGTCAAGTCAAGAATTTTTATAGGAATGCTTAAAATCAGTTACTTTTAAGAACACATAATAGATGTGTACTTTATGTTTGATCGCCTTCGGTTGTTTCTAAATAAACATGAAATAAAAGGATAGATAATTGACTAATTGAAAAGTTGGGCGATCAAGTTTGTCTCTTACGATTTAAATCAAGTTTTGTCCTCAGTGCATGAAAATATAAAATTTAACTTTAATGTTTTACAATAACTCCATTGGGAGAATGAGATCTTTTGAAAAACAAGTTATTCAAAGTACCATAAAAAAATAACAAATTAGTTGTTTTGGTTTAAATTTTTTTTTTTTTATTCTTGTTGTGTAGAGTTAGATCCTTAGTTCCAAAAATAAATAGAATCTCATATTGTTTCATTTGTTCAACAATCACCTTTTATAATTCTTCGTTTTGGATCCCCCTCCAGACTCAAAATAATGAGATTGTTCTGGCACTATGATGATATTAATCGTCGTTCTTCGAACTCTTCAATATCATTTTATATCAATTCGAACAATATCATATTTCTCGTTCTTCCATGCAAAACTCGTAACATAACAAAGTGATTGTTTCCAAATCAAAACAATAACAACAGCTATAAAAATGTTTAAAGACGTTATAATTTTTTTTTTTTTTTATCGTAAAAAATTTATAAATAATTATTAACATTTCAATTAGTTAGTATTTCTAATTTAGTATTTTGTCTAGAATTTATTTAATATGATTTTTTTTCCAAAAATTAAATTTTTGTGTGAAAAAAAATTTTGAAATTGGGATATAAATCTTTAAAATAATCAGAAAACAATTATCTAATGAATACATTTTCTTATTATTCTTTTACTACTTTTTTAACTTTTAATATCTGATTTTCGATTTTTAAACACAAAAAATTATTTTATAGAAAAATACAGGAAATTCTAATCAAATACTGCCAAAAAACACACAGCCCAATAATCTTCAACCATTACTCACACAGTCAACTGTTTTGCAACAAAATCTCCAAAACACAAGCCAAAATCAAAATAATTTAGAAAATAACACTGGAAATTATCATCAAATTTTAAATCCCTACCTTCTCTCAAAATTGAAAATTTCTGATATATTAAATTTTAATATCCCCTTTACTATTAAATCAAGTGAAACAAAAGTCGATTCTATTCAAAATGTTAATCCAACGCCTATCGTTGTATTATATAATATCATTAATAAAAAAATTCTTCAAAATGAACAGCTTTGTCAAAATAATTTGATTGAAATATTGAAACAGGCTTCAAATTATGGGACAATTGAGGAAATATATTTTCCAAGAAGATTAAATAACCCCCAGAACACAGAATTAACAAGGCATTTTGGAAAAATTTTTTTAAAATATTCCTCGATTAACGGAGCAACATTCCTGTTGAAAGAAGTTTCAAAAAAAGTTTTTAATTCTAGAACTTGTATTGTTTCTTTTTTCCAAGAAAATGATTATCAAAATTTATCTCAACAATTTCCTTCATATATTATTCATTACAAAAATAATAGTTTAATTTTCCCACAACAATATCAAAATATAAATCAACAAAATATAACATATACCCAAAATTTGAATCAAAACCAAATTCAAAACCAAAACCAAAATCATAACAAAGATCAAATCCAAAATCAACAAGATTTACATCGATATCAGATATCTCAAAACCATAGCGTATATGAAAATACATCTTATAATAAAAACAACAACCTATATGATAATTCATACAAAAACCAAAATACAATGAAATCCCAAGCCCAAAACTTAAAAACAACTGAATTTTTATAATTTTTCGATCCAATGCCAATAATAATAATATAGATTCCTTTTTAAAAATATATTTTAAATCAATCTTTTTAATAATTTAAAATAATAATATTGCAATTAATTCATAAAAGATGTATTATTTCAATTAATCATCACAAAGAAATTAAAAATTTTATGTATGAATTATAAAATTTATTTACTTTTTTTTTTTTTTGTTTAATTATTATTTCTTTATATTCATACACATGTAGAAACATGGTGTCTCTATTTTTAGAGTTTTTTTGATATATATATATATATATATATATATATAAACTAAATTCCAAAATTTTGACACAGTTTAAACAGTTGAAAGAATAACAATACTACGCATTACATTTAATTTGGAAATAATTGTGATTTTAACAAGATGTTAATTCATTTTTTGTCTTTTTTGTTTTGTTTTCATTTCCTTTTTTCCAGTTACTTAATCTGTTTTGTTAGATCTGGAAAATTTTTTTCAATGATTGATAAAAGATTTAGTGTTGAGTTTGTTAAATTGAAAAATCACATACAATGGGTTAATGGTATATTTCATTTGAACGATCAACATTTTTGGTGGAATTTCTAACAATTTACCCATATGCATTTTTTATTTCCACTCGTTTGTTACTTTATTTTGGACACACCAATTTTTTTTTTTGGTTTTATATTTTTTTCTTTTATCTATATGAACATGAAAACTTATTAAAACATTAATACTGTGTAACTTAAATGTGGTTTAACCTTGCGGAACAAATATTATATTATGAAATCTGATGAAATTTCACCAACAATTGTTGAATGATTAAATGATTAGTAACAATCAATTAACAATCTATGTTGTTTTACAATTTAATTAAACTCAACTTTAACCTTCTTTCCTCCATCAAAAGAAATTACACAGCTTAATTTAATGAAACAGATTACTTAACTGGAAAATAGAAAGAAAAATAAAACAAAAAAGACAAAAAATGAATTAGTTTGTAAAATTGAACATTACTAAAAATTGAATAAAATGGAGTATTATTATTCTTTGAACTATTTTTAAGTTTGTCCAAATATTGGAATTTAGTTTATAATCTAGGTAAGATTATAACTCAAACAATATTTTTTCTTCAAAAAATGTTTTTTTAATAAAATTGAAAGGCTGGTATTCACCAAACCATTTTTTGAATAAAATTTAAAAAAATAGTACCTCAAGATAATCAGAAATTATATTTATTTTTACAGCCGGTTCTACTTTTAAGGCACAAACTTTCAACCAAATTTAAGGCTCTAAATAAAATCTCAAATTAAGGCACAAAACTTAAATTCTATTAAAATAATTTGTGTAAAAAAAAATTCCAAAAAATGTGCCTTAATTTGAGATTTTTTAAATTTAATGCCTTAAATTTTCTTGAAAGTTGTCTCTTAAAAGTGGAATTGGATGTTCCAAATATTTAATAAATGCGTGGAAGTGTTTATTATCTTGAAAATTGTAAAAACTCTCTTTTTTACAATTTTCTTATTTGCACTTGTGTATTCTCGATGGGTCTGAAGTTATGAAATTTCGAGACTTTTTTGATAATTTCCTAGTTTTGGTGTGAAGATCTTTATTGTTTCCTTTTCTTAAAAAAAATTCAAGTTTAATCTGTTTGGGGATCACTTTATTTTGAAAACAAACTATTTTTTTTCAAGAAAACAATTCATAAGACAACTAAAAAATGATCAAATTTGGAGAAAAAAAAAGTATTCCTAAAAAAACTCCTATTTTGACAGATCATATCACCTTTAAAAGTGTTGTGGATTGTTATTGAAAAGGTTTGTAAATCCTCAGAAAGTGTTTGTAAGACTCAAAACTTTGTATGAGGTGGGATAGTTCATTGGTTTTCAAAAAAAAAAAAAGAAATCAATTTTTTTTTATTTCACAGGTCTGTGACTCTTATGTTTCTTCTTTCAAAACTTTCTTTCCCTAATATCAAACGTAACGCTTTCCAAGCCTTCCAATCAAGATATGTAGTTCCTATACTAGCCAAAAGATTCTTCAGCAAAGGAACCTCATCACAAGTAATTGGTATTGATCTTGGCACAACCAACAGTTGTGTTGCAATTATGGATAACGATACCCCACGTGTCATCGAGAATATTGAAGGGGCAAGAACAACACCTTCTGTTGTTGCATTTGCCGAAAATGGAGAAATACTTGTTGGTATGAGTGCCAAAAGGCAACTGGTTACCAATCCTTTAAATACCATCTTTGCTTCAAAAAGGTTGATCGGAAGAACATTTGATGACAAAATGACAAAGGAATCCATCAAAAATTGCCCTTATAAAATTGTCGAAGCAAAAAATGGTGATGCTTGGATCGAATGTCTTGGAAAGAAAATGAGCCCAAGTCAAATCGGTTCATATGTTCTTTCTAAGATGAAAGAAACAGCCGAAAATTTCCTTGGTGAAACTGTGAAAAATGCTGTCATTACTGTTCCTGCTTATTTTAATGATTCACAACGTCAAGCAACTAAAGATGCTGGTAGAATTGCAGGTTCGTCTTAATTTTGTTTTTTTTTCTTTTTCTCTCAGAAATAATTCTGTTTATTAGAAAAAAATTTTCTTCTTTTCTAAAAATTTTATTTTATACTTCCAAAACCCTCAACAAACTTTAAAACCCAAAAAAACATTCTAACCCAAATATAAAAAAATACCCCATCATAAAAAAAACATCAAAAATAAAAAGGATTGAATGTCATGAGAATTATAAACGAACCAACTGCCGCCTCTCTTGCTTATGGACTTGGAGACGAAAAGAATAAAAAGGGAAAAACCGTGGCCATATATGATCTTGGTGGTGGAACTTTTGATATTTCCATTCTTGAAATTAAAGAAGGTGTCTTTGAAGTGAAATCAACAAACGGTAACACCTTTTTAGGTGGGGAAGACTTTGACAATACACTTTTAGAGTATATCATTTCCGAGTTTAAAAAAAAAGAAGGAATTGACCTATCTAAAGACAGACTGGCACTACAACGTGTGAAAGAGTCAGCTGAAAAGGCAAAAATTGAACTGACAACCACACTCCAAACAGATATTAATTTGCCATATATCACCGCTGATCAAAATGGTCCTAAACATCTTACAATTAAAATTACAAGAAGCAAATTTGAATCACTTACGGAAAAACTAGTCGAAAAAACAATCAAACCATGTAAAGATTCTTTGAAACACGCGGGATTGAAACCATCACAAATTGATGAAGTTATTCTTGTTGGTGGAATGACGAGAATTCCAAAAGTAAATAACTTTTTTTTTTTTTTTTATTGTTTTTTCTTTGTGATTGAAAAGGGGTGTTGATTTATTAAAATTACCTCCTGTTTTTTTGAAACTCTAAACTTGAATTTCGACTTTTTTTTCGCCCATATAATCTTTCGACAGGATTTTAACTCTGAAAAAAAGCATATTTTCTTTCGAGTGTTTTGAAACTTATTTTCCTTATTCTACTTTCATGAAAATTACTCTCAACATTGATTATGTAAAACTTTTTTTTTTTTTTTTTTTGATGTTCTCTCTATTAACACATTAATTGAAATAAATCAAATAGGTTGTTGAAACTGTCAAGAAAATCTATAAAAAGGATCCATTTAAAGGTGTCAACCCAGACGAAGTTGTAGCCATCGGAGCGGCCATCCAAGGAGGTGTTCTTCGGGGAGATGTTAAGGATATTTTACTTTTAGATGTCACTCCACTTTCCTTGGGAATCGAGACTATTGGTGGTGTATTTACAAAATTGATCCCAAGAAACACAACAATCCCAACCAAAAAGAGCCAAACCTTTACAACCGCAGCTGACAATCAAACGTCTGTCACTGTTAAAGTACTTCAAGGAGAAAGAGGAATGGCTGTAGATAACATCGCCCTTGGGGAATTTAATCTTGTAGGCATCAGACCAGCCCCCAGAGGTGTTCCACAAATTGAAGTAATCTTTGATATCGATGCCAATGGTATTGTAAATGTCTCTGCCCGTGATAAAGAAACAGGCCAAGAACAACAAATCACTATCAAGTCAAGTGGTGGCTTAACTGAAGAAGAAATCCAAAAAAAAATTAGAGAGGCTGAAGAAAGATCTGAAGAAGACAAAGAAAAAAGACTCCTTGTAGAAGCTAAAAACAATGGAGAAAATTCAATCCATGAACTTGAAAAAATGATGAGGCAAAATAAAGATGCAATCCCTGAAGAAGACAAGGAAATGTTTAAAGAAGAAATTAAAAATCTTCAAAAATCCATGGATGGTGATGATCGTGACCTCATTCAAGACAACGTCGAAAATGTTCGTGACTGTATTTCAAAAATATATGAAACAGTTAAAAATTCTCAAAAAAACGAAAAGAATCAAGAGGAGGAAGAAGAAGGTACTGAAGAAGACCAAAATGATGAGGATGAAAATTAAATCAAATATTTTTATAACATCATTATGACTGAACATTTATAATAATTCTGATATTTTGATTTAGATCTATTCACATAAATTTTGATCCTTTTTTTTTATTTTATTTTTTCTTTTTGTCATTATTTTTATTTTTAACTTGATATTTTTTTGGATCCTTAATTTTAAAAGAATTTTCTATTTGGTGCAATTAAGAATTTATCATTTGAAAAAAAAAAAAATTAATGATATATAATACAATTCTCAAATAGTTTGTTAAATTCACTATTCTTTTTAGATATAATCCCATCTTTATAAGTTTCTTTTTTTCTTTTTTTTTTTTTTTTTTTTAAGTAATAAAAGTTCAAATGAAACATCTCTAAATTTTATCAAGAAGTTAAATTACAAAAAAAATCAAAAAAATCCCTATTTAAAGTTTTTTATCAAAAATTAGAAGAAACACATGTTCAAAAATTGATTTAGGGATATTTGAATTTTTTTTTACTAAATTTGTTATTTTTTCAAAAACTATAAAACTTTTCTTAGCGTCCACAAGGCACAAGTTTCTTGTCAAGAAAACTTGAGGTATCCAATATCAAAAATTGCAATTTAATACACAAATAAAATTTTTGCAAGTTGAAACAGAAATTTAAAAAATCGAAAATAATTTTCAAAAATCACAAAAACAAAAAAACTCCAAACATTTTTATTCTTTCATTAAATTTTTTTTTTTTTTACTATTAGAAACCTCAGGTTTGTTAACAAAAAAACCTCTCCCGTCGGACACTTGGTAAAGTTTTATAGTTTTTGGAAAAATAATAAATTAAGTAAAAAAAAACTCTGAATATTAAAACATCAATTTTAGCAAATGTTAAGCTATTAGTTTTATTACAATTTAAACGTTTTGCACTAATTATAGTCCATTACAAAATAGAAAAAAAAATCATTTTTTATTTTTATTTTTTTGAATAAAAGAGAGGTAATATTAAAAGAGAGAACCCCCTTTTTGAAGCCACTACGAATTTGTCTAGTGATCTTTCTAGTCATATTAGCCATAGAAGTATTATAAATTAAATGATAAATTCTTCTTGATATAATTTAGAAAAAAAAATTGAGAAGACTAAAAGTAAATTAAGAAATTTTTTGTTGTTGAAAAAGAATTAATTTCGATTTTTTCTTGATAATTTTTCATTTAATATATCCCTTAGCACCCCGGATTTGCCTAAATTTCATCAAGTTTTTTCAATTAGATTTAAAATGATATTGATCTACTAATATATTAATTTTCTAATTTGTCTTTAATCCAGATTTGAATTATAATAAAAAGTCAAAATAGTTCAAAGATAAAGTAGTTAAGTTATTGATTTTTTTTTCGAAATTGAAAAAAAAAATAATAATTATTCATTTTTACATTTTTTTTAAAGATTTTTATTTTTATTTTATTTTTTTAAATCAGAAATTTTATTACAATAATAGTAATTCAAAACTCAATACATTAATTTATTAATAATAACCACCAAACAATTTTGCTAATTTTATGATAAAAAAAATAAATAAAAAAATAAATTACTTTGAAATTTAATTTTTTTTTTTTAGATAAAATTTCAATAAATATCCAATTAAGAGAAAAATGAAATTTATTTCTTTAGGACAAAATTAAATTTTTAATATGATTAATTTTCTAAAACTTTTATTTAAGCAATAAATAATAATTGAAAATCAAAAAAAAAAAAAAAAATTGTAAAATAATTTCAATTTATTAAATTGGAATAAAACAAATATAAATTACTTTTTTAATCGATAAAATATTTATACCTAAATTTAAAATAAAATAAAAAATAACTCTTAAATATTATTCCAATATAATAAAATAATCTCCGAAACCAAAATTTTTTTATTGCATTTTGTTATTGGTAAAAATTTGAATAATATATTTGCATTATTTGGATTTTTCCTTAATAAATTAATACAGATCTTGTTAAATAAGTTCTGATATATGGTCTCTAATTCAACAATATTGTTTATTTTATTTCTAGATTTTAAAAAGTCAAAAATTAAAAAATTGTAAAAAATAAAAAAAAAAAAACAATTATTAATCTGACTCGAACTTTTGGGAAAATCATTTAAAATTGAAAAAAAATCTTGTTGAAAAAAATTACAAATTTTACAATGAAAAAAAATTTGATTTTTTTTTCTAATTTAATTTATATTTTTTTTTATTTTTAAATTATTTAGAATCTAATATAGATATTGATATTGAATAGTAATCAGTAGATAAAACATATTTTCTATGTGATGTTATAATAACTTTTATAATGAATAAATTATTTAATCAAGCATTTTAGGGAATTTTGGGGTGCAAAGGGCCTTAAAAAAATTTACAGTAAAGTATGATGTGTTTTAAATGTTAAAACTAAGAGGTTTTTGATGTCTAGACAAACTTTTCAAAAAAAAAAAAAAATTTATTTTGACAAAATTTGGAAAAATAATAAAATCACAATTACCAAAAAAAAATTCCCAATGTTGAAAATTTTTTTTCAAGTTATTTTTTTATTTTAAGTAACTATACAATTTTTAATTATAAAATTTTCTTTCTAAGATAATTGTTTATTAATTCTATATCTTATTATCCTTTGATAACATTTCAAATTCAAATTTTTGTTTGAAATGTTTTTAGGTTATTTGGGGTGCTAAGGGATATAAAAGGGAACTTTTTTTTATTAATAATAATTAAGTTATTTCCAAAAAAGTGGGATGAATAGATTTTAAAATGAGTCAAAATTTTTGAAATCTAGTTGAGTTTAATGAAGATACAGTCTAAAAAAATATATTTTATAATGTCAATGAGATTTTTTTGGAGGAGTTTGTCTAGTATTCTTAACAAAAAATATATTTTCAATTTTTGGATCAGATTCATTTTTTCGAATTTTGTAAATTTTTGTTTTGTTTTGCTTTTTCAAATTTTTTTTTTCTTTTGTTTTTCTTTTTCTTTTGTTTTTTTCTTGTGTTTTTATTTTTTCTTTTTTTTTTTTTTTGAATACTTTTTTTTTTTTTTTTCTTAATTTCTTTTTTTGAGCAAAAGATCAAGTGGATTAAAAAAAAAGATCTTCGAAAAGACCAATAATAACTAAGAAAATTGAGACTGTAAATGTTTTTAAAAATGAATTTAATTATTAAGTAAAAAACTTGTGGTTAACTTTTTTTCAGTGAAAGTTCAGGAATAAAAAATCGGTATTACTCATTTCAAAAATGGTTATTCACTTTTTTTTTTTAATTTTTACAATATCCGGTTTTAATATATTAAGAATGATTCAAAAGTCAATCAAAAATCTTATTTAATTATTAGTTGTTCTCGAATACTAAAGGATATATTTATTATTTCAATTTATTATTTCTGGCGAGTTACATTTTTTGAAATGGTGTATATTTAAATATACAAAATAATTAACAACCATTTATCGATTACTCTTAATATAATTGAATTCATTGATTAGTACATTATTACATAAATAAAAAATATTAAAATTTCTGATCTCAGTTTTATCTGATATTTTATAAAGTTGAAAATTTTTTTTTTTTGTTTTTTTTTTTTTGATTTAAAAAAATAGTTTTCATAAGACATTTAATCTTGAAAAAATTTTACAATATAATGAAAAAAATATAAATATATTTTATTATTTAAAAAAATATTTATGTTCTTGATATATTTATCGTTTATTATTTAAATTGGTTGTGTATTTTGTCTCGCCAAAAAAAGTTACTATTTTTTTTTTTTCATTGTTTGGAAATATTTCAAAGAAAAAATTTAAAATAAATACCTTGTGACATTGATTTAATCAGTTTTAATATATAACTTAATATTTAATTGCCAATTAACGAATATTTTCACTAACAACGCTGATTTTTTATTCAATATATAAAAAAAATTAAACTTTTTTGGAAATACCTTATGTATTCAAGTTTTCTTAAATTTAATATCAGGTCAAAGATAATTATCTTCTTTCAAAGAAAATAAAGGCTTTTAAAAGAAATTTAAATTAAATTTGAATCAAACATACTATTATTCTAACAAATTTATTACTTCTTTCATCTTCTATTTATATATATTCAATTTTTCCCTTTCAAATTTTATATTGGGGTAAAACAATGAAAACATAAAATAAAAAAAGTTAATTTCAAAAAAGTACAAAGAAAACAAGAAAAAATTACAATATAAAATTATATTTTAAAAAACCATTATGAACATAGTTATTCCAAGTTTATATTTTTTTTTAAAACTTTTTTTTCAAATCAACAATAGATCAATGAAAATGATATTAATTTTTAAACTTCATAATGTATTTATTAGGATTATATGTTGCCGTCAAGTAAAAAAGTTCAAGCGGGGAAATAAGGTTAAAACAAGTATTTAATTGTGAAAATTTCTGAAAAGGAAAACTAAAATTAATTAAAATAAGAAACTAATTAACTCCAAATAATAACCCATTAGATTATTTTCAATTCTAACAACAAGAACAATTTAAATCTACTTAATTTAATCTCGAACTTTTATGATGAGATTTGGGAGATCTCAAAAATAGTCAACTTTTTTGAACAAATTGTCAGTAATTAATCAATAAAAGAAAAATCATACCAGAAGACAGAATTAAAAAAATTGTTATTGTGCTTAATCCTTCACTTTGTCTTTATTTATATATTTATTTATTTATTCTTTTATTAATTGATTTTACTTTAAATTTTCCGTAATGTTCCCAATTAAAAACCATGTTGAACTAGTTTTCCAAAAAGGTTATATGGGAAGGGGAAAAAAACTATCTGGTTAGAAAGAATTATGAAGTGAGAAATTTGTCTCTTTTTTCATGTCTAAATTTGTAAATTCCAATTCAAAGATCATTCTAGAATTCCCTAATAAAAAGAGTTTTTTAGAACATGTTATAAGCGTGTTGTAAAGGTGTTATAAACGTTTAAAATGTTATAAATTTTTATAATAAAAACTTTTATAATATAAATGTTGTTAAAACATGTGTTATAATTTTTTGTAACATTTTATAAGCTCGTTATCAGAATATTTTTTCAAAAAATATTGAAAAAATCATCATTTAAAGAGAAATTTAGTTATAAAAATGTTTTATCGATGGTATAAAAAAAATTTTTTTATTTGGGATTGGACACAGCACTACAAGGAAAAAATTAAACACCAAAAATTAAAGTTAGCTAAAACTATACATTGATTTCAGTTATACTACTTTTATAAATTATTTTTTCAAAGTTATCATAATTTTATGTAATTAAGAAAGGATAGCTTTTAAACTCATAAAAATCCAAATACCCCCCTTTTCAGAAAATACCAACTTTTGAAAAAAAAAACACCTATTTTTGGAGTATTTTTTTAAGGAAAAAAGTTGAAATGAATTAATTTTTGATTGAACATTAAGATTGGAAAAAGAATAAATGTTAAAGCAATTTGCAGAAAACAATAGGGAATGTATATAAAAACTCAAACATGGAAAAAAATAAATTGATAAAAAATATTCCAAAAACAGATAAAAAATCAGATTTTCCGTTTAATTTAGCAATATATTTTTATTGAAATATTTTGTGCTATTTTCAAATTGAAAAATATGCTTCTTTTTAGAACTATTAAAAAAATACTTGAAAATTATATCTCTACTAAGTCAATTAAATAATTCAAAAATTTTACAATTAAAAATGAAAAAAATATTACTGAAAAATTTCATTTTTTTTTCAATTCGTATTAATATCTATTAAAGTTGAAAACCTCATTGAAAATTTGTTATGTATAATTATATTTATTATATGAGTGTATTTCAAAAATACAAAATTTAGAGATTTTTTTTTGAAAAAATTTTCCTTGTAGTGTTGAGTCATTAGAAGTATTTTATACTTATTTTAATTCTCTCAATTTCACAATTATGAAAAATTTTTCTTGAAAAAATTCTGTTTTTTCATTGATAATGATGTATTTCAGATATTTTTACAATTAAATATATACCTGTTAGCTTATTTGATGTTTTAAAAGACAAAAAAATCACTTTAATAAATAATACTGGAGGTTTTTTATCTTTGTTTTTTTGTTTGTTTTTAGAGATAGATGAATTTAAATTTATGATTTTTCAATTTCTATTTCTTATCCAAACCACCCCCTTTCGTTATTTACCTTGTCTCGAATGTTATTAAATACACCAAATAAATTACCAAGTTTTCCTGGCCCTTGTGGGTCAACCATAAAAGTATAATTTTTCATCATAAACACAAGATTTTTTAATAATACACAAGAAATAAAGTTATCAAATTTTACTATAATGTCTTTCTTATTGAACTTTAGGGGTTGGAATTTAAATTGCGACAATTTGATAATACAAGTATTATAAATTTGTCAAATAATTTATTTAATTGCGAGTTGAAGAAAAATCTTTCAAAAATATAAAAAAAATGGCACTTTGATCAAAACTACATTTTTTTTGTTTCTTCTTTTCTGTTCAATTGAAGAGAATTTGAAAATAATAAACACTATGTATCGATATGGTGTAAATTGATTCAATGCTTTCACCCTTAAATTAGTAATTTTTCAAAAAATAGCTGATCAAAAAAGAAAAACACTTTCAAGTATTTTTAGATTTTAATTTTTTGAACGAAAAAAACTTTAAAATTCATCTCATTTATTAATGCTGAAAATCCATTGTAATATTGTTTACTTTTACTTTTATTGAAATAGATTTTTTTAACCTATTAAAAAAATATATTCGTCTATTTTCGATAAAATTGTTGTGTAAGATAATTTTAGTAATATTTTAGTTTGTAGCGAAAAATTGATTGAAAATAAAATCAAAAATTTCTTTTTGAAAATTTTTTTAAACATTATTTTATTTTTTGGTTTTGGTCAATTATTTGTGGCATAAAAACAAAAAATGGATAATTTTTATGCAAAACGAGAACCTTTAATCAATTTTTGGGTTGATCTTATCAAATTTAACCTATCACAAGAGTTGAAAAAAACACCACAGCAATTGAAAATCTTTGAACATACTTGTCCCAATTTAGATTTACTTCCTACTCTAATATCGAACATTATTTGTAAATCTCCATGCTCTTATGAATCATTGATTCATTCTGTTGAACTGATAAGGAGAATCATAATTCTAAACAAAGGTTTAGAAATTACAACTGGGAATTATATTTATTTTTTGATCACTTCGTAAGATCCTTCTCTCCAAAATCTTAAATTTTGTCTCATGTTATTATTTAGTACTTTTCTATTTTTGGAATTATTTGATTTCTTCTTTTGATTTTTTCAATTCAAATTTTGAATTTTATTTTTGTTTTTCTTTTTAGATCAATTATTTATTTCCTGTTTTTCAAAAAATTACTCTTATTCAAATTTTTTATAAAATTATTGATGTCAAACCAAAAATTTAGAAATGTGACTAATTTCTGGGAATCATAGAAGATAGATTATATGATCTCTAAAAAAAATCTTTGTAAAATGAAAATAACTAACTTTCATCCCAAATACTTGATTTAATTGTTAAAAAACTTTCAAATTTTTTGGTACTTATTTATACAGCTGTTACAAAATTAATTGAATAAAATTTTCATTCAGCTTTCCAAAAAAAGATTTTCAAAGAATTATGATTAATTTCAGATTATTGAATTTATAAACAAGTTTAAATTATAATTTCCTGTTGAAAATTAATTACTTTAATAATTTATTTTAATTCTTGAGAAGTGATTTTTTTGGAAAGATTACTGAAAATATTAAACTTTTTATTAGGCAATTAACAAAATCTTAGTATTAGTATTTAATCATTTAAAAGGAAATATTTTGTACTAATATTTTTCATTGTTCTTTTTTAATTTTAAAAACGATCTAAAAAAATCCAAGCACAATTTTTCATTGTTTAAAATGTGGAATAAAAGTAAAAATACTAAATAAAAAAGTGTCAAATGGAATTCATCATTCTGATTTCAATTAAATTAATAAAATATGATCTAAGTACCCACGTATATTGAGATCTCATTTGAAAATTTATTCATCTCAAAAATTGATATATTTTTGAACCAATTTTTAATACCATTATTATCAAATTATCCTAATTAAAATTTTATCATAAAGTACAAATAACACAGCTTTATAAATCTCTCAAAGTATCATTTTCAAATTGATTATGTAAATATCAGGGTGTTTTTTTAAAAAATACTGTATAATCCAAAAAAAAGTTTTAATCTTTTTTGTTATATTTTGATTATTGAAATATTTTAGCCCAGTTTTGATTAAAGTATTTCATTGGTTAAATACTCAGAAACTCTCAAAAAATGGTTTATCTTTAAAATATTCTTTGTTAGAACAGTTGTGAAAATAATACAGTCGTTCAAAGGCTACCATAAAATTTTAAATAAAATAAAACGGAATTTTCTATTCTTATTTTCCAAAAAAAAAATTGTAATAAATGGACTATTATTCAAATTTTGAAACATTAAAAAAAAAATTCAAGATCCCATCAAACATAAAAATTGTCAGTCCAAAAAAGCACAAAAAAAATCTCAATATTTACTGATCTTTAAAAATTTACCTTTATTGAACAATATTTTTAAGAGCTTCATCAGTTTTTAATTTTTTTTTTTGTGTTCCAGAAATTTGAATAATAGCTCATTTATTAAAATTTTTTTTTGAATAATAACTCTTATTTCCAAATTTTTCGAAAATTTAAAATAAGAATAGAAAAATCAATTGTGTTTTATTTAAAATTTTATGGCAGCTTTGGAATGACTGTAGTTATTGAAGTAGAAAAAGGAAAAAGAACATCAAAATTTGTTAAGAATTTATCTGTATTTATATGATTCAATTTGAATTTTTAAATTTCACAACTTATTATAAATACACATATTAAATTAATATGGGAAATAGAATTATGGTTTCTGCAAAATACTGTGATGACATATGTTATGATAACCAAAGTTATGCAAAATTATTTGGCCTTTCTTTAGAATTAATAAACCAGCTAGAAGTAGCATTTTTATTTTCTGTTAATTGGAATCTTGTTTTAGATGAGGGAGAATATGAAGACACTTTATGTATAATTTATAAAAAGCAATATCTTTTATTTTATCCAGATCATTTCCGAAAGGCAAATAAGATTTTTTCGAGTACTCAATTAAAAATTAAAAATTCTCAATATAATCCAATTGCAGAAAACTTGTTTAACTATGAATTAAAAAGAGAAAATGAGTTTAAATGTAAATCCCAAGAAGAAATCATCAACATTAATCATAATATTATCACTAGACATCCTATAAAAACCCCAACTTTGGACAAACTTATAAGAAGAAAAGTTGATACCAACACTAAAATAACAAAAGAAAAGATTCGAAAAAGTAAAAAAAAATCATCCAAGGATATAATAAACAAATGCACAGAGGAACAAATAAATTATTCAAATAAAATACTAATGAAGAATATAAATTATCCTATTGTATATAAGGGTATCATTCTTGATTATCCAAGAAAATGTTGTCAAAAACGTAGTGTTCCACAAAACCATTTTCAAGGTCAAAGAAAGAATAAAAAGCGAATCAAAAATCAAAATTATTCAAAATATTAACCATATTATATTTAAAACTAAAAATAATTATTATTTGTTAACTTTTATTTAATTTTCAGTTTATCAAACATAAATTTTTCCTTTAAAATATTTACAACTATTCTGGGTCCCAAAATGATACAAAAAAAAAAAAAAAAAAATTTATCCTTTATACTTTTTTTTAAGCCCTTTTCTTTCTATTATTTTCCTATTTCTTTTTTATTATTTGTAAATTTATTGTATATATAACGGGATACTTTATTATTATATATTTTTTTTATTGGATTTGAAGCCCCTTTTAATTTCAATTTCAATTTCAATTTAAAAAAAAAAATATACTTTTCATATATTATTAAATGTAATTTTCTCATCCAAAAAAAATTCTGTAACTGTATTTTAACTAATTTTTTGTATTTAATTAATTCAATTTTTACTTTTTTTCTTTCTTGTTTTCTTTTTTTTTTTTTTTTGTTTTTATTTTTTTTTTTTTCAATCTTTTTTAATGTAATAATGTCAATTTCTGTATTAAATTATTTAATATTGAAATTGATTCAATATTTTTTGAATATATGAAAATAAAACTGTAAAATAATTTTATCATTTGTTTGGAATTTAAAAAACCCCATAATAAATAGTACAACTATGAATCAAAAAATAAACTGAAAAAAATATTATTATCTATTTATTTATTTATTGTGAGTTAGGAGTAATCAAAGAAATTTGACTAAATAAAAAAGAGAAGAAGAAAAATAATTAAAGTATTAAAGTATAAAAATATTATATCATTCACATGACGAAATTAAAAATTGTCCACTGTCGTTAGGTTTACCAGGATTTGTAAGAATTGAGTAGAATCCATGATTTTACTAAATTATTTCGAACCCTGGAAAACCGCCGTTATCTTTTTTTTAATTTGAGAAATAAAAAGAAAATTGTTGAAATATTCTTTTTATTTCTCAAATTAAAAAAAAGCGCCGTTAGATTTTCTTGAGTTTTCTGTTTATTTGAAAAATCGATAGATTTTATAAATAAAATAGAAAACCTCAATAAAACTGCCCTTAGGTTTTCCATAATTTAAAAGAATTGAGTTAAATCTTTGATTTTATACTATTCTTTTGAATTCTGGAAAACCTAGGCACTTGACAACACTTCTCCTGAAAGAGGAGGATTAAAAACCCGATTGAATGATTATCAGTAATAAATAAGATTCCACAAACTGTGATTAATAAGTTGGTATTCCACGGCTCTGAAGAGTGAAGTATTATGTACCCGAATTTGTATATTTTTTAACTATTTTCGGAATTTTTTATTTTCATTTTTTTATTTTCAATTTTTTCTTTATTACCTTAAGTTTTCTAACAATAAGAGCTTTGATGAAAAATTATCGACAAGAACAATAAATTTCGTAATTTTGATTAATCAGATTAAAGATTTTTTGAGTATTTTTTCTAAGGATAACATTTTTAAATAATATAATTATTGGTATTAAAATTATTTTTTTTATAAATTGAATAAACGATCTGTTATGTATTTTCAAGTTACCCTTAAATAAATTTTAAAATTAACAGAAGTTTGGTTTTTTTTGTGAAAATTATTAAAATGGATCGAAAATTAGTTTAATTTTTTTAAAAAATTTTTTCAGGTGAAATAATTTCTAGGTAAAGAATCTTTTTTTAAAGTTTGTGAAATAAGATTTAATCTGTTAAATAATATACTTAATATATCATAAAAATGTAAAAATGAAATTAAAGAATATCCGTAAAACACAAATAATTTGTTATAAATTATGAGCTTCTCTATTTTCTTGAAGAACTATCAACTTGTGTTATAAGATACAATCAGTTCCATTTTTAAGACACAAACTTTCCAATAAATTTAAGGCACAAAAAAATCTCAAATCAAGGTACAAAATTTGAATGGTTTTTTACTAAAATTATTCTACTTGAATTGCAAATTTTGTGCCTTAATTTGAGATTTTTATGTGCCTTAAATTTCGTTGAAAGTTTTTCTTAAAAGTGGAACTGACTGTAAATAATGCTAAAACTCAATTTTTTTCAAATTTAATTTTCAAAATTTGGTTAAATTTGAGAAGATATATTGTGGGATAATTTGAAAAAAAAAGAAAAGAAAAAAAGAAAAGTTCACAATACAATTGTCTTTTGATTTTAAACATGAAGAATCATTATTATTTGAGAAATCATCAAAAAGGTGAATCTAGATCTTTAACTTATTCAATTTTAGATTAAAAAGTCCTCAAAAAACTTATTGAGTTTTCGATTATATTTTCAATTAGATCTTTTGGAATATTAAAGCATGTTTTAGATGGTTTATTTGTTACAATCTATACAAGACCAATGTGGTTTTTTTTTTTCCTAATCAAATTTTGAGTTTGATATAGAGTTTTAAAATACTGTATTTGAGAATAAAAAGGTTTCATGGGATTTTTATTTTTAAGATGAGTTCACTAAAAAACCTTTTCGTGTTATCTGATCAAAAAAAAACAAAATTGAAAATTTAAGGAGAAATTTTATTGTAGTTCCTCAACAAATCTTCAAAGTTTTCTTGTCATTTTTTCGATCGGGTAATTAATAGTTCACTATCACGTAATTTCTTTCCAATCTACAGTTTTTTTAAAAAAAATCCTATATAAGCTTTCTTCTTTCTATATACAGCATTTTAAAACTTTTTACCAGCGTCAAAATTTGATTAAGAAAAAAATCCACATCAGTCTTGTAAAGATTATTTTAGTTTATAATATACATTAAACAATATTTCAAAACTTATTACTCAACTGAAATAATAAATTTAATAAAAAAAAATTAATATTCATTTAATATTCAAGAACAAAAAAAGGTATAATCCGAGCTAATTCACTTATAAATTATTAAAAATGAAAAAAAAATAATATTTTGAAAAATTAAATAAAAATAAAAACAAAAAAAAAAGGTGAGTGACAATTTAGAAATGAACATTAGAGATTTTTTATTACTCAACTTTTACTGAAACAATGTTATCTAGAAGATTTTTTTGAGAATTAATAGATGATTTTTAAAAGACATTACATAGCCTCAGATTTTTTAATGTTTATTTGACTTTTAGAAGCTCTTTTTTTTTCAACTTGTCTTGTGCAAAAAAAAAGAATGAAGAAAAAAAAAAAAGAATTTGAAAAAAAAAAAAAAAAAAAAAAAAAAAAAAATTGAAAAATAAAAATTTGAAAAAGTAAAACTCAAATTTGGAGAAATTAGAAAAAATGGTTATAATCTAAAAATTGAAATTTTTATTTTGAAAAGAATATAGGATAAAACTGAACAAAACGACTCCTAATAACATTATTAAATCAGTCAACATTTTTATCAAAAAGTTTAGATCTAAGTTTCATCTTAAAATTAATTATTTTTATTTTAAAAAAGGTAATGTATTGTCAATAAAATTATAGAGACAGTTTTCTTTGGGGTAGTCTGGATGATGGCAATCACAAGATCTAAACTGTAATCTTCCATTTTCGTTGAGTGTTCTTAAACCAATCCAATCTTCCTTGTATGCCTGGGTTGTATTATAAGGTATGATTTTTTTCATTTTGTCATCCCAAAAAGAAAACCAAGAGGATTCTTTTGGAACAATTGTGGTGTCTTTGTTACTCATTACTAAAACAAATTGATTAAGTGACATAATATTCTTTCGATATGTATCATTTTTGACTGCTCTTTCGTTGTTTAAATAAGGCAAAAATGCACATTCTTTCAAATAATCATCATATTTAAAAACATCTTTCTATTAAATAATAATTTATATTAGAAATTAAAAAAATATAATTCGATTAATACAGGTTAATATATATATAAAATTATTATTATTAATTTTATTAAAGCAGCTGTTTTAATAAAAGTAGGTACTAAAAGTTTTCAAAATTTTTACTCAAACTGTTTGATTATCATTTTTAATTAGTTGTTTGTATAACACTTTTTTAGAATTTGTAGTCCTTACTTTTTTAAAATAGATTTATTTTCATATAAAATTCTTTTAGTTTTTTTTTTGAATTTTTATTTTTTTTTGTGTATTTTTCAATTTAGTTGTACATTGTAATAAATTATTAATATTAAATGTCTAATATGAGAAGAATCATTCCTACTGCCCCATAAATACTGTTAATTTGCCTCAAAATTATAATCTTGTCTAAAAATAACACGAATTTATTGATTTATTTTTGTTTCATTTTGTCTTGTTTAAAACCAAGATTCAAACTACAGTTTGAATTTCGAAACTTTTTATTATTTTTCAATTACTTTTTTTAATTTTGCTTTTTTTTTAGATTTTTTTTAAAAAATCGATAAGAAGGAAAATAATGAATGGGTGGGGCTCTAATTTGGCAAAGTATTAAAGTAGAGAAATGATATGAGTTATTTAACTTTTTCTTAAATGTAGTTGTATTGTACTGGAATTAACTTATCGTGGGTAAGTCAATAACTCCATTTACTGGGACCAATCCCTGCCCAAATGCAGTATTACGTAAACGAGGTGAAAACAATGGTGGGGACAAGAAATTTTCGAAAAATTTGACATAAAAGTAAACAACCAACAAGCCACTCGACATTCTAGCACAAAATATATGTTTTTAAATAAGCTTTTGTTTTTTTTTTTTTTTTTGGTAATTTTTTTAACATCTCTTATTTCAGAAAACTAAATTGAGTTTAAAATAAACTAAATTTCATAATAAATGGCCCAATTTTTTTTTATTTTTATTTTACTTTTTTTTATTTTATTTTTAGATAAAAAATAAATATTTCTAGTGTAAAGAACTGAATATTAAAATAGTAATTTTTTTTATTATAATAGATAACTTAAATTTATAAAAAGTTTTCTTTTCAAAATTTGATTTTTAATGGGCCAATTATTTTGAAATGGGGTTTACTTCTAATGACTGTAATTAAAAGGTTCTTTTGACGCCTCTTTGAATTAGGAGTCATAAATATAGTCACTCCAAAACTCTTTCTTTAACAGATTAAGATCTCTTGAGCACTTAACCCTTGCCAATAAAGCCCAACTCCCCACCTCTTATTTCTTGCCTTTCTTTTTTGTTTTCTTGTCTTTGTTTAAAAATAAACTTTTTCTTTCATTTTTTAAAGAAAAATTATTGTATGAAATATAATTTTGTCTACATTATAGCTAAGATAAAAAACCTAAATACAGGTTTAAGTATTTTTGAAAATGTAATTCGAGTGCTTTCAAGTGCCTCATTTTTCAGAATTCACAATAATAGAGTAAAATCAAAGATTCAACTCAATTCTTTTGAATTCTTGAAAACCTAACGGGTTTTTTTTTTTAATTTCTAACATAAATAAAAAATTAAATAAAGTTTCGGTTTATTTAAAGAATTAAAAAAAGTTTAACGGTAAACAGGGTGTAATTTTGTTGAATCGCCTCTCCTTAATAATAAAGATAAAAATATATGTAAACTTTCTATTATATAAAAAATTGAGATGTTACAAAAATTAAAATATTTTTTTATATTGTTTGAGATAATTCTTTTGGAGAACTAAAAAAATAGGTTTTATTGAATCAATTATAAAATATTAGTTTTGTTTGAATTAGTATCATTTTAATGGAGAAAAAAATACAAACAATTTACAAATTTTCCAGAATAAACTGTGCTTTTTGTTTTAATATGAAATTTGATTTTTTTCAAATAAAATTATCATCAAGATATTTGGGAATTAGGGATTTTAATACTCAAAATTCAAAATCAATTTTTTTCTGACAAAAATGATTTATATTGTATTGTGAATTCTTGTGAATAAGACCAAAAAATTCATTAATTTTTTTTTTTTTTTCATTTTTTTGAGAAACCACAAAAGGACTTTTTTAAAACTGTAAAGAAAAAAAAAAAATTTACTTATTAGATCTGAAATTTCATTTCAAAAATTTCTTAAACTGTTATCAAATTTAAATTTATTTAATCACATACACTTTTGTTAATTTTTTTTGTTGAGATAAGAATTTATTTATTAATAATTACAAATAATTGCCAAATAAAAAGTAATTGCTTTTGAACATAAAACTAAAAATAATACACCAGTTTCATGAATTAACTGAATGTTTAATAAAAATAATAGGTTACTTTATTTATGTATATATTGGAAATATGTGAAATTTTACATTTTAAAAAATAGACTCATAATTATTAAAATATTTAGATGAGGTTAACTCGTCCATTTCAAAAGCCAAAACACAAATTCCAAAAAAAAAAAAATTTAAGAAGATATTAAGATTTAATTTTTTAAAAAACAAAATAGACTTCCCCTAAAGAAATTTTCATATTTTTTCTCAAAGAAATAAAAGGATAACAACGTTTTATCATGATTCAAACGGGTAGAGTAAAATCATGTGATTGTACTCTATTCTTTTAAATCCTGGAAAACCAAAGGAGAAGTGTCTCTGTTTTTTTTTTTTTAATTTAAGAAATAAAAAGAAAATTTTCTAAATTTTCCGTTTATTTCTAAAATTAAAAAAAAACTAATGACACTTCCAATAGTAAAATTCGGCAACTCGTTATAATTATAATTATAAATTTCTTTTTTAAGAAGCTTTAAATTTTCCGAATTTCAATTAATTTTATTGTTAATTCTTTGGTTTAATTTTCTTAACTTTTCCAATACAAGGGAGAGAGAAATTTTTTTAATTTATTTTTTTGAATTTGAATTTCTTTTTATGAATTGAAATTACCATATTTTTGAATTTATATTCTGTTTTAGAAATAAGATCTTGTGTGTTTTAGTTTATTTTGCATATTTTCGTAATACAAAAATCATTTTTCAGTCAAAGGGGCACAGATTGTGGTGAGCGAATTACATGTGTTTAAAGGGTTTGAATGGATATTAGAAGAAGAAAATTTATTTTGGAAATTTCAAAATTAAAATTATTTTTTTTTCCAATTTTGCTTTTTTTTTTTCAATTTTTTTTTTATAACTAATTCATTTACAAATTTTTTTTTATTGCAAGATATATAATCATTTGCTAAAAAAGATTTATTCTAATGTTTTTGAAACAGTCAAAATGATTTTAGAGAAATCACAAAGAGATTTATTTCTATTGGAATTTTCTTTGGATCTTCAATTCGGAGATCAAACTGAACATTGTTGTTTTTATCAATAGTTACCTAAAAATTTGAGTTTTTCAATTTTTAAAGAAAATATATTGATTTATTAGTTTTACTTAATATGGATATCAACGATTCTCTGATGTGTAGTATTCTACTTATTTCTTATTTGTTCTTCAAAAGTAATTTATAAAAAATAATTGATATTTGGAAAAAATGTTGGGCCAAGTTTAAAAGAAACAAAGGTATAGTATTGAAAAAAATACCAATCTAAAATAATCCTTGACAAGATTTTTAATTGTGAATATAAGGAAAATTGTTATGAAATTACAAATATTAAAATCAAATCCTTTTTAAGAATCAAACTTTGAAAATTATAACTCACCCACTTATTAGAATTGATTATTAATCAAATTACACTTGTTCAAAATACCATTCAGTGAACCAAAAAACAAGAATAAAAATTATCATTTTCCAAACTCTAGTAAACCTCAATAAAACTCGATTGTTTTTCAAAAAAAGTTGATATACTTATGCTATCAAACAATTAAATGGGTATTCTAAAGACACCTCTACTTTAATGAACTTTGGGTAGGTTTATTACAAGGTTTCATAAAAAATTTTTTGTATTTATAAAAATGATTTGATTGAAAATATTTTTAATTCCATAACAATTTTCCTATTTTGACAATTAAAAATCTTGTCTGGATTATTTTCAGTTCAGGTATTTTTTTCAATACTAGATCCCTTAATTGGAAAATAACAGGAGTGATCTAAATTACTATTTGTTTCAAAATAAATAGAACAAAAATTTTAATTCAGCTTTCACAAAAAAAGATGTAAAATCATGGTAAAATTTCAACTTTTAATTTCTTTGAAAAAGTTGAAATAATTAATTTCCCTTTTTAGAATTGGGGTCTTGGATGATTTATTTTGGTTCCAGGTTGTTATTTTTTTGGAAAGCTGAATGAAAATATTTTTCTTTTTATTTTTCAATTAACAGTAAGTACGAGCCAAGTGGAAGAAAAAAAAAAAAGTACTAAATTAATCTCGATAAAGTATCAATTGAAAAAAACAAAAGAATGAAAGAAAAAGAATTGGTTACCCAATATTGTGCAAATGTAAAAGTTTTTTGTAAAAATGGGACATAAGGAGCCTTTTGAAGAGCTTCAGCCAGCCACTTGTATTCAAGGACGGGTATACCAAAAATCCCCACTATAATTGAAAATAAATAAAGAAGATTGTCATTGTAATTCCAAAGAAATATTAATGTTTGTAATCATTCCAAATTACAAGATCAAAAAGAAACAAAAATCAAAAGATCTCACTATGTGGGCCACTCCAGGTAATGTAATTATGAACAGGAATGGTATTATATTTTTCAATGTAGCCTCGTGTTACTAAACTCCCTTGGCTATACCCAATAACATTAATCTTTTCGGAAGCTCTTAATATGGGATCGTTGATTACTTGCTGAGAAAAGTCATCCACCATCTTGTCCATCTCAAACATAATGGAGTTCCAATAACCATTCCCAATTTCTATGTTTTTTACATACACACTATCCCCAACATATTTATGGATCCACTCTACAACAAGATCCATTGTCGAAGAATCAGCTCCAATACCATGCATAAGCACAACAGGATAAGGTTCAGACGTTCCTACTTTCTTACATTCCAGCGATGAGAAAGCAGCAAAAATGATTATGGTGACAATTAACAGGTTGCTCAATTGTTTTTGCATTTGTGGAAAAAATAAATTTCTGCTTTTGGTGAATATTTGAAAATCAACTTTTGAGTGAGATTCTGAAAAATAAATTTTTTAATCTCTTCGTTAAAAGTAATAATTTCGAAATTTTTCTGTCCACAAAGATCTTTTTTGAGTTTTTTTTACAATTATTACCACTTTACAAAAGTTTCACTCTTTTTCTCTTACCTTTATGTTTTTTTTCTTGTTCTATGTTCTTTGTTGATTTAATCGGAAATTTCAAAATAATTCCTTAATTCGCTAGTAATTAACTGGATTTGCCATATACTCAAGGAGTGACTAGAAACCCAAAAATGTTCTTGTGAAATTGAATTTCATTTGATTGACAAAATTCAAATAAACATAAAAAACAAAATTTTAGGGATCGTTTTTGGCAAATAATTTACCTACACAATAAAAAAATTGTTTAAAAGAACATTCTCAATTCCATAAAACTAAATTATTTTAAAAAAATCTTCTTGTTTCATATGTTAAAATTCCAAAACGCTAAATATTCTTCAATATAAAACAAAATATTTTCTTGAAGACACAATCATTTTAATTCGATTTAATCTAGTTTGTGGAGTGATTATTACTACGTTCTAAATTTGATAAATTATGGTTTATGGAATATTCTTATTAAGATCAAAATTATTTGTTAGAGATTATAAAAAAAGAAAAAAAAATCACCGAGATCTTAAAGAGCGCCAGAAGATAGACACTTCAAAATCAACATAGTTGTTTTCAAAATGGTAATTCAGAACCATACTAATTGAAAATGAATTGTCAGTCTTGTTCACTTTTTTTAAAAAAAATACTCATTTTTTATTGTTGATTTTTGGAGTTTGATCATTCATCACACGACATATTGGTTAATTTTTGATTCTTATTAGGAACTCATAAAAATTATAAAAATTTTTTGATTCTTTTCAGAAAATTATTTTTCAATGTAATGACTTAACCCTTTTGGATTACAATCCCTGAAATTTGAAAAAAGATTATCTTGTGTAGGGTAAAGTGACTTGTTAATTCGGTTCTTAGCTGATCGATCTTCGGCTTGGTATGGATTATAATAGTGGTTCAAAATGGCAATTTTTGACAATTTATTGTTTTTTTCCGAAATCCAAATTGAAGAGTGTAAGATTAATAGATTGGTAGGTGTTCAAGAATAACTTTTGAATTTTGGGTTGTAGAAAAGAATTTTGATTTACTTTTTTGTCAATTAACCGATTGAAAACCATAAAATTTTTTTTAAAAAAGCTCCAAATAAAACCAAACTTAATTAAAAATTTCAATCAACAACCTACAAACCACATTTTTTATAACTTAAGTTCCAGCCTAATAATCTTAAACTCTTCAATTTGGATTTCGGAAAAAAAATAAAAAAATTGTCAAAAATTGCCGTTTTGAACCACTATTATAATCCATACAAAGGACAAGATCGATCAGCTAAGAATCAAATAAACAAGTGGTAACAAACGACACAAGATTATTTTTTTAACAAATTTCAGGGATTTTAAACCTTAAATATTCTTCATAATACATGACTGTTTAAAATTTTAGATCTTGAGTAAAACACTTGATGTTATATCTAACTTTTTAAACCGTGTTAATAAGTGTATTACAGCTTTGAGGTTGAGTTATTGAGTTATTAATTTTAAGATCTTTTTTCTTTTTTTTGCTTAAGCGCCTGGGAGCAGGGGAACATGATCTCGTCGCTCGCAGCCAAGACGATGATCGATGAATTAGAAAACAGCATCTCACAATTCCATAACGACCAATTCCAAATCAAGCAAGACTATGATCGCGAATTTGTCGATCGGCAAATAATTGATCTAAGCATTAACTATAAGGTGTTGTCAAGATTAACAGGGTTTATTGCAGTCGTTGATCGCTCACAGGAAAAGCAACAGAACGAAAAAGAAACAAATAAGGAACCTGAGGAACCTGAGGAATTAAAGATCTCGCGAGTGCCCAACCAATTACCCAAGGGGGGGCCACCAATTAGGAGAGGGCATGTCGGGGTGATGTGCGGAATGGGGCAGAAGGAATACTATATTGGAGACGAGGCCCTCGCTAAGCAAATGATCTTAAACACACACTACCCCATCGTTGGCAGCAAAATAAAAAATTGGTTTCTTACAGAAAAGATCTGGCATCAGGCTTTTTACTTCGAACTGAGAATGGCTCCCGAAGAACACCCATGCCTATTGATCGAAAATGGTCTTGTAGCAAAGCAATCCAAAAAGGAGCAAATGTCCCAAATAATGTTTGAGTGCTTCACTACACCAAGACTGATCATTGCCGATTCCTATATGCTATCAGCATTAGCATTCGGGAAACAAACAGCACTATTTATCCATGTCGGTGGCAATACCACGAAAATTGCTTTCTTAGACAATTTCCAAATTAATAAGAGAAAACCGATCTAGTCAATTAAGGTTCTGTTGACATTGAAAATTATTTTGTTCAATTATTAAATAATCGGGGGAATTCATTCACAAGAATCTCTCAGAAGAAGTTTTTTCACGATATTCTACATAAGTACGGATATGTGTCTCTAGGTCCACAACGGGAATATTTGAAATGCGAACATTTTAAAAATGAAATGCCAGATGGACAAATAATTAACGTAGGTGAAGAATTCTACCAATCCATGGAGGGGATATTTGATCCCGGTAGATTAAATCTGAACGAAAAGGGGCTCATTGCAATAATACAAGACTTTTTAAACTCGTGTTCTTCTGAATTAAAAGAAAAATTATTAAATAATATAATATTGGAGGGCGAATTCACATGCGTGAGAGGATTTAAGGAAAGATTAAAATTGGAAATTGAGGCGCTAATAAAGAAGGACTTCCCCAAGAAGGAGATTTGCTTTTTAAACAAAACCGATCCTGAATATAAATATCTTCCATTTTTGGGTGGTTCAATATTAATGTCCATTGATTTCGAACGAAGAGAAAGGTTAGCAATCAAACGTGATTTGTATGAAGAAACAGGCCCAACAGCTATAAAGAAATTTAAAGACATATTCCGCAAGGAATTATCAAAAATAGAAAACTTTGAAGAATATATCCAAAACCACATCAAGAAATTAAAAATTTCAAATAAAGATCTCTCAGGAAAACTTGCTAAATATGAGGAAAATGAGGATATTAGCTTAATAATAGACGCGGGCTCAATTAGAACAAAGGCGGGGTTTTCTGGCGAATTGCTACCACACAGAGTTTTCCCCAGCGTTGTGGGCACTTTCAGATACTCTCTCCGCGGTGCCTACCATAACGTTAACCTCTCAAATAAAAAAAAAAGACCACCCTTTGATAAATTAATCAAATCACAAACCTTTGAAGGATATTGGCAATATCTTGATTCTAAGGCTCTACAAATAATGGGAATCAAGGTAGATGAATTTAATGAATACATCCCAGAAAAAATGTCAAAAGATATCTGGTTATCAATTGTCATTTTGGCATATCTACAGTTTAAGTTTTCAATGAAGAAAGTGGAATGGAAATTGGTTGCTAAAAAGGCAAAAGAATGGCTGAAATCACAAAAGCTTAACCAAGATTTAAATTCGTTAAAATTGATTGCATTGGAATTGTTAAAAAAGGTAGAATTAAGGATTGAAGAAACGAAAAAAAAATTGAAAGAAGAAGAGGTTGATGAATCAGAGAAATTAAAAGAAAAAAATTAATACATTTTTAATTCATATTTGGGATTTATTTTTATGACGTTTGGGTAAGTAACTTATTAATGTTTGGTTTATGTATCTCTATTTGTCTAATAGAAATATTTTTAAATTTAACATACTTTTTTTTTTTTTTTTTTCTTTTAACAGTTTTTTTTTTTTGGATCTATTTTGATTTGGAATATTGATCCGTTTTCTTTTTTTTTTTACATTTACCTGTGCATTTGCTTTTTCTTTTAATTTTTCCCTTCATTTTCATTTTTTTCATTCAAGTTGATCTTTTATCCATTCCTTCCTTTTTTTTTTTTTTCTTTTCAATTATTTCTTATATTCATAAAAAAGTAAAAACATTTATAATTTTTATTATTACTCTCAATATTAAATTTTATAAAAAATAAAAAATAATACTAATTTTTTATAAAATAATAATTTGTATTTTGAAGAATTTAATATTATTTTTTTTCTGATTCATTGAGGGATCAGTCTTTCATGGCAAAACACCATCATAAAAAATTTTTTTCCAAATAAAAATTAAGCTTTTGCAAATTTTTCAATTTTTAATAACTTCATTGTGAATAAATGATAATGGTTAATAAAAGATCTTTGATCAAAAAATAATTTTTAAAGATATCTAACAATTTAAGTTGGAAAATCCAATTTTACAAGTTCTAGAAAGATTATTGCAAATTTAATCATAAAAAATTTGAATAATTTTTTTTTCACGCTGAAGTGGTTATAAGAATTTATTTTAAAAGTATTTTAAATTTAATAAATATCTTTGAAAAGGATAACTAATTATTTTAACTATTGTGGAATTATTTGTTCTTTTAAATTGAAAAAAACTGTTTTTTCTTTGATTTTCCGTTAGGTTTTTTTTAATTTTTGAAATAAACAGAAAATTTTAAGAAATTTTCGGTTTATTCCAAAAAGTATAAAAAAAACCTAGGACACTTTCCGTTAGGCTTTTTTTAATGTTTGAAATAAATATAAAAATCTTGAAATTTTCAATTTATTTCAAATGGTAAAAAAAAACCTAAGATACTTTTTGTTAGGTTTTCCAGAATTTAAAAGAATTGAGTAAAATCCCTTTGTTTTTTCTCTATTCTTTTGAATTCTGGAAAACCACCGTTAGCTTTTTTTTATTTAGAGAAATAAAAAGAAAATTGAAATTTACTTTTAATTTCTTAAATTAAAAAAAGCTAGGCACTCTACCAACACTCTCAATATTTATCATCGGTTATTTTTTTCCTTATTTGAGTTTTTTTAGATGAGTAAAGTGTTTTCAAAACTATTAGTTATTATCTATCTGTATAAATATTCCCAAGTTGAAATTTAAGTAAAAGTCATCCTTCCATTTCTGGTTAATTTTTGACCTCTAAAAACAATTTTTTTTTTGACTAGAGGCTTTTAATCTAAATAGGTACTACTAAAAACAATAAATATAATAAAAACAAGAATTTGAAGTAATTGATTTTTTATTATAACGTAAATAAACTTTATTACTAATAACAAAGACTAATGAAAGTAGTATTTCCATCTAACTATTTTTTGAAAATTTAATGTTTCATACTAATACCTGGTAAAATATTAAAACATTTTTTTGGTGAAATTATTCACAACTAATTTTTTATATAAAAAATGTTAAATAATTCTGATATTATCAAGAAAACAAGAGAAGAAAATTAATTTTTCCAGATGAGAAAAATTGTTCTTTTTATTTGTTTGAAAAAAAGACAAAATTGTAATAACTTTTATTTGTTACATTATTTTACTTTTTACTCAGTTTATGAATTTTTAATTACTATTACCCTTTAAATAGTTTTTCTTATAAGAAATGTTAATATCAAAAAGTTTTGTCCTTGTTTTGGGGCAATTCTTTTTGTTTAACAAAAAATAATTTGATCCAACGTATTAACAATTATTATCCTTATTTTTTTCAATAAATTTTTTAACATTACAGTCAGTTCCACTTTTAAGGAACAAACTACAACGGAAATTAAGGTGCAATAACAATATCAAATTAAGGCACAAAATTCAGATTCTAGGAAAATAATTTGTGTAAAAAAAAATTTTCAAATTTTATGCCTTAATTTGAGATTTTTATTGTTCCTTAAATTTCGTTGAAAGTTTGTGCCTTAAAAGCGGAACTGATTTTATTTCAGAATTTTGTAATTCTATCCTCAAAATTAAAAATCAATTTTTTTTACTAACTAATTTGATTAAAATTGTTATAGTGATTCTTGTGAATAAGACCAAATAATTTGTTGAAAAAATATTCTCAAAATTAATAATTTTGTAATCTTTTTTGTTTTTTAAAAAAATAGAAAAAAGTGTTTTCAAATTTTAAAGAAAAAAATTTTCTCTTATAGATCTGAATTTGAAAGATAAATTTTTGTTTTATATCTATCGAATTTTCATTTATATTATCATATGTACCTTTAATAGTTTTCTCAGTTGAGTTTGTATTAATTGTGAGTCGTAAGATCATTAAAATATTTCCATATGATGTTGGTTTATGATCGAAACAATTGATTGTTGAAATTGAAAAACATTAAAGAATTTTAATAAGTAACTAATATCAATGAAAAAATAAAAAATGAGTATGCAACATAAGATAAGAATCTAAAAATAAAACATATGGTATGAGTAGATTTTTTCGAAAATGGTTCTAAAGAATGAAACTTAATTTGTACTTTAAATTGGTTTGAATAATGGTTTTAAGTATAAATATGTCGGTTTTGAAATGTAACTTTTGGACTCTTCTACGATCTGAATTATATCTTTATATATTTTATTATTTCTTATTACAAATGAGTGCTTTTTACTAAAAGAATCTTAAATATCATTACATTGCCAAATAAAAAAGTGTTCCAAAATATCTATAAATAGGTTTAAATCGGATTAAATTAAGTGAGTACTCAAAGAAAAGAATTTGTTTCAAATTGAAGAAATTTAATATTTTGGAAATATAAAAATGAAATGATTAATCTGTTAATAACTAAATTTGAAATTTCATTTAATATATATTTTTTGGAATTGGTTATAATTGAATGTTTTATAAATTGAATTTTTTTGAAATTTTGATCCTATTGACTTTTTTTTTTTTTCGAAGAATGTTATTATTATTTAGATACTTTATACAACTTTTTTTTTTCAAAATTTGAATTTTTTGATTGAGAACTTATGATTTTCTGGTTTTTGGGTCCTTATATAACCTTTTTTTCTAAAATAATTTTTTTGCACTTGAGTAGATTATTAAACTATATATTGTTAATTGTTATTTTATCTTTTCGTATCCTTTGAATTTTTTTTCTTTTCATTTTCTTTTTTTATATTAAGATCTTTTTTTTTTTTTTTTGTTTTTTTCAATTTTGGGTGAGTGCAAGCAAGGTATATTTAGTTATTTTATGTTTTTAAAATCGAGAAATTGCAGATAGAACTTTTTTTTTTTTTTGGTTAATGGACTAATCTCTATTAAATTTATTTACCTAAATTTAATAGAGATTGAGAAAATTTTATGCCATTTACTTATATTTGAAAAATCCATATTTATTTTCATATTAAATTTATTTCTAGATAAAGAGCCCTTATTTAGAAATTGGTCAAAAAAAAAATAATCGAGACTCGTCCCTTTAATGAATTTTTTAAAAAAAAGTATCATTCAAATTGTTTTTTTTTAAAGGTTATCTAAATTATTTACTAAATTTTTTCAGCCAAAAGAAGTGTATTTATAATATAAATTCCAGTATTAAGTCATTGTTTGAGTATAGAGCAAATTCCTGTTTAGTGACTTGAACCTTAAAGTTTTCTTTTCAAGTTAATTTTCCATTGAGTCGGATAACCCCTTTGCTAAAAGAGAAAAAATAATCGGATTCTAAGGTTTGTATCTGTAGTTTTACAACACAAACGATTATGTTTTAATATATTTGACACCTTTAAATGATTTATGATACAAGTCAAAGTTATAGCGAGTCCAAAAATAATTAAATAAAGTGTAAGTGATTGGGATAGAAAGGTTATTTGTATTTTTTGATTTTACCTCTCTTCGCATCAATAAAAAAAAATATTCTAATGCTTGTGTTTTGTGTTTTTGAAAAAGGTATGTGATCGAATATAATATGATCTGTGCTTATAATTGGCGATCATAGATAAGATTTAAAAAAACAATGAAGGTTATCACAAAAGAAGGGTAGTTATTGTGAAAAGGAACATTTCAAAATAGCTTTCAATATTCAAAGAATTTAACAGAATAAAAGAAAAGATCAAAAAAGAAGTAATCAAAACAAAAAGAAACAATCTTGCAACTAGAAAAGTAAATGATTTTTTCTGGTCCTTATTCAAGATAAACCGAATTGCAAACTCTGAAAAATAAAATGACCCAAATCTTGCACTTTCAAAGTACATTTAAAGTCAAAATGTTTCCTAAAATATTCACATAATTTTGAAAAAGAAATAAAAAAAAACAAAAAACAAAAGATATTTCATCTGTTTTTTTTGAAAAGTCCAAAAAATCACAAGAGTCAACAAAAAAAAAGATAAATTTGAAGTTTTTGAGAAAATTTTTTAAGGTAACAAAATCACATTTTTTCAAAGTGTTTCAAAAATTTTAAAAATAAACAAAAAATCTTGTGACCTGAGAAGTTTCAAGAATCAGAAGAACCGAGAAAGGTTTGTCTTATTTTAAAAGCCATCCGAAATTTCACAAACAAAACAAAAAAGAAAAAATAAAAAAAAATAATTCGATTTTTTTACACTTTAATAAAAAAAATAAAAATTTAAGATTAAAATAACAAGAAGGTAAGTTAAATCACTCAAGTTGGTATTTTGAAAATTGGTGGGAGTGTTTACCACTTTAAATTTTCATTTGTACCACTTTCGTTGATCACAAAACCATAATTGTCTACAACTATTCTATTTTGGTGAATCCCGATCTCGTTTTGGAAAAACCAAAGATTTGTGTTATATGGTTTGTTCATCAAATCCTGGGTTCTGTTATGAGGTGCTTTGGGGCGTTCAATTTGAGTTTGTTGTCCATATTTGAGGCTGAAAGGCAATTTTTTTGTGGTTTGAAATTTTTTATTGGGGGTTATTGGGTTGTTCTTTTCGGTATTTGGTTTGTGTTGGGTATGGTTAATACACTGATCATTTTGAAAGGTGCTCGATTTCTTCTTAGAGTTATTGAAAAATCTGTTTTTCATTCACACAGTAAACCACGATTTTATCTTTTTGATTGTGCTATTGAGAAAAAAAAGGATCTTGGAAAAAAAGAAAATAATTAATAACAAACTTTAAAATAATGTGAAAAGAAAAAAAATAAAGAATGATAAATATGATTTTCTTTGCAAGAAATTTCAAGTTCTTTGAATTTTTTGTTTTTTGGGAGTTCGTTTGCATTTTAGCATTAAGTACAATTTTAATCAAAATAATTTTTAGAAATAAGTAATCTCTTTGTTTTTTTTAATTAAAACAGAAGGTGGGTTAATGTAAATCTAAATGTTTTTTTCCCCAAAGATAACAGAACTCTTATTTGATCGTAATACAATTGAACTTGAGAAACAAATACTATTTATCAACTTGAGAGAAAATGGTTTTTGATTTTTTTCAAGAATTCATATTTCACAATAAATTTCTAGTCAAAATATCTGAATCTTTTTTGATTTGAATTGTCGTATTGAAAAGGAATAGAAAAATTCACAAGTCATTACTTATTTTTGATGAAATCTCACTTTAAGTAATTTCTTAGAGTTTGTACGAACAATTAATAAGTGAACTTTAATCTTATTTTCATAATACAAGAACAATAAATCAATGTTTGAATCCCAATAAGACGAGAAAAAATTGATCATTTATTTTATTTTCAATTAATTTTTAAATTTCTTTAAGAATCATAACAAAGTGTGGTCATTAAAAAAATACCTAATATGAAATAATACCTACAGTGATTAGAAATTGTGAGTATTAGGAAAAGTGTTGTATATTCTGATAATCAAACCCTTTTAATCAAATCAATTTTTTTTATGAGCCTAGTAATAAACCTACCTGAATTTCACATACAGTGAGGTGTCTCTAGAAGTAGAATTTAATTTTTTGATAACCGAAAGTATATCTATTTTTTTGCAAAACAATAGATTTTTCTATTGAGGTTTGCTAAATTTTGGAAAATCAGATTTTTTATTCTTATTTTTTGATTGGTTGAATGCAGTTTTGAACAAGTTCAATTTAATGAATCATCATTCTAATAAGTGGGCGAGTTATTATTTCCTAGGGTTGATTCTTAAAGAAAAGATATTATAAAGACATAACAAAGCAATTTCCCCAAAATTAACAATTAAAAAACGTGTTTGGGATTATTTTTGGTTTTAGGATCTTTTTCAATATTATGATATTTTAATTTTAATATATTGAATATAATTTTACAGAAATGTTATTATTTTACTAAGTTTTTTTTTTTTTTTTTTGAAATGGAAGCAAAGCCAAAAAAATGGCATAAAATAACCTTTTTTCGTGGACAATTTATATATGTTATTTACTGAAAAAAATTCTCTGTTAGATAATACTCTACTAATTATGGGTCTTTTTGGGTTTTTTATTTCTATTTTTTTTTTTTTTTTTTGAGAAACAAATTGAAAAGTTTATAGTAAAAGTCTCTAAATATAAAAAAATAGAAGAAATGTAGATTTTCTCTAGATCTTAATTAGCTAGTTATTTTTTTATTTAAAAAAATTGAAATTCAAAAAGTGTTGTTTTTGGAAGAGTTATATTTTTTGCGAGTTTAGAGCGGGTGAAGGAAATAACTTTTGAAAAATGTTATAATTTGGATAAATTTAGTTATTTAGTTAAGAGTAATTGCTTTTAATAATTTTAGAATATAAAAATTATTCTAGTATTAATGATCTAAAAAGAATAAAAAACTTTGTTAGACTTTTTTATTAATTTTTTTTTAATTAATTTTCTTTAATTAAAGATCCTCACATTTCAACAAAATATAATTCACTCAATTTGATTAATTGTTTTGAAAATGAGCAAAATATAAATTTTTCTATGGGTACTATAAATACCATCCTTTCAAGAAAAATATATTGCTTATTATCTCAACTTCTCACAAATAACGCAGTTTATTTGAAAATATTTATTAATTTTTTGTTTGTATAATTTATTGGAATTAATTTTATTTTTTTGAAATTTTTGGAAAATATTTTAATTTAATGATATTTTTAATGATTGGATTATTACTTGTCTATTGAAGTTGGTCAACAATATGTTTATTATTATTGATTGAGAAATTATTATCTTTAAACATTATTTCTTAATGTTTTAAAAACGAATTTTTCAAGTTTTTAAATAGTATTTTGGGGAAAGTTTTAGCTTAATGTTCTGTTTTTTATTCTTGTATTTTTTTTTTCAAGAAAAAAGAAAAAAAAGTTTGTAATTTAAGTCCAATAAAGTAATTATTGTTTTTTTTTTTTTTTAAGATTGAAAATAATGAATTTAGTTTTATTTAATATTAAGTAGTTTTTGTTGACTTGGTTCTTTTACAGTCAGTTCCACTTTCAAGAAACAAAATTTCAATGGAAATTTAAATACATAAAAATCTCAATTTAAAACACATTTTTTGGAATTTTGTTACACAATTAATTTTACTAAAATTTGAATTTTGTGCCTTAATTTGAGAATTTTATTGTGCCTGAAATTTTGTTGAAAGTTTGTGATCTAAAAGTGGAATCGACTGTAAAAAACTATTTTCCAGTCAAATGTATCCTTTTTTAATGTGTCTATCTGATATTTTTAAGGGCTTGAATGGGTCGTTGAATAAAAAAATATATTTTGGAAATTTCAAAATTGAAATTATTTTTTATATTTTTTTTACATTTTAGTCTTTTCAATTTTTTGAATTTTTATAGCAACTAAATTGTTTTGTCATTTTTTTTTATTGCAAAATCTTTACTAATTTTTAATAATTTAATACAAAATCGATAATAATTGAGTAAAAATAAGTTATTCGAATATAACTGAACAGGAAAAAAGATTGTTTAAAATAAAAATTTTTAGTATTTTAATCAAAATCCAATTGAAGCTCAAAATAAACAATTTTATTCAATTTTAAAACTTTGAAATTTTACAAATTATTTAAATAGATACTTTTATATTATGAATAAAAATAAATCAAAATATTGTGAGATATGTAAAAAAAATAAATAATTTGGTATCATTGAAGATTTGGTCCATTTTCTATGGAGTTACTCAGCCTATGAAAATAATCAAAAAATCTGGATATCTGAATTAAAAAAAAATAATATATCCAATATATTAAAAAATAATAATATTTTCAATATTATTAAAAAAAAATAGTCATCAAGTTTATTAGCCTTAGTGGATAATAAACTTATCTTGGAGTCTTTAAGAAGATTCCTAATAACAATTTTAGGAATTAGGGTAGTATCATAGAGTGCATAGGTTTTCTTGTTGTTTTTTAATTTGAGAAATAAACCTAACAGCAAATAAGAGGGATTAACAAATCCTCCCTTCATAATAAAAAATAAATAAACACTTTTATTTTAAAATAATTCCCCAAAAATGATAATTTTTAAATTTTAAAATAAATATCTCGATTAGTTAGTTTTGTTACCCAAAGAGATTCACCATTAACCTATTTGTTTTATTCTACTCATTCCTTTTTTCCAAAAGAAAATTATGAATTAAAATTGATATATGTGAAAATGATATTCTACCTTTTTTAAAACAAAGTTTAATTTATGTTTTAATACTTAAAATTTTTTCTGTATATTTCTGAGATAGAAAATTAATTTTCTTTCTTCATCAAAAAATATATTTTTTTAAACAAATAATTTAAAAATATGTTGAATTTAGAACTTCACAATAATGTGAAAAACATATCTTACTTCTTCAAAAAATAATAAATTTGTGAAAAAAACATTAAAAGGGGGTCTGGTATTATAAACAATTTTTTCGTTAAATGACCCACGTTTTATTTTATAAATAGAATATATTCTATGCTTTTGATCCATTTTTCTTCTCATAATAAATTATCAATTTTTATATTTGATTATTTTTTATGATTTTGTACATTTTTTTTTCTTTTTTACTTTTTTTTTTTAATATTTATTTCTTTTTTTTTTTCTTTATTTTAAAAATAAAAGATAATTTTGAAAAAACGATTTTAAACAAAAAATTAACTTCAATAAGATTAATTTTTTTTATCATTTCTTTTCAAATTAATAAACTTACTATTAAAAATATATTTTGCTAAAAATTGAGAAATTTTTCATGATTCGTTTACATAAAAGTATTATAAAATTAATTTGGCATTTTATTTTTTGGAAAAGTAATAATTTTTTCAGCTCTTTCTTTTATGAATAATAATTCAAATTGAAATATTATCATTAATATCATTTTCACACAATCTTAATTTTTAGTTTATTCTTCAAAAAAAGTGAATTTTTCATATTTGTCGTTTACCCAGGAGTGAAATGAGATTGATCTAATAATATTTGCTAAATTTAATATATAAAAAAAATCGTATTACTTCAAATAATTAACAATCCTATAAAGTTAATAATAAACAATATCCTTCAGTAAATAAGTACTAAATTGTTATTTTGAAAAAATTGTTCTAATTATAAAAATGGTAGAATTATTGATAATTTTCACCAAAGTCTCAATTTTTAAAAAATATCCATTTTTTTTTGAAATTTATTGGTTGTAGATATTTAAAAATATAGATTAGGTTAGAGTACATTCGGGGGGTGTCTGGTAGATCTGAGTAGTATGTTAGGTAATTGAGGATATTGTTGTAAAAAAAGTCATTCAAGATGTGAATCAAACCTTTCACTTATTTTAATAGGTAAACTTTTTTTGCTATTTTTTGTGGTTAAAATTATATTTTGAATTAAATTTTAGAAAGTTTGAATTTTCAACAGTTACAGTAATTTCTAACTCTGTACCAGAAAATATTTTTTTTTTTTATTTTTAATCTCAAAATCACGAAAAAAAAGCCAAATCAGTGCTACAGAAGAAATTAATCAAGATAATATTCAAGCATACTACAAAAATACAATTCACCAATTTTGTTATTTGTTCAGTTTTGAAAATGAATAATAAGACTTTGAAAAAAATACAGGACTTGAAAATAACCCTTAACATGTTTTTTAATTATTAAAATTAATAAAATTACTGTGTAATTTCTTTTATTTAAAACCAATCCATTTTTATAATTAAACAATTTTTTTATAAAACTGTTAATAAAATTACTGAATTTCATTCAACTTAGTGTTGTTGGAAAACTACTTTTATTGTTTGATAACCATTAGTTCATCTATGTATTTACAAAAAATTGTGTTATATAGATGTTTGTAATGAATTTGGATATTAACATTTTTTTTTATTTGTTTTTTTTTTTTTTTTTTTTTTTTTTTGATTGGTTATTGTTCTAAACAAGTGTAATTTCATTAATAACCATTCTAATCAGTGTGTGAGTTATAATTTTAAAAGTTTAACTCTTAAAAGATTAAGAAATTTGATTTTAAAAAATTTGTAAATTAAAATACAATTTCCCTAATATTAACAATTAAAAATTGTGTAATCGATTATTTTCAAGTCGTCTATTTTTTTTCAATACTATACTTTGTAATAAATCAAAAAACCCAACATTTTTTTCCAAATATCAATTATTTTTTATAAATGACCTTTGAAGAACCAATAAGAAATAAGTATAATGATACACATCAGAGAATTATTGGTACTCGGTATGGAATATAACTAATAAATAAATATATTTTGTTAAAAATCGTAAAATTAAAATTCTTGGGATATATTCAGAAAAAAGCCAAGAAAGTTCAGAATGATCTCTATCGAAGATCAAAAAAAATGAATATCATTTCTCTACAATCATTTTCACTATTTTTGTAACAATAAAATAACATATTTCTACCAAGTGACAATAGATATTGCAATAAAAAATATTCAAATGAATAAGTGGCAAAAGAAAAATCTTTAAAAAAAAAAAAAAAAGTGAAAAAAAATGATTTCAATTTTGAAATTATAAAATAAATTTTTTCTTTGTAAATCCATTTAAACCCTTTATAAACGCAACTATTTCACTCGCAACAACTTAGCTCCTTTGACTAGAAAAGTTTTTTATATCAATAAATAATAATAACAACAAAATAGGTAAAAAATAAAATATGTTTTTAAATTTTTCAATAAAAAATATTCGAGACACACACAAAAAAAAAACAAAAAAAAAAAAACGAACAAAATAAAAATTGGAAAAAAATTATAAAAAAGAAAAAACAATAAATAAACTGAAAATTATAAAAAGTTTAATTGTGATATGAATTATTTCTCGTCACTAGATTGACGAATGACAGAATTATCATTTAAATCAAGATCGCTATTATGTTCAATTTCATTGTTTGAATTTTCTTTTATGATTTCATTATAATCTTGGGTTGATTGATTATTTCCATTATCTGAACTTCCAGAACCACTGGATTCATTCGAATTTTCAGATCTATCTATGTTTGAATTTAAAATATTTTTCAATATTTTGTTATTTTTTTGTCTTGATAATAAATTTCTTAATCTTTGATCATGATTATTGGCTTTAATTATAAGTGGGCAAAAGGGCAAAGCCTTTTCTTGGAATTCTATCAAGACTGTGTAATTACCAACTACATTTACAATAAATTCAAACAAGTATTCGCCATTTCCATTGTATTTAATTCTTGGGTGAATATAGAGGCCTTTGTTCTTTTGATCTAATCCATAAATCAAGCAATAAATTTGTGAATCGTCTAATAGATCAGGATTATCAATAATATTTTTTAATTTATCGCGAATCAAGAGAGTGAAAAAGCAAGGCTGTTCAATTCCCGTTTGGCATAATAACTGGTTCGATTGCAATTTGGGATTATTTTTGATGACAAAATTCTTAGGGCAGGGCTTTAAAGGTTGTAAATTAATCTTAAAGGGGCTTTGTGGGATTTCCATATCGTTAATAAAAACATCCAATTGCAAATTGGGGTGTTTGTTTTCAATGAAAGAAATTATGACTTCATCTGAATCCTGTTTATCGATGATATTAACGGCGTTATTTAATAATATTTTATTATTTTGGTCCTTCTCGTCAATATAATACAACTTTCCTTCGATCTTGGCCATTTCGTTGCCTTCTACTTTGTTATTGAGGGGATCTGATAGTGCAATTGTAAGGAATATTTCGTCTGCGATTGAGGCTTGATTAAAATTATTTCCCATCATTCGAGTTTTGTTAACATCAATTTTAATAAATGGCAGAAATCCAAAATTCCTTTCAATGTTAATGAAAAACAATGTAGATTTAGAATATGTAATATTATTAATTAGTTTCAGTTGCATTGTGGAATATTTGATCCATTTGAGGTTTTGAAAGTCAAATTGATATAGGGCCTTTGGTGGTTGAATAAAATATAAATTATCGTTGACGGTAAACAAAAAGCAAGAGTTTACAATTTGCTTCGTGAACCTTGGCTTCACATCCTTCTTTTTTAACGTGAATTCAGAGATTCGCCCAATGTCATCGTAAAGAATCAACCCGCGGTTGGGATCTAAAATGTATATACAATTATTGATTATTGTACAAGTGTTTTTGTAAACTGGTAATTTTACGTCGAGTTCCAATTTGGATGCAACTTTATCATTGGGATCAATTACGATATGATTCCCAGATTGTTCAAAGCAAAACAATAAATGATCTTTTTGTTGATAAATAATGGATGTGATCATTAAATCCGTTAACTTTAATTTTTCATCATCGTCATAATAATTTTCCTCATCATCATCATCATCATCATCATCAGAATATTCCTCTTCATCTGCCTTTTCATAATCAAATTTGATTGTTTCTTTATTAAATTCTTGATCCCATTTCAAAATATCCAAATCTAATTTATAAATTTTGAAAAAATTATTCTCGTTCTCATTTCTATTTTCCTTTTCATTATTTTGATTATTACTGGTGTCCGATTGAATAAAAATGTAGAGACTATTATTTATTAAAATGGTCTTTGTAATGTATTCGAAATGAGTAAATAAAAACCAATCCCAGGAATTAGATATTTCGATCGGTTTAAATATTTCTCCCTTTGTGTTTATTTGCGCTATTTTGATACCTTCAAATATATCTGATTTCATTAGTATATAAGATTTTGATTTCCAAATAAATAATGAATCTATCGAATATTGTTGAGGTATATGTCTTTGGAAATTAATTTTTGGAATGTAATCAAATTTTTCTTTTAATATTTTATCGTCAACTAATGATCTAAAGTTTTTTTCCTGATGTTTATATTTGCCCTCTAATTTACTACGTTTATTCAATTCTTTATTTTTAAAGTTAAGATTTCTTTCTAATTGCTTTCTGTTCTCTTCTAATTGTAAATCAATTTTTTTTATTTCACTTTTTGCTATTTCATAATAATTTTTTGTGTTCTTATTGTTCTTGTCAAGATTTTTTAAATTGAAAATTTTTTCTAAACATTGCTTTGCTTCCTCATATTGATTTAAATAAATTAAAATTTTTGCCATTGTTTTATAATACTTGGGATTATTTGGATACAATTCTAATGTTTTACGCATGGAATTGAAACTTGCTGATAAGTTTTGGTTATTATTTTTCACCAATAGTAATGCTAAATTATTATGTGATGGTGCAAAATTTGGATTGAATTTTATCGAGTTTTCATAACAATTTAGGGCCATCTCCTTTTTACCCAATCTTTCGTATAGTTTTCCAAAATTGAACCATACTATATCTTGGTATAATTTTGCAAATTCTCCATCTTGCCCATGTTCTTTTTCTTGTTTGTGTTCTTGTTCTTGTTCTTGTTCTTGTTTCTCTTGGTTTTCATTTTCATTTTTATTTATTGTATGGAAATTTTTTAAATTGACAATATTTTGAAAACGTTTTTGAGATTGGCCAAAGTTACCTAACTTTTTGTATGATATGGCTAGATTTAATTGTGCTTTAATGTTATGTGGCTGCTTTTCTGCAACAAAAACTAGATAATTAATACTATTTTCTAGATATTTAATCTGTTTATGAACATTTTTTTCCATTTTATAATTTTTTAATAATAGTATTCCTAAATTTAAATTCGCTTCAACCATATTAGGATTTAATTCCAAACATTTTTCATAATTCTTGATTGAGAATTCAATTTCATTTAATTTTGATTGTATGAATGCTATTTGGAAATATATTTTCTCATTTTTATAATCCTCTAATTTTAAAGCATTTTCAAAATATTTTTTAGAATTTATTAAATCATTTTTGTTTTTATTCCTGTTTAACAATAATAAACCAATCAGTTGTGCATTATTTGAATCAAATGGATTTAATTCAAGCATTTTCTGTAAAATTTCTATTGCTAAATCAAAATTTTTTTGTTTTAAATAGATGATCACTAATCCTTTATAACTTTTTAAATTGTTTTCATCCAATTTAATAGACAAATTAAAATTATTAAGAGCTTCATTCAGGTTATTAATTTTATTTTCATTGTTTTTGATTTTTTCTTTTTCATTATTTTTCTTATAGATATTTATGTTTTCAATTTCAATCTCAATTTCTTTTTCTTTTTCTTTTTCTTTTTCATTTTCGGTTTCATTTTCATATTTGGATAAATAAATTAATCCTAACCCGGTATAAGATTTTGAATTAGTTGGTTCAATTTTGATGCATTCCGAATATTCTTCCAATGATTGATCAAATCGTTTTAATTTGAAATATAACTTTGCTAATGTATAATGAGACATGAAATTGTTTGGGTTATATTTTGTAGAGTCATTTAAATATTTTATACTCTCTTCATTTTTGCTCATTTGCAAATAAATTTTACTAATTTTATAACAGATCTTTGAACATTCAACCAAGCCATCATTTTCGTTTCCTTCTTTTTGTTCATTTGGTTCTTTTTCTTTCACTCTTTCTTTTCCATCGATAGCTGTTATATATTTATCTAAAATTTGTTTCAAGATCTTTATAGAATCCTCAGATCTGCCATTGTTAAGCAAAATATTAGATAATTTGTAATAGCATTCAATATTCTCATTTCCAGAATTGATCGAACGTTTATACATTAAAATGGAATTTTTAAAATCCTTCAATTTTTCGTAAATTATTCCTAGATTCATCGATGCGATATAATTATTTGGATCCATTTTTAAAATGATTTTGTATTGCTCACGTGCCAAATTTAAATCCTCATCTTCGTTTTTGGAGCTTAGCAATGCTTGCGCAAGTTTCATTCGTATTTCTAAATTGTGTGGGAAAATTTTTAAACTGTCATTTAATAATTGCTTTGTCTTCTCGATTTTGTTCAGTCCTAAATAGCAATTTGTGAGCCTTAAAATATATTTTAAATTTTCTGGAAAGCTTTTGACCAACTGTTCTAAATGATCTTCAGCTTGTCCTTCCTTATTTGAGTTAAGCAATAATTTACTTAACTTCGAGCGTGCCTTTTTATGATCGCTGTTTGTAACCAGACATTTCTTTAAGTGCTCTTCGGCTTGTTCTTCTTTGGACGTTGTTTTTAAATAAATTTGTGCCAACTGATAATGCGATTCGGTGTCATTTGGGTTGTGTTCAATAGCTTTCTTGTATGTTTTTAAAGCCTTTTTTTCTTTCCCGTTTTGCAAATAAAGGTGTGCAACAGTCTTGAGGCTTGATCGATAATTTTTGTTTTGTTCAATCGTGTTTTGGAATCCAGACAACGCAATGCCCAGTGTTGTTGTTTTATTGAAGTCTGGGCTAATTGATAATAGTGATTCAAAAGATTGTTTGCTCATAATTAACCAAAGATGAATTTGTTTGTTCTGTTAAGGAAAAATTATTCTTTTGTTTTATTATTGTAATTTGGTAAAAGGGGTCAAGAGATAAAGGTGTTTGGAGTAAACCAAAGAAAATAGTTGTGAAAAAAATGGTATGAAAAAGGAAGCGTAAAAAAAATAAATAAAAAAGGAGAAAAATGTCACTTCTTCTAAAAAAATTATTTTGGGTTTGTTATTGTTTCTCTCCTTTGAGTTTTTGTCCTTTGAAAAATGTTTTGAAAAACGTTATTATTTTTTTCCAATTTTTTTTTCTTGTTTTTGATAATTTTCCAATGATTCCTTGAAGACAGTTTACAAAACACTTGAAGGTTTTTTTTTTAGTTTTAGATATATCTTGGATCAAAAGACAAAAAATTGAAAATTTCTGTTTTTAATTAACTTTTTACTAAACAAGATCTTTATAAAGTCTTGGTAGAGACAGAAGATTGAAAAAAATTATGGGTTCACATTTTGCTAAAAGTCCAAAAAAAGAGGACAAAATTTTCCTAGGCCTTTCCAAAAAAAAAACATAAAATTCCAAGAATTCAAATACAGCGAATTGCAAAAAATAAAGATCAAACTTTTCATACATCTTTCCAAAAAAACACCTGTCGCAAAATTAAAATAAACCAACAAAGTCCACAATTTTAAAAAGAGAAATTAATAATTTAAACTGATTTTAAGAATTAAAAATTTGAAATTTTATTAGGATTTCATTAAAAAGAATTTTGGAAAGCTGAATGAAAATTTTGTTCCTTTTAATTTGCAACAAACAGTAAACCAATTATACAGGAAAATTTAAATACAAACAGGTTTTATAATAAACAATATCTTGTTATATTATAGTAGTCTTTTTTTTGGAAAACTAAACAAAAATATTTTTGAATTTTTTTTACCAAAAAATCAGTCAATTTATGAATCTTCAACTATTTGGTAATTCTACAATATTATTCAACTATTGGAATACCACAATTTTTTTATTAAAGGTTGATGGGACACTAATTTAACCAAAATAAATATTAGTCTATAAAAATCAAATTGATTGTTATGAGGAGAAAAGAAATATAATTTTTCATTCAAAACGACTTTTTTTCTCCAAATTACTTTTTCTTTTGGTTGAATCTTTTTGTATTTTTTGGGTTTTAATTATTAACCGACACCCCCTTTAATCTTAATAATGTTATTCTTTCTTTTGAGTAGTTTGCGAAAAATATTTCAAAAAAGAATTTTGTGAACTAGTTTGTAAAAAAATTGTCTTATAAATAATACTGTTAATTGCAATATAAAAAAATCAAAATTTTCATTCAGCTTTCTGAGAATACACCTTCTTTTGATAAAAAATAAAACCCACAAAAGTCCCGGCACAATATGAGAAAGTGAATAGACTCGTCTTCTCAAATGATTTGAAAATTTTAAGTGACTTTAAAAATCTTTTTGGAAAGCTGAATGAAAATTTTGTTCCATTTATTTTTCAACAAATAGTAACTAATAATGAGGTGAGAATTAAAAGTTAATAAATTGTTCGGTTCTTCTAAATTAAATTAATAAAGTCAAGGCTTCTTCGATAAAAAAGACTTTTATTGATTTTTTTTTTCATTCTTGATTTCTACAAATTTATTTGAAAGATGATTTCTTTTGATTGATCTTCATTCAGAAAAGGTTTTGTTTAAAAAAAAGACACATCAGATCTGTTTTATTGGTTTGTTGTTTTATCAATTTCAATATGTACCAAAACACATTTATCTAAAACATAATTTATTAAAATCAAAAAATTTAATCAAAAAAAAAAGTTCTATAAATTGAAAAATAAATAGATTCAAATATCATTCAATTTTGGGTTCTATTCTTTTACAAAGACAACAGCGAATTATATTTCGGTTTACAAGTATCAATATTTCATATCACACCTAACATACTTTTTCAGTAAGGTTCACACAATTAAAAAGTTTTCAAAAATAGAAAAATCTACCTACTTCCTTAATTTGATAATTTAGATTCGAATTTAATTCAAAGAACTCTTTTAATTGTTGGGTTGGGTTTTGTTTTTTACAACAATACTGATCTTTGAATTATCAATGTGTAAAATTTTCCAATTCCGTTTTCTTATTATTCTTTTTCTAACTCATTTTCAAGAAAGAAGTAGGTTGTAATTTAAAAATTCGAGATGAAAAAGAAAAAGGAAAAGGAAAATGAAGTGATAATTTTTTCCTATTTATTACACTCAGTTTCAAATTTAAGGTACAAACTTCAACCAAATGTAAGGTACAAAAAAAATCACAAATTAAGGCACAAAATCCAAATTCTAGCAAAATTATTGGTGAAAAAAATTCTAAAATATTTTTGTGCCTTAATTTGAGATTTTTATTGTGCCTTAAATTTCCTTCAAAGTTTGTGCCTTAAATTTGAAATTGACTAAATATAAATACCAATCAGAAATAAGTAAATAGTATTTGAAACCGAGAAAACTGACAAGTGTTTTTCATTTAAAATCAATTAGACAATTTGATATTGTGGAATCTGAAATTATTCTCGAAGAACAAGGAAAACTAAATTTTTGATCACAGTTAAAATTATTTCCTCTTTTACTCAACATTTTAGAAAAGATCCAACCAACAGCTAAAACCAATCAGTTTTTAACCTGCCAGCTATTTTTGAATTCTAAACAAAATTATTTTTTTGATTTTCTCTAACTTTTGGTTTGTTTTTATTCTTCCAAAAATGAGTAACCTAGAACAAGCCGAAAAACAACTTTCAAAATATAAAAATGTACTCTTGGACTTAATGGATCAATACAAAAGTAAATTTGTTATCTCAACGAACGTTTTAAAGTCCTTTTAAATGTTTTCTTTTTTTTTTTTATTAATAGCAAGCAACCAAACAAGAAAAATTACACTTAAAAAAGAAATCGAAACCATTTTGAGGCAAGCTGAACAGTTAAAACAAGCGATACAAAAGAAAAAGGAAGAACAGCAATTCACAGAAAAAGAAAAAGAAAAAGAGAAAGAAAAAGAACAAGAAGAAGACAAACAAAACAGAAATATGAATGAAGCTGATCATTCAATTGAGGTACATAGTATTTTTTATCTTAATGTTTGTTAACAATTTTATTTGTTTCCTACAGCTTGAAAAGATTTTTTTTTCAAATTAAGTTGCTATTTGAAGACGAACCCAAACCTCGATTTTTATTAAAAAATCGACCAAAAAAATTGTTTTAAGGGTCAATGTTAGAATGAATTCTTAACACAGAATTCAAACACCAACTACTTTTATTGGTTCAAGCTTTTCGAATCTTCTTAGGAAGAATTAAAATTAATTTTTTCGAGAAAAAGAATTGACGTTTTTTTATCAATAAAACAGTCACAAATTTCTTACAAATTAATATCCATTCACCTCGATTAATTTATAAAACTGAAGCAAAAATTGATCTCGCTAGATTAAAAATATACCGAAGAAAATATAAATTGATAGAAAAATTAGATTTCTTAAATTTAAAAAAATTAAAAAACAATACTAAATTTTCGAAAATTGGAAAATGAAAATATTAATTGGCACACTAAGGGATTAAAATTATTAGATTTAGAATTAAAAGTTTTTCGATTAACCGAATTGGAAAATTCACCTAGTTGGAAAGTTCAACAATATCTAAAAATTATAAAACAACAAAATTGCAATTTCAAACAACAAAAATATTTAAACTGGAAAGCTTCAAAAACAATTCTAAAATTTCGAAATTTTACTAATTGTTTAAATAGGTACTCTTATGTAACAAGTAAAAAATAAAAAATAAAAATTGTGATTTATGTAAAGAAAAGTTAAATATTGATATCATTGAAGATTTCGATCATTTTTTATGGGACTGTCCGGCCTATAAAATAAATCGAAAAAATCTGGATATCTGAATTTTTTGAAAAAATAAAAAAAATTAATAATATCGGAGATATTATTAATAAAAAGAATTCATCATATATATTATCATTAGTAAGTGATAATAAAATTTGTGATTCTTTAACAAAATTTCTAAAAAAAAGTTTAGAAATTAGGGCACACAGGAGAAAAGCAATTTTCTCTCTTCAAAAAAAAAAAAAAAAAAAAAAAAAAAAAAAGAATTGACGTTTTTTTGGTAGCAGAAGGTGGTTTTCAAATACCCCATATTTACGTAAAAGTGCTAATTTTTAACTTGTTCTTTTAACTGCACAAGTGTAAATATGGAATGTTGTAAAAACTCTATTTTTTTTTTACAACATTCCCTATTTACACTTGTGTCTTGGTGTTCTTTGGGTAAAAAATCTTGAGAAGAGAATTCTAAACCACAATTTATCAACTTTTTCAGAAAAATGAAAAACTTGATTTTTTTTTTATAGAACCTATAAGATTTTATTCTTTTATAGATACCTAAATACCAATTTTAAAAGTTTTCTCAAATAAAATGAGTTTGGTTGTACAATAATCGTCATTCATCAGAGAAGATTCGAACATAAAGCCCAATGAGAAGATGTATCTCGTATTATTATTTCTTTCTTTTCAAAGCAAGTAAAACCAAGATCACTCTCTAGTAAAATAAAGTGAACCCAACTAGATGATTATTCCCCACAAAAAGTTAATGATACTGTTATGATTCGTTATTGTGTTTTTTGTTTTTTTTTGTATTGTTAGTGAAAAGGCTCTTTTCATAAATAAGAATCATTTGGATCACCATTAGTTTGATGCTCAAATTAACTCAAAAAGAATATTTGTTATCAAGATTATCCAATAATTAATCTTTGAGTTTTAGTTTAGTAATCTTTTCATTTGGAGAGTACCTGTACACTTTTGGAAATCTAACCAATGTTTAGTTTGGTTATTATTGATAGTTATCAAATCTGAAACAATAATAGAGGTTTTGATGATATCATGCTTAATTCACGATAAAGTTTCAAAAATCGCGATAATTTCTATCAAATCGCGATATTTTAGAAAAGCACGATATTCAATATTATCACGATAATATAACAAATCACGATATTCTATAAAATCACAATAATTATTAAAAAATTGTGATAAATGCCAAAATATCCTGATTAAAAAGTAATCGCGATATAATAGTTGATGGTTTTTTTGGCTAATTGAGCAATATTTTTACAACTAAATTTTTTTTTGATCAAAAAATAGATTAGGTGACAAAAAGTCATTTTTTGAAAAAACAACAAAAAAGATACTTGATTCAATCAAGGATCAGATCAAAGAGTTTTATTGTGTTTTCATTTTTTGATATGGTTGACAAACATATCGATCGATATTTTAATTCAACAACATTAACACAAAAGGGAAATAAATATTTTCTCAGTCTATTGTGATGTTATAAATTACATTGAATTAAAAGAGCTTCTAAAACAACCAACCCATCACCTGTTCTTTAAAGAATGCGTTCTTGGGTTAAAACCTTTTCAATATTCTCTGAAAGTTGAAAGGGGTTGGATAGTGTTTCAAAAGCTTTTTCAACAACCTAGCCAGATGATCACCAATTATTAAGATTTTTTAAAAAATTTTTTCTTCTTTCTCTTCTTTTTCAACTTTTTCTTATTCTTCTTCTTTGACCTTGGACAGAAAACACAATTAGATTTCAGAGGTTTTTGTTTGATCGATCACCAATAAGAAGGAAAATTTCTCTTTATTCTTTTTGGTTATTTAAAATTGTGAAGGTAACAACTCCATTTTCGAATAATCCATAATAAAAATATACTTGAATATAAAATAGAACTGTTTTTTTTAGTATGATCATAAAATTTGATTGAGATTTTATATTTTGTAAAAAAAAAAAATGAAAAGAAAAAAATTTTCTGTTTCAACTACAAACAGTCTTATTCCGTTTATAAAAGTTTTCTGTCTTTCAAAACTTTCAGAACCCTTGTATACATTTTCGAACATTTTAAATATTTTTAATGGGGAAAAGTGTTATAAAAGTCTCAAGGCTTTGTAAAAGTCAAGACATTTTTTTTAAAAGTGATTTCAAAAAAATAATTTTTCATTTTTTCTCTATTATTATTTTATCGCAATTAATGTTGAATATCGTGATTTTATGATTTTTCGCGATAAAGTTAGACTAATCTCGATTTTTTTAATACTATTGCGGTTTTATTGTTAATATCATGATAATATAAGTTATCATCAAAACCTCTAATATTGAAGTGAAAAGGAAAAATTTATAAACTTTATCTCCATTGATTTCTGTTTTTTTTTTCAGATAAATTAATAATAAAATAAAAAAACTATTATTTGAAAAATAGAAAAATTAAATTTCCATTGAAATTTGGTTTAAACGTCATTAATAACCATTCCAAATGAAACACACAATATATTCTTTTGCTCCTCGATCTTTATTAAATTTGGTAAATTTCATTTGTAGCTACTTTTTTTTTGGATTTTAAAAAAAAAACAACACAAAGTTATTTAATTTATCTCTTAAGTTCAGTTCTTTAAATTATTGCAAAGAAACCTTCCAACTTGAAAACAAAATAGATTATTTTCTTTAACTTATTTTTTAAAAAGTTTATCTTTTAAATTTAAAAATAAAACAAGAGAAAAAAATTATTTTATTATTTATCAAAATCGAAGAAGTGTGAATTACACTCTAGTGATTTTTTGACTTAAAAACCAAAACAGACAATTTAAGCGTAAAACCATAGAAGTTACAATTGTTAATAGTAAGAACATACTCAAATTATCTTAATGGTTGAAAATGAAAAAACCAAAAATTGACAAAAAAAATGAGAAAAACCATCATTGAAATCTCAAATAGAATAGTTTTTTAAGAACAGTATTTTAAATTTAAAAGTTAAAATTTCTATTAAGGAAGAGAAATTTCATTTAGATATATATTGAGTGGGAAGTTTAAATTACACTCTAAGTGCAACATTTTTATTTAGATACAAGCCATTGATTAAAAAACAAACCAACCAATTTTAGTTTTGAAATTTCCAAAATGTTAAATTAAGAAAAGACGAAGCACAAAAAGAAGATAAAAAATTTTCCCTTCAAAATGATTAATTTGTGATTTTATTGCTCTTCCATTGAAAAACCTTTACAAATGAAATAATTCCTTTTAATCTTCCAGATAATTTAGTAAAGTGTTTTACGGATTACAACAAAATAAATAATTTCAATAAGTTCGAATATCGCAAAAGTATTTTGTTTTCATAACACATGATGATATAGCAATAGATTGATAAATTATAATTTACCTCAAATTGTTATTTGAGTTGCTGAAAAGGATAAATAAATTCACCAATCAAATGAATTATCTGTGTGTTTTAAAATTTTTGGAGATAGAGCAAAACAAAAAAATGCATTGATAAATTTTTTTAAATTCTATTAGGAATATTGATTGATCAAATGGTCAGATACCAATGACTAAATTTTATTTGGGTTCTTTTATTTTGAAAAACTCAACTTTAACAGAATATCAATTGTTTATTAAAAATATTTTGATCTACAGAAACAAGTCAAGTAATTCAAAAAATACAATGAAAAAAATATATATATATGAAAAAATGATTTTCATAATTTTACAAAAAATCAAAATAATTTCCAATTTGAAGGAAATAGTATCTTTGTGATTCTTTGAACTATTTTAACTGAGTGGAAAATTTTGAATTTTAGTTATTTTCAAATTATTACTAATATTTTCAATTGATCAAAAAAATTGATCTTTATGATTTTTGAAATTTTAATGGTTTTAGATTTGATATTTTTTTTCGACTTTTCATTTTTTCTCAAGATCTAGTTATTATTTTACAAATTGCTTTGACTGAATTTTTTTTTTTTTTATATATATAAAAGCCGTTCTCAAAAAACTCTGATCAAAATATTTTTGAATATACACTAAAAATTGGACCAAGTTTTTGGCTATATTAAGAGAAAATGTATTGAAAACTTTTTTTTCACACTTTTATAAAATGACTGTACCCAATTTCGTCACCAGCTGAAAAAAAACTGTACATTTAAAATAAAAACAATTTAGATTTTTTTGGAGATCATCCATTTTGAGAAGCTAAGAAAAAAAAAAGCAAGACAAAGAAAAATTACTTTGTTGTTTAAGGAAGTAGGAACATTTTACCATTATGAAAATTTTTAATTATGTGAGCATTACTGAAAAAAAATATTTTTTTGAGTACCACCAGATATTGAAACTTTTAAATCAAAATTCCATTAGCAGATTTATTTGTGAAAAGAAAACAAAGTAATTACAGAGTTGAATTTTTAAATTTTCAATTTTTTGAACATTTTTTTTTAATTATATTTTTGATTTTTATTAAATTATGTTTTGATCAAGAAATGTGTTTACATGAATATTTGAAATTAATCAAAGATCAAACCAAAAAAAATAACCCCGAGAAGGGGTATATTTTCAACAAATCTTTTCTTTTCGAAGACCAAACAAAAAAAGATCACCTTTTAGGTAAATTTATTAAAATCAAGAATAAAAAAAATAAAATAAAATCAACTATTGTATATTTTCCGAGATTTTTTTTCTTTATTTACTTAATTTGGATGAGAGAAAACAACATATTTATTAATTTGAAATCCTCATATAATTACCATTTATCATTATTTAAATAAAAAAAATTTTTTACCAATTTTTTTTAAAATTCAATTTTCAGATATTGTTATCAAAATAAGCCAAAACAAAGAATACTATTTCAAAGATAAAAGTAAAAAAAAAAAAAAAAAATGAAAAACTTCAAAAAGTCCACAATAAAGAAAAAGAAAATATTTGAGAAATTCAATAACAAATTTCAATCAAAATTCAGAATTATTTTTGAGTTCCAAATTTAATCGAAAATAAATAATTATTAAAATCAAATAAATATTGTCATTAAATCTTTATTTATGATGAGGAATTTAATAAATATCCTATTTTCTAAACACAAATTAGGAATTAGACGAATTAAATGGAAATAGGAATTTAAATTCATATTTGAAAATTCTTTCGAAATAGGAAGTAATTTATTAATCAAAAATTTTACTATCCAAAATTTTACATTCAGAATTTGTAAAAAAAAAACTGAGTAAAAAAGAATTAATTATATCAAATGTTACAGATAAGATCAAGAAATCAATGGATTTTTATTTATTTTTTCTTGGTCAATTTTCATTATTTTGATTTCTATTTTTTCGATTGATATATAAATATATTATACTAAGATATATACAACACCCTGTTTATTAAACTATTCATTGATTTAATTAAATAAATGATTTTATTTCTTTAGTTAAGGATTAAATTTGTTACTAGCTAGTGTAACTAAAAATTATTTTCAAAAACAAAAATATTATTTAAGGGTGTAGTTACATTTTACCAATTGTGGAGTTCCAGAGTTTATTCCAAACTAAGTTTTTAATAATACACCAAAGAAGATATTTATCCAATTTTTTTTTTTATTATTTGTGCAAGTTATTAGAAACTTAGTACTAACAACAAAGCAAAATTCAATAATTTTTTCGCAAAAAAATACCACTCTTAATTATTAGTTTGATGTTATTAAGGTGAGAAAGTAGAACAAAAAATAATATCAAAAAAATAAAAAAAAACTATTTTAATCTGTCAATAAAGGTTCCTAAACAAATTAAAACAGCATAAGATATTAGAATTTGTAATGTATTTACATAATACATTTGGAACGTACACCTGAAAGAAATGTACCCAGAATTTTATCAAGAATTGAGATATCCCATGTTTTAAACAAATCAATTTTAATCGAAAAATTTTCAAATTTTGGACTCAGAAAAAAATAAATCTTCTTATTTCAACTTTATTAAACCTTTCATCTGCAACAATAAAACAAAATAAATAAATAAATAGGAAAAAGAACTTTTAGTTTTTGAAGACTATGATGTAACTTGGAATGATATTGTGGGGCTCAAGAAAGTAAAAGATATTTTAAGGGAACGTGTAATTCTTCCAATTAAATTTCCAAATTTATTTTGTGGATTGAGAAAAACTATTTCAACTCTACTACTTTTTGGTGTAAGTTTGTTAATTCAATCTCTCTCTCTCTCTCTCTTTACTTTATTTTCAATTTTTGTCTCTATTAACAGAAAAAAATAATATATTTTTGAAAAGAGGGTTAAAGTTTTGAGTAAGAGACGATCTTCAAAAATCAAAATGGGCTGTGAATTCTTATATTTAATCTGTATATATTTTTTGACCAAGCCATAAATTTTTTCTTTTTTTTTAAATGATTATTTGATTAAAAGAACTATTTAAGGATTTCCCAGAAGAAAAAAAATACTGTTTTATGTTGAACGTAGTGATTGAAAATTTGATTTTTTGATCATAAAGTCAAAAATGCTATTATCAAAAATTGTAAATAAAGTGGAACAACCCTCATTTCATAAGCCTTTTAATTCAGAATATTTTTTTCGATTAACCATTTTATTTGTCTAAAATTCAAAAAAATTATTAACCCTCCAAAAAATCAACAATAAATTGTGTTCCTGCCAAACATTCCCAATTTTTTTTTTCAAATTACTGGTAAATTCAAAATACGGTTAAAGAATTTTTAGATCAATTTCCATTTTATCAAATCTTATAACTTCCACTTTCAAACCAGTTCATTTCAAAGAATATTTTTGAATATCAACTAATTTTACAAAATTTAAAACATTTAAACCAATAATATAACTGATTCAAAACTTTGTAAAAAAATATAAAAAATAGAAAATGTGGTAAAAAATGTCAAAACTTTTGTTTGAATTTATCAGTATCAATCATTTTTTTATATTTGACTTTTAAAGAATAAACAAAAAATAAATAGAATAATATTCATAAAATAATATATGACATCGGTTTGAAGTCAAACTAATAAATCAATAGATTTTCTTAAAAATTGAAAAACTAAAATTCTTAGGGAATTGATTGAGAAAAACAACAATATTCATATTGATCTCTGATTGAATAATCAAAGAAAATTCCAATAGAAATCAATATGATTTTTCAACAACCATTTTCACGGTCGGAATAACATTATAATAATATTCTTTTACCTATTGACTATAGATTTAATAATAAAAAAAAAGGCATCAAAAAAAATTGAAAAAAATTGAAAAAAAGCCAAAATGAAAAAATGATTTTAATTCTGAAATTTTCAAATTAAATTTTTTTTTTCTAATATCAATTCAACCACTTTAAATACGTATAATCCACTCATTAAAAATTGTACACCTTTGACTGGAAAATAGTTTATAAGCTAATTTTGATACAGTTTGTAAGATAATATTGAAAATTTCAAAAATAATTAATTCTTGTTTTGTTATTTTTTTCTATTTTTTTCCTTGGGTGAATTTTTTATTGGAAAGAAGAATTACCAAGGAAAAGTTTAAACAATTACTTCCTAATACTGAGATACTGAAATACGAAAGTATTGGTAACTTGAAAATAAAAATAAAAAACCAAAGGTGAAAAATATCAAAGGATTGAAAAAAAAAAAAATTGAAATTACACTAATTAAACAACTAAACCCCAAATGAATATTTACGAATTAGAAAATTAAATTAAATAAATCAAAAATACTATAGATGTTATTTTGGGTGTTCTAAATAAAATATTGTATTGATTTTTTGATTTATTTATTTTTTTTTTACCATTTGCTCCTTATCATGACTCCTTTTAAAAATATTATTATTATTTTCCTTTTTTTCTTGATTTCTTGTCATTTTTTTGTTTTTTCTTTTTTATCCTAAAAACAATTTTGGGTATGCCTTTCACATGAATAACTGTGAAATCTTTGATTATATACTTGATTACCGATTTAGGAAATTTAAGTAAAAGAGCATCTAGAGTCTAATTTGTAGTTCTTCAATAATAATAATAATAATAAATATTGTTTTTTTTTTTATTTTATTATTTATTAATAAATAAATATACCGAATTTAATTTAAATATTATTTCTTAATATCTTCTATTAAATAAATAATTTTTGATTCCAATCAAACAAAAAAAAAAACATAAACATAAATATAAAATATAAAAGCCACCTGGCTGTGGAAAAAAATATTCAATAAAAGCATTAGCTCATGAAACTGGGTTAAAGATTTTCAAATACCAAATAAATAAATTTAAGTGGAAAGAAAGCATGGATCCAACAATTATCTTAAAACAATTTTTTCAACAAACACAAAATCACAAAAACATTATTAGAGTTTTTGAAAATTTGGATGAAATTTTTAATCAAGAAATTAAATATGATAATCGAAGAATAAAAACTGAATTATTAATGCAATTAGACAACTTATATAAAATACCTAAAACTATTCCTTTATTATTAATCTCAAACAAACCATGGCTTATTGATAGAACTTTTTTAAAAAGAATTCAGATAAGAATATATTATCCATTACCAGATAGCCAAACTCGTATCGATCTATTAAGAAATAACCTAAGCAAGGAGCGTAATAATCTAAATAATGATGATTTTCAAAAAATATCTAATCTTATAGAAGGTTATTCTCATTATGAAATTGTGCAATTGACAAAAGTAATTATAAATAAAATAGATAATATTATCCAAACCTCAAAATATTTTAAAAAAATATCAAAAGAAGAAAACAATAATTTGAATTCTGAGAAAAATGATTATTTAACACCTTGCGGGAAAAATACATCTGGTGCTATTAAAATTAATCTCGCAGATATTGATCCAAAATTTGTTATTCGGCCCAATATTACAGTTGATTTATTTTGTTCAGAATTACAAACTTATACTTCGTTAATTAATATACAAGATGTCGAGAAAAATAAACAATTTCAACAGGAATATGGAGGATTGTACAACTAGTAATTATTTAAACCCTTCTGAAAATGATCAACATTACAGAATATTTAAATCATTTCCAACCTTCAATCTTTACGAAAATTAATTTTTGATTGCTTATGATCTTATAAATTCCATTTTTTAACACCAAAAATTTTATTGATATCTGAGCATTATCTTGAAAATATTTCGCAATAAATAATTTTTTATTTTGAATTGTTTTTTTTTTAAATTTTCTAAAAATAATAGTTCAACAAAAACAAATTATTATATAGTTTTATGTAAATCTGAATAATTGGGATCCTTTATTATATTTAAATTTTTATATAAATTTAATTGGAATTTAACAGTTATTTTGATTTAATAAGAGAGATAGTTTGGTTGTTCATTTTTTGTTTGAAAATGTATTTCTTTTAATTAGTTATCAAATTTATCATTTTTTTTTTTTTGAAACAATAAAATCATATTTCATTCTTTTAAAACAAGAAATCGAGAAAATTGAAAATATCATAAACTACTGTAATGAATAAGGAAGACTTTTTTGATCAAGAATCTTAGAATACAAACACAAAAAAATGTTAAATAATTGTTTTTTTAATTTTGTTTTTTTTTTAACTTATATAGAATAAAGATATGAAAAAGAAGATTTAGACTAATTCAAAAATTAAAAAAAATCTGTTTTTATGAAAATATTAATAATATTCAATTTGGTGAATAGAAATTAGAAAATATCAACCAATCAAATACATTTAATGAATTTGAAATTTTACTAAATAAATATTAAATCAAACACCTAGAAATCAGCTAAAATTGAAAATATAGTTAGTTTTACAGAATCCAAAAGAATTAAGATAAGGTGTTAATTGTGACTGGTTTATTTGAATCTGGAAAACTTATAGACAAAAAATATTAAATATTTTATTTTTTTATTTTTATTGTTTAAGGCAGGGGTTTTTATTTCCTCTTGTTTGCCCGAATTCCTAAATTGTTATTTAGGAATTTTTTTAAAGATTTCCATATACTTTTATTTTCCACTAGGTCTAATAACGTTATGGAATCTTTTCGATTAATGATATTAAAAATGTTATTGTTTTTTAATATATGAGATAGATAGATTTTTTTTAATTCCGATATCCAGATTTTACGATTATTTTCATAGGCTGGGCAGTTCCAGAAAAAATATTAAATATGAAAGGGGGTTACTTTGATTTTAAAACCCCAATATATTTTGAAAATTGATTATCTATTTATTATTATCTTTTAAAAATAACTTTCAAATCTAAAACCCGGAAATTTTCATAAACCCGATAATTCCATTTTTCTGATCAATTGAAAATATTAGTAAAATGTCAAAAACATACTCCCAATATACATACAGATAATCCAATTACCCAGAAACTTAGAACCATTCCAATTGGTATATTGGTTAAATATTCAGACTACATTAATTTTAACTCTTTGTTGAATTCAGAAATCAAAAAAATCCAAAATTTGTAAAATTAATTGAGAACATGACTGAAAATTGAAAATCAAATTTATTGTAATTTTCCCTTTAGATAAATTCTAAATTTATAGGAATTATCTTTATAAGAATTATTATGTTGTTGCATTTCTGAAATAAGAGTTTTATTTACTTTATATCTTTCTTTTAATAATTATTTCAAAATTTTAAATTTCGATTGCAAACTTTAGAGGTTTTATTTTTTTACAAAATGGTTTTCATAATTTCATGAAAATTTACAATAATCAAACACTTCTCTCAAATTCAAATTCTTTCAAATATTTCAAAATGATGAAAATTTTTTTTATTTTAAAATTTAAAATCAAAAGTGGATCTTCATTTTCAGTCATTTTCTCAATATATTTTACAAATTTTGGATTTTTTTGATTTCTGAATTCAACAAAGAGTTAAAAATGATGGATTCAGAATATTTAACCAATACCCCAATTGGAACGGTTATAAGTTGCTGGGTAATTGGATTATCTGTCTGTAAAATGGGAGTATATTTTTGACATTTTACTAATATTTTCAATTGATCAGAAAAATGGAATTACCGGGTTTTTGAAATTTTACGGGTTTTAGGTTTGACTGTAAGATAAAACAATATTTTACAAAAAAAAAAAAAATTGTTCTCATTAAATAATTTGACCACTCTCTCAGGAATTGACCATTAGATGAAAATATTGGAAAAATCTTGATATCTGGATTAAAAACAATTAAAATATCTATATTATTCAATAATATTATTAATATATTTAACATTATTTGAAAAAAGAGATTCAATTTATATATTATATCTTGTGGATAATAGAAATATTTTTGAGTCGTTAAGAAATTTTCTAAATCTAAGTTAAGAGATTTTAGAAGTGACATAAAAGCACCTTTGAGCATCTTCTAATTTTGTGGAGTGCTGTAGAATTTTACCACGTTCAAAATAAAAGAGAAAAATATATCATTTTACTTTATTTTTACAAGACTGTAAAAAACAAACTGTTTTTTTTTTTATTATTTTTTGTATTTTTTTTGGAAATTTATAGGGTTTACTATCATAAGAAAAATAAATTAAAAACTAAAGGAAGTGCAACCAAGTATCTTGTTTTTTTTTTTTTTTTTTTATTTTCTCAAATAAAAAAAAATCTAATGATAACTTTCTTGAGGTTTTCTGTTTTATTTGTAAAATATATTGATTTTTGTTAGATTTTTTTGAGTTTTCTATTTATTCGGAAAATCAATAGATTTTCACAAATAAAATAGAAAAACTCAAAAAAACCAGGAAACACTTCACAAATAAAAAGAAAACTCAAGAAAAACTAACTACGTTTTTCCTGAATTAAAATGAATTTTAGTAAAATCTGAGATTTTTTTTCTATTTTTTTACAACTTGGAAAAGTGATCCAGAGTTTTTGATTACATTTTTAAGAGATTAACCGGAAATTAAATAAATTATTGGTTTATCTAAAATCTAAAAAAAAAAAACAAAAAACAAGAGGGTAATAAGAGAAAACAACATACACAGCCATTAAAGAATAAGAATAATAATAATATAAAGACATTTTTTAAGTTTTTTTAATGATTTTTTATATCCAACTCTTCTCTGGACAACATCTGTTTCACTTTTTATTTATCTCTAAATTTCAAGTTATAAAAATAATTATATATTCCTAAGCAAGTTTTTCTCAAAAAATATTATTTATTTTCTCGATAATCGAAACAATTTTTAAAACACTTCCTTTTTTTTTTTTTTTTACTTTTGAGAATTAAATTTTTATTTGTAATTTTTTTTTTATTCTATTGACATGGTTTGGATTCTTCAGTAGAGTTCGGTTAGTTGTTATTCTGGAAATTATACTATCATTTGAAATTTAACTATTATATAAAATCAGTTCATCGTCTTGTTTTATTAGAGTCCAAAGGAGTTATTGTGTAACAATAAGTTCACGTATATGCACAAAATAATCACAATAACAAAAAAAAAGCAATAACTCACAAAAAAATAATTACAATAATAAGGTATAACCTTTTTTTTTTTCAACTCAAACATTAATCTAAAAAAAATTCTTTTCCTTATATTCAATAATTTTGCCTAAAATAAATTTTTTTTTTATCCCCAATTTGGTTAATTAAAAAAGTCCCCCAACTCAAATTAAAGATCCCTTTCTTTTTTTATCTCATAGTATCCTTAACACGTATCATAAAAAACGGACTCAAAAAGAGGTCGCAAAAAACAATCTCTTTCATTAAAACCCAAATATCACAAAAAAATAAGGGAGAATGGAAATGATTTCACTTGTATTTTTCAAATACTGTTATTTTCGAATTAATAAATGAAAATTTTTATTTCTATTTCCAAAATGAATATTAAATATTACTGCGACAATCAAATTAACAAAATAAAAATTTTGTATTAGAATTAACTTTGGAAGTTTGATTTATTCTCTAAAAATATCATTTCTAAACGGTGTTGTAGAGATCTTTGGATTTGCTTCAATTTATAAACATTGAAAAAGATTTTGGAATGTGAACTAAAAATTTTCATTTTTTAATTGGAAAAGAATAGTAATATTCAGAAAAGATATTTTTTAGAAAGACTTCACACTTGTGCTGGGTTCTGTATTAAGTAATGTTTCTGTCTTCTTGTCACACTTCATTCACATCATTTTCAATTTAAGAAAAAATGATATTTTATCATTTATTTTTGAGAACAATTCGAGAGCTTGTTTATTTGTTAGTGTGAGAAGAAAAAAAAAAATAGAAATGGAAATGAGTAAAACTGTAGCCCACTCTTTAAATTTTTTCAAAAAAGGCAAACGCAGAATCTAAATGTGGTTAATTATGAAAATCATAATAAAGTATTAAAGTAAAAGAGTGAGTGAACTGTTAAAAGTCGTTCAACTTTTTGGTTTGCAGTTAGACAAGATCGAATTGATCACAAATAAGATTAATTTAATTTACAAATTAGCAGTAGCCAAATAAGGCGTTGCTAACAACTTTATAAAAGAAAAAAAAAAAGAAAATAAAAAAGAAAAAGAAAAAATTTAACAAAAAATTAAAAGTGTAAAGAGATCTTTTTATAGAAAGTTATTCAAACAGAAAATTTAAAAAAAGAATTTTAGTTTTGTTTTTTTCCTGAAAACAAGAAAATTAAAGAAGCAAATAAATAATTCATAATTTTTTTTTTGTAAAATTAAGTTTGCTTTTTAAAAAAACTTTTACATCTATTTCAAGTGGTATTAAAGAATAGAAGAAACTTATTCAGTAGCAAATTTATTTATTTTTGTTCGAGTTTGGTCCTGCTCTTCTTCTTCCTTGTTCTTCAACAACATGAACAAATCTTTTGTTGTATAAGAATCTCATTTTGGCACGGCCTGTAAGTTTCTTTTTCTTTGGAAGTTTTTCAACCTTTGGTGTTTGGTTTCTTACTTTTCCTGCACGTGTAAGTGATCCGTGTACTTTTCCCATTATTGAATTAAATAAAAATTATTTAGAAGTAAATTAAAAAAATGAAACTTTGCTTTCTCAGAAAATAAAGATTTACATGAACATATTTTAAGATAGAGTTTAATTTATCACTACTGTTTGTTGGGTAATACTGATAAATCCAAATAATTGTCTCGTGATTTTCACTTTATTTTCCCTTTTACAAATTTTTTTACACAAGTTTTGAAGAAAGTATTATATTCTTTTAAATGTTACAAAATACTTTGTAAAACTAGTTCTGATTCCAAAGGTTTTTTCTCTTGAGTTGTTTTAAAAATTAAGATATGGGATTACAAAATGGGAAAATGAACTAAAAATTTTTTTAGATATATGTGGATTTATCAGAAAGCCAAACAAATTTTTCATAAAGTTTTCATAAAAAGATTTTTAAGGGATTAGCATCACCCTAGATTTCTCTATAATCAAAGTATTTTGGAAATTGGGTGTAAATGATATTAGTTGTACATGGCTCAAATAGCTCTAAAAATTCTATTCTAAATCTTATTGCAAAATAAATTGATATATTTTTTACCAAGTATTACTATTCAAAAAGTCCATTTTGGAACAATTTTTTTTTAATTCCTTTTCCAAATTTAAATAATTAAAACCCAAAATACAGTATTTCAGTATTTAATAATTTAGATTTAGAACTTCCAAAAAGTAACTATTTTTATAATTCCTGAATTTGAAAGATTAACTCAATAATCATCAACACAAAAGCAGAAAGACTGATTAGTTTTGTTTGCTTTTGATAAAAATAATTGTAGCATGAATATATTTCCAAGATTTCAGAAATAATTTGCCAAAAAAATCTATTGGTTAATTATTTAATTTTAAAAAAAAAACGAATTTTTTAACAACTAATCTACATTTTGCGACAAATTTAAGAAAGATATTTTGTGACTTTGGAGTCTTTAGATTGATAATTCAACCTTTAAATTTGTGGCAATATGCAGATTTTTTTCTAAAATTGTTGGGTTTTTTACGAATACCTAGATCATTTTTAATTGATGAGATCAACAAATATAACTACTTGACGAATTGATTTTTTAGAGACATTTGAACCATATAGCACTAATGTAATTTAAACCCAATAACAACATACTTTGATCGTAGGATTCTCCTTGGTAGACACTAATCCCTTAAATCAGGTTAAATTTTAAATTTTTAATTATGTCTACAAACGAAGTTTATTAAATCAACCCTTAGAGATAGGGTACTTTGGGGACTTATTTGAACATCTTGAGATTGTTTTTTTTTGGATAGCTGAATGAAAATTTCTTATAATTTTCTTTTTATTTCTCAAATAAAAAAACAAACGCGGTTAGCTTATCTAGAACTTAAAATATACAGTTAATTCTAAGATTTTACTTTTTATTGTTGAATTCTTGAAAATTCTAGGTACTCTACGTCACTAGACACTTTAAGACACAACAGTTTATTTATATTGTTATTATACAGAATAATTGTTAAATAGTCCTAACCTTTCCACCCAGAACTATTTATTATTAGATTTTCTCTAATTTGATTAAGATTTACATTTAATAATATTAAGTTTTCTAGTTCCCAGTTGATATTCCCATTATCTTTTTTTCAAATTTATATTTTTTTGGATAGATATTTAAAGCCAAGAATTTCTAATTTCTTTTTGAGTTTAAATCTTCTTTTATATATTGAAATTCTTACTTGATCTATTTTTACTTCAGTTTTTATAAATTATTCTTGGGGGAATATAGATTGATTTTTAAAAATTTTGTGACTTTTTTATTTATCCAAACATCTATGGTTGAAATATTTTTGAGTTGAATTAAAAATTTCAAATCCATAAAATAATTGACTAATACATATTGATTTAAACATTTTTCTATTTAGCTCCATTTGATAAATTTCACCATTAAAAACCATTTTGATTTTTTTACAATTACCTTTTATTTTTTTAAAGTTTTATTGCAGATGTTTCTCTTTTTCGATACAGATACCTTAATATTTAATTTCTGATAATTGATTTGATTTTAAAGTTTTATCAATATTTGGATTCATTCCAAATTCTTTTGATAATGTTATAAAATAAACTATATTCTAAAAAATTGGACAGATTTTAAACTGTGGAAAGAACACCAATACTGAACTTTAAATTCAATTAGGAAAGAATTTTGATTTTACAAACTATTTCATTTTTTGTCTTTTTTGTTTTGTTTTCATTTCTTTTTTTGAAGTCACTTAATCTGTTTCGTTTGATCTTAAATTTTTTTCCAATGGTTGATAGAAGGTTAGTGTCGAGTTTGTTAAATTGAAAAATAACATACAATTGGTAGACGGTATCTTAACATTTGATCGATCAAAAATTATTGGTGAAATTTCAATAAATTTACCAATACATTTTTTGTTCAGTTCGTTTCATTATTTTGGACACACCAATTTTTATTTTTTCGTTTTATTTTTTTTCTTTTATTTGGATTATAATGATTACTTATTAAAACATTAATACCCTGTAACTTAAATGCGGTTTTATATTACGTTTGGAAAAATACAATAAATTGGGTTTTATTTTGCCGATTTTTGATTTTATGTGTGTCCAAATTTTTGGAAAGGGGTTTATTATCAACTTTTTGTCAATTTCTGGAATAGGCCCTCCATTATTAAAATCAAGTCATCTATAAACATTTGAACATGATGAAGTAAGTCTTTTATATTTTTAATTTAGAAGTGGCTGATAAATCTAAACAAAAAAAAAGGTTTTTTTAATTCAAGAGTATTTTCAATTTGATTTTTTTTTAATTTTCAAAAAGGTTCATATATCGAGAAAGCTAAAAAAAAACAAAATTTACTTTTCTTTCGATCTATTAATGTGATCAATTAAAAATGTGTTTATCTAATGAAATAAAGTATTTGTGTTTTGGCATTTATTTGTGTTTACTTGATCACAAATACAATAAAAGCAAAATAAAAAAATATAAATTATTCGAATAATGAAAAAAAAATAAAGTGTATTGAAATTCTTCAAGTTTATTAAATTATTTGATAATTTTTTTGTTCTTTTTTTGTACTAAAAACGCTAAAAAAAAAAAAAAAAAAAAAAAAAGCAAAAAAAGATGCTTTTAGAGAGCGGCTCTAATGTCTAAGAGAAAATTTCTAAATTATAAAAGTTTTGGTTGCTTTAGTCTCCAATTGATGGCTTATATTTTAATCTACTTCAGTCATTTTTGAATCAATTTTTTGTTCTTTGGTTGATTTGACTTTTTTTCCTCTTAATCTGTTTTTTCTGGCAAGGATTCTTTCTCTGCTTTTGGTCATTTTAAGTTTGGTAATTAAACACTTTTAATTTTTATTGAACAAGAAATCGTAAAAGAAAAATTGGAAATTTTAAGGTATTTCGGTGTTGTTGGATTTATTAAAAAATGAGCCAAAAATTTAGTCATTTTAAAAAAAGTATGAGAGAACAAGTTTTGAAAGGTATCTATAAAATATTTTGACACCTCATTAGCCCTTGTTTTAGTACCAATAAAAAAAAAAAATATTTCGTCATACGTTTTTAAAGAACCTAAAAAAAAGAAATTAAAAAAAAGAAATGAAAAAAAAAAAGAAATGAAAAAAACAACAAACCTTGTTTGGGTGAACTGGGATCTGGACTTGTTCACCATTTTTTTTGGTTTTTTGAACATTTTCAATTGTAATGGAATACTTTTTTCGATACACAGAAAGTACTTTTCCTTCAGATTTTTTAAATTTTCCTCGAAGTACTTTGACTTCGTCTTCAGCAATGACAGGAATTCTTCTTACCTGTTTTTTTTTGTTTGTGTTTTGAGTTAGTTGTTTGAGACATAAAAACAAATTTTTGAAATTGATTTGAGTTAAGACAAACAACGATATTTTAAACAATAGAAACCAAGGAGTAAAAAGAAAAAGAAAAACAAAAAAAAAGCAAATGCAAAATAAAAGAAAAAAAGCTACGATGACGATCTTACATTATATTTTTCACGGAGCTCTGTTGAAAGTGGACAAGTCATTCTAATTCTTCGTTCAGATGAGCTTGCATTAAAATGTTTCTTTCTATTTTTTCTTCTTGATGAACTGACGCCTTTGGTTATTAAAAATAAAACAAAAAAGAATAAAAATCAGACAGATCAGTATTAATTGGATAGTTTGTTTATATTTGAAAATTTGTTGAACAAAAAAAGGAAGTTACTTGTTTTTATTTTCATTTGTTGGTTTGTTTTTAAAAAAGATTTCAAAAAAATGAAATAGCAAAATATTAAACATTACATTACTTTTTTATTTTATGAGCACTAAAGTGAATGAGTGACTCTCGAGTACCTTTGGTGGGGAAGAAGATGAATTAAAATACCAATTTTTTGGTATGGGATACTTGATATGTTGTATCATAAAAAAAGTTAGTAATTAAATCAGTTAATTTGTATTACAATAATAAAAATAGTTCTTTTTTTTACTACTGGTTCCAAGATAACATGAAAGTCATTATTCTTTCGTACAACTAAGATAAAATCAATTTTGAAGGTAAACTCCTTGATATTTTGAGTTTATTTAAGATTATGAATAATATTTTGTTAGATAATTTTTCTAATTATCTCAAACTTTGTTATGTATTCTTTGGATATATAATTATTGAGGTAATTAATTCTCTTTTTTGAAAAACACATTGATTTTTTTTTTTTATTTTATAACCGAGGAGTTGTTAATCTCTCTTGTTTACCCGAATTAATAAAAAACATTTATATTTGATCTTTTCATTTGGAGAATATGATTTTTAATAATAGTACTTTAAGAAATCAATAGCAGATTTACACATGATTTTTTGTTTGTTTTATTGAGATTTTAATGTATTAGCTTTCTATAACAAAAATTCACAGCTTTTTTTTTTGAAAAAAGATATTAAACAAGTCTGTGAGGGTTATTTCTACAACAAAATTCTTATGAGAGGTATTTTAATTATGCAGTTTGCTCAATAGCCAGTGTTAACTTTAATATTGTTTTTTTCAAAACTTCTTCAAGACAGAATCTAATTTTAGACTACAATATACAACCTAAGTTTTATTGTTTTAATTCCCCTTCAAAGAAAGAAACGAGTTTTATTCAATAAGAGAAATTTCTAATAAAATCAAAAAAATGTTTAAATTGTAAAGGTAACGTTCTGAATATCCTTTTTTTTTTTTTTTTTTATATTTTTAAAAATTTAAGTTTTAATATTTTCCTCACTGGATTCTGAAATAAAATCTGAAATTTATCTTTGAATTTTAATATTTTTTTTCATCATTGTGAAATAACTACCAATACTATAATTAAAAAAAAAAACACCAAAAATGAAGGGAATTTTGGTGTAAAGTACTTATCCAATAATTAACTTTTATAATTAACTTTTTTTTGATTACTTTGAAGGTTTTTTAAAATTATAGTATTCGTAGTAATATCACTATGGCATAAAAAAATAATTTTATTTTGAAAAAATAAGTATTTGTGAGTTTTTCAGGTTTTAATAACCACATGCAGAATAAATACTATTGATTAGTTAAATATAAATCTTTGATAAGGAATTATTTTTAAAGATATTTTTTAATATATATTAAAAAATACAATTTTCCAGGTTCATGTAAGAATGCTTTTAAATTCAATAGTATAACAATTGAAAAAAAATATTTTTTATTTATTTATTTATTGTGAGAAAGGAGTAATCTAAGAAAATTTACTAAATAAAAAAAGATAAGAAGAAAAATAATTAAAACATTAAAGTAAAAAAAATATTATATCATTTACATGACCAAATTAAAAATTATCTACGTCCTGAAACAGGAGGAGTAAAAACCCGATAGAAAGATTATTAATAATAAGATTCCACAAACTGTGATTAATAAATTGGTATTCCATGGCTCTGAAAAGTGGAGCACTATGTACCCGAATTTGTATATTTTTTTAATATTTTAGGAATTTTTTATTTTCAATTTTTTTATTTTCAATTTTTTCTCTATTACCTTAAGTTTTCTAACCATAAGAGCATTGATAAAAAATTCTCGACAAGAACAATAAATTTGGTAATTTTGATTAACCAGATTAAGGAGCTTTTGAGTATTTTTTCTAAGGATAACATTTTTATATAAGTTTTTTTCTAAAATTTTTGCTATTTTTTTTTCCATTTGATTCTGATAAATTTTAAAAAAAGATTTTTTTTCACAGATAATAGATTATTTTATTATGACCCAAAAGCAATTTAAATTCAATAAATATCTTTCAAATAGATAACCAATTATTTTGACCAGCAAAGAAACATTTATTTTTTGAAATCAAAATAACTAATTTTTCTTGTTTTTTTTACATTAAGTTTTTTATTTTTTGAAATAGAAAGTAAATCTATGATTTTTCTCTAATAATTTGAATTCTGGAAAAAAAAAGTTAGGTTTTCTTGTTTTTTCTGTTTATTTGGAAAATAAATAGATTTTCATTAGGTTTTTTTGTGTTTTCTATTCATTTGCGAATTTTTCTAGGTTTTTTTGAGGTTTTCTATTTTATATGTGAAGTGCTCTTGTTTTTTTTTTACTTTTTGAAATAAACAGAAAATTTTAATAAATTTTCGGTTTATTTCAAACAGTAAAAAAAAAAAACCTAACGAAAATCTATTGATTTTCCAAATAAATAGAAAACCTCAAAAAAAACCTTGAACACTTTATAAATAAAATAGAAAACCCGAGGAAAACCTTGTCACTTGACGAGATTTTTCCGTCAGTTTATCCATAATTCAAAATTAAAGAGTAAAATATAACAATTTTTATCGATTTATTTGAACCCTGGAAAACTTAGAAAATGCCTATATTTATTATTAGTATTTATAACTGTTGTTTGTGTTTGCCAATATGATTAGGGGGTTTAAAACTATTACTTAATATATCTCAAATAAATGTCTCATAGTTGTATTCAACGTAAATTCATCACCATGATCCTTTTAATGATTCTTTTTTAAAAACCACAAGTGTAGATATGTAATTTTTTAAAAATAGAGTTTTTATAATTTTAAATATAAATAAAGGTTTCCATACATTTACCCAAATTTCGGTAATAGTAAATGAAAAATATGTTTTTGGATTTTGAGCACAAAGGTATTTTTCAATATAAAATCGTTTGGTGAACACCAATAAATAGTTTGAAAAGGGATTTTTGAATCAAAATGTGAAAGATTGGTATTCACCAAATGATTTTTTAATTCAATTATTATTAGCCTATTAAGATAATCAGATATTATATTTACTATTACCAAAATTTGGGTAAATACATGGAAATTTATATATATATATATATATATATATATATCTAAAATTGTCAAAAATCTATTTTGACAACATTCTATATTTACACCAGTGCTCTCAAATACATCTTAGTTTTTTTTATTTCAATGATAAGTAGCGACCCATTTATTGTTCAAATATATTTTTTCATAGAATTGATCATTCTCAAAATTTAATAATTAATTCAAACTGTTAGTTATAAAATATTGAAAAAAATTTGATTTTTCTCAAAAAAAAAAAATAAATATTTGATGTTATTCTTTTTGTGGTTTTAGTTTTAATAATTCTTTCCTCAATCCAGACATTATTCTATTTATACCCAGTAAAAATTATTTTACTTGGAAACAGAATCAAAAGAATCTTTTTATCCCCCAGTTGTGGTACCCAATAAAAAATACCTTTTTTTGTTTCCAAGGAATCAAAAAAACAATATTATTTAGTGTTTTTGTAAAAAAAAAAATATTCTGAATAGAGACTTTAACATGTTGAAAATGTTTGATAAAAATTGATTCCATTCGAATCATTTTTCTATTATTCGTTGAAATTACAGCCAGTTTCACTTTTAAGGCACAAACTATCAACGAAATTTAAGGCACAAAAAAATCTCAAATTAAGGAACAAAATTTGGAATTTTATTTTTTACACAAATTATTTTTACTAGAATTTGAATTTTGTGCCTTAATTTGAGAGTTTTATTGTGCCTTAAATTTCGTTAAAAGTTTGTTCCTTAAAAGTGAACCTGACTGTATAAATATTTGTGATTATAATTTTATTAAAAACAAAAGTATTTATCGAATTATGTTCATTATTAAATCGATTTTTTTAAAAAATACCCTAAAATAATCCTTTTTTTCTCTGATAAAGCCTTTGAAAAAAAAATACAGTACTATTATCAACAATAAAAACAATGGCCTGAAAAATTTCAAGTTCTGGACATTTGATTATATTGTGAATAATCTTTATTAAAAATAATGAAAATGCAATTAAACTAATAATATTATCAAACTTGAAATTTTCAATTTTATTTTTTTTTTTTGAGGTTTTAATTTTATTTTTTTATTACATTTTTTAAATATCAGTGTTTTATATGTTTATAATGATTGAAAAGTGAAAAGTTAATAATATTTATTAATAATTTTTTATTGAATACTAAAAGAAAATATCATGAAGTCTTTCACTATAATCCAAGTATTTTTTTATTTTTCTAATTTTTAGCTCAAAACACTGAAAATAATTTTAACCCTGATTAGAATATGATAGAAAGAATGGAAATTGCTATCGAAAAACAAATAAGCTTAGAAAAATACAAAGAAATTAAACCGAAACACTTTTAATTTATCTTTGAAACAATATCAAAAAAATAGAAATTTGAAATTAAATTAAGATTAATTGTAGAAATATGAATGTAACATGGTTAAAAAAGTTTTTGTAACATGCTTTTTCGAAAATAAGACATTTATCCAAAATAGATCTGTTTTAAAAAATGAAAGGCAATGAAATACCTTATTTTTAAGTATTTAAGAAGGTAGTTATTTTTTTTTTTAAATATTTTTTTTTGAAAATAACCATTTCAAATTCTAAAGGATAAAACGTTATTTAGTTCGGTATTGGATATATGTGTGTGGAAACAGTCTTTAATTGCCCAGTTTTTTTTTTTTTTTTGAAGAGAAATTTTCTTTCATAAATTAAATCTTTGATAGACATCAAGGATTTGGTACTGATTTTCATTAATACGGTTTACTTTTTGAGATTATTTATTACCAAGCGAGTTTAAAAAATTACAAATATACTCTGAAAAGAAAACATTTAAAACATGAATGTTTGGCATTAGTTAGATTTTATCTTTTTTTTTTTTGATTGAAGAAAATAACAAAAAAAGATAAAGTTAATTCCTCAACCCCTAGAAAGAATAATTTAATTTCCATTTAAATTTTTTTTTTTTTTTTTTTTGATGATGTGAATTCCACCGCGTATAGAAAAAAAGATTCACTGAAATTTCAATTTTTTTTAAAAATAATTGTTTTTCCTCTTTGTTCGAATTTCCAATAAAAACAAATTAACTCCACCCTTTGACTTTTCTTTAAATTATTTTGATTTTATGAACTAAAAAATAAAAAACATTGAAAATATTTTTATTTTTTTTTTCAATTTTCAGCAAAAGATTCTAGAGGTTTGTTGAACACAAATAGTGAACCATGAGTTGATTTTAACTGTATTTAAATCGAATTTAGGTGTATAGATTCATTAAAACAAATTCTTTGAAAAAAAAAACAAACATTATCTCCGTTTTTAAGACATATTAACCTATTTTACTTGTTATTAATGATAACCATCAAGTTCTATATTAAAAAAGTCGTCATCAGAATCTTCAATATTTACCCCTTGCTCTTGATTCATTTGATTAACTTGATGGCTTTGATTCATTTGATTCGTTTGATTTATTTGATTCACTTGATTTGTTGGATATGTTTGATTTATTTGATTTATTTGATTTATTTGATTATTTTGATTTATTTGATTATTTTGATCCACTTGATTATTTTGATATCTTTGATGTTTGTTTTCTATTCTTTTATCTTTTTGTTGAGTTTGATTAAGACTTGGAATTGGAATTTGTTTCTGTTCATATTTTTTTTTTCCATTTGCATAGCCATTTTGAAAACCAATTTTTGTTTGAGAAAATTTTTGTCTATTAAGGTTGTTATTAATAGATTCACTTGGTATTTTTTCAAAGCATTTTTCATAAATAAATTGGAAGATTGTACTATTACTCTGTTGCACATGGTTGTAATATTGCAAAATCATATCCCAAATTTGGGATACTGTGTATTCTTTTAATAAGGAATAGACATTCATTAGATCTTCCCCAAATTGTGTATCATCAAAGGTGAAATATAAAAGATCTCTTTTTGCTTCAGCTGCAGCGATTAATTGCAATAAAGCCTTTAATTGCTTATCCCCACCAAACACACCACAGCCAAGGTTTCCGGTTGCGATTGGCCGTGCGTCAAATTGGTTTATTTGCAATTTTCGAAATCCACAATAAATTTTTTCGATTTCTCTATTTAAATATTTTGGAGAAAATTGCAATTTAGGATCCATCCTCGAGAAATTTTTAGCATCGATGGCTATCAACTGGACTTCGCAGCGGTTTTGTGAGTCCAATAACGCCCTATCGATATACCCACTAACAAATTCAAAGGTTTTGCCATACCCTTGGTAATTGGAATACCTTTTCGCACCGATCATTAATAAAGTCTCGTTTTTACCCAATTTTTCGCAGATCATGCAGGAAACTAATAATTCTGGGCAAACTGTAAAACGGATTTCCTCTTGCACACACCCACTGCTGAGCACACCGCCACCAATATACTTATTGGCAAAATCGACGTGCAAGTGTAAATCCGTGTTTTCAATGAGACCATTGTTGTCGATATTTAAACCACACAATTTGTTATTTCGATTCTTCCAATCTGGGATCTGATCCAGCCTGTTTCGATAGAACCCTATAACGCCATTTTTCGGTGTATCCTTTTTTGTGTAGTAATGGAAGTAATTCAAAAAGCACCTTAATTTGTTTTCGTTTGCAGATCCAATCTCTTTCTTGCCCGTGTACAGGTTTGTAAAATTTGATCGGTTCAAAAACGGCGGGCGTGTGCTAACCGTGTCCCCATACGGCATCAAACAGAAAAAGGAGCAGGCCAGTAGTGAGGCAATTAACGTTCTTGGTAATTCAGCCTTGTTGAGTCTCCCTTTCAACAATAATGGAATTGGCTTGTTATAACTGTTTAGCTCTTGAGGTAAGGACAAAGCTAATCTTTGCATTTTTGGTAACAAGTATACGAAGAACAATTTCTTTCCTACTTCATCCAACTTTTCTTTGAGAAAGCTTTTTAGTGGCACTAAATTGTCTAGATCCAAATTTGGGATGACCTTTGCAAGCAATCTGCAAAACTTTGTGCAGTTTTCAATTTTGCCCTTCAATAAAGTTTGAATTAAATACCATTTTGATAAGGACTTTTTGTTGTTTCCCTGGGTTATGGTATACGTGTTCGATTGACTACAAGGCAAAAGAAGATGCTTTTTGTCCCAAACATCCCAAAGGTTTTTGTTTGTATTTAAGTTGGTGTTTGTGTTTGTGTTTTTGTTTGTGTTTGTGTTTTTTTGATAATTATTGGAGACGGTTTTATTTTGATGGTAATTTTTACGTATAAACTTTTCCTTCTCTTTTCTTTGATCTTTTTTTCTTCCACCACCTCTCCCACCACCTCTTCCTCTTCCTCTACCATTTCCTCTTCCGCCACCTCTTCCTCTTCCTCTACCATTTCCTCTTCCGCTTGCTCTCGGTTTGTTGTGTGATTTACCCCTCTTGTTTTGTTGGTTATTATTGTGATTGTGTTTGTGATTTGATCTTTGCTGATTATTATTATGATTTGATCTTTGCTGATAATTATTATCGTTTGCGAAATTAAAACCTTCACCAAGATTACTACCAATTTGAGTTGGTCGATGTTTTTTAGGTTTATAATGATTGCTTCTTTTTTTTTTTAGCTTTTGGGTATTTAACCATTCACCTTGGTAATTCATTTCTCAAACACAAAAAAAAACTAAGAAAAAAATGAATCCTAATTTTTGATCTTTGATTCATGAGAGAACAAATAGGTTCTAATTTCAAAACGTAAACAAGCTTTAAAAATGCTTTATTTGTTCGTTTTTATGTTGGCCACTTTCCAAAGATCAATTTTTCAAGTACACCTTATTCTCACAAAAATGTTTCATCTTGACTTACTCTTTGAACAATAGGTGTTCTTTGGGTCAAAAATCTTGAGAAGAGAATTCAAAACCACGATTATCAACTTTTTCAGAAAAATGAAAAACTTGATTTTTTTTTTTATAGTTTCTATAATATTTTATTCTTTTATAGATTCTTTAAGTGATAACTTCAAATGTTTTCTCAATAAAATGAGTTTGGCTAAACAATAATCATTATTCAATAGAAAAGATTCTAATATAAAGCCCAATGAAAAGATACATCTTGTATCATTATTTCTTTCTTTTCAAAGCAAGTAAAATTAAGATCACTCTCTCAAAAATAAAGTGAACCAAACTAGACGATTATTCCCCACAAAAAGTTAATGGTACCTTTACGATTCGTTATTGTTTTTTTTGTGTTTTTTTGTATTGTTAGTGGAAAATCTCTTTTTATAAATTTAAATCATTTGGATCACCATAAGTTTGATACTCAGATTAACTCAAAAAGAAAATTTGTTATCATGATTATCCAATTATTAATCTTTGAGTTTTAGTTTAGTAATCTTCTCATTCTTAGAGTACCTGTACACTTTTGGAAATCTAACCAATGTTTAGTTTGGTTATTATTGATTGTTTTCAAATACTGATACAATATAATTGAAGTTGAAAAGGAAAAATTTAGAAACTTTTTCTCTGATGATTTGTGCTTTTTTTTTTTTCAGATAAATATAAACTATCTTTCATAATAATAGGCCCATTAAAAATCAAATTTTAAATAAAAATATTTTTAATAATTGAAGTTATCTATTATAATATAAAAATTTAGATTTTAATATTCAATACTATACTCAAGAGATATTTATTTTTTGTCTAAAAATAAAAGAAAGAAAAATAAAAAAAACTGTTTAAAAAAATTTGGCCATTTATTTTGAAAGAAGCATTACATAAAAAATAGAAAATTTAAAAAAGTAAAAAAACCTATTTATCGATTCTCCTTCCATTTGAATAACTAAATCTAATCTCTTTTTCATATTTGATATCAAATTTTTCATTAATTCATCTGTTACTTCTTTCAAATTTTTCATTTACATTTTCCATTTTAACAAAACACTTTGGAAAAAATAAAAAAGAGAAAAAATGATTTATTACAAACTTTTCATTGTGAGAGGAAAAACTTCAAAACGATACAAAAGCAATTCATTATTCAAATGTAAGGTGGACCATTTATTATGAAATTTAGTTTATAATAAAATAAAAAAAATTTCATTTGAGAAATAGAAGATCGAAATTTTCAATTTAAAAGTTGGTTAAAATGTGATTAATAACCATTTCAAATGAACTCAAAAAATGTATTCTTATGTTCACAAACTCCATTTCAAAACATTGACCCATTAAAAATCAAATTTTAAATAAAAATATTTTTTACTAATTGAAGTTATCTATTATAATATTAAAATTTAGATTTTAATATTTAGTTCTATACTCAAGAGATATTTATTTTTTGTCTAAAAATAAAAGAAAAAAAAATAAAAAAAAAACAATAAAAAAAAAAATGGTCATTTATTTTGAAAGAAGCATTGTATAAAAAATAGAAAATTTAAAAAAGTAAAAAAAACCATTTATCGATTCTCCTTCGATTTGAATATCTAAATCTAATCTCTTTTTCATATTTGAAACCAATTTTTTCATTTATTATTCTGTTACTTCTATCCAATTTTTCATTTTCATTTTCCATTTTAGCAAAACACTGTGGAAAAAATATAAAAGAGAAAAAATGATTTATTTTCAAACTATTCATTGTGAGGGGAAAAACTTCAAAACAAATAAAAAGAAATTCAAAATTCAAATGAATATCTGGGCTATTTATTATGAAATTTAGTTTAGATCTTTCTAATATACGGTAAATTATATTTGTAACTACATTTTTTTTGAATTTAATAAAAAAAAAAAAACAAGTTGTAATTTTATCTCATAAGTTTAGTTCCTTAAACTATCACAAAGAAACATTCCAACTCAATAACAAACTAGATTTTTTCCTTCAATTTGTTTTTTTTGAAAAGTTTTAATTTTAAATCGAAAATTAAAACAATGTGAATAAGAATATATATTTAGAATCTAGTTATAACAGGAAAAATAATTTTTTGAAAAGGAAAAAAAAAAAAAAAATTGTCATTTTAATCAGAAACCAATAACAATAAAAATTTAATCAATTGTGAAATAGCCCGATCGAATCTGTAAAAATCAATAATACAAAAAGAGGAAATTTTTAGAAAAATGCGACAAAGAGTGACACTCAATTTCTAATTTGAATCTTAATGAATTATACTTTTTAGAACTGGGTGTATTTTTGAGCAGTTAGACATTAGTGCTTTCTCAGATCTCGAAGTTTTTTTTTTTAATTTTTGATTTCATAAAATAGTGCTATTTTTATCAAAGGGATTGGAAAAAACCTTACTTTTTAAAATATAGGGTTATAAAATAACCTAAGATCAGATTAAAATAAAATCAATTGATTATGTACTATTTTAAAACAATTTGTCTTAAATGGAAGAAATTTAAACCTTAAGAAATAGAAAAAGAATAAATGATTTATTTTTTAAAATGTTAATTTTTTGTAATGAGAATCCTTATCAAATTTATTTTTTATCATATTTTTTTGCTAATTTGATTATAAGAATTTTTTTTCCCCGATTTTTGAATTTTAGTCATTAACAAGACAATAAATTTCAAAATATCGATTTTAGTCTCAAACCGCTCCTTGGGTATGGATTAAATCCATGAGATGTGATTAGACCCTCTAGAGATAACTTTATACGTATTGGCCTTATTGATATTATTAACTTTGTTTCTCCTCAGTGTGTTCCAACATTTTTTTCAAATATCAAAATTTTTTTATAAATGATCTTTGAAGATTAAATAAGAAATACGTAGAATAATAAACACAAAAGAATAGTTGATATCCACCTGAAATAAAACGAATCAAATCAATAGATTTTCTTCAAAATAGAAAAACTCAAATTCTTATACATTATTAAGAAAAACAACAATATACATTTTGATCTCCTATTGAAGATATAAAAAAAATTCCAATGTAAATAAATATGATTCCAATAGATTGTTTTACACTTTTTCATTAACCTTATAGTACACATTTTTACCAAATTACTTACGATCTTGTGAAAACAAAAAAAAAATTGCAAATGAATTAGGTTAACAAAAAAAATAGAAAAAAAAAAAGTAAAAATATGTAAAAAATGTGAAAAAAAGATTTTAATTTTGAATTTTCCAAAATATTTTTTTTTTTTGTAATATCCTTTCAAACCATTTAAATACATGTAATTGATCCATTATAATTTTTTCACTTTAAGTGAACAATGGTTTATTTTGGAATATAAACTCTATTGAACTGAAGTTCCAAGCCAAAAATGAAAAATTCCTTTGTTTTTTTTTTTTTTTTTAAGAATCCACAAACATAACATTATTTCAAAATTAGAGAAATAATAAACTTTGAATTAGAGTTGATATTCATGGTAGAATAGCTGAACAAAGAATAAATTTTTAAATAGAATAAAATCTGTCAAAAAATATTTATACAACTTTTTTTTGAAACACCTCATGCAAAATTTCTCAATTTCTTTAACAAAATTAATATGTTTGGCAATAAATTTTTTTTAATAGTTAATGTATGAATTTTAAAAGAAATTATATTGTATCAATTTTCTTATTGTTAATTTGGAGTTTCAAACATTTTTTTTTCCAAGTTTTTTTTTAAATAAAAATAAAAAAGAAAAAAAAATTAAACTCTACCTAATGTATTTAAAATATAATTTTGAGAATTTAAAAAAATCTTGAAATAAATATTTACAAATTTTGGTATTTCCTTTAGGTTTAACCCCCCCCCCACCATAAATAATAATAAAAATAAAGAAATAAATAAACAATAATGCGGATAGCGATTTAGTTTATCTTATATATCATTTTACAGAACTAGAATAAGCATTAACATTCAAATATTATCTAATATCTTATAATGGGATCAAATTGTTGTCAAGGGTGTTTTATATAAACCATGTGATATTCACTAGAACTAAATTTCAAAATACACAACATAATTGTTTTAAAAAAACTTACAACCAATCCAACAATTGTGATACTTTACAAAAATTTAAATAAAGTTTATACCCCCATTTTTTTTAAATCAATTTTGTTTCTTATTTAGCTTACTCTTTTTCTTTATATTTGTTCAAAAATAAATAATCCCTATTCATTTTTTATGCAAGAGTTATCTTATGAGTTATAATCTTACTTACACCATATATTGATACAAAAAATATCAAGATTTGGCTTTATTTTTCAGATTAAAGGTAAAAGTGTGGTAATTATATTGAATAGTCAGATAGTATTACACCTTATTAACTAACTTTTTTTTTTTTTTTTTTTAATAAAAATGAAATTATTATTTTAAATTTTATTTGTTTTTGAAGGAAAGTTAGTTTAATTTTTTTTTTTTTTACCTAATAAAGAAATAATTTTTTCATCAAATATCTGAATCTTACTTTTGAAGATTTTTTTTCGTATTTAGTCACAGAGTAAACAATTAGTTTCCCACAAAATGATTTAACAACAATATTTTTTTTTTCAAAACCATTTGGATAGAAATCTTTACAACTTTTTTTAATAAGTTTTTATATAAAAACAAGGGTAAAAAAATTAAATAAAAATATTTTTTTTTTTTGAAAAAACAAATTAGATTTAAAATGATTAGTATAACTAATATCTTTACTTTATTTTTAGAAGCAGTTACAAATTTTTATAGTTTACAATTTTATCTTTAAGAGATAAATTATTCCACTGTTTCTTAATTAAAAACAACAAAACTAATTAGATTTTTTTTTTTTTTGTTTGTTTATATTACTAAGCCCCAAATACAGTTTTTTATTATTGGAAATTTGGGAGATCAAAAAAAAAAAAAAAAAATGGGGGGGATAAAGTGAAAATTTTTAAAAATATTAACTCTTTTTCAAATAAAAGTGCACAGAAAATTTCAAGAATACTTCATAATTGAATCAAATTAATTGAAGTATCATTCAAAAAGATCAGAAAATCTCTACAACATAAAAAAACACTCAACAGAATATTTAAAACTCATTAAAAATAAACTATAAATATTACAATTAAATATTTTAAAAATTTGTGCATTTTTTTATTTGAAATGAGAAATCTTGCTTTGTAAATTGTGTGTGTCTGGAATATGTGATTTTAAAATCAATAAAAACCGCTGAATAATTTGAATTTGGGAAAAGTTTTTTTCATTTAATTGATAAATCTTTACATGGCAAATTTTTGTTCTTTAAAGTCTCATTTTCAATATAAAACCCAATTCATCTGGTATTTTGTTGGAATGTTTTTTCTTTATTTCTCTTTTCTTTGTTCCATGCATCAATCCAATAATGGTCTTTCTCAATCCCTCTATCTCGCTCATTCGAAATCAAACTTAAACTGTTTCCATTTATACACAGGTAGATTATTTCCAAATTGGTTTCTTCTTATCTTGCTTTTTCATTTTCCAACTGTTCAATATCCATAAATAAAAATAAGAAAAAATGAATAATTAAAATGAAAAATCACCAATAAGTAATTATATTATTAACCATCAAATTCAAGAGTATTGATAATTTGAGATGTGTGTCCTTTTGCTTGAAAAAGAGTTTACTTTGACCGATAATAACTAATAGTTTTGAATATCCTGTAATCATCTTTACACCGATATTTGAGAAAATAAATATCCCCAAAATGAATTAAACTAAAAGTCAACTTTCAGTTTATTTGAAATTTCTTACCCGAAAAAACAATACCTTTTTTTCTTGACTGGAGACTTTTAAAAACGGCAACACTGTTAACAATAATTAATACAATAACCCCAAGAATTTGAATTTCTGAAATTTTAATTGTATTGTGAATAAACTTTATTATTAAAGATGGTAGGTTAATAACCGTAGTAGTGTTTTCTAATGTGGAATTTACAATTTAATTTCTTCATACTAGTGATGTCCTTGTTATTGCCAGTAAAATTTAAATTATTCATGCAAATAGTTGAAAATTTTTCGAAGTTTTCTCAATTTTCGAAAATTTTTATTGTTTTTTGTGTTTGATTAAAAATAAAATGAGTCTGGCTTCACACTTTAAATAAGATTGGATCAAAAGTTCTTGAGACAAATTGGTAAATTGCTACCTTGGTCCGATCAGAAAACAATACCATAGTTAACTGGGATTTATTGTCAGTTTCCTTGATCTATTGATGTCTAGGTATTCTATAACAAAAAAGAAAGACACTTTTTATTTTCAAACACAGATTAAAATTCTCTCCACTTCAAACTTTTTACAACAGTTTCGAAAAGATTAATGTAATTATTTCAATTTACATCTCATATAAGTTTGAAAAAAAATCGTCCTTGCATGATTCTTCCTAAAGAACAAATTTACATTTAAACTAACTTTCAACATTTTGGTTGAAGAAAAAACTTACAGTGATCAAAATAAGGCGTGCACAAAGACTATAATCAATGTTTTAAAATATTATCCGTGCTTTTTTTTCTTCTTGATCCAAGGCAACATCCAATCTACTACCAAATATTCTACCTAAGTTCCAATCAATTTTGAAAGTAAAGATCTGGTTATTTTCAGTAATATTTAAATTATTCATGCAAATAGTTGAAAATTTTCCATAATATTGAAAATTTTCCATAATTTTTCTATTTTTTTTATGATTAAAATTTTCAAAAATTTAACTCTATTTTTTGAGAAAAATTTTGCAATTTGATTCTTCATTTTTAGATTTCTTTATCAAATAATAGAACTTTAAGAAACCAATACTAAATTTTTTTAGGGTTTATTATCAGTTTCTTTGATTGGCTAATGTATAGGTCTTCATGAACAAAAAAACACTCTTTTTATTTTGAAACACAGATTAAATTTTTTTACACGATTTGTTTTGACATAAGTATTTATTGTTTTACTAAATCGCCTTTACAACTTTTTTCAGATAAACGATCTTTCATTTTTACAGAAAGACTACACATTAGTGATCAAAGAAACCAACAACAAACAAGGAGTAAATATGATCTTGGTTTCTACAGTTCTACCTTTAAATGAAAAATTAAAAAAAGAAAATTCGAAAAAAGAAGGAGTAAAATTGGAAAAATTTTAAAAAAAAGAGTAAATTTTGTCTCTAAAATTGTTAACCTTTCTTAAAAACATAAAATAATTCATGAAAAATCTAAAATTAGGAAAAATTGTAAAGAAATTGCATTCTTAATTCAAGATTTTAAAAAATAATGAAGTAAAGTACGTTCAGCATTAATTTTTTCTTTGGTAGAATTACTGGGAACTGAAATAGATATTGCCTTAATACCAGAAGAAAAAAAGTACTGGTTTATTGTAAATTTAGATTTGTGTTTGTAAAACAGGTATTTAAGAATGTTTTTCCAAATCATCACAAAAAAAATAACGATCTTCACAATACAGATTGTTAACTTATACAACAGAAAATTACCATCAAAACTAGACTTTGTTAATTCAAAATAAGGAAAAAGTGAAAAATTGAAAAATCTCAAACAAAAAAAATTAAAAGAAAAAAAAAATATTTTTATTTTTAATAATACAGATCAAAGATCAATACTCTTGAGAAACTTGTAAGAACTCACTTATTACTTCCTTTTCATTAACCACTTGTTCAGTGAATTTCTTCAGAATGAGGGTTGCAAGTATTTTTCTATTTTTTGTTTTACTTGGGATTTTGTAATGTTTTCGGATTTCTTGGAGAGTTTCGATTTTTAATTGAGAAAAGTCAACTGATGAGTTGGCTTGGTTTCTATACTGAGAACGAGTTTTTCTTGTTGTACTTCTGACATTCCTATTAAAAAATAAAGAAATAAAAAAAAATATTTATTACAAAAAAAAATTTCATTCAGTAAACAAAGTGTTAGTTGGTTTTTGATAAACATGAAAAGACACAAAAAGTGGTTAGTTTCCAGAATAAGAAAATCACTCAAATTCGAAAACAATGCCAAATAAGTTTTGGTGTTGGATCAAAATCCAACCCGTAAAAAGTAATAAATTTTCACTTTTTTATTTATTTTTCAAAAAAAAAAAAAAAGCTTTTTTTTTGGAACAATAAATATTGTTCGTTCGTGAGTTAAAAGAAAAATTATCGATTCAAATCAAGAAAAAAATTGGTAGTTTGTTTTTTACATTTAATAAGAATGTGATAAAAGATTGTGCCTTACCTATTATTTTGTTTGGTAGTCTGGATATTTGTTGTTGATCGTGAACTTCTTGTTCTTCGTTTATTAGGCATTAAGTTGAAAAAATGTAAAAAATCTATTTAAAAAATGGAATTTTTTTTTTTTTTAAAACACAAAATGAATTTATGAATGTTGAAAAAAATGATTCTGATTCTGGTTAAAATTTTAAAATTATTTCAAAACTAAAGTAAAAATAAATCAAAACCTTATAGTTGAGGAATTTTTTCGCAATTTTCAAATTTTCTAAAAATATAAAAAAAAATATTGAGTTGACAAAAACAAAAAATCAGACTGCTTTAGATTATAGGTATTGAAAATCGGACTTTTTTTCTTTTGTAAAAAAATAATTATTCTTATTTTTTAGAATTTGTTTTTAAAATTTAACTTCAAAAAAAGCTTAATAAATTCAAAAGTAACAGAGGATCTTGAGATTAAAATTTCTTTTGTTACTTTTTGTGGGTATTATTGATTAAAAATAAAATAATCCTTTGATCAAAGTAAATTTTATTATTGAAATTCTCAGTTTCTTTTTACAATTAATTTCCTAGTTAGATTTTTTTAGTTTATTCATCAGAAATTGAAAATGAATTGACTTTACATTTTTCATAAATTTTGAATCTTGTGTTTTGTGAAATTACTTTCCTGAATATTTAAAAGTGAAAGGTTAATAATTTCAAAGATAGTTACAAAAAAACTGTAATATTATTTTAGTTTTTTTGATCCCATAAGGCTAGGAAAATTAAGTGAGTATTAGATTAGTGAATTATTTTGGATGATCAGAGAATATGACGTTCCACAAAAATAAATATTTTCTCTTTTCATAGCATCTATGATTGTCTTTGTATAGACTTCACACACTCCATTTTCTAAATTATTTATTTTTTATCAAGTTATCGTTGAAAATTTTCTTCATGATCTTAAAAACAAAAAAAAAAAATTTGTTTTTTGATTTGAGTTTTTTTTTATTTTGTGGAATTTTTTAGAACACTTTGAAATCTGTGTTTCGTTCTCTTTTGAATTGAAAAAGATACCTTTTGAAATTAGGAAATTTCAGGAAGGTCTTTGAGAAGGGAAAATACCTGTAATAGTAAATTTGTAACAACACATAACCCATTATATTGAATAATATGCTTTTAATAAGATCCAATTTAATCACTATTAATAAAATTACTAGGATTTGATAATGCTAATTAAGTGGGAATTGCTTATATTGGAAAATAAAATAGGTTCACATATCATCAACTTTTATTTTTTCTAAATTCTGAAAATATTATCACGTTTAGGATCAGAGATCTACAAAATGTTTGTTCCAAAAAAAAAGTCACAAAATAGAACAACAGAGATCACAAAATTTATCTTTTATTACTTTGAAAAATTCAAGTTACAGTCTTACCAAAGCTACCATGAAATTTTTTCGATCTCAAATTTTGATGTTAATATAGATTTTAAAAAGTTGAAAAGGGGAATAATAAAGCTCATATTAAAAAAAAAATTCCTAAATGAGGAATATTCAAGAATTTTTTCTAGTTTTCAAAAAATAAATATTCAAAACCCAAAATGACTCTAAACATCAAAAATTCATTAAGAAACTACATAAAATTTCCTCTAAAAAATGAATATATTTTTTAATCCCATCCAAAAAATAGTTTTCTTATCAATCCATTTATTAAAAAATATTTTCAATATGAGCTTTCTTATACTTATATTCTTAGATTTAAAGATCTATATCAACATCAAAATTTCATATTGATAAAATTTCACCGTAGTCTTGGAACAACTGCATATTTGAAATTTAAATGAGTACAAATTTGATCCAAAATATTTTTTTCATTTTTAATGTTTAGTTCAACAAATATATATCATAAAAAAGTTTTAAACAAATAAATAGAAATCCAAATAACAATTTATTTCTTGGAAAATTCCATCTGAAAAAAAAATAGGAAAAAGAAGTATTCAAAACATTGGTACCATTAATTGTTTAAAAATTGATTATTCGGTCTAAAAAAATACAAAAATAGACCCATATTTTTTTGGGAGTTTATTATTCGCATAATATGAAGGTTCTAGCCGACTGAAAAATGATTGGTATTGTTTGGTTTTGTAACTTTATTTTTAAAATCTGAATATTTTATATTTCTTTATTTAATACTCTCATTCTTTATTACATTTCCAAAGAAAAAAAGATTCAAATATTTTTAATTAAAGGATTGAATTGAATTCAGGAAGAAATAAAAATAATACAATTTTCAAAACAAATTTTCACTGGGAGAGATGAAATAAAGAATTCTCATATTTTTTTTTTTTAAAAAATTTGTCTTAAATAGAAATTTCCTCTTTTTGAAATAGAAAACAATCTTTTCAAAAAAAAAACATAAAAAATACAAATATAAAAAGTAATCCAAATTTCAAACATAAGAAATCAAAATATCACTTAAAAAAAAAAATAAAATCAGACTAATAAATACAAATTTTATAACAATAAATAAAATAAATTAAAATTGGAGCTTAAAAAAATCAATAATAAATGAATTTTTTCTTATGTTTTTTTTATTTTTTGTTCCAGTTTAAAAAACTTAGGAAATATTAAATCATATACCAGATCACTTCCTCTACTTTTAGTATTTATTTTAAAACACCTGGAACATAAAAAAACCCTATAAGTACAATTCATACTTTATACTCTCAGAGAGTTGAGGTACACTGACATAAACAGCCAAAATTGTTTTTAAAAGAATATTAATTAAGAAAGTAAAAAAAATGAGTTTTTTTTTTTGTCAGATTTTGTGAATACTTCACAGAAACAAAAAGTGATGTATTAATATTTTGTTTTTTTTTACTAAATTTATTATTTTTCCAAAAACTAATGAACTTTAACTGTTGGACCCCGACCGGGGAGGTTTCTTGTTTAAAATATCTGGGTTTTCTAATAGCAAAAAAAAAAAAAAAAATACATTTAATAATATAATCTAAAAATTTCGGAAGAAACAGAAATTCAAAAATTGAAAATAATTATCCGAAATTATAAAACACCAAAATTTTTATTCTTTTATTAAATTGTTGTTTTGCTCTTAGAACACCCAAGTCCGCTTGGCAATAAACTTCTCTGGTCGGGGTGTAATGGAAAAGTTTTATAGTTTTTGGAAAAATTGCAAATTTTGTAAAAAAAAAACTCAATTTATTTAAACAGCACTTTGTGAACATGTGTTTTATTCATTGATCAAAAAACTTTAATAAAAGTCTCAAACAAAATAAGAGAGATTCTGAATGAATTTTTAAGTTATTATTTTTTTGAAACCTAAGCTAAAAAAATGAAAAGAAATAATCATTTTTCTAAACATATTTATATTGGTTATTTTTTGTCATTTTTTTTTCTAAAGATCTTCACATTTCAACAAACAATAACTCTCGCAATCTGGCTCATTTTTTCAAAAACAACAAAATATTTTTCTTTCTGGGTGATATAAATATCACCCTATCTAGAAAAATATATTACTTATTTCCCCAACTTCATATAAATAACGACAGTTATTAACAGCCCAAAGACTAAATGTATCAATAAAATTTACAATTATTTTTCAATTTTTTAAATATTTTCAAACTAATAAAACAAATTCTAATAAACAAATCTACAAAAAAAAAAAATAATAATAGTAATTATCAAAAAACTGATTATAATACAAAAAGTTCCTTTTTTTATACTCTTAGTATTTGAAAAAGAATATTGACTAGTCTTTTAAATTTCAAGAAATTTCATAAATATGTGCGAATAAAATAGATGATCAAATTTTATAGTTCTTTAAGGATTCAATATTTGATTGATTTTCATTGTATTTTTAAAATAAGATTAAAGGTTCAAGGTTATTTGTTAAACAGACTCTCAGAAATTACTAAAAGTGAGATTTCTTCAAGAAAAATTTTTTGCAAATTTTTCTTTTTTTAATTTGATCCTGAAAATACAAAACAAAAAAGATCTATTATCTTTTGACTGAAATTTCATTGTAAAAATGAAATTTTTTAAAAATGATAACTCCTTTCTCTTTAAAGTTGATAAGTGAAGTTGTGTATCGAGTTTAATTGTATCCCTGATGTAAGTAATTACTCTATTACCTTTGAGTATTAAAATAAATAAGAGTTAGAAGTCCCTTAATTCAATAATTATTTCCAAGTTTTGAGACATAAAGAAAAAAACTAGTCTTCTTCATTGTTTGTATTTTAACTGAAAGTCCATTTTTGAAGCAACCCAATCTCCAAAAGAGATTTTTTTATTTTTTCTTATTTTTTTTATTGTGAATTTTTTTTTCTCAAATGAGTAACAGTTCATCTTGGTCTGAAAATTCAAGTGATGATGAAAACCTTCAAAACTTGATTATAAAAATCGTACTTCTTGGACAATCTGGATCGGGAAAGACTTCAATGGTCTTACAATTTGTTGAGGGGAAGTTTACTGAAAACACATTAGCAACAGTTGGTGCTGCTTTTTTTATTCAAAAATTGACAATTGAAGAAAAATCTGTTTCGATAAGGTAAATTTAAAAGAAAAAAAAAAAAAAAAACTAAAAAAAAAGAAAGAACAAAAGATCTTTATATTTTGAATTTAACGGTTCTGTTTCCTTATTCTCTGAACCGGTTTTGGTTATCAAAAACATTTTATATCATCAGCTACATTAATTCTTTAAATACGAGGAAATATTAACACCAAAATCTGAAGGTTTAGTACTTTGGTTCAACTAACAAAAAAAAAACCTTTTCTATAAAGGAAGTAGGTACACACAACAAAAATCGCAGACTCAAAAATGTATTTGGTTTTGTATTTAGGACGTAAGTCGTTTGTAAATTTTGAAAAATTTAAATTGCACCAATTTTACCGAAAAAATTGTTTTCATGAGTGCCACTGGGATATTGAAACATTGAAATCAAACAAAATACCATTCTTTGCTCTATTTGTAGAAAGAAAAGAAAGCGAACCCAAAATAAATCAGAGTTGAATCTTTAATTTTTCAATTTTCTTAACAATTTTTTTGATAATATTTTTGGTTTTATTAAATTATGTTTTGGATCGGGAAATACATTACAGTACAACTCGAAATAAATCAAAGAATAAACCAATAAAGTAGACTCGATAGGGTGTGTCTTTGAAACAAATCTTTTCTTTTTTTGAGAACCAAACAAGAAAGAGCACCTTTCCATTGAAACTTTATTGAAATCAAAGATGAAAAAAAAAAATTTTTAAAGTATATTTATGAAGACTTGTTTTCCTTTATCTTCTTAATTTGAATGAACTCAAACAATTGATTGTCTTGGATTTCTTGCCCCATTACTATTATTATTATTTTACAAAACATTTTTTACAAATTTGTTTACAAAATTCTAATTTCAGATATTTTTATCAAAAAAAGCCAAAACAAAGGATAGTATTTCAAAAATTCAAAGATTAAAGAAAAAGGGGTTGAATTCTCGAAACCAAAAAACAAGGATAAAATACTCAACCCAAAGAAATTTGAAAAATTGTGAAAAATTTTCAATCAGAATTCAGAATTATTTTTGGGGTTTTTATTTAATCGAAAAAAAATAAATAATTCTAAAATCGAACAAATGTATCCCATAAATCTTTATTTCTGAAGAAAAATTCAATAAAAATCCATATTTCCTGAACCAGAACTAGAATTAGATGAATTAAATGTATACCAGAAGTAAAATTCATTTTTGAAAATTCTTTAGAAAGAAAAAAGTAATTTGTTGCTCAAAAATTTTACAAACAAAAAGTTTTTCCATTTAGAATGAAAAATAAAACCAAATTAAGAATAAGTTAATATATCAAATGTTACAGACAAGATCAGAAATATTTGATTTTTATTTATATATTTCAAGATCAATTTTTTCATTGTTTTGATTCCAATTTTTTTTAAATTGGTGTGTAAATGTATTATACTAGGATATATTCCACCCTTCATTTATTCAACTATTCATTTATTTGGTTAAAGAAATAATTTAAATGATCCAGTTTCACATAAATGGTGGCACTCAAAATTGGTAAAATGTACTTACCCCCTTAAACAGATTGAAATAAAATATGAAATTTACAATCTACTTCAATGTTTTCAATACAATGAAAGAGTTTTATTCAATAGATCTTTCAATTTCTTTTTATATTTCATACTCTTAAAGTTTGTTTTGTGGATTTAAATCAATTTGGTTTTTTATAGAATAGTATTAATAGCTTTATTTCAATCAATTTAATTCATTTTAAGCTAAAAAAAAGACATAAATATTATCTAAATCCATGATTCCCAAAGATTTTGAAATAGTTTAAATACAATGAAATAAATGTGCGATTTTTGTTGTGAATTTTACCAATTTTGAGTGCCACCATTTATGTGAAACTGGATCATTTAAATTATTTCTTTAACCAAATAAATGAATAGTTGAATAAATGAAGGGTGGAATATATCCTAGTATAATACATTTACACACCAATTTAAAAAAATTGGAATCAAAACAATGAAAAAATTGATCTTGAAATATATAAATAAAAATCAAATATTTCTGATCTTGTCTGTAACATTTGATATATTAACTTATTCTTAATTTGGTTTTATTTTTCATTCTAAATGGAAAAACTTTTTGTTTGTAAAATTTTTGAGCAACAAATTACTTTTTCTTTCTAAAGAATTTTCAAAAATGAATTTTACTTCTGGTATACATTTAATTCATCTAATTCTAGTTCTGGTTCAGGAAATATGGATTTTTATTGAATTTTTCTTCAGAAATAAAGATTTATGGGATACATTTGTTCGATTTTAGAATTATTTATTTTTTTTCGATTAAATAAAAACCCCAAAAATAATTCTGAATTCTGATTGAAAATTTTTCACAATTTTTCAAATTTCTTTGGGTTGAGTATTTTATCCTTGTTTTTTGGTTTCGAGAATTCAATCTCTTTTTCTTTAATCTTTGAATTTTTGAAATACTATCCTTTGTTTTGGCTTATTTCGATAATAATATCTGAAATTAGAATTTTGTAAACAAATTAGTAAAGAAATGTTTTGTTAAATAATAAAAAATGGTAATAGTGAAAGAAATTCAAAGACAATCAATTGTTTGGGTTCATTCAGATTAAGAAGATAAAGAAAAACAAGTCTTGGTAAATAGACTTTTAAAAATTATTTTTTTTTCATTCTTTGATTTCAAAAGTTTCTGTGGAAAGGTGCTCTTTCTTGTTTGGTTCTCGAAAAAAGAAAAGAGATTTTTGAAAAAACACCCTATCAAGTTTATTTTATTGGTTTACTCTTTGATTTGTTTCACTCATTCGTATAAACACATTTCTTGATCAAAACCAAATTAAATAAAACTCAAAAATTTTAATATCAAAAAAAATTTCTAAAAATTGAATAATAACAGATTTCACTCTGATTTTCTTTATTTCTTTTCACACCTTGATGAATTAATGATATTTTGATTTCAATTTTTCAATATATCTTGGCACTTTTAAAAATTATTTTTTAATAAGGTCATCAAAATCAAAAATTTTCAAAATGGTAAAATGTACCTACTTCCTTCAGGTTGTTTAAAAGCCAAGTAATAAAAGTATTAGAAAGTGCGACTCAAACCTCTTGGAAGAGCGAATCAAAAAATTTGAACAACACTTTTTATACTCACTTTCTTAAAACAGCAAAACCATTTTAAATTAATTTTTTTGAGTTTTTGGGATCATTCAAGTTTTACAAAGGCTGTTTTTACAATAGCACTACGCTTTTGAAGAACCAAATGTGAGCTTAAATGAGCTGAAGAAAACTTCTTTTTTCGGGTGTTTGAAATATTCCCGAAAATACCCGAAAATTTTTTAACCACATAAAAACATGTTATGGGAAACTTCGAAGAAATCCTAGTGCCAATATACCCAGTTTAACGGTAAAACAACAATTTTACTTTCAAACAAAATATATTTTTTGAATTTTCTATTTTAAGCCCCTCTAAGAGTTTTTTGGTACCTTTTGAGTATATTTGAGTAATTGTTGGTACTTATTAGGGTAAGTAAATATGTATGTCAGGGTATTCTTGGGTTTGGTATGGGCTGTGTTAGTTTCGGTATGGTGCGTGTTTGTATATTTTGGTTAAATCAGTTTCTTTTATGGAATGGGAAGTTAAAAAAAGTTAGGCTTGGGTAACCTTGAGTAGGATATGGGTATGTATCGTACGATTAGATATTATTCAGTTATTTTTACATCGTAAACAAGATTACAAAATTATGGGTTGTGATACACAATTAGAAATTTTCTTAACAGATACATGTTCACTCATTTCGTTAATACCATTTTGAAATGATCAGAAATGTTATAGTCATCTAAGATACCAACCCCTTTCACACAAAATGGGTTGAATACTATACCCTAAAATTTACATTTTTTTGAATTTTGATATTTTCCGACAAAAAAATTTTTTTCTACCATAAAATTACAAATTTACCTTTAAATTGAGTGTATTTTCACTATGATCTCTTAGAAGTTCTTAAAAAAGTGTTTTTTCGTGTTAAAAAATTGTCAGGTATTTTCGATTTTCGGGTATTTTCAGGAAAAAAAGAAAAAAAAAAAAAAAAAAAAAAAAAAAAAAAAAAAAAAAAAAAAAAAAACAAAAAACAAAAAACAAAAAATAAAAAGCAAAAAATAGAATATTTAAATTTCAAATAAAAGTAAAAAGATGTTTGAAAAAAGTGTGATTAAAAAACCTTGGATTATTATCTGGAAATGAGTTCTATTGAAATTTGTCTAAGGTTTTATTAAATCGACTTTCGAACACTTTTTTGTTTCACTTTTTTAAAATAACTTTACTTCTATTTTCCGTATAACAAACAAAAAAATTTTATTTCAATTTTCCCAATTTTATTCCAACTCACGATGTAATTTAGAAAAAAATAACAACAAGATAATTTTAATTTTTTTATTTCTTTGTTTTTCTTTTTCTTATTATTGATATATTTTCAAAATAAGGGTATGGGACACCTCGGGACAAGAACGTTTCAGATCATTGTGTCCTTTGTATTACAGAAACTCGAATGCTTGTATTTTAGTTTTTGATATTACTGATCAATCATCATTTGATGATCTTGAATATTGGATGGATCAATTAAAAAATGAATTAACAATCTTACCTTCATTAGCCTTAGCTGCAAATAAAAATGATTTGGTATCTGAAAACGAAAACGAAACAACCAAAGAACTTCTTGATAAAGCACGAAAATATGCAAAGTCAATTGGTGCAGGTTTTTTTCTAACTTCTGCAAAAACAGGAGAGGGTTTGTTTTTGAATTTTTTTACTTTTTATAATATTGCCAATTTTTTTTTTTCATAATTATTATTTTTTGTTTATCAGCTAAAAAAAATTTTAATGTATATATTCAGAAGTCAGAACAGTAAAAATGTGGAATATTTATTTTCCAAGTTTTTTACAAAAGTCATTTTCAAAAAGCAAAAACTCGAAAAAAAATTTTTTAATTCATGATAAAACCGTTTCTATTTGAGATTTTAAACCTATTTCTTGTTGCTTTTTATCACCCATTTTTATAATAAAAATTTACAAATGAATTGAATTTTTAACTAAATTTTATCTTGTCTTCTTTCCTTTCATTTCTCAACATAATTTTTAGGTATAAAGGAAATATTTGAATATGTATCCAAAAATGTCCTTTTAAGAACTGACGAAAATTTCTTTAAACCAAATAATGATCCAAAGGTAATTCTTGAGGAGCAGAACAAACAAGAAGAAACAAAAAAACTGGAGGAGAGTAAATCAGGCTGTTGCTAAAATATTCCATATTCTTTTTAATATGATTTTTTTTTTAACCATTTTATTTTTTTTTTTCTCAATTTTATCTTTTTTATCAATTTTATCAAATAAAAATTTGATGTAAATACAAATAATTTTGGTAAACTAAATAACAAGGGTTGTTTTATAATCATTATTAAAAAATATTTAACTGATTTCATTAGAGAACTTTTAATCTCACATCAAGAATTTATGGGAATACATTTATGTGACTCGATTATTATCAATGCTTACAGAAGAAACAAAAAAATTTCTAAATTTAAAAATTAGTTATTGAAACTTTCAACTCAATATCAATTCCATGATGTTATATTCCAAGGAGATTTCGATCTTAAGAACTATCCCAATTGCATGGTAGTTAATACTACTTTTATGAACAACATTATATTTATTTACTTTAGAGATTGGAAAAGCAAAGGGGATCTTGTTAGAATTTAAATTTTAGGGTTTTTTTCAAAAATTTGTTATTTGGTTGAAACTTTTTTTCTGCAATCCAAATTCGAAATTTAACTGGAAAATATTTAAAAAAAAATATAATTTTTTTACTAAATTTCCGACAAATCGTGGTATTTTAGGCTTGGAGTAAGATAATATTATAATATAATACTGAGTAAAGGTGAAGTAAGAAGTAAAAAAACTTGATTTTAATTTTGTCTTCTTTTATTTGAGAAAGTTTTGGATCCATAAATGTTATTTTAATTTTTTACCAAAACTTTAAAAAAAACCTCAAAATTTCAAAAAGTTTTTTGATTTTAAAATGTTTTTTGTATTTTCCATTAAATTCCTAAGCAATCCAAAATTTGTAATATTTTGACTTTCCTTTAATTTACTAACTTTTCAATCATTTTTGAGTTGATCCAAATAATGATTTTTATTCAAAATTTAAATTTGTAGAATTTTGAATTCCCCATAATCGAGTAAGTTTTAATCGTTAAAACTCAATAATAAATTGAATTCGATTGGTTTCTGTGTATCAAATCAACTTAGTCTTAAATTAGTTTGAATAAAATATTATAGTATCGTGATAGTTTTCAATATTACTTATTTTACTTTTCTGCCAAGCTTTTACAAATCAATAAATAAAATCGAAAATCTTAGTGTAAAATCTAAAACCACAGTTATTTCAAAAACACTTGAATTCCATATTTTTTTTATGAATCAAAAATATTATTCAAAATTAAAAATATATTACGATCTGATAAATAAATATATGAATTCTTGAGGAACCATTAATTATTTGAATTAGGATATTGATTATTATTCTAAATCTATCAATTTTAATTCTTTAGTAAAGGCATAAATCAAAAAAAAAATATCTCAAATATAGAAAAAACTAATAGAGAAAACTGGCTTTAAATTAAATCTAATTTATTTCTAATTGTTCCTTGGATAAATATAAAATTTATTAATAAATATAAATTATTATAATCAATATCTTTTATATATTGATAAAATCTGAATTTTAACTTCTTTCGTCAACTTAGATAGATTACTTTTTATTCGGTAATGTTATAGAATAATGTTTTTTTAGATAAACTCAAACCATTAGCAATACATGTACAAATGTTTGCAGATGACTTGATATTAATTATGAAGGAATCGCTAATAGAAATAAATTATCATGTAGAGAAAATATTTAAAATGATTAGAGATTTTGGAATGAATCCGAATAAGGATAAAACAAAAAAAACTACAAATCCAAAAGAAATTTTATATCTTGAGATTAGGCTTGATAAACAAACTCACTTAAAGTTTAACTTGGACAAAGTTAAAACCAATTTTAAAAAATTAATTAATATCCTACAACAAAAAAAATTCACCAATGGATTAAAGATTCATTTTTTTAAAGCGGTTTTACATAGCCAATTATTATATGGATTAGAAATATTTGATCTAACACAAAAAGAATTCAATGCAATCGATGTATGGATAAATAAAAAAATAACAAAATTTTTATTAATAAATCCACACTCTCCCAGACTTATTTATAAAACAGAAGCCAAAATCGACACTGCTAGAATAACAATATATAAAAGAAGATTTAAACTAATTCAAAAATTAAAAATTTTGGATTTTAATCAAATAGTTGATAATCTTGTATTTAGAGAGCAGAAATTGGAAAATATTAACTGGTAAACGAACACCTTAAAAGAACTCGAAATTGAACTCGAGAAATATAGAATCAAACAACTAGAAAATAGTCCTAGTTGGAAAGTTCATAAATATTTAAAAATAATTTCTATTCAAAATAACATTAACAAACAACAAAGATATTTAAAATGTAAGGGTTCCACTTCGATTTTAAAACTCAGAAATTTTACAAATTATCTAAACAGATACTCTTATGTCATGAACAAAGATAAATCAAAATTTTGCAAATTATGCAAAAAATCAAAAAATTTGGATATCATTGAAGATTTTGATCATTTTCTCTGGAACTGCCCAGCCTATGAAAATAATCGTAGAATTTGGATATCTGAATTAAAAAAAATTAATATATCTAATATATTAAATAATAATAATATTTTTAATATTATTATTAAAAAAGATTCAATATATTTATTATCACTTGTGGGTAATAGACTAATTTTCGAGTCTTTATTAAAATTTCTAAATAAAAATTTAGGAATTCGGGTCAATAAGAGGGATTAACAACTCCTCTGTTAAAAAATAAAAAAAAAAAAAGAATAATGTTTTTATTTTTAAAATTCTATTTGAGCAAAAAAAAAAAAAATAAATAAATAAGCAAAACTTTAGATATATCGTGGTGAAAAAAATACCCGAAAATCGAAAATAGCCGAAAATTTTTTAACCAAATAAAACAAAATTTATAAAAAACTAAAGATCTAGGTTTACTTGAGTTTTTCTGTTTTATCTAAAAAATTAAAGATTTTTCTCCATTATATTGAATTCTGAAAAACCTATAAGATAATGGATACGTTTTTAATTTTATTTTACAAATGTCTTATTATTTTTTATATTAATATTTAAATCAATGTTCCTCTCAATTTTTACAATTGGGATAAAAATTTCATTAATTACCCCTTTTTCTCAATAAATAAAGAAATAAAATCAAAGTTGTCTTTATCAATAGTATTTCAGACAAAAAAAACCTGAATTTTTGAAAAAAAGAGGTTTACCTTTTTTTTAAATTTCTTTTCGTCAAAATATTGTCTTTCTTTTTTTTTCATTATTTACATTTAAATTTAAATTCAGAGTAATAAGTTTTTGTTGATGAAACTTGGAACTAATATTTTATAAGAAAATTATGTTATCAATTTTAAAATTACTAAAAAAAAAAAATAATGTTTGTTTAAATCTAAAAAAACTCTGAATGTAATAAAAATTAAGTATTTTTTTATTTTTTTCATTTTATTAAAAAGTTAAAAAAAATAAAAAAAACTTTTGAGAAAATTAAATCTAAAAATAAAAATTTATGAATTATTTGTGTAATTATATAAACCTGTATCATTTTTTTTATTTATTTATTTATTGATAAATGATATTTAGAGTAATTATCAAAAAGTTATCAAGAAAAATAATAAATAATTAAAATTTCAAATTTTAATGATTTTTTAATTTTTCTTTTTCGAAAAAAATTTTGATTCTTTCCCAAGTTTTACCTTTTGATCATAATTATTGTTTTGATCATTTTTTTGTGAAAGTGTTTGGATTTGTTGCTTAATTTTTCCCATCAACCCATCCAATTCATTTTTTGTTTGAGTGGATAAAATTATAGAGTTTAGTTGTTTTTGATTCAATTTATTTCTTTTCCTTTTCTGCTTTAATTGGCTATTTTTTTCATCGTTATTCTCTACATTAGTATTATCATCAAAAAGTTTACATAAGAAATTGGCTCTTTTATCATTATTTAACTCGATTATTTGAATATTAGAAGTTAAATTCATTTTAAATTTAAAGGAATAAAACACCTCTTTACTAATTAGGGATTTTTTAACTTTGACAATTAAAATGAGATCATTAAATAAAAAAAGCATTCTATTTTTAATAGTATCATTAAAGAAATGAGTGATTCTGGATTTCATAATATAAATTCTTGATGGTTTATCTAGAAGGCTCCATTTACTGTTTTTTTTCCTTAATCTGTTATCAATTTTCATTACCTTTGATAGATAAGTAAACTCTTTTTGATTGGAATTTAAAAAATCGGCCTGTTTATTTATTTTAGTTAAGGCCGTTTCGATGTTTGGATAATCCAAATTGCTTTTGTCTGTATTTTTTAGTAATTCTCCTAATAATAAGGAATATCTTGGTATTCTTTGGATTGGCGCGATCAAGAAATCAAAAAAACCTAAGTGGTTTTTATTATTCATTTTTTGTTGAAACAGAAATTTTTTAAATTTTGGTTTCTTTTTTGAAATCTCTTTAATGATTTTATAATAAGAAGAATATCTATTTACATAGCTTGTATATACAATCATTGCTGGTGACATGCGGACGAAAAGTTCTCCAAACATCTCTTTGTTGCCAACTTTCAAATTTGAAACTAAAATTTTTAAATTAATCAAAATACGTTTACTTAGATTTAAAATAATTTCAATCTCCGTTTTAAAATGTTTCGTTTCATTTGTATCAATATAATCGATTTCCAAAATAGGTATCAAATAATCTTTCAGTAACATTTCCAATCTTGATACATATTCTAATTCCGTGTTATAAATTTCTTGACAAATTTTATTTCTTTTTTTAAATTGAGAAAATTTCTTTCTTTCTTTTGATCCTCTAAAAAGCGATTGTAGATAAAGTACAGAAAATTCTTTTTTTTTTGTAAAATTATTATAATTTAATGAGGTTTTAATTATTGTAATTTTATTAAATAAATTTATATTTTCTTTTTCTTTTTCTTTTTCTTTTTTCATCTTTTTTTTCATTCGTTTTTCATTTTCTTTCAAATTTTTAATGATTAAAATTTTGCCTTCTAATTCAATTTTATAATTTTGTATTAATTTCCTTTCTAATTTTAATTTTTCCTGTTCTTTCTGGAAATTTATTTTTAATAAATTTTGTTTTTCCTTTAATTTTTGATTATTTTTTTCAATTTTTTCAGATTTTTCTTTTAATTCTTTTGTAATTCTTTTAGTTTCAATTTCTTTTGTTTTTAAATTCTCTTGAAATTGATTTTGAATTTTTTTATTTTCTTCATTATTTTGATTTTTAATAGATTCGATTTTTTCTTCTTTTTCTTTTAATTCTTTTTGAATTCTTTCCTCTTTTTCTTTTAATTCTTTTTGAATTTTTTCAATTTCAATTTTTTTTTGTTCTAAATTTTGGTTGTATTTATTTTTAATTTTTTCATTTTCTACAAGATTTTGATTTTTAATTAATTCGGTTTTTTCTTCTTTGTCTTTTAATTCTTTTTTAATCCTTTCGATCTCAATTTCTTTTTGTTTTAAATTAACTTGAAATTGATTTTTAATTTTTTCAATTTCTTCATTATTTTTATTTTTAATTAATTCAATTTTTTCTTCTTTATTTTTAATTTCTTTTTGAATTTTTTCTTCTTTTTCTTTTAATTCTTTTTGAATTTTTTCAATTTCAATTTCTTTTTGTTTTAAATTTTCTTTGAATTGATTTTGAATTTTTTTATTTTCTTCATTATTCTGATTTTTAATAGATTCGATTTTTTCTTCTTTTTCCTTTAGTTCTTTTTGAATTATTTCATCTTTTTTTTTTAATTCCTTTTGAATTTTTTCATTTTCAATTTCTTTTTGTTTTAAATTTTCTTGAAATTGTTTTAGAATTTTTTCATTTTCTTTAATATTTTGATTTTTAATTAATTCAATTTTTTTTTCTTTATTTTTAATTTCTTTTTGGATTTTGTCTTCTTTTTCTTTTAGTTCTTTTTGAATTTTTTCAATTTCAATTTCTTTTTGTTTTAAATTTTCTTTAAATTGATTTTGAATTTTTGTATTTTCTTCATTATTCAGTTTTTTAATAGATTCAATTGTTTCTTCTTTTTCTTTTAATTCCTTTTCAATTTTTTCGATTTCAATTTCTTTTTGTTTTAAATTAACTTGAAATTTATTTTGAATTTTTTTATTTTCTTCAATATTCTGATTTTTAATTAATTCAATTTTTTCTTCTTTGTTTTTTAATTCTTTTTGAATTTTGTCTTCTTTTTCTTTTAATTCTTTTTTAACTTTTTCAAGTTCAATTTCTTTTTGTTTTAAATTTTCTTTGAATTGATTTTGAATTTTTTTATTTTCTTCATTATTTTGATTTTTAATTAATTCAATTTTTTTTTCTTTATTTTTAATTTCTTTTTGAATTTTGTCTTCTTTTTCTTTTAATTCTTTTTGAATTTTTTCAATTTCAATTTCTTTTTGTTTTAAATTTTCTTTGAATTGGTTTTGAATTTTTGTATTTTCTTCATTATTTTGATTTTTAATTAATTCAATTGTTTCTTCTTTGTTTTTTAATTCTTTTTGAATTTTGTCTTCTTTTTCTTTTAATTCTTTTTTGATTTTTTCAATTTCAATTTCTTTTTGTTTTAAATTAACTTGAAATTGATTTAGAATTTTTTGATTTTCTTTAATATTTTGATTTTTAATAGATTCGATTTTTTCTTCTTTGTTTTTTAATTCTTTTTGGATTTTTTCATTTTCAATTACTTTTAGTTTTATATTTTCTTTGAATTGGTTTTGAATTTTTTTATTTTCTTCAATATTTTGTTTTTTCATCGATTCAATTTTTTCTTCTTTGTTTTTTAATTCTTTTTGGTTTTTTTCTTCTTTTTGTTTTAATTCTTTTTTAATTCTTTCCTCTTTTTCTTTTAATTCATTTTTGACCCTTTCAATTTCAATTTCTTTTTGTTTTAAAGTTTCTTGAAATTGATTTTGAATTTTTTTATTTTTTTCAATATTTTGTTTTTTAATTGTTTCATTTTTTTCTTCTTTTTCTTTTAATTCCTTTTCAATTTTTTCAATTTCAATTTCTTTTAGTTTTATATTTTCTTGAAATTGTTTTTGAAGTTTTTGATTTTCTTCATTATTCTGATTCTTAATTGATTCAATTTTTTTCAAAAAAATAATTTTTAACTTTTCATTAATTTGTTCTTTAGTTTTTTTCAGGATCAATTTTTCATTTATTTTTTTGTCTTCTTCTTGATTTAACATCGCGTTTAATTCTTTTTTTATGTTCTTCAATTTGTTCTTTTAATTTTTGATTTTTTATTTTTTTTTTCTTTTTCAATTCTTTTTCCTTTTCTTGAAATTGTTTCGTTAACCTTTCAATTTCTTCAGTATTCTGATTTTTAATTATTTCAATTTTTTCTTCTTTGTTTTTAAATTCTTTTTGAATTTTGTCTTCTTTTTCTTTTAATTCTTTTTCAATTTTTTCAATTTCAATTTCTTTTAGTTTTATATTTTCTTGAAATTGGTTTTGAATTTTTGTATTTTCTTTTAATTCTTTTTGAATTCTTTCAATTTCTATTTCTTTTTTCTTTTTTAATTCTTTTTCCTTTTCTTGAAATTGTTTCGTTAGCCTTTCGATTTCTTCAGTATTTTGATTTTTGATCGTTTCAAATTTTTTTTCTTGTTCTTTTAATTCTTTTTGAATTCCTTCTTCTTGTTCTTTTAATTCTTTTTTAATCTTTTCAATTTCAATTTCTTTTTTTTTAAAATTTTCTTGGTATTGATTTTGTATTTTTAAACTTTCTTGAAATTGATTTTTAATTTTTTCATTTTCCCCATTATTTTGATTAGTAATAAATTCAATTTTTTCTTCTTTTTCTTTTAATTCTTTTTCAATTTTTTCAATTTCAATTTCTTTTCGTTTTAAATTTTCTTGAAATTGTTGTTTAATTTTTTCATTTTCTTCAATATTTTGATTTTTAATTAATTCAATTTTTTCTTCTTTGTTTTTTAATTCTTTTTGGTTTTTTTCTTCTTTTTCTTTTAATTCTTTTTTAATTTTTTCCTCTTTTTCTTTGAATTCTTTTTGGATTTTTTCAATTTCAATTTCTTTTTGTTTCAGACTTTTGTTGAATTTATTGTGAATTTTTTCATTTTCATTATTATTTTGATTTTTAAGTGATTCAATTTTTTCTTCTTTGGTTTTTAATTCTTTTTTAATTTCTATTTCTTTTTCTTTTAATTCTTTTTTAATTTTTTCAATTTCAATTTCTTTTTGTTTTAATTCTTTTTGAATTTTTTCAATTTCAATTTCTTTTAGTTTTAAAGTTTCTTGAAATTGCTTTTTAATTTTTGTATTTTCTTCATTATTTCGATTCTTAATAGATTCGGTTTTTTCTGATTTTTCTTTTAATTCTTTTTGAATTCTTTCAATTTCAATTTCTTTTTTCTTTTTCAATATTTTTTCCTTTTCTTGAAATTGTTTCGTTAGCCTTTCAATTTCTTCAGTATTTTGATTTTTAATTGTTTCAACTTTTTTTTCTTGTTCTTTTAATTCTTTTTGAATTCTTTCAATTTCAATTTCTTTTTGTTTTAAAATTTCTTGAAATTGATTTTGAATTTTTTTATTTTTTTCAATATTTTTTTTTTTAATTGTTTCAGTTTTTTCTTCTTTTTCTTTTAATTCCTTTTCAATTTTTTCAATTTCAATTTCTTTTTGTTTTAAATTTTCTTCAAATTTATTTTTTATTTTTTTATTTTCTTCATTATTTTGATTCTTAATTGATTCGTTTTTTTCTTCTTTTTCTTTTAATTCTTTTTGAATTCTTTCTTCTTTTTTTTGTAATTCTTTTTTAATTTTTTCAATTTCAATTTGTTTTTGTTTTAGCTTTTTTACAAATTGATTTTTTATTTTTTTAACTTCTTTAAGATTTTGATTTTTAATTAATTCATTTTTTTCGGTTTTTTCTTTTAATTCTTTTTCAATTCTTTCCTCTTTTTCTTTTAATTCATTTTTAATTCTTTCAATTTCAATTTCTTTTTGTTTTCGTTTTTCTCTGAATTTATTTTTAATCAAATTATTTTCTTTAATATTTTGATTTTTAATTTTTCCAATTGTTTCTTCTTTTTCTTTTAATTCATTTTCAATTTTTTCAATTTCAATTTCTTTGAGTTTTATATTTTCTTGAAATTGTTTTTGAAGTTTTTGATTTTCTTCATTATTCTGATTCTTAATTGATTCAATTTTTTTCAAAAAAATAATTTTTAACTTTTCATTAATTTGTTCTTTAGTTTTTTTAAGGATCAATTTTTCATTTATTTTTTTTTCTTCTTCTTGATTTAAAATCGCGTTTAATTCTTTTTTATGTTCTTCAATTTGTTCTTTTAATTTTTGATTTTTTATTTTTTTTTTCTTTTTCAATTCTTTTTCCTTTTCTTGAAATTGTTTCGTTAACCTTTCAATTTCTTCAGTATTCTGATTTTGAATTATTTCAGTTTTTTCTTTTTTGTCTTTTAATTCTTTTTTAATCTTTTCAATTTCAATTTCTTTTTTCTTTTTCAATATTTTTTCCTTTTCTTGAAATTGTTTCGTTAGCCTTTCAATTTCTTCAGTATTTTGATTTTTGATAGTTTCAATTTCTTCTTTTTTTTCTTGTAATTCTTTTTTAATCTTTTCAATTTCGATTTCTTGTTTTTTTAAATCTTCATTAGATCGATTTTCAAATTTTTTATTTTCTTCATTATTTTGATTTTTAATTTTTTCAGATTCTTTTTTTTTTAATTCCTTTAATACTTTTTGAATTTTTTCAATTTCAGTTTCTTTTTGTTTTAATTTTTCTTGAAATTGATTCTTAATTTTGTTATTTTCTTCCATAATTTGTTTCTTAATTAATTCAATTTCTAACCTTTTATTTATGTTTTCTTCATTATTTTCAGATTTTCCCTTTTCGTTCATTAATTTTGAACCCTTATTTCTTTTAACAATTTCTTTTATTTTTTTAAGTTCATTTTGTAAATTAATTACAACTGGATCTTTTTGTTCTCCAAATTTTTCGCTTGTATTGGTCAATACAATTGGTTCTTCTCTTTCTTTTTCTAATTTCTTTATTTTTAAAGTCAAAGAAATTTTTTCCTGATTAGTGTTTTCCAAAATTTCATTAACAGCCTTAACCTCTTCTTTTAAAGTTTTCAATTCTTGATTTTTTTCTGATTCAAATTGATAAATCATTTTTTTTAATTGCGCCAACTGTGAAGAAGACGAAGGAGAGAGTCTTTCAATCCTGTTTATTTCCATTTCGAGTTTTGATTTTCTTTTTGGCTTCTTTGTTTGTGTTTTATTAAACTTTTTTAATCGAATAGGTTTGTTTTTTAAAGGCATATGTGCTTTGTAAAGCGGTTTTTTAGACTTTAAATTTGGTGTTTGTTTTTTGAACCCATTCATTACTTTTGGTCTTACTTTTGTTTTGGTTGTTGTTTTTTCTTTTTTTATCGCATTTTCTTTTTTTATCGCATTTTCTTTTTTTGTTTTGATCTTGTCTTCTCTTTGGAAAATCAAGTTAGAATTAGTACTTGAATTTTTTTTGAAGGTTATGTGTTGTTTCTTGTTTTTTTTTGGTTTTGTTTGTGTTTTTGTTTTTGTTATTGTTTGTGTTTGTGTTTTTCTTGGTGTTTTTGGTTTTGTTTTTGTTTGTGTTTTTGTTTTTGTTTGTGTTTTTGTTTTTGTTTGTGTTTTTATTTTTGTTTTTATTTGTGCTTTTATTTTTGTTTTTGGTTTTCTAGGTGTTTTTGGTTTTGGTTTTTGTTTTGGTTTTATTTGTATTTGTGTTTGTGTTTTTCTTGGTGTTTTTCTTGGTGTTTTTGGTTTTGTTTTTGTTTGTGTTTTTATTTGTGTTTGTGTTTTTGTTTTTGGTTTTTGTTTTGTTTTGATTTGTATTTTTATTTTTGGTTTTGGTTTTCTTGGTGTTTTTGGTTTTGGTTTTTGTTTTGGTTTTATTTGTGTCTGTGTTTGTGCTTTTATTTGTGTTTTTGCTTTTATTTTTGGTTTTGCTTTTGTTTTTGTCTGTGCTTTTGGTTTTGTACATTCTTTTTTAGGGTTTGGTGGTATGTTTTTCATATAGTATAATTTCTTTTTTTGTTGTTTTATAAGTGGATAAATTTTCTTATTAGATACCGCTAGAATTTTTTTTTCTTTCTCTTCGTTGTTCATTTGTTTTTGTTCAGAATGTTGTCAAAATCCAAAAAAAAAATGTTCAAAAAAAATGAAAAAATACTTATTCTGATTGATTTTAACAGATAACCTTACTCTGTAAGAAAGGTACAAATACCTACTTTTTTCAAAAATGAGTTTTTACTCTCATTTAAAAAGTAATTAGTTTCCACAAATATAAAAAAATATTACCTTTCATTTTTATGGATTCAAAATCTCAGTTTAGTTGTGTTTCACCAAGAGAAAACGAAAGAATAAATTTGGATAAGTTGTATAAAAATGGGTTGATCTTATTACACTTATAACAAACAAAAAAAATTAATTTCCCTTAAATATTATTCTTTGAAATTGGAAAAAAAAAAGAAACACGAAAAAAAGTTTTTCATAATTTGTAATTATGAAGTTTATTGAAAATAAAAATAAAATCAATTAAAAGAAGAAACCAACCAACTTCAAAGAATAATTCATGTTAAAATTATCAACCAAATCAACTAATACAATTTATATCTACTTTCTTCTTCGGATCTCATCAATAGATTTGGAGATCCGATAAAATAGTAAATTTTTTTCAACAAATTTTTTTAAGAATTGATCAAACAAATGAAAACCTTTCTTAATATTAATATTATTCAAAAATTTATTGTTTTTAGTTATTTATTTTGTATTTAGTCATTCCTTTATTCTTTTATTAATTGATCTTAGTTTGCATTTTTAGGTTCTAGAAAGATTCACAAACAAAAATCATGTGGAGATTATTTACCCCAAGCAAGTAAAAATCAAAAAGTATCACAAAAATAATGTCAAAATGTAAATTGTATCTCAAGCTTAAATCCTATCATTTAATAATTATAATTAATAAACATTTATAGATAGATAACAAATTCTCTGTAAAACCATTTGATAGAAAAAATAATCAAAGAACAAATAAAATGGATTATTAAACTGTTATAAAACAGTTTAATTTAATTTTTCGATAAAAAATATCAAGTAAACTTTTTACAAATTATAAAAATACTAAAGTTTCTTTTCCAAATATATACAAAAAAATCTAAGGAGAATACAGTCTTTGTGCGTTTTAATGCACACCCTTATTCAACTTGTTTATCAAAAAAAAAAATAATAATAATAAGGAACACAAAAGTTTGTTTATAATAGTACACAATCTCATTTTTCAACTCTGGCACTTTTCAAAAATAAAAAATTTTGTTACTTATAACTTTGGTTTTGTGCCGTAAAAAAATAATATATTCTTTCATATTTTCTGATTTGGGGTATGCTTTAAAAAGTGTACAGACTGTAATTTAACATTCATGGAAAGCCGGTATTCGCTCTTTCAATATAAAAAAGGATGAAGTATCCAAAATTGAACCCAAGATCAAACACAATTAATGATTACCTTGTACAGCTGTTCCAAACCTAAGGTGAAATTTGACAGACATAGAAATTGACTTTTTGTCTCAGTTAAATACAAAAAAAAATCGTTATACACTATCAGATAGATTTTATGGTTTAATATAGGTTTTTTAAAAAAATTTCTTATTTGAAAGGCTGAGAAAAAAAATCTTATTGTTTTTCAAATAAATTCAATAATTTAAAACATAGCTTCCAAAGATAATAATATAGAATTTGATGAATTCTTTGAAATGGTCTTGCGTTTTGATTTTTAAGTTCTTTAGAAATTAAGATCCACCAAAAACATGTAACTATATCTAAATTATTGATCACTAAGAAGGTAGAGATTCAAAAATTGAAATTTTAATAGTTTCTCTTTGAAAAATTTTTGTTCTAATTTAAAAGTTTACAGTTTGTAATACGCAATCACATAAACACAAAATCCTGTCATAAATAGAAAATTTTATATTGAAAATGAATTTTCTGTTTATCATAGATTTCACAGTAGGGTTGGAATACCTGTCAGAATTTTCTATAAACAAATTTAAAAAAAATTGGGTCTTTGTTTTCCAGTGATCCCATTTCAATTTTTATTAAAAAAAAAGAATACAGTAAAAGAATTAAGAAACATAACTTTTGTCCTAAATTTGATAAATAAAAAATTCAAACCATTAACTTAAAGCCATGACAGCAACAACATTTCTAGAAATTCATTTTTACTTTGAACCAGACAAAATGTTCATCAAAAAAAAAAAATAAAAAATAACACCAAACTTGAAATATTACATATATAGTATTTAAAAAAGCAATATTATGGTTATATTGGAATAGGGGTTTATTGGGGAGACACAAAATCAGCTATATTTTTGTATATATAAGTCATTTTAATTTAAAAAAAAAAAAGCCACATGAAATATTTCTTAACACAAAATTTATTAATGTTTATGTTATTTTCATGCGCTTTTATTTTTAATTAAATTTATTTAATCTGCCAAGAATACTTTTGGAGCAATTATTTATTAAATAATAGAGGTTTTGATGATAAGATGTATTAGCACTTTATTATTAAAAATCAGTGGTATAATTTTAAAAAAAATACATTTAGTCCTACTATATTGCGTAAAATCATAAAATCACAAAAAAAGCATAAAATGTTCCATAAAAAGAACAACATTGAAAAAAATACAATTATCTTTTTAAAATCACCGCACAAAAAAATTTCTAAAATTTTAAGAACCTTGGGTTTTTTACAACGCTTTCTTCCTTTTAAAATGTTAGAAAGGGTGTTGTAAATGTCTTCAAGTGTTGAAAGTTTTTAAAGACCAAAATCTTTATTAAATGACAGTATAATTTTTGTGGAAAAAAAAATATTTTCTTATCATATTTTAATTTTTTTTTAACAAAATGGAAAAATCTCTAACAGAATTTGTGATCAAAACATAATCTCTATTTTCCACAGGTACCTGAATATAAAATAGATGAGTTTTTTAAAAAATGGAGTTATTACCTGTCAAAGTTAAATAAGCAAAAAGAAAATAGAGAGGGGATTTTCTTACTCATGGATGAACGATTAAAAAATCCTTTAAGCTCTAGTTGTGTTTTCTGCCCAAAAATATCAAGATACACAAAGAAGAAGAAGAAGAAGAAAAAGAAAAAAAAAATGTCTAAACAATCTTAATAATTGGTGATAATGTGGACAATTTTTTTTAAAAGCTTTTAAAAAGTTATTTCAACTCCTTTCAGCTTTCTGGAAATAAAGAAAATGTTTAAACCAAGAACACATTCTTTAAAGGAAGGGTCAAGAATTGGTTTTTTTTAGAAGCTTTTTTTTATTCAATGTATAACATCACAATAGACTGAGAAAATATTTATTTACCTTTTGTGTTAATGTTGTTGAATTAAAATATCGATCGATATATTTGTCAACCATATCAAAAAAATACAATGAAAATCTTTGATCATATCCTTGATTGAATTAAGTATCTTTTTTGTTGTTGTTTTTTAAAGAATAACTTTTTTTCAAGGATAATCCGTTTTTTGATCAAAGAAATTTTTTTCTTTTGAAATTTTTTTCAATTGGCCCAAAATCCATCAACTGTGTATATCTCGATTTAATTTTTATAACTATATTTGGACATTTATCACGATTTTTTATAATAATTATCGCGATTTGATAGAATATCGCTATTTGCTATATTATCACAATAATATTATGAATATCATGATTTTCTGCAATATAGCGATAATGATAAAAATAATCAAGATTTTTGAAACTTTATTGTGGCTTTACAAAGGTCTCGTCAAATACTCTAATTTTTTCAATAAGAATATCAAAAAATACAAAAATAATTAAAAGTAGATTTTTAACAAAGATTCATTAACAATTTGATTAATAAAATAATGTTAGTTATAAAATAAATTGTTATTATTTGTATTATAAATTGAAAAATTCCTTTACATATTCTGCCTTAAGGCCAAATTTAAAAAATTTTTTTTTACAAATTTGGATTTGTTTTTCAAATTTGTTTTTTTCCCAATTGGAATAAATTGTTTCATAATTAAATTGGTGTATTCTGCTTTGGTATAATTTAATTTGTAGGTAGTTGATTACAATTGGTAATATTTTTAATCTGATTCCTAATAAAAAAAGAGGGAATTGTACTAACGGTGCTTTGCCTGTACTAAGGTTTTTTGGTTCTAAAATAAATTCTGTGGGGTTAAGCCATTTGGAATCATCAATAATTCCTTGTTTGTACTTCGTCGTAATTATCAATAAATTTTGGTTCTAGCCAAGGCAACCAATCTATAAAAGTGGGTAATAGTAATGAATTTGTGCATCGTCTAACACATCGTTCGAGAGCTATTTTTGCTAATTTTGAAGCTGTGAATTTCCGAGAATTATTTTTGTAAATAATATATTTTTCATCTTTAAAATTTATGAACCCACTATCTTTTGAATCATTATTAATTGGTATTCCTATTATTTGTTGTTTGTATCTTATTTTTTCTTTTTCTTTTTCCTTTTCTTTTTCCTTTTCTTTTTCTTTTTCCTTCTCTTTTTCCTTTTCCTTCTCTTTTTCCTTTTCCTTTTCTTTTTCCTTTTCTTTTTCCTTTTTGGTAGTTTCATTCTTGTTCTTGTTCTTTTTCTTTTTTTTTTTCCTTTTCATTTTCTTTTTCATTTTCATTTTCGTTTTCGTTATTTTCATTATTATCAGAGGACTCGGACTTTGAATCAGATTCAAATTTCATATTTGGATTTAAATTCAGATTCAATTTCAGGCTCAATTTCGTATTTGTTATTTTTTTTTCCAAATCTTTCAGGTTGCTGTTTCTTCATATTGTTCACAATAACAATTTTTTTAAACTGTATGAATGTATAAAACAAAAAGTCATTTTTGTTTTCAACAATTTCTTTCATTCTTTTACAAACCAGGTCTAAACAATTTTTCTTAAACAGTTCTGGATGGAACTTGTCCAAATATTGAATAACTTTTTTCTCAATACCAAATCTCTTATTTTTTAAGAGTTGTTGAAATTCAATCCCCAATTTGAAGACAGATTTTTCAATTTTTTTCTGAATTTTTTCATTAAATTGAATGATTAATTTGTTACATTGCTGTTTAAACTGGTAATTCTGTGATACCAACATTGGAAGGTAGTGTAGGGAAGGCTGGAAATGGGGAACTTGATCCCATCTGTAACTTGTTATAGCTGTAGCATGTTGATCAGCCTTCCAAGAGTTTGCGTTTATTATCATCCTTAAAGGATATTTAATTATTTGGATCACAAAGTCAGGAATATTAAAGCAGTTCTTTGTTTTCTTGAAGAGCATTTCTTCAGTTTGGAAATTATTGATCTGAGTTTGGGTGTCTTTTTCACCTTTTTCATAAGTGCGGTAATTGGTTTGTGATGAATCAGAACAGTACGCTGAAATATTCTTTTTGTTTTTTAAAAAATTCTTTTAATTTCAATTTGAAATACTTTTCATCACAAATGTCTTGTTGGCTAATGGTATAACGGAAATGACATTCGTCAGCCAATGGGTTTTCATAAGTGTCTGGTCCTGACTCAGAGTGTAGACTAATCGTAGATCTAGGGTCTTTTTTTGAAAGCCGATTCGTAGCACTCTTCGATATCTTGGAGTATATCGGTAAAAATCGAGATCAGTTACGTGGCCTTCATAAGGCGAAACCCATCCGATTGTTGGGAGTCTTTTGTCGTATTTGCAGCAAGTATTATGAGTTTCCAATTTAAATCCTTTGTTATTCGGTTCAAGTGGATTGTAATTTGAGGGTTTCGAATGGTAGAGTGAGGTGTCTTCACACAAAACAGATGGCTTGATAGGAAAATTCGCAAAGTTATATCTTATTTTTTCCATTATGGTTTTTAATAAATTGAGGTGCTTTGTGAAATCTTGTCCATTTATCTTTTCCCCAAAGCCCAAGATTTTGTTTTTTAAAGGGTAAAAGTCGTCCAACAATTGTGTTTTAATAGAGTACAGTTGGTAAATTTGTTGCCAAACACAAGGCTTTGCTAATTGGATCTTTCTTCCTTTCTTTTCTTTTGTGCTTTCACTTCTCTTCTCATTCTTGTTCTTGTTCTTGTTATTTTTATTGTTCTTTTTATTATTGTTATTGTTATTATTTTGATTAATCTTCTTATTATTTTTATTGATCTTTTCAAAGTTGGTTTTGTTTTTGAGTTGGGAGGGTAAATAGAATAAATAGTTCTGTCTATCTCGTGCTAAATATACAACTGACGAGATTGTTTGTTTGAATTTGTGATAAAACCTTTCTTTCCAAAAGTTTTCTTCGTGGATTGAAAAAAGAAAAAAGCTGTTAACACCAGACAATTTTAATAGACTCCTCCAGTCCAGAAAATCAAAAATTACAAGTAACAAATCAGAAGGTAAACCAAAGAGTTTGGTACTCATAGTGAGACACCTCCACTTTATTCTTTTAAACCACCTAATGTAAAAATTTTTGAAAAAAATGTATTCTTATCAACAAAGAGATATTAAATCAAAATTTTGAAAGGATATTACTTTTGGGTCAATTGCAATTTGTAGATTTCTTTTCATCCGATATTTCTGAGACAACTCAAGGTATACAATAAAAAATGGATAAATCAATGAAATAAAAAAAACAAAATACAATACAGGAATTGATATTTAATTTGTTATGTAGTGAAATAAATACCTTGAAATGAAAAAAATACCTGGCAAGATTTTTAATTGTGAATATTAGGAAAATTTTTGGGTAATTTCTTATATCTAAAATCAAATCATCTTTTTATATAAGAACCAAACTTTGAAAATTATAACTAATCTTCTTATTAGAATGATGACTAATGAAATTACACTTGTTCAGAACACTATTCAATGAATCAAAAAACAAAAATAAAAATTATCATTCTCCAAACTCTTGTAAACCTGTATAAAAATTGATTATTTTTCAAAATAAGTTGATTTACTTAGGGTTATCAAACAATTAAGTGAGTGTTCTTTAGGCAACTCTACTTTAATGAATTTTCGGTGGGTTTATTACTTTGTTCATAAAAAATTTGATTTGTTAAAAAAAAAGGATTTGATTGGAAATATAAATGAAATTACACAAATTTTCCTAATATTCACAATTAAAAATCTTGCCAGGTATTTTTTTCTTGTCTGGTATTTTTTTCACTATTAAAACAGGAAAAATCAGAAAGCGATGAAAATATAATTTCATTTTTTATTTTCAAAACCAGTCTTCCACATAACAAAAAACAGATTTGAGATAAATAATCTTTCCTTGAAATTTCATTATTCTTTTAATACTTTTTCATTTTTATTTAATTTTATAAAATTGAGTTAAATGTCCCTCAAAAAAAAAAATTCAAAAATTTTTTATTGAATAATATTTAAAAAATTTAAGTGGAATTTCAAAAAAAAATTCAATTAAAAAAACAGAAAACTTTCAAGGAATATAGTTATTTTTTTTTCACAAAATATTTTATAATAAAGGATTAACTGAACAAAAAAATTTTTTTTGAACCTAGAAAGTAGTTATATTTTATTATTCTAGTTAATATCTCCTTTCGTCTTTAATTGATTGTTTTTTTTTTTTTCTTATGTAACTAAATTTGACTTATGGTTGTTAGCTTTTAACGATTCCATCAATGTTTACAAATAAGTGAAATATTTCACTTTTTTCCCCAATCGATAATTCAATTTTTCTATTTGTAAAATGGGATATATATATATTAAAGTTTTTTTTTTTTTTTTTTTTTTTTTTTTTTTTTTTTTTTTTTTTTTTTTTTTTTTTTTTGGGGGGGGTTCCGATTTGTTATTTTATTAAACATCTGGTTCAAGTATTCAGTTCATCAATATTATCCCCATGTATACACCAATTGGAAAGATAGCACATAAATATTTCTAAATTCGTGTTGGTTAAATAAGCAAAGTCTTGTGTGTTTAAGAACTAATAATAAATAGTTTATTAATTTTTCTAATGGTTTTAAATCATTTTACCTCCTTCAAACACTTTAAAAATATAAAGAGAGAAACTTTTATAACGTAAAAAAGAAAATTTGAAAAGTGTAAAAAGTATAAAAAAGGAAAAAAAAGAAAATTATTATCATTCTATTAAAAAGGATAAATGGTAAGAACTTGAAAATCAAAATTAGTTATAGGAATCATAATTCATTAAAATAACAAAAAAAAAAAAAAAAAACATTATTATAAATAGTCGAACTTTCAATTAATATGTATTATTTTCTTAAATATCATCTTTTTTAAAAATGTATTTCTTCTTCTTGCTTTCCATTAAGTTGTAATAAATATGAACTCCGGGCCCTGTAAGTCATTCCCCCAACAATTTCACCCAGTTATCGTGGGTGAATGATATCTATTTAACAGATTTTGATGGGTATTAGAAAAAATGAATTTTGAAAAGTTCAAAATTGAAAACATTTTTCATCTTTTTTCTCATTTTTTCAACTTTTTTTCATTTTTCTTTTAACTTGTAATTCATTTGTAAATTTTTTTTTAATTATAAAATCGATGACCACAAGGTAAAGTTGTGTTCTTCGAATGTTAATGAAACAGTCAAAATGACCCTAGAAAAATCCAATTGATTTTTATTGGAATTTTATTTTGATATTCAAATAAAGATCAAAATCGATCATTTTATTGTTTTCAATAAGATTACTAAGAATTTTTAGTTTTTTCTATCTTTAAGATAATATATTGATTGATTAGATTTACTTAATGTAGTGATCAACTCTTCTTGGGTATGTATTATTCTACTTATTTTTTCTTTATTCTTTAAGGGTCAATAATCAAAAATAATTATATTTGGAAAAAAATTACCAGCATTTTTGACTGGAATAAATTTTATGTGGGTGTGTTATTATTGTTTTTTTAATTTTAAAATAAAATATCTGGTAATGAAAGAAATTTGTAAAAATTAACCAAAACAATAAATAAAAAAAAACAAAGTAAAAAATAAATGTTTAATTATTAGTTTTATTTTCTTAAATATTTAATCTAAAAAAATAATAAAACAATAAATATTTAAAATAATAAAATCAAAATAAGTAAATCGTGAAGATTTTTAATGATGAATTATAATTATTAATTTCAATTTCAAAATTTATATTCAAAATGAAAATTGAAACTGATAAGAATAATGAGAATATTTTTTACATTTTTTGTACAAAAAATTAAGCAATATAAATATAAACTAAATTCCAAAAATTTGGGCATGGTTTAAACAGTTGAAAGAATAGCAATACTGCACTTTACATTGAAATTTGGAAATAATTTTGTTTTAACAAAGTATTTCATTTTTTGTCTTTTCTATTTTATTGTTTTCGTTTCTTTTTTTCCAGTTACGTGATATTTTTCATTAGATAGGAAATTTTTTTTTCAAAGATTGATAGAAGGTTAATGTTGAGTTTGTTAAATAGAAAAACCCAAATAAAATTGGTAGATGATACCTAATGATTTCATTGATCAATAATTGTTGTTGTTGAAATTTCAACAATTTTACCAATTTGATTTTTGTTCTGCTCGTTTCATTATTTTGGACACACCAATTTTTTTTTTTTTTTCGTTTTATTTATTTTCTTTTATTTGGATTAAAATGATTACATATTTAAATATTAATACTCGGTCAACTTCAATGAGGTTTAATATTATGTTTGGGAAAATACAATAAATTGTGATTTTGCTTTTGTCTACTTTTGATTTTGGGAGTTTCTGTGATGTCCAAATTTTTGGAATTGGGTTTGTATCTTGCTGGGATAATTAATTAATTAATATACTGCAAACGAGCTATTTAATTCTCAAAAGGGGTAACCCCACTGAAATAATAATAAAGCAAATTAAGGAAAAAATGCATTGCATTAAAACCATAATGCAAGCAAAAACGAGAAGATAGATGCCATTTTTACAACCGCCCATGTGCTTTGTGTATTCGAAAGATAATGACGTCCAGACCAATGCAAAAAGGAAGAGCACTATCAGGCAAAAATAGCCAATTCTGCATTCCGTTGGGAAGTGGTTTATTTTAAATAAATCCTTTTTGTTCTCGTCATTAATGCCTGTGTTGTCCATGTTTGCTGTTTGGAATTTCTCATCATAACCTTCAGTTTTGTGAATTTGGTCATCCAAATTAAAATCCTCAAGTTTGTTCTCATTTTTTGCAATCTTCGGATCAACACGATAATTTGATCCCCATCCCAATTCAATTTCTTCATGGTTTTCTTCATGAGAACTAAAGTTTTTTTGTTTGTGTTTTTTGAGACTTCCACCTTCGCTAGACTCATCAAGATCATCACCACTCCCCACCATGTTTTGATTTAATTCGTCATTGTTTTTCATCGAATTCTTTTTTTTATTTTTATTGATCATTTGTTTGTTTCGATATTTTTGCAATTTTCTCTCATTCGTGATTTTTTCAAGTTTCAATCTCAGCTTGGTCAGATCAAGTCTTGTTTTTTGATAGTCACTGATTTGTTTATTTGTGAAATTGAAATTGAAATTTGAATTGTCATGTTTGGAATCAGGCTCAAAATCTGAATTGAAGCCCAAATTTTGATCCCTGGTTCCACGTGCTGAATTGGTTTGGTCATCAGCCAAATCGTCATTTGATAATGATGAAGTGGAGGTTTGTTGAAGCACATTATCTTGTTTTAATTTTTCCATCAATCCAATTTCTTTCTGATTTCCATTTCCATTTTCATTTTCATTTCCATTTTGTTTACCATTTTTCTCGTTCTCATTCTCGTTTTGTTTTTGTTTTTGTTTTTGTATTCGTTTTTGTTTTTTGATTTCTTTTTGTTTTCTTTTTTTTTGTTTTTTGTAATATTTCCTGATTTTTTTTTTTATTTTCAAAATTTCGTTTTTTTGTTGCCGTGACAAATAGCTATAATAAGACGATTCAAAATAAACAATAAAAAACCACCAAACAACAAAGCAAATGGACAGACTCAGAAGATAGCCAGATAATTCGTGACATTTCTTTTCGGTTCGAAGGGTGAAATAACTGGTAAAGATAATTAAGAGGAAAAGTAATGTCGAAAAAAGACCATACCATTGCATTTTCAGGAAAAAGGATTGGGTGAACTTCCAAGTCCTGTCAAGGTATTTCACTTTGATCATCAAATGGAAAACAATTGATAAAAAATGAATTTTTGTTTTGCATTTGAGTGTGCCCAAAGAACTTGAAGTCAATAGGAATTTTCCTTTTTCCTCTTTTGGTTCATTGTTTTTGAGTGAGAGAGTTTTTTTTTGTGAATTTGTGAGGCACTTTTTTGTTAAATATGATTTTTTGTTATTTTCAAAAACTCTCTTTCCAATTAATTACTTCTAAAGCGTATACCTTGCTTTCCAAAAACTGGTTTGTCTTTTCTTTCGATTTTTTTAACATAAATGAGAATAGTTTAAAGTATTCTTTTCAAAAATTTTGTCAGACATAATTTTTTGTTCCCGTATCAAGATTTCAAAATTCCCAAATAGTTATTGTTTGAGAAGATTGTTTGACAATAAACCAAAATCAATTTTTCTGTTTTGGAAAAAAAACTTTTTTCTTTACCTTTTTTTGTGCAAAGATCTACTCTCAGTTACAAACTTGACTAAATTCTAACTTGGATAAAAAAGGCCCAAATATCCAACCATAGAGTTTCAGACAATCAGGTTGTAATTTTGTTGAATTACCTCTCTTCAATCATAAATGAAAATATATAAAATTTTCCAAGAAAAAAAAAAAAAAAACGACTTGCTTGAATGTTCTAAAAGTGAAAATTATTGTTTTGTAAATTCGGTTCATTCCAAATTTTTTTTCTTTTTTGTAAGCATTTAACATTTTAATTAAAGTTAAAAATAATTTATTTTCCCTGAAAAAAATTTTTCAGATGGAAAATTTAGTTTTGGAAATTTCCCCCTTTAAGACAGTTTGTTGGGTAAGTCTTAAATTGGCCCTTAACAGTTTTTTTCGAAATTTTATTTTAATCAATTAATTATCAAAATCAAAAGATCTGAAATTGTAAAGAAAAATACATTTGAATATTTACCTCAACAGATGAAAAGTAACTGAAATTTTGAATACTTTGAGCTCAAAATTGATGAGACTTTGTAATTTGATTTTTCGCTTTTTTTAATTCAAAAACTCCATTTTATTTCCAAGTTAGATTACGAATCAAAATAAGTCGATACTAATCAGGAAAGTCATTGATTTCATAGTATACAAAGATCGATTTCTTTTTTTCATCTTTGTAATTTATTTAGAAAAAAATAAATAAAGATCAATAGAGTTTTTTTTTCTCTTTTTTCTTCATAAATTTGTTGGAATAATTTTTGATTATAAATATTACTGAAAGTCAGCTCAACTGTGTTGATTTTTGTTTTCAAAATAATTTTTAAATAGTTATATCGAAAGTAAGAACTATTATTATTTTCCAATTAAAAAAACAACAATTTTTAGTTCACATTCCCAAAATTTTTTTCTAGTTTATATTTTGAAGACAAACCCAAGCTCTTTATAAGAACGTCTAGAAATGTTATTTTTAGAGAAAAACATAAACTTCCTTAGTTAACTCTAGTACGAAATTTTTACTGGGCTAATTTGATTGTAACAGTTCTAATGAATATTCATTTTGGAAATTGAAATAAAAATTTTCATTTATTGATTGGAAAATAACAGTTTATAACTTTAAAACAAAACTTGTTCTAATATAAAAGAGAAAATACGACCAAGTCTCTGTGTGAATGGTTAAAGGGCTAATACCAGTACAAAAACAAAAAATGGCTTTTTTTTTATCATTTTTTTTTAAATTAAATTTTTTTGAATATCTTTAAGTAATAGTTTTGGACCAAGTGTGTGTAAAGATTTAAATAGCATTCAGTTTTAACATTTCAGACAACTTTTTGTTTGTGGAGTTTTTGAAAAAGGAGAGTAAAAAAAAATGGACATTTTTTGTTTTTTGTATTGCTACTTGGGTTTTAGTATACCGAAATTTGTTGTATATTGGATTAATAATTTCTTTTCTTTAAGAACCAAACTTGGAAAATTCAAATTAGGTACCGATTAGAATGACAATTAATTAAATCACTTGTTCAAAACAATATTCAATCTTAAAAAACAAGAATAAAAATTATGATTATCCAAATTCATAGCCAACCTCATTTTAAACTCTATTTATTTTTTTATAAAAATGTTTAAATCTATTTTGGTTATCAAACAATCAAATTCTTATTCTTTGATGGCCCTGCACTTTACTGAACTTTATGTTAGGTTTATAATTGAGTTCATGAAAATTGTTTAGTTATAAAAAGGATTTCATATCAAAATTTCACAATATTAGGAAGAAATGATATCAGGACTTCTATTTATATCTTGGATTTTTTTCAAAAAACACCTTTTCAGCCAAACTTCACAGTTTTGTTCAAGAAATAGAACATGTTCTATGATTTTAATTCATTTATCTTCTCTCAAAATACATTTTCAATTTTTTTTGATCAGATCTTTTTTTCGATTTTTCTCTTATTTTTTTTTTTCTTTGTTTTTTTTTTTTGGTTTTTCTTTAAAAAAAATGTTTGAAACTCCAAATTAACTTGAATAAAATTGTGAGATTGTAATTTGTTAGAAAATTTATACAATTACAATTAATAAAATCTTATCGTCAACAATTATCATTTTCTAAATCAATTGAGAAATTTTACACAAGACATTCCAATGAAAATTCACCAATTTTTTTTAAAAATTTTTTTTTTTTGAAATTTATGGATTGTTCTGGCATTTCTTTTATGAACCCCAACTCTAAATCCAAGTTTATTATTTCTCTTATTTCTAAAGAATTGTATTTTTTTAATTCTTAAAAAAAAATGTGAAAATTTCATTTTTTGATTTGCCACTTTCAGTGAAATGAGGTTTATGTTTCAAAAATAAAATTGTACTATTTTTAATTGTAAAGCCTTAGTATATTGACACATCTACTTTTTTGACTAGATATTATTCTCTATTTAACATCTAATTTTTATACTTGAATAAAAAATTATTTGATGAATTATTTGTTTCAATTTACAAACTCTTTTGTTTTTTAAAGGCGATATGATTTTTTTTAATATGTAAATTTTTCATTTTTATTGCTAGTAATAAATTTAATTACTTGGTAGAAACTTGATTCAAGATTTTTAGTTTTTATTTTAACAAAACAAAAATTTTTTTTTTCTATAAATTTGAGTTAGGTGAATCTATTTTTTGTTTCAGAGTTTCCTCTTTGTCATTTTCTTACGGTAGCCCGTCGTAATATCTTCTAAATTTATATAGAATCCTTTTTTTTATTCAAAATGTGTCTATATCGTTTTTTTTTTTTGTTCTTGTGTTTTCCCTTTTGATTCAATTCCATGTAATAGATCTTTAAAAAAAAAATAAAATCTAACCATCCAGTTTATTTTTTTTCCTTTTTTAAGTCAAGAAACCATTTTCAATTATATAGACAGGTGATGGACTGGAAAGATAATTATTTAGCTTTTTTTTTATTATTGTTTTTTTTTTTATTTTTTATTGAAAGAAATTCAAAAATATAATATCCTTTAAAATAAGGTTTTCATACTTACAATTATTTTAAATTGGTTTTCTAAATTTTAATTTATGATTTTTTTTTTGTTACTTGATCTGGTATCTCGGTTACACCTTTTTTTATACAATCATTTTTTACCATAAACTTACATCTTTCAACTTTTTACTCCATTATAATTCAATTTTTTTCTATTTAAAAGGAGAATATTTTTATAGAATTTCATTTTTTTATTTTATTTTATTTTTTTTTTTTTTGTTTTAGGTTTGGTTTTGTATTATGATTTTTACTTAATTTGTGTTTTTTGTAGTTTTATCTTTTTTTAAAAATGCCTTTTCGTTTTTAATGCACATACTTTGAATCAGAGGTAAAACTCAAAAAATTCCCAAATGAATACAAATTTTTTTGGGGAATATTTTTTGATAAGTATTTTACTATAATTGGAATTTAGTGTTTTATTTTGAATTTTTTTAGTCCCCTAATTTTAATTTAATGTGTATATCTTAAAAGGTGGAACACCAGATAATACATTTTTTCCTTTTCCCAAATTACATAAAAAAAAAAGAATAATAAGAAAAACAAAGGGGATTTAATATATAAAATAGAATAATAAAAAGCTTAAGAAAATTTAGTATTTATAAATAAGAAAAAATAAATGGATATTATTTTATTGTTTTTTTAATCCACTAACCGCTACCCAAAAAAAAAAAATAAAAAATAAAAAATAAAATAAATTAAAAAAAAAAAAAAAATATTCTTTAATATTTATCACTTGCATTTTTATACTATTTTTGAAAGTATGATTCCCCTTTTAAAATAAACTAACAATAAAATAAATAAAAAAAAAATAATTTTTCATTGATTTGTTTCATTTCAGATTAAATTTTCCTTTAATTTTGCCGATAACAATAATTTACAATTTCAATTTTATTTCAATCATTTCATTAAAATAATAAATTAAATTTCAATAAAGAAAAAATCAATTTTATACATTGAACATTTTATTATAAAATATATTCACATTCGGATTTTATTCGTACTTGTATCTAATAAGTATTTTCAAATTATTTTTCCTATTTTTAAAAATGTCCAAATATAAATTGATTTGTGATAATTAAATTCAAATGTTGAAGGATTAGCCTCAATATAGATTCACGTATAATAAAAGTATGTTGTAATTAGGTGTAAATAACTTTAGTTGTCTATAATAAAATGTTTAGAAAAGATATATTATAAATCCTATCAGACAGTAGATTATTTAAATTTTATACTAATGATCACATTTAAAATTTTGTTATTTTTTAGAGAAAATTTTTTTTTTGATTACCTTTCCAAAATAAATCAATTGAAACCCAAACAATATTATACTAGTCTTTAAATTGTCTTAGTAAGTCTCCAAAAGGTATAATTTTTTAAAATTTTTAATTTAAAAGATTTACTCAATAATAATCAACCTAAAAAAACAAATAAAGAAACATAAATAACCTGCATTGGTTAGATTTTAGCCCAATAAAATTTTTAACTTGTGTTTTTTTTTTTTACAGACTTATGTATTTAAGTTAGGAAGACACATATATATTCTTGGTTTAGATATAAATTAATTTTCGAGGTTAGATATTGTATTAATGTAAATAGTTTAATAATATTAAATATTTGAGTTTCAATTGTTTTCTTCATTTAGAAAAATTCTGAGATAAAATACTCTTTTTATAGAAATTCAAAAAAATCTTTCTTGATATTATTTTGTAAAAAAAATATATTTTAATATTTCAATATCTAAAAAATTTTTTTAAAAAAAAATATTTGAAGAAACCTATTTTTTGCTTATATGCTTTTTTAACCCTTCTGGTTTGTTTCTTTTTTTTTTTTTTTTTTTCTACATTCAGTCTATATTTTTTATCTGGGTTAAATTTTAGTAATTGGTTAAAGTAAAAAATAAGGGTTATTTACAACACTATACTAATTAATTTTCGTTCCCTTTTTATAAAAATAGTTGTAAAAAAATATATTTCCAATATTTCAGAAAAAATTTGTAAAAGTATAGGTTTTGAAAAAAATTAATTTTTTTAATTTGTTTGGCTAATTTACATTTCTTCAACAACTAATCTATATTCTGAGGTAAATTTAAGAAAGGTATTGGGCGACTTTGAAGTCTGAATATTGATAATTCAACCTTAAAATTTGTCTAGAAATACAAAGTTTATTCTGAAATTGTTTAGTTTTTTTACTAATAAATATATCAGTTTTAATTGATGAGATTAATAATTAGTACTACTTGGCTAATTTGGTTTTAAGAGGCATTTGAGCCATAGAGTACCGATGTGATTTGCATGATATAACAATATACTTTAATATTAGACTACTCCCTGGAAGATACAAATCTCTTAAGGGGGTAACCACAGTAAAGTAAAATTTTTCGCCTTTTTCAATCTTGAAGAGGATCAAAAAATAAAATTTTTACTTCGGTTTTGGCGAATTGATTTTTATTATTTAAAGTACTTGATTCACTAAATTTTTTAAATCTTTTTTTCAAAGTATCAAAGAAATTTCATTAATAGAAATTGAGTTGAATTACTTAAAACAGTGTTTCAGGATGTTGAATTGCTTATCTTTTATTCTTATCTCAGCATTCTATAATGGTATTTAATTTTTTCATTTTTTATTTTTTTATCATTTTTGAATTATTTTTAATCATTACAACAAAAAGCAATAAGAAATATTTATTTATCGGTGAGTTTGGGACAAATGGATTTTGTTTAAAAAGAATATCAAAATAACAATTGGGAGAATCACAACAAAAGGATATACGAATAGGGCTTTAATAGCTAGAAGGATTCTGAAAAAAAAAAACAATAATTATTCAGAAACATATCTGGTTAGGGTTTGAAACACTTGGATTTGGTGGAATTGGAGAAGTGGGATACCTTTAGATTTTATCAAAATTTGAAATACAAAATAGCTATAAGTTTTAAACTAAGAATCTAAAATTCTCAAAAAAAAAAAAAACTATTGAAATAAAAAAAATTAAAATCAAACCAATTATATCAATTCTTTTTTTCTCGTTTTTTTATTGTTTAACATTACTAAAAAAAAAATATTAAATAATTTTTTAAAAATAATTTTTAGAGAATCTAAGATCACACACCACTAAAATAAAATACTCTTCTCTCATCTCTCTCAAATTTTTATCAGGTATTGTAGTTTAGCTACTCCCTTAACACCCAACAAAAGATAATCTTTTTTCGTTCTTCCGGGATTGTCAACATTATTTTCAAATACCAGTAAAAATGAATCTTAGTTCGCCTTTAAATTTTAGAAATTTAAAAAAGCCTATCAGAGGTTTTCCTGAATTCAAAAGAATAGTCAAAATATCAAATCTAAAATTTTAAAGGCACTGTTTTTTTGTAAGTGACAAATCGATTTAGTTCGGTTTAGTTTAGTTTATGGTTGTTTTATAAATCTCTTGCTTTTTTGTACATTAAAAGGTAAGAGTGTTTTAAATTTGAATTAGATTTTTCAAAGATCAAAGCCTTATATGCCTCACAAAGAGTAAAAAATTTTGGCTTCATTTTCCTTATTTTTCTGTTCCAAATAGAGTTTTTCAAAAAACAGCTTGTATTGTGTATGATCTCTATTTATTTGCTTAGTCCTTTTTTTTGCTATATTCAAAATAGATGGGAAAAAATTTTCACTTGATTTTCGTTTTCCTTTTTCTTTTTTATAAGCGTGATCCAAATTCCAGCTATTTCTTTGAAAACCCTATTTATATAAAGAACAGTCTGGAAAAGCAAGTGAAATTTTTTTACTATTTATAATTCAAATACCAGTCTAAAATAACATCTTATTTTTTTAAAGTAAACTAGTTTCTAGCAAGCAACGAAAGAATGAAAAAAAAAAAATTCAAGAAGAAATGATGTTAAAAGCCAAAAAGAAGAAAAGAAGAAAAGGACAAATAAAGCCAAAAAAAAATCGAAAAAAAAAGGAAAGAAATTTCTTTTTTATTTTTAAGTTTTTTTAATAATTTTGGGAAATTAATATTTAACTTAGACTAAAGATCCTTCAGTTAAGAGCAAAAATTAAGAAAAAATAAACACAAGGAAGTTCAATAATAAGACTCTTCTCCATAAGGTACTTTTCGCGATCGTATTATTTCCATTCGTTTAAAATTGTGTTTCTTAATTTTTATCGAAAAGTGTTCTAACGAGTTGAAAGATCGAAGATCCAACTAAAAGAAATAAAAAAAACAAGATCATCATAATTGTTGGTGTGAATTTGAAACCTGATTTCTTTTGTTTTCGAAATTGTTAAGTTTTAAGAATTAGAATAAAAAAATAATTGTAAAAAAAAAAAAAAAATAAAAGCAAACAAAACAAATTTTGGTTAGGGAAACAAAAACAAAATCAAAAAAAAAAGAAGGGATTATTGCAATACTTTTTTAACAACTTTTTTATTGGAATTGGCTTCAAATTTCTTGTTTGATAATTTACGGCGCATGTTGAACCTTGGATAGTAAAAAATTAATGAAAATTAAGTTTAATAAAAAAATGAAAGAATGGAAATTATTAATTGTTACTGCTTAGATGAAGAATTGGATACCCTTTTTTGGAAAATTCTGTTTTGCTTTTGTACTATAAATCAGACGATTCAAGATATTTTTTGTAAAAACCTTTTTTATTTTTAGCAAACATACATTTTCACATACATTTGCTAAACTCAAGTATTCTATTTTTGGTACTGTATTGGAGCAGGTCTGAACAGGGTGGTGTTCTTGAGGTAAAAAATAGTTGTCTCCTTTTTTCAAAAATATCAAAATTTATTAAACATAAAAATAGTAACTCGATCTCTATTTCAGAGGAAAAATACAATTTAAAATTGAAAAGCTTTTTGGTTTCAATCAATCGAATCATATTTGTTTGATTTTTTGACAAATTTTTATTCACTTTTTTTTTGATGATTTTGCAATAAAATATTTCATATACTTTAAATTTAAGAAAATACTCTACATAGCCCATTCCCTGTTTTACTGTTTTACTTAATTCCTTAAAATATAATTAGATTAGATTGAAAATATCTTTGCTCAATTTATTGAAGAGTTTCATCAATTACTTTGACAACATTTAATTTTTCCTTTGTCTGTTAAATTTCTTCAGATTTAAATTCTCTTAGAAGTGTTTGCTACTTTTTACCCAAACGATTGTCAACAAAACCAACTCATTGAGTTATTATTGTTAGAATTGTTGATAAATTCTCCTTTGTATTTTAAACTTTTTGCATTATTATCCCCCTTTTCCAAATTTTGTTACTTTGTCTTGAGTGGAGTATTATATTAGTTTTAATTCAAAGAAAATTTGAAAATAAGTAGATTTTAGAAATCTTCTTTTTAATAAAATGTTTTCGAAGAAGAGTCTTGGAATTTAAAAAATGTTAATTGAACACTAACCATATTTCATTTTAAATTGATTTGTTAAATTAAATGTTATGAAATTCGGGTTAACTGTAGTGGGTAAAAAATCATTTTTCCAAAGCAGAAAGCACCTGTTTCAAAATAAAATTCATACCCTGTTTTTTTTTTTCTTTCTTTTCCTAATACAATATCTAATTCACCACCCAATAGCATACACGAATCCAAACCAACTTTGAGTGTTTATTCCTTGGTATTTTTAGTAAATTTTAAATTTGGAATTGAATTTGTTCGAATTTTTTCCGATTTTTTTTTCAATTTTTTGTTTTTTTTTATGGAAATACCATCAAAAATTAACTGTATTTTATGAAATATATTTTTCAAATTAGTCCAATTTTTAAAAAAATTTTAATTTTAAAGAGTTAAAATCTATATTCTAAATTGACTACATTTTTTGATCTTTCATTCTAAGAATATCTTTTTTTCATAATAAAGCTTTTAGAAACCAATATCAAGTTTACTTGATTTTTGTTGTTGGTTTCTTACATTGTTTAATGTATCAATCTTCTGAAAAAAGAAACATATCTATTATTTTAAAATATGAATTGAATGCTTCTTGAGGGCTCTTTTAATAAAAACGTAAGTTAAAAAATAAACCAAATAGAAATTTTCATTTGGTTTTCCAAAATTATTTCGAGATCAAATGTAACGTTTGAATATTTAATTCAATAAATCTGTTCCGTGATTAATATTTTATATAGAATTGCAGATTTGGATGTTTATTTTAATAATTGGAGGGTTTTGTTTTTTGTTTTTGTTTTAGTGTACTTATCAGAAGAAGAATGAAAGATTAGCTCATTTTATTTTCCAATAAATAGTAAATATCTATAAAAACAAAAACAGATTTAAAAAAGTACAATCACTTTTCATTTTAGTTGGTTTGGAGATATTTTCATTAACATTTGTCACGAAAAATCAATATATATATATCAATCAAACAAACACAAAAAATTATAGCATGGAATCCAAAGTTAATAAATAATTTTTATCACTTTTACTGATGATAAGGTTTATAATTATACGAATTACAATCATTATTAAATATTTGTAAACGATTTCATCTTTTTTAACTATATCATGATGAAATTTTCGACAAAAAAGCAAAAAAAAAAAAACAATAAAATTATTCAAATATAACTATCAATTGTAAAAATAAATTTAACGAATTAATGATTTGAAGAATAGAGTTTAAGTAGATAACTTATATTTTTACATATTTTCTACCTTAAAACAATTTTTTTTTTAAAATTTTCTTTTGCATCATAAGAAAAAATTATTATTATGTAACCGTTCAAAATTTATATACAATTATATTATTATTACTATTATCCTTTAAATTCTCCACTTTTATCAATTTAAAGTCATATTTTCAACTTATATATAATTGATAACGTTAAAGATATTTTATTGGAACCCGTAAGAGGAAATTCAACCATAAAAAATATTATATATATATATGATGTAAAGTGAAAAGGTTGTTGTTAATACCATTGAAGTATGTTACAATAAAACTTGCTAAACTTGTTATTTATGGATCATTTCTGGGTTTATATACCAGTACATCCTTATAAAAAAGATAGTAAAACCAGTTCCACTTTTAATACACAAACTGCTGCGAAATTTAAATATACAATAAAAATCTCAAATTAAGGTACAAAATTCAGATTTTAGTAAAATAAATTCTAAAAAAAAATTACAAATTTTGTGCCTTAATTTGAGATTTTTTGTTACTTAAATTCCGTTGAACGTTTGTGCCTTAAAAATGGAACTGACTGTATATAAAAATTGAAAACAAAAAAATGAAAAAAAATCTCAATAAAGTTAAAATAAACCAAATTTCAAAAGTGGGGGAAAACATTATTATTATTATTTTTCCTTTTTCATTTGTCTTTTCAAAAAATAAAATGATTACATTATATTTTTATTTAGGAATCTATCTCAGTTATTATTTCGAAACTTTTTAGTAAAATACAATATTATTCAAAAAAAAAAAAAAAATGTAAAAATTTTTATCTGATGAACAATATACCCCTATTTTCATAATTTAGCAAATTACGGATTATATTTGAAGGAATCAAAAAAAAAAAAAAATTGATTTAAGACCTAATTTTGTTTAATCAAATATTGACATGTTGGCCCCAATTTTTACTGAGAAAGTTATTATAGAATAAATTGAAACCCATTTTTTTCCTTTAATATTCGAATAACTCAATGAGATAGATCAAAAGATATAAAACTCATGTTTTTTTTTCATTAAAGTTTTTAATCATTTTTTAGTATCTATGAATTTAAAAATTTTTGATCGTGTAATGAATTGGATGAAAAAATAATATATTTTTATAATAATGAAAATAAAATAAATAAACATATTACCATTCCCCAAATTTGAAATAAGGAAAATATTATTTAGATTTAAGTGAAAATTAAGAAGAATTATTAAAAATCAATTCCACAATTAAAAAATTAAAGTATCACTCTAAACTATTTTTTTTTAATTTTTTTCTTATTCTTCAAAAATTTTTGGCATCATACTATATTACGAATTAATTTAAATAATATATATATTGAAAGACCACAGAAAGAATTTATTGTATAAATAGAAATTTACCGATTTTTTTTTTTGAAAAAAAAATAATAATTGAAAAAAAAGTTAGTTTTATAAATAATTATTTTTGCTAAAAATGTCCCATCGAATATTTTAAATCCAAAAATATAAAACTAAAACAAATTCTAAAATTTTTGAAAAAGTTGAAAGAATATCAAAACTTACACTTTACATTCAATTTCGATATAATTTTGAATTTACAAATCATTTTTTTTTTTTTTGTTTTTTATTGTTTTCATTTCTTTTTTTTTCTGTTACATAATCTTTTTCATTGAATTGTGAATATTTTTTCGATTGCTGATAGTAGGTCAGTGTTGAGTTTGTTAAATTGAAAATTCCACATACACTTAATCAATGTCATCTCATCATTTAACCAATCAACAATTGTTGGTAAAACTTAAACAAATTTACCAATACATTTTCTGTTCGACACTTTTCATTATTTTGTACACACCAATTTTTATTTTTTGGTTATATATATATATATATATATTTGATATTTGGATGACAATTATTACTTATTAAAACATTAATACTGGGCAACTTAAATGTGGTTTTATATTACGTTTGGAAAAATATAATAAATTCTATTTTTTTTTTTACCTATTTTTGATTTTAGGTGTGTCTAAAATTTTTGGAATAGGATTTATATTCAACTCTCTAACTATTATTTATCAAAACCAATGATAAAAGGATTTGAAAAAAAGTAAAAGAAACACCTTAATATTCTGAAGATTTTAAACCCCTTACGTGTTAGATATTGTACAACACGCACAAATGTCTATATTTTACAATCAATGTTCCATGTTACAGAAAGTGTATTATATGTGTTTAAAGGGGTTAAATGGTCATTAGAAGTCAAAAATTATATTTTGAAAATTTCAAAATTAAAATCATTTTTTTACATTTTAGTTTTTTTTTTTTTCGATTTTTTTTTGAAACTTAATTCATTTATAAAATTTTTTTATTACAAAATCAATAGCCACTTCATAAAAGTGGGTTATTTTAATGCTATTGAAACAGTTAGAATAATTTTCGAAAAAAAACATTCATTTCAATTGTAATTTTTATTTGATCTTCAATTAAATATCAAAAGGAAAATTAATTTTTTCCCAATAGGCAACCAAAGATTTTGAAGTTTTTAAAATTTTTAAAGAAAATATATTGATTTGATTAAATTTATTTTACATGTATAACAACTATTCTCTGTTGTGTATTATTTCTACTTATTTCTTATTTGTTCTTTTCAAAGTAAATTCTAAAAAATAATTGATATTTGTATTTTTTTTTTAGGTTTCCTTTGAAAGAAACAAATTTTAACTTGGAAATTTATTTTTTTTTTGAGCAGAAAGTGATCAAAAATTATGTACGACCAAATACAATAATCCGTTATTAAAAATAAAAACTGTGCTTTTATTTTTTTTTTTTGAATTCTTTTAAATCGAAAAACCAAATAATATTTTAGTTGAGGACATCTAAACATTTGATCGATCATCAATTGTTGGCAGTATAATTCCAACAAATTTACGAATAAATTTTTTTGTTCCACTCGTTTCAAAATTTTTTTGACACACTCTTATTTTTTTTTTTTCTTTTATTTGGATAAAAAAAGGGTTACATATAAAAACTCTAATACTGTGTTAACTTTTACACGATGCAATCTTGTGTTTTTTATAAAATATAAAAAATTGTAATTTTTTTTTATATATTTTTGATTTTGGGTGTCTCTATATTTTTGGAATGGAGTTAAATTAAATGATTACTCAATCCTCGAATGCTTTTTTATTCATTGCAATTCAAGATATATAACTTGTGGTGTTGTGGAGAATAAAAACAAACAAAAAAGAAAGAAAAAGAAAATTTTGTTTGCTGTTTTATACTTTATCTGGTTTGTTGCCGATATAATTTTTTTGATTAAAATTTGTTTTTTTCTTTTTAAAAGTTAAAGTACCAACACCCAAGAAAAAGAGAAATTTTTTCTTTTTTTTTAAGAAAAGAAAGTAAACAATTAATCTTTTTAAATGGCTGAGTGAAGACAAAAGAAAAAAGACAAAAAACAAAAAATAAAGTCAAGAAGTTGTTTGTATTTAATATTTTATACTTTGAATGCCTTAGATTTTCTTCTTCCTCTTGCTTTTTCAAATTTTCTTCCTTTGCTTCTGACATGTGGCTTAGCATGGCTTCCTGGAATACCAGTTGCACCAAAGTGTTTGACAGCTTCTCTTGACTTAACTCTTCCTCTTAAGAGGACAGTGTTGGATCCTTTTGGCCTAAGGAGTGCTAATTGATCAAAGGTTAAGCATTCACCTTTTTTATTTTTTTATTTTTTAAAAGATTTGAAAGTTTACAATTGGTATTGAATTGTTGAGTGAAATTGAATGATTTTTCAAAGAAAAAGTAAACAAAAATAACAAAACAAAATAAAAAAGTTTTTTAAAAAAAAAAACAGAAAAAATTAAAAAATAAGAAAGCAAATCAAAAAAAGAAAAAAAAGTCTTTTCTTTTTTTTTTGTTTGAATTTAAAAATTTACCTCCGGCTTTGGTAATTCTTGCACGAGCAGTTTTTGTAAATTTAAGAGCACAGATGGACATTTTTGGTACTGTAAAGAATCTTTCATCGTTTGTGACTGTTCCAACAACTACAACGATCATTCCTTCTCCCTTGACCATTTTCATTTTTCTTGCAATTCTTGAAACTGAAACTGGTGGTCTGTTTGTTTTGGAAAGACAAAGTCTTTTTAAAATTCTTTTGTTGAATTTGGAGTTTGTTCTTCTTGCTAAGAATCTGTAGAGTTTAATTAATAAAGCAAGATAGTTGTCAGTTCCTTTGGTGTTTTTTCTTACAACCTTTCGTTTATGTTTGTTTTTGATATCGATACCCATTTTAGAAAAAAAAGTTTTTACAAAAAAATGATTACTAAAACGTAATGTTTTTTAGATACCTGGAATTACATAGATTGTTTTTAACTTTGAAACTTTTTTCAAAAAAGTGTCTCCTGTTGCCATGGTCCTCAAAAACCTTTATAAATACAAATGATTTCCATTAAATAATATTTTTTTTCCTATGTGTTAAAATTATAATTTCAAAAGATTTTTATTTAAGGACTACGTTTTGAGGTGAAAATAGTGAAATAATGTCTAAAATCACCCTTGGAAAAGTTATGTTATCCAAGTAATATTTTTCCAACGAGAATTTCTTTTCGAAAAAATCTGAAATTTTCACAATTTCAACAATTTTCACAATTTTTACCCTGTTAGATCATGCTAAATTTTGATTTTAATATTTTAGAATTTCCATTTCAACTTTCGGAACTCACACTATTTTCAAGAGCTGTTCTACATCTTTTTTAAATTTACTTTTACAAGTTTGAAATGTTCCAAAATTTGAAATGCACTTGAAAATCCCCAAAAGCAATTTTTTGCAATTATTTTTTTTGTTATTTTCAATTTTCCTTTTCATTGAATAACAAAGAAAAATAGTTTTCGTGAAAAGGTAAAGATGAGAAAAAATGTTTTTTTTTTTTTTTTTGTCCAATTTCTTCCGTGTGAAAATTTTTTTTGAGAAGCGAAAGTGAAATAACACAATTAATCAACCCCCCCAAGGGTGGGAACGTAGCTCTTAAGGGATTAGTAAACCAAAAAAAATCTTCTAGTAAATTTACTAACAAATTCAAAAAAATTTTACATCATCTTGAAATTCAAAAATAAAGTAAAAATCTGATAACTACAAAAATAAAACATGGCTTACTTTTACTACTATTTTCAGAAATGAATTATTGTTTTTAAAAAACTGATCCATTTTTCCCATTTTTGAAAAGTTCAAAATCCAACATATTTCCAAATTATTTAAAAAAAATTATTTTCTTGGAAAGAAGATTGAAATCTTATTGCCTGTAAAGGAAGTGTACAAAAATACACTTTAAAAATGAAACCACTAAGTTCTAAAATAACCTAGGTTTGAAAAATCTACTTAATCTCAAAAAAAAATACAATATTTATTTTAAACTTATAAAAAATATAATTTTTTGATTCAAAGAACAGACCAAATCTATTTTTTCTCATTATTATCTAAAAAAATCTTCGAAAAAGAACCAAAGAATTGAATTAAAAATTCTCCCGAAATACTTTTTTAAAACCTGGAAAATTCAACTTATTATCTCAAGAAATACTTTTTAATTTTATTATTTATAATTAAAAATTATAAACCCAATCTCAAGTATTTCAGTTAGTCATTAACAACCCAATGATTAAATTTATCAAATAGGTTTTACATTTATTTCTCAATTTTTTAAAGATTTTCAAACAAATAAAACAATTCAAATGCATATATCTAATAATAAAAAAAAATAATAGATATTATCAAATAACTTATTTTAATACAAACAGTTCCTTGTTTATACTCTTGATATTTGAAAAAGTAGTATTGACAAGTCTTTTAAATTTCAAGAAATTTCATAAATATTTGTGAATAAAATAAATGTTCAAACTTTTTTGATCTTCAAGGATACAATATTTGATTTATTTATTTTTGATGTATTTTTAAAATAATATTAAAGACACAACGTTACTTGCTCATAACGACTCTTAGAAATTACTAAAAGTGATATTTCTTCAAAAATTAAATTTTTTTGCAAATTTTTATTTTTCTAATTTGATCCAAAAACCCAACAAAAAAGGATCAGATCTCTTGATTGAAAATTCCATTGGAAAAATGAAATCTTTTAAAAATGATTATTCATTTCTCTAAAGTTGACAAACGAAGTTTCTTATTGTGTTTAATTGTATCCTTATCTAAATAATTACTCTATTACCTTTGGGAAAAAAAAATAAATAAGAGTTACTAGTCCGTTAAGGGAGAAAGTACATTTTCCCAATTCGAGTGCCTCAGTTGATAGGAAACTGAATTATTTTAATGATTTCTTGAGCCAAATACTTTAATATTTTAATAAATAAGAGAACGCCATATAAAACTGTATATTATTTTTACATACCAATAAAAAAATAAAATTGAAAAAAAGATAAAAAATTGATCAACAAAATATAAAAAAAACATTTATTTCCCACTCTTATCCATAAGATTTTTTATAGCCTTTCAAAGGCTACCATAAAATTTTAAATAAAACAGAACGGAATTTTCTATTCTGATTTTCTATTTTCAAAAAATTCGAAAACAAATTTTTGACTGACACAATTTTTTTTAATGACCCAAATTTTTTTCACAATGGTAAGAGTGATTATTCCAATCTGTTTTATATAAAATTTTATGGTAGACTTGGAAAGACTGTATGGTGACTTTTTCTTTAAATTGGTTTTATTTTTAATTCCGAATAGAAAAAACTTTTGTTTGAAATATTTTTGATTAATAAATTAATTTCTTTTTATAAAGAATTGTTTAAATAAATGAATTCAAAACCTATTTTCATTTAATTCATCTAATTTCGAATTTTGTTTCAGAAAATAGGAAATTTTTTGAATTCTTCTTCAGAAATACAGATTTATTGGATGTATTTGTTTGATTATGTAATCATTTATTTTCGATTAGAGGATTTGGTGATATCTTTGTCAAATCACAATAAAGTTTCAAAAAATTGAGATTATTTTTATAAAATCGCTATATTATAAAAATGTCATGAGAATCAATATTATCATTGATAATATGAAAAATCACTATATTACAGCAATTCGTGAGATTATATAAAATCACAATAAAGTTTCAAAAAATTGAGATTATTTCTATCAAATCGCGATATTTTAGAAAATCTAGATATTCAATATTATCGCGATACTATAATATAGCATCATATTCTATAAAATCGCGATAATTATTTAAAAATCGTGATAAATGTCAAAATGTTGTGGTAAAAATTAAATCACGATTTAATAATTAATGGCTTTTGGGTTAATTCAACAAAATATTTCAAAAAAAAATTTATTTGATCAAAAAACAGACTTTTAATAGAATCTGTTATTCTTTTGAAAAAAATGAAAAAAAAGATCTTTGATTCAATCAAGGATCAGATCAAAAAATTTGATTGTATTTTTTTTTTTTTGATTTTGTTGAAAGATCAATAGATACTTTATAACAACAACATTTAATAGAAAAGGCAAAATAAACGTTTTTTTTTTCAAGTGTGGTGTTATAAACTGCTTTGAACGTAAAAGACTTGAAAAATAACTAACCGATCTTTACTCTTTCTTTAAAGAATATGTTATTGTGTTAAAAATTGTTCTTTAGTCATTGAAAGCTGAAAGGAGTTTGATAATATTTCAAAAGCTTTCACAACATCCTTGTCAGATGATCACCAATTATTAAGTTTGTTTATACAATTGTTGTCTTCTTCTTATTCTTCTTTTTTGAGCATCTTTGTATTGGACAGAAGAAACACTAAGATCTTTGAGGTTTTTGTTTGATCAATCATCATAAGAAGGAAAATTACTCTTTATTCTTTTTGGTTATTTAAAATTGTGAAGGTAAAAACTCCATTTTAAGAAAACATATATTTTTTATATTCAAGTGTATTGTTGAAATGGATAATTATTAATTTGATAATAAAATTTGTTTGAGATTTTATATTTTGTTAAAAAAAAAAATGAAAAGAATAAAAATTTTTTTTACAACAAACAAACTTCATTCTGTTTATAAAAGTTTTCTGCCTTTCAAAACTTTTATACACTTGGAGACAATTCACAACACTTACAAACACTTTTAAACATTTATGAAAGAGGAAAGTGTTGTAAAACTCTCAAGGCTTTTTAAAAGCCAAGAGATTTTTTTTAAGAAAATTTCAAAAAAATAATTTTTCATTTTTTTGCAATTATTTGAATATCGCGTTTTTATGATTTTTGGCGATAAAGTTGGAATAATCGCGATTTTTAATACTATCATGATTTTATTGTTAATATCATTATAATATATGTTATCAGCAAAACTTCTAATGGTTCCAATATGAATCTATTTTTCTGGATATTTTCCACTATTTTAAGTCTCTTTGAACAATAATTTTTTTTCAAAAAGATTAAAAATTATTTTACCATTTACGATCATGAAAAAATTTTTTGAAAAAAAAATTAAATATTTGCAAATTTTTCACTTTTTAATAATCTTACTTATAATAAAAACTCTAGGTTAATAAAAGATCTTGGATCAAAAATCATTTTTTGAGATGTTTAACAATTAAAGTTGGAAAATCCAAATTTCCAGTAATAATTGTTTTCAATTTAATAGTAAAAAATTTGAATATTTTTATCTAAACAATTAAGGGTTATAATCATATATTTTAAAAGTATTTTAAATTTAATAAATATCCCCCAAATGGGTAACCAATTATTTTGATTATTAAAGAATTATTTATTGATATAAATTTAAAAAAATATTTTTTTTTTTGATTTTTCCGTTAGGTTTTCCAGAATATAAAAGAATGGAGTAAAATCATAGATTTTTCATTAGGTTTTTTTTAATTTTTGAAATAAACTGAAAATTAAAATGAATTTTCGGTTTATTTCAAAAAGTAAAAAAAAAACTTAGGAAACGGAATATTTCCCATCAGTTATTTTTTTTATGTATTTGATTTTTTTTAGAAGAGCCAAGTGTATTAAAACTGTAAGTTATTATCTATTCAAAAAAATATCCTAAAGTTGAATTTTAGAAAAATTCATTGTGGCATCCCTTTAAAAATTTTTACCCCAAAACATAGAACTTTTTTCTAGACTAGAGGTTTTTAAAAATTGTGGTTATACTGGCAACGATAAATAGAATATCCTCACGAATTTGGATTTCTGTAATTTTGATTCTATTGTAAATATAAACTTTATTAACAATGGTGAAATATTAAGGAACTAAGTAGTTTCGTCTAACTTTTTTATTCGAATTATATTTTTTCATGCTAGTGTTGTGGAAAAAAAGTGAAACAGGAAAAAAAAGGTCAACCCGGTTTTTAATTGGGAACATTACTGAAAATTCAAAGTAAGATCAATCAAAAAGGGAATGAATAAATAAATAAAGACCAGATGAAGTATCCAGTACAATAACAGTTTTTTTAATACTATCTTTTGGTCTGGGTTTTTCTTTGGTTGATCAATTATTAAAAATTTGTTCCAAAAATTGTCTATTTTTGAAATCTCCAAAACCACGACTTGAATTTCGATAAGAAAGTATATTTAAATTGTATTTGTTGGATTGATTGAAAATAATATAATGGGTTATTATTTGAAGTTAATTGTTTTCTTCTTTTTATTTATTTTACTTTTCATTTTCAGGTTCTATTAATGTTCCCGATTAAAAACCGGGTTGAACTTTTTTTTTCTGTTTCACTTTTTTTCCAAAATGGTTCTTCTGGTTCCAAGAAACCAAAAAAAGATTTTTTTATTTCGTAAAAAAACTCTATTGAAAAAAAAAAAACACTCTTTTGATTTCATTTCAAATTAAAATAATATTCTTATCGAGGAATTAAACATAAAAACATCATTTTTAACAAAAAGATCATTAAAACTAAAATCTCAGGTAGCAAAACCTAAAATATTTATTTTTTTTGAGAAATATTAAAATTCTTTTTGAAAATAAAAAATTAATTATTAAATTTTGAGATTGATATGATTCGATGTAAAACCAAATGAAAACAAGAAATAAGTTGAAACTTATCATTGAAATAAAAAAGAATCATTCAATTCAACGTAATCAAAATTAGAATTATTTCTGTTTTTTTTTTTCGAAAAAGAATCAAAATGTGAACTCTAATTAAAACTTTATGTTTTCTCTTTTCGAAATTCTCTTTTGGAAAATGAAAATGAAATTACATTCCAGTCTTGACGTTTTCAGTGTTCAAAAAGATTTGATTAAAAAAAAATAAAAATATTATTCATGAAATTATAAAGAATAAATATTAGATTTTTGATAATTATTATTGAATATTTCAAAATATCTTTCACTCAGTTACAAAAGTGATTTTTATATTTTTTTTAAATATTACTATTTTTGTAATTATTTTTAAAGAAGTTAAAAAAAAATCTTTAAATAATGTGTAAAAAGATATGAGAATAGAAAGAAAGAATGGTGAAAATTGAAAAAACAAAAAAAATAAATAATTCTCATCTCGTTTGATTTTAAATCATATCCGTGGTGCTAAATTTCGAATAACTTAGCAACATCCCGATTTCTTTTCTACTTTGGAACCAGAAACTTTTACGCTTCTAGTTTGTTGAACGTTGTCGTTGTTTGTTGTCATTTGCCTTTTTTTAATTTCCTTTGCCATTAAGATAAATGCTTCTTCGACATTGGAAGAATTTTTTGCAGAGGTTTCGATAAATGGAATCCCGAGTTGGTCAGCAAGAGATTTGGCTGTTTCGTATTCAACAACTCTTTTTGAGACAAGATCGGATTTGTTACCAACTAAAAGTTTGTTTACATTTTCGCTTGCATATCGATCAATTTCTTGAAGCCATGTCTTAACGTTATTGAAGGAATCAAGATCGGTGGTATCATAGACAACAATAATTCCATGGGCTCCTCTGTAGTATGAAGATGTAATTGTTCTAAATCTTTCTTGTCCTGCAGTATCCCACTGTTGGTTTTTTTTTAAAAAATTTTATTTGGTGTAAGTGTTTGTGTAAAGTATTGAAGTTTGGATTAAAATAATAAAAAAAAAAAAAAAAGTGGGGTGAAAAGGCAAAAAGAAATTTTAAAAATAAAATAAAAATAATTGAAAAAAAAAAAAAAGGAAAAAGGTTAGTTGAGTCATAAAATAGTTTATTAAAAATAAAAATCAAAAGGAAATATTTACAATTTGGAGTTTAACTGTTTTACCATCAAGATCAATTGTTCTAATTTTGAAATCTACACCCTGTTTGTTTAACGAAATGAAAATAAATTTGGTTGAGTCAAGAATGTTGAATTTAAAAAAGAAAAACAAAAAAAAAAAAAAAAAGGAAAAAATTTACAATTGTACTGATATAACTTTCTGTGTATGTGTCGTCCTTTGAAGAAAAAAGAAAAAAAAAAAAAAAAGAAAAGAAAAGAAAAATTAACACAAAAGACAAAAATAAAATAAAAAAAAAAAAGAGGAAGAGGAATAATTTGGTTAAAAAACCCCTCAAAAGGGTTCTCCAAAACTTACAGCAAATCGTAATAAAAGACAAGATTTTCCAACACCACTATCACCTAATAAAACAATAAAGAAAAGAAAAAATTAAAAATAAAAAAAAAAAAAAAACAAGGAGAGGATAAGTACTAAATTAAAAATAAGAATATACAAAGTAAAGAGGAACAAAAGATCAAAAACACATACCAATCAGTAAAAGTTTAAAAAGATAATCGTATTCTGGGTTCATTTATTTTAAAAATTTGATATTAAAAAGGAATAAATAAAAAATGATTTTGTTTTCTAAAAAATTTTGATTAAATTAATTTATTTTGGATTCCAACACATTACAAAAAAAAATATTTACCCATTTTCAAGCTATTTCAAGGCTTTGGCGTTATTTTATCAAATATAAATGAACATAAAAGTAAATCTTTGTAAATATTTTTGCTTTTACATGAACAAAGATAGTCAAATTTCAAATGGTTTCTTTTGGTCCAGTCACCATAATTGTTTTTGTCTTTCCAATCTCGAAATAATCTTAAAGCTTTTGTATGAACTAATTTTTTCAATCATTTAGTAAACAACCCTTTTTGCCTTCTTGGAATTTTCTTCAAGACATTTCGAGACAAGGATAACACAACTGAAAATCTAGCTAGTAGATCGAAAAATATGGCTTTTATTTTAATAAAAAGTGAGACTGTATTGATCTTCAAAAATTATCTTGTTTCTCACATTCCAAAAGGTATTTCTTTTCAAGTTCTCGTTCTTTGTCAAAGTAGGAGATAGCTGATAAGAATAGATTTATTTGAAAATTTTTGAAAGATTGGTAGGTGCAGTTTTAGCAAATTAAATAAGTTTTTAAAAACAATCCTATTGTTTCTTTTAACCACAATTTTGACACCATACCTTTGATATATTTTTCTATTATGTTCGAAAAATGTTCATTATCTCGAAAGCGATTAATAACTCATATTTATTGTTTTTATTGACAAATATCAATAGAAAATTATTTTCACAAAGAAACCATTAAACATGATATCGTTAACTCTTTTAGTAACTTTAAAACAACGAAGTTATCCTTATTAAAAGATGTTCCTTTTTTCCGATGATAATTTCAATTAAAAGCTCGAGATCCTCCTTTGTCTTCAAAAATATAGATTGAAACAGAAAAAGAAAAATTTTCAAAACTTTGATAATTTTTATGAAATCTCACTTTTAGAAATTTAAGAATAGTTTAGATAGACAAGTAACATTTGGAATTTAATCATAGTTTAAAAAATACTTGAAAAACAATAATACAATATTTAAAACTTGGAGATTAAAAATAATTGATATTTTATAAGCTATTTCCAAAAAAGTGGGGAATTTTTTTTTTACATTTCATAAAAATTAATATTTGTTAGTGATGGTAATCATTAATCGACTATACCAAATTAACTTTAATGTTAATACCGATGGAATCCCACTTATGTAGTTAATTCAAAATCTATATGTTGAAATATTTCCAAAAAATGAAAAAAAAAAAGCACTTTTTTGGGTTAAAGCAATGTTCGACCAATTTCAATAAAAAACTGGAAATATGGAAAGGGTACCAATGATTTTTTAAACATCAAAACGCAATTATATGTTTTTCATTATATTGTAAATTTTTTTGAGATTAAATAAGTTATGAAAATGATTTTTTCGATCAAAAAGAAAATAATAAACACCGATTTTCAAAAATTAAAAATATCTAATAAAATCGAGATCTTAAATTTTAATATATTTTATAGATATAATACAATAATCAGTAACAAATTGAATTATTATCCTGAACCAATCAATGAATGATATTTAATGATTTTATATATTTAAATACTTTTATGACAATTGGGTTACATAAATATATTTTAAAATAAATTTCCCCACCTTCTTGGAAATAACTTATTGACAAAAAGTTTTTCAATATCAATAAATTTAAAAGATTAAGCAAAATACCTTTTTAAATACCCACCGTATAAACAATTTGCTATTAAAATTATTATTTAAAGAAGTATTTGATTTTATTTATTATTTTTTTATTATAAGAATTATTTATTTGAATTTTTTATTTGTTTGAAAATGATATTATTTTCCAATTATAAAATGAAAATTTTAGTTCATATTCCATAGATTTTTCTGTTTTATAAGTTGAAGAAAATCCAAAGATCTTTACATCATCTTTCGAAATGATTTTTTTAGACAATAATATAAACTTGCATAGTTGACTTTAAGATAAAATTTTTACTCTGCTAACTTGATTGTAACAGTAATAATTAATATTCGTTTTGTAACTTGAAATAAAAATTTTCATATATTATTTGGACAATAACGGTATTTAAAAAAAATGAGAAATAAAAAAAAAAATCATCAGCAGTTTTAACCTTTGGGTAATTGGAAACAAGCTCAAATAATTAATTTGGTCTCATTCGTAATAATTTTAAAACAATCAAATAAAAAAGTAGTAAACTATAATACCTCCTAAAGTTAATACCTTTTCAAAAAATTAGTTTAAAAACATTTTTAATTTAACAATTTAAAAATTTTTCTCAGATTTTTTGTAAAGAAATAGGAAATAATCACTTTGAAATCTAGGCACCATAAAAAAATATTTTTTTTTCAAGTTTACTATGTTTTGTGTATTTTTTTTTAATTAAGTAAATTTTCAATATAAAAATATTTCAAAACTTCATGTTTTTTTTTTAAAATTTTGAACAGCCCCCTAACCCCACAACAAAAAATCTTTCTTTTATTAAGAAAATAATACAACATTATGAATTCGTAATTTTTTAAAAATGATTTTATTTTATTTTATAAGATCTAAACCATTTATTTTATATTTTTGAAAATGATAACAACATTTCAAACTTCTAATTAAATGATAATTCTTGTTTAAAAATTGTATTTAATACAAATATGGTATTATAAGAATCAGAAGTTTATCAGACCATTCAATTTCATGATACCTATTTTTTTTTTTTTTTTACTTTTTTTTTTAAATTTACAAATTATTCTATGATTTTCTACTCGGAGATTAGTGCATATCGTATGATAAAACAAATCATTCTTTCATCTAGTAATTTTCACCCCTTTTACCGTTTAAAACTATACTAATATATATATATATATATATATATATTGAAAAATAGGAAGAAATTACCCAAAACGATAGTAAATTGATTTATGTATAAATGATTGAATAATATTTTTCAATTTTAAACCAGTTTAAATGAAAAAAAAAAAAAAAAAATAATTTTTATTTTTAATAATTATAACCCATAAACTTTTTTATTGAACCATTACTAAAATTTAAAGTTGAAATAATAATGTTTTAAAAAAATATTTTTTTTTAAAGTCAAATTCAAAAATAATTAAAAAAGAATCTCAAAAAATAAAGTTTTGTTTTTATTCATTTTATACAAGACAATTAATTAAAAAGGATTTTAAACTATCTAAATAATGTTTATAAAGACAATTTTATATAAGTGTTGTATACACTTTGTCCGCAGTTTGATAACACTCAACTTTTAAGTTCTATTTACTTGACCACATACTATACAAATGTTTGTGAGTGTTGGCCACCCCTACCATAAAAATCTATTTATGAAGATCATCTTGAACAAATACCCCCCTTTCCATCACCGAACGTATTTTAATATCAATATAAATGCTAATTCGAATGTTGTTTTCTTAGTATTAAATGTTTTGAAAAATAATCCATATTATTCTAATTTTTTCTTTTTCATTTTCTAATTGATTAAATTTTTTTTTTTTTTTTTCATGTGTTCCGAGTAGTTCTTGTTTATACTTTTTTCTAATATCTTTATCAGTTTTTTTCACTACAGGTTTTATCTTTTAATTAATATCCGAAAATTTCTAGTTTTTGAATATCTTTCTTTTTTAAAAAAAATAAATAAATAAAAAAATATAGAACTATTTGATAAGGAAAAAGTTCAAAAATGGGGATTTTTGTTTCAATAACATGTAAATGATTTACCCTTTTGGAAAAAAATTTTCAAATGAAAAAAAATGTCAAATCAATTTCAATTGTAAGAAGGATGTGAAAAGGGAAATATTTCAATTATTTGATTAAAGTAGTGAAAAAAATCCCTTACAAGATTTTTAATTGTGACTATTAGGAAAATCGATGTATAATTTCTTTTGATTAAAATATTTTTTTAAGAATTAACCTTTAAAAGTATAACCCACTCACTTATTAGAATGATGATTAATGAAATTACACTTGCTCCCCCCCCCCCCCCCCCCCAAGAATCAAAAAACAAGAATAAAAATTATCATTCGCCAAACTCTTGTAAATCTCAATAAAACTCTATTGTTTTTTCAAAAAAAGTTGATCTACTTAGGCTATCAAACAATTACTGGAGAATTCTATACGCGTTCTAGTTTAATGAAATTTGAGTGGGTTTATTAATAGGCTCATAAAAAAATTGGTTAGTTATAACAAGGATTTGATGGAAAAAAGAAAATATACATAAATTTTCCTAATACCCAAATAAAAAAATCCCATTTGCAATTATTTTCCTGCCCAGTTTTTTTTTCCCACGATACTTATTTTTCATTGATCAATAAAGATATATTAAACTTTACTTCTTCAAACTGATTAATACCAATTATTAAAATATAAAAGTAAATTTCAATGAATAGAAAAATGATAATATCAAAAAATCCTAAAAAAGGCACTTTCACTGATGTTAATAATTAAATCTAAAATTTGAAAAATTGAAAATGCATAAATTTTGGATAATTTTATGTTTTAATTTCTCATTTTATTCTCATATAAATCTAATTTTTTGAATTGAGTTTTTGTTTTAAAATGAACAATAATATAGGCGAAAAATAAAGAGATTATGAAAACATTTACTACCATTTTCAAATTTAAACTGATTTAGCAATTATTTTCTCTTTGAATATTTTTTCTAAAATCATTAGATTATCTTTTTAAATCATAAAAAAAACAAAGATTGTATTATATTTTTTCATTTGAAAAATTTCAGAAAGTTTGGATAACAAAGAAGATCTTATGTAAGTATATAAAACAATTTTTTATTTTAGGATTACTAACCCACATACCCTTCTTTCCCAACCACCAACTAAAAAAAATAAGATTCTAAAAATGATTTTTGCAATTATTCAATTTGAGAAACTACAGTGATCAAAATAATGAGTGCAGAAGGACTATAATCAATGTTTCAAAATATTATCCTTGCTTTTTTTAATTCTTGTACTAATACAACATAAAATCTACTACCAAATAGTCTACCTAAGTTCAAATCAATTTTGAAAGTAAATATCTGGTTATTTCTCGTAAAATTTAAATTATTCATGCAAATAGTTGACAATTTTCCAGAGTATTCTCAATTTTTTTGAAATTTTTTGTTTTTTTTATGATTAAAATTATCTTAAAAATTTCCTCTATTTTTTGAGATAAATTTTGTTATTTGATCCTTCATTTTTAGAATTTATTTTTTAAATAATAGAACTTTAAGAAACCAATACCATATTTTTAGGGTTTATTATTGGTTTCTTTGATTGGTTAATGTATAGGTCAACGATAATAAAAAAAACACGCTTTTTATTTTGAAACATGTATTATATTTTTTTGCATGAGTTATTTTGACTATAGTAAACTAAATTTTTAAAATATTGAAATAATAAAGAGATTTTAAGTTATTTCTTAATATCAAAATCTTAAAACCACGTAATTCAATAAATACACCCAACCTATTTAACTTTCAATTCTCAAATGTTGGTTTCTAAAAAATCAATTAAAAAAAAAATTCTTTGAAAAACAACCTACTGGTATTTGAATTATAAACGGGAAAAAATTTTCATTTCCTTTGACAACTTTCAATTTTAAATATACCTCTCAAATAAATAAGATTGCAATTTGTGGCTCTATAAAAAGAAATTGAAAATGAAGTGAAAATTATTCCCCGTTTCGAATTAAAAAACCAGTTTAAAAATTATCACAAGTACAAGATCCATCAACTAAGAATGAAAATAAAAAGCTACCACACCCTTATACAAGATTATATTTTTTCTAATTTCAAGGATTGTAAACCTTATTATTGAGATCCATGTTTTTATGAACAATAGAATGGATTTTGAGTTTTTTGAACCATTTCAAAGCTTTCAGACAATTTCTCAAAATTTCCACAACATCTCAATCTCTTTAAAAGCACAGATCCTAGTCAAAGTCGATGAAATTAGTTTCTGGTAATTTGAGAGGAAAATTCATTTTTTGTAAAGCTAGTTGTTAGATTGTTAGTTTTTATTTCTTTATGACAAACCAAACACTTATTATAAATTCAGGTCATGAAAGAAGCATACACTCGCTTTCGTGGAATAGTAAAGACGTTCTTGGTAAACACCCTTTCATATAATCTTGCTTAATAAAAAACATTCATTTAATTTCTTTTTTTAATTTCAATTTTAAAGCTTCTGGATCTGGAGACACAACAATTAGAACATGGTATTTTACAAATAGCCAGAGTTTTGTAAGTGAAGATCCCTATTCTTTGTTTTTTTTTTTTTTTTTTTTTTATCGTTTTTTCTTTTTTTCTGTATTAAATAAAAATTCATGTGCCCTCAGACAAACAAACTGAAAACCAATTTTCAAATTGCTTTAAAATTCACAATTAGTTTCTAAATAATGAAAAAGGAGATAATTTCCGATAATAACCCTGATCTGGATCGTCAGGATAATACAAAAAAACATAAAAGCAAGAAATTTATAAAAGGTGTCCAAAGACTTGTTCTATTTCATGCTTTCAAATGTTTTCAAGTAGCTTTTTAAGAACTTTTATCTTTGCCATTTTACATGCTTTTGGTGTTAATCTTTTCTAAAAACAAAAAAACAGCAACAAAAGCAAAAAACGTTTTAGTTGCATCTATTTTAAAAAAGTGAGTAGTATTCTTTTTTTTGCGAGAGATTGTCCAAATAAAAACTTTTTTAAAGTTTACTGTTTTAATAAAGTGTGTGATTTTCAGAATAAAAATGTTTCCATTCTTCCTTCCAGACTCCAACCTCTGCCTCACATTTAAAGGCTGAGTCCTCACTTTATTAAAACAGAAAAGTTTCAAAAAGTATTAATTCTGAAAAATTTTGATTACTTTTTTAAAATAGAAAACTTTCAACAAAGTTTTAATTATACCAATTTCTCTAAAAAAAAAAAATTCCTCACATTTTGAAAAAGGCTGTAATATAAAATTGTCAACTATTTCCACCTTCTCGACAAATCATTTTCAACATAAAATTAAAGTATAACCGTTGTGGAAAAAAAGTGAAACACAGTTTTTAATTGGGAACATTACTGAAAATTCAAAGTAAGATCAATGAAAAAAAGAATAAATAAATAAACAAAGACAAAATGAAGTATTCGTCACAATAACAGTTTTTTAAATACTATCTTTTAGTCTGGGTTTTTCTTTGATTGATCAATTATTAAAAATTTGTTCAAAAAATTGACTATTTTTGAGAGCTCCAAAACTACACTACCAATTTCGATAAATCAAGTAGATTTAAATTGTATTTGTTGGGTTGACTGAAAATAATATAATGGGTTATTCTTTGAAGTTAATTGGTTTCTTCTTTTTATTGATTTTACTTTTCATTTTCAGGTTCTATTAATGTTCCCAATTAAAAACTGTGTTTCACTTTTTTTCCATGTTTCACTTTTTTTCCACAACAGTAAAAACAAGTACACCCAAACTTTTTTGTCATGTCTTTTTAAATAAAGCCTCTTTGATTAATTAATTTGATTAGGGTATTTTTTTGTGATAATATAATAATGAATATTATCTGACAATGGGCATTTCTTGATTGAAGTTGTTAAAAAAAGGGAACAGAAAGTATTACTGAAAAATTCAAATAAATGTTTTTCAAATTTTTGCTTCATTTTTCATTTTGGAAATTTTTAACTCAGTTTTGAATAAAGTATTTTTAGTGGTTTAAATGCAAAGAAACTTTGTAGAATTAGTTGATCTTCAAGACACCCATTGTAAAGAATTGTTTCGAAATACTGTTATTTTCCTATTAATAAATGAAAATTTTTATTTCAATTTCCAAAAATATATATTAATTATTACTTCTACAACCAAATTAGCAGAGTAAAAAATTTTTCTTAGAGTTCACAAAGGAAGTTTAATTTAATGTCTAAAAATATCATTTTTAAACGATGTTGTAAAGATCTTTGGATTTTCCTCAACTTATAAACTCGAAAAATATTTTGGAATGTGAACTAAAAATTTTTGTTTTTTAATTGGAAAATCATAGTAATAATTATTGAGTCTTGATCAAATGGAAATTGAAATAAAAAGTGTTTGAAATGTTTTTGAATTTCTCAGTATTAAGGAAGTAGGTAAACTTTCACATTTTGAAAATTTTTTTATTGTAAAAACCTAACTGGAAAAAGATTTTTTGAGTTCCAAATATTTATTTCTAACTTTGAAACCAAAATATCATTCTTACTCTATTTGTGAAAAGAAAATAATAATAAATTAAACCAAAGTTGAATCTGTAAATTTTCAATTTTTTGAATATTTTTTTTGATTATATTTTTGGTTTAATTAAATTAGGCTTTGAATCTTGAAATGCATTCAAACCAACCATTGAAATTAATCCTAGAACAAATCAATAAAATAGGCACGCGAATGACTGTGCATTTTAAACAAAACTTTTTTTTTCTAATTACTAAAAATAGAAAGATCGCCTTTCCCAATATTAACTCGTTGAAATCAAGTATGGAAAAAAAAAATATCAAAGGATATATTAAAAGATTTCAATCTTCTTAGTTTTCTTAATTTGAATGGGTTCAAACAATGAATTATGTTGAATTTAACACCCTTCCTATTCCTATTTATTATATTTTTTGACTGGAACCTTTAATACAAATTTTGTTTTCAGAATTCTTTTTTTCAATTTTTATCAAACTAAGGCAAAAACAAAGTATGTTATTTGTCAAAGATTAAAGGAAAAAAATTGAATTCTTGAAAATTAAAAAACCACTTTGAAAAGTTTCTATAAAAGAAAAATAAAATATCGTTAAAAAATTTTAGCAAAATTTACAATTATTACAAGTTTTTATAATTTAATAGAGAATAAATTATTTTACAATCAAATAAATTAATCCAATAAATGTCTTTTTCTGAAGAAGAATTCAAAAAATATAAAATTTTCTTTGACCAAAGCTAAATTAGAAGAATTAATTTACAATATGAATTTTTAATTTCATTTTGTAAAATACTTTGGAAAATAAAAGCAATTTGCTAACTTAAAAATTTAATTTTTTATATGGACATTCAAAAATAAAATTGACTACAGAAGAAGAAAGTGTATCAAATTATTAAACATCCAAGATCAATAAATAATTGATTATTTTATTCATTTTTTCAAGATCAATTTTTTCTTGATTAATTTTTTATTATTTTTGTATTTCATTTTAAAAATTCTTTGATGACTACATTAAACTATGCTAGTTCAAACTTATCTTTTGATGAAAAAATTAATGTACTTTGATAGAGAAATGTTTTTTATATTATAATTTTTCAGACAAGCCGAAGTACTCACAAGTTGTTAAATGTACTCACCTACTTATACAAAGGTCAAAATTCTATTTTTATACTTTAAAAGTTGCTTTAAATTTAAAATCAAACATCAACAAATTAATCTTGATAAGATTAGTCAATGTTTTTCTATCTTTTTTTTAATTTTATTTTTTTTTTTTATTTTTAAATGAAAAAATAAAGAAAAATTTTGATTTCTTTAGGATTTAAAAGAAATATTTATAAACTATTTCCAAAAAAGCAGCGTAAATTTGTTTTTAAATATCTTTATTAAAACCTATGTCCCAATATTAATATTCAAATACCCAAAATCGTTATTAATCAGATATATTTTTAGTTTAAGAGAAGTAAACTTACTATTTTCCCATTAAAGAAAAAATAAATAACAAGAAATCTTTTTCAACTTTAAAGGGAAAGAAAAAAAATCGGGAATAAATTTTAAATTCAAAATCAAAGTTTTAAAAGTCATTAATCCAAAATTTGTTTTTCATCATTAATTGATTCTTCATAATAATTCAATTTGTTTCTTTTAAAGCGTGAAATTACTTTAAAATAAAAGATATTAAAGTTTCTGATCACAATTTTATATGATATATTTTTTAGATATGAAAATTGGTTGTTTATTATTTTCTTTTTGATTGAAAAAATCGTTATCATAACTTGTTTAATCTCAACAAATTTTCAAATACAAATCGAAAACATATAACTGCATTTTATTGTTCAAAAAATCATTTGTACCCTTTCCATATTTCCTTTTTCTTACCAAAATTGGAAATCGGTCGTACCTTATTTTCACCAAAAAAAGTGCTTTTTTTTTTTTAATTTTTTTGAAATATTTTGCTGAACATATTTTGAAATACACACCAATAGGTACTGATTCAATTAGTATTAATACTATAACTTAACTTGATTTTATATTACCAATTTTCAAATACCTCCACTTCCAAAGAGAATATTATTTCAAATGTAAAAAAAAACTCCACACTTTTTTTGAAATACCTTAAATAACAAACTCAAAAATCATTTTTAATTTCATAAAAAACAATTTCATCACAAATTAAATTACTTAGCCAGTACAAATATCTCCTTTTCCTTTCACTTTCCAAAGAATTTATCAAATTAAGTAAACTCCATTCCACTCAAACAGCCACAGAAATGAATGAAATATTCCCTTTTTTTTTTTTTTTTTCAAAGAATCAACCAACCTAAGATTGTTTAGAAATAAGAGAAATGATAAACTTCATATTAGAGCTGATATTCATAAAAGAAATAGATTGACAAAAACTATAAATTTTATAAAAAAATAAAATATCAAAAAAAATTTTGAATCCCATATCATTTAGAACGTCTCATGCAAAATTTCACAAGTTCTTTAGACGATTAAAATTGTTTGTAATAAGATTTTTAAATTGTAAATTTATTTATTTTAAAAGAAATTATATTACCTCAATTTTCTTACAGTTTGTTTTCGAGTTTCAAACATTTTTTTATTTTTTCGAATTAACTTTTTAATAAAAAATAAAATTGAAAAAATAAAAATTAAAATGAAAAGCAAATTGAGAAAAAATAATCTGGATCTAAAACTTGAAAATTTTATTTTGAGAAGAATATTGAATAAAATTCATCGAACTTTGTTCTATTTCTTCAATAAAACTGGACCACTTTAACTGAAAAAGAGTTTATATTATTAAAGCGCCAACAAAAATATTTAAAATCAAAATAAAAATTACATAATTCAACAAAAGATTTTTTTTTATGTTTTTCATATCTATCTTGATAATCAAAAAAAACACTGTAAAAAATTTTTTTGATAACTTTTTTGTGGTTTAATATTGAAAAGAATCAAATTTATGCATTTTGATTTATTTTCAAAATTTTCTTTGGTAAAAATCCTTTACTTAATAGCTTCTCTAATCTACAAAAATACAAAAATACCGATAAAATATAACAATTCTTTGTTAGAACCAATCTCAAAAATTTAGAGCCCATTGATTAATATTAATTTCTTTCGCGAGTCTGTCATTATTTTAATTAAAACTTTAAAATATTTCTCATTTTTTTTTTTATTTATTTATATTTATTCTGTATTATTATTCATATTGCTTATATACAATTATTTTTCATAAGGTTTGCGATAAAGTTTTTACAGGACATTCAGGATCAATAGATCAATTATGTTGGTCTGAACAAAACCCAAATTTATTAGCATCTGCTTCAAGTGATCGAACAGTGGGGATTTGGGACATAAATTCAAGCCAAAATCTTGAATATATCAATACGCCCGGTCAAAACATCAATATTTCATGGTCACCAGATGGAAACACAATTGCTGTTGTTAATAAAGCAAATCTAATTAGTTTTATTGATACTAGGAACTGGAAAATTATTAAAAGCAGACAATGGAAAATCGAAGTAAACGAAGTTTCATGGGACAGATCAGGAAGAGCGTTTTTTATAACTACTGGCAGAGGCACAATTGAAATTTTATCCAGCACAACCTTTGAAAAGATTAAAAAATTAAAATCAAATTCAAAAAATTGTTTTTGTTTGGATTTTGATAAAAATGGTAAATATTTTGCTGTCGGAGGCGCAGATTCTTTAGTCACAATATGGGACGTAAATTCATTGATTTGTCTTCGAAGCATTCCTGTTCTAGAGTAAATATTTTTAATATTTTTTTTTATTTTTATATTTCTTTCGATACCATTCTTTTTTTTGTTTTTTTCCTTTGTTTGGATCAAAATGATTACATTTAAAATATTAATACTGTGTATCATAAAAGTAATTTAATATTAAGTTTGGAAAAATATAATAAAACAAGTTTTATTTTGCCTATTTTTGATTTTGGGTGTGTCCAAATTTTTGGAATGGGGTTTAAGTTTTGGAAAATACAAAAAATTTTGAAAATTAAGTTTCAAATACTTCTAATTATTGCTCCTAGATGTATATCTAAACGCTCTTTGGGTCAGAAGAAACACTTTTAGTAACTTCAAAATCCTCTGCTTACCAGATTAAATATTTCCAACAAACAACCCTTAACAATAAAATAAAAAAAATACAAAAAATTGAGATTTTTTTTCTCAGATTTTTTGATTTTGATAGTGTTCAAAATTTTTGAATGGCATTTTATAATCTTGCATTTTATTCTAAAAATTAATCATTATTTTCCTTAATTTTTTTTTTCTTGATTTTAATTAATATTGTAAATCTTTTATTAGAAATGCAGTGAGGGCTGTCAAATTTTCGAATGATGGGAAATTTATTGCTTCTGGGTCTGAAGATTATACAATTGATATATCTAGTCTTGAAGATGAAACTAATTCACAGCAAATTAAACAAAACGGTTCATTGAACTCTATTGACTGGCACCCCAAAAGACATCTTCTTGCACACGCTGGCCATGAAAAAAATGACCAATGGCGATTGATTATTAGATTGACAAATTTTGATTAAAATTATATCTTATTTTAAGTTGCGAAAAAATATTCTAAAAAAGTTAATTTGTACAAAAATTAATGATTTTTTACTTTTTTTTTTTTTTTTATTTTTATTTATTTTTTCCAATAACCCAATAAAGAGTAAAATAAAAAAAAATTAAATTTTACTAATGATTTTGTAAAGTTTAATACAACTAATATCAATCCTTTTAAAAAATTTAGATTCATTTTGAATGTCTTATTTGGCCAGTGATAACTTAATATAATCGTTCAAATAACTTCAAGTGTATTTTATAATTATTAACGATTTTTAATAATAAATAAACATTTATATTTCATAAAAATTTCATTCTTAATTGAATTTATTAAGTTTTTTTTTTTTTTTCTTTTTTTTGTTCCTTTATGATTTTTTACCATTTTAAATAATAACAGATTAGTACACATTTGATCATCTATATTAATCAAACATTTTGATAAGAAGATTTAATTTAGGTTTTTTTTTTTTAAAAAAGAAAAACTGAAATAAAAGTTCTTAATGGTTTTCTAACCTTTGATCAATCAAGCCTTATGGATAGGATTCAACCTATTTCATCAGACCCTTTTTAAAAGCTATACAATTCAACTTAAAACATTAACAGATACTTTTATATATAAACCGAAAAACATAAAAAAACTTATATCACTTTGGAACAATTATATGATTAATAATCTTAACGAATAATTTGAAAATTAGATTATTTAAATACTTTATCTTAAGTAAATTAAAATATGGATTTATAAATTTCAAGTCTTGGGATAATGACTTCAAAATAATTTAAACTCTTAAATTCATACATAAATTCCAGAATGATATGAAATGGGATTAAGCACACCTGTTCAATTTTTTATCAACATAATTTAAATCTGAAAATATGATAATTTCAATGAATAAAATAAAAACTCAAATTCAAAACTAAATTTAATGATTTTTCTCTTTCTTATCTTGAAAAGGTAATTAGATTGTATTAAAGTGTTCAATAAAATTAATTGGAATTAAGAAAATTAAAAAATATTGAAAATAACAATTTATAACTATGATTTGGATCAGTTGTTGAATTCTTCAAGTTGAAATTATTGATATGTTATCAAAAATTTAAGACAATTGAAAAAAAAAAAAACAAACTGATTTTACCAATTCCATTGAATTGACGAAAAATGATGTTAATTGTGTTTTAATTTTTGAAAAAAAAAGAAAATTTAAAAAATATCTTTAAATTCTTAAATTAAAAAAAAGATAGATTCATATCAATACCCTATTAGAAAATTTTAAAAATATTTCGAAATTACAAAAAAAATAAAAAATAAATTGAAAATAGTAAGTTATCCACCTAATTCAGCAATTCTAAAATTCGGAACATTTACTAATTATTTAAATTGAAACAAAAAAGCATGTAATTAAAAAAAAATCAAATAAATATTTTGTCCTTTAGGTTAAAACATGAACATAAAATAATAATGGAAAATATTAATCAATATATTTTCGGTGGTCTTTCCTATGATAAAATATAGAGTAATATTTCTAAATAAATAAAAAGAATTAAACTTTAATGAAATAATTTTAAAAAGTGAGAGTCTAAGATTGTTTTTGTTAATTAAAAATCGTGAATTCTCTGTGCTGTTATACGCAAATTTCTGAAGCAAAATATAAATATATGGACATCAAGAATTTAATATTATACCTCTTCTCCAATAATCTTAATTTGATTATTTTTTTTTTCATTCGAACCACCGAAAAATCAATCTTACTCAAAAAATTTTTCCTTGCAAAAAAAAATTTTTTATAATTTTAACTTTTTATCCTTTTTTTTTTCGGTATTAATATATTTTATATATGTCCACTTAATAATTACATGAACTAATAAATAACTGATAAGAAACAAATTGTAATTTTATTTTTCTGGAAGGTTAATGCATAAAACAATTAAGGGAAATATTGAATGAATAATTTTAATTTTTATAAAGATTTGATCTTTCTAGTACCTTAATTTTCTTTCAAATAAAAGAATCTTAGAGAAAAGTCAATTTTTAAGATATATAAATTTTTTTTAAATAACATCAATTCTTAAGTCACTTTCCATACATCCCCCCCTGTATCCAAGTAATGACCTGGCACAAAAAAAGGATATTGTGAAATTGTCCTTATTTTGATTGACAAAATTCAAATAACTTAAAAAAAAATTTCATAAGATCATCTTTGACAAAAAATTCAATTAAAAAAAAATTTTTTTAATTTCAAAAAATCAAAATTTTGAAAAAAAAATCAATTTCTTTTTATTTTAAATTTCAAATGGTTAAATTTCTTCAATTTAAAACAAATTCTTTTCTTTCAGGACCCAAACAATTTAATTTATTTAAATCAGTTTTGTGTTTATAACGTGCAACTATCAGCTAAATTTCACAAAGTAAGAATTTATAACATTTATTTTATTAAAATAACTCGAGGAAAAAATGAAAAAAAAGAAAAAAAATCACCGAAATTTCAAAAAGATATCAAAGAGAGACACTTCAAAACTGAAATAGTTGTTTGCAAAATTGTCATTCACAACTAATCTCATTGGAAATTGAGTATCTCTCTTTAGCATTTTTTCTAAAAATTTAGGGGTTTGTGATTGCTTTGTTTTTTAGAGATCCATTGTACATTACTGTTGGTTGATTTGTGATTTTATTAAGTCTTTTAAACATCAATAAAATATTTTAGCAAAATCAGAACATTATTCTTCACCATAATGACTTATCCACTAATATCACTAATACAGAAAATTAGTGATTTTATAGAATTATTTTGAAAGAAAATATTCAACTAACTTGTCAAAAATGAAACTTAAAAGAATAAAAATTCATATTAATCTTTGATTATATTTTGGATTAACTTAGAATATCTTTTCTTTTAATTTTAAGTGTAATTTAATACCCCCATAAAAACAAGTTAAGAAATTAGATTAATTTAGATGGTTTATTCTACACACTCGGACTAGTACAAAAGCTCACTGAGAAAAATTAATTCTAAAAATTGGATCCAAAACTTTTTAACATAACAGTTTCTTTAATTGTTCTTGTTCATCATTTTTTTCATAAATCCCAAATTCGCTGACTAATGAGCAAAAAACAGCAAGAATCAAGTTCTTCAAGTGAAGAAGAAAGTAGTAGTGAAAACAGTAACGAAGACACTTCTTCTAGCGAAGATTCAAGCAGTGGCGAAGGATCTAGTAGTGAAGAAATTATTGAACAAACAAAAAAAAAAAAAAAAACAAAAAAAACTCCTCAAGAAATTCTACTTACTCAGCTTCAACTAAAAGAAGAATATCGAAAATTATTAAATTACTCAACACAGAATTTGGATTTATTAAAAACACCAAACGACTCTCATACGATTGAAATATTGAAACGTGCAACAGATCTTTTTAAAACAGTTCAAGATAGTAATTAAAATAATTTTCTTTTTTTTTTTTTGCATTTTTTCTTTATTTGTTTTGAAATTCTCTTCAAACACACCACCAAAAGAACAAAAAAACAAAAAAACAAAGAAAATTACCAAACGATCAAAAAAAATACAAAAAAGAAAAACAAAATTAAAAAACAACTTTACTTTTTTTTTTTTTTTGAGTCTTGCCAATAATCCAAAAAGAAATTTCGTCAAACCTTTTCCTTACAGAACAAATCAAAATTAACTTTTGTTCAAGAAAAACAAAAAGAATCTTGGAATTAATTTACAAAATTTGTTTTATTGTAATTTCAAAACGAAGTTTTAAATAATTATTTCCTTTTTCAAAAGTGAAAACTGAAATTTTGAACATCTATCCACCAAAATGTTCGATTTGGGTCGTTTAACTTTTAAAAATTGACGAATAATGAAATTTATTTTCTGTAAATTTGAAAATGTACTTTTTGAAATTCATTTCAATAAAATGTTCCAAAAAGGTGATAAAAATAATCATCAAAACAACTGGAAAGGCGAACAGTAACTATTTCCAGTTTCAAATTAAACTATTTTATGCCAGACCTTTTTAAAATGGCTTTACGAGTCTTGTGTTTTTTCATTTTCGAATACTTTAAAATTCAAAAAAATTTTAAAAAAATTTTTAATTCAATTTCCCATTTATCAAATCTTCGGACTCTATTTCTAAAAAAATGTCTCAAGAGAATATCTCAAAGATCAACTAATTTTACAAATTCCCTTAACATTTAAACCAATAAAATCATTACTCAAACCGAGTTTAAAAAATGGAAATTGAAAGAAACATTTTAAGGGATTTATTTGTATTTATCTGTATTGGTTTTGAAAACTATTAAATTTTGACAAATTAAACAAAAAGAATCTGCACAATAATCCTCAGTACCTGATCTAATTTGTTTTTTGTGAAAGGAATTGTTTTCAACAGAATCTCTACTCAATTTTCCAAAAAAAAAAATACTTAAATAATGATTTTCATTTTTGTATGTGAAAAGATATAAATTTTCAAGACAATTTCTTTGAATCACCCAAATTCGTTTGTTAAAAAAGAAATATTAAAGATCCCTGAAAAAATTAATTTTTTGATTTTTGCTGATAGACAAGCTCTTTATAATACAACCCAAGATACGATAAACATATAAACCTCAAAAAAAATAAAAAAAATGGAAATAAATAAAAATTTGGAGAATAAAAAACTTTACCACTGATTTTAAAATGAGCAAAAGAAAAAAAAATTATTGTTTAATTTTGCTGAAACTTCATTAATAAATATTGATTGATCAAAGGTTAGATACCCTTAACTAATTTTATTTGGGGTTTTCTCTTCAAAATGACTCAACTTTAACATAATAACGTCATACCAGCAATTCAAAAAAATTTTTTTTCGATCTAATAAAAATTATTACCTAATTGGAAAAAATAAATGAGAACATAACACCAACAAATGATATTGTGATAAATCCGCTTGAAAAAAGCAAAATAATTTCCTAATTGAGGCGAGAGTTATATTATTGTTATTTTTCTCGAGTAAAAATATTAAAAAAAATATAAAAAATGATGCTATATTTTTCAGATCTACACCACGTGATATATTTGTTTTTCTTGAAACTATTTTACGTGTAAACTATTATTTTGAATTAGAGTTGATTCAAAATTTTTATGGGAAATTTTCATCAGAAGATAACGGATTGATAACCCTCTAATTTCGAATTTAAATCTCCTGAAATAGAACAATATAATCTTTAATAACCTTTCTCATGTCAAGTACAAAAATATCTCCTATTAAAGTTTTTTTTTAATTTTGTTTTGAAGTAAATGTAGAATGTCGAAATTATTCAAGAGTGAAAAAATAGATATATAACACTCTAACCAGATCTTGTTATTTTTGTGAGAAATTTCAAAGAAAAGGTACAAGAAATGTTACTGTTACAACGAATGTAACCCTTGATTGATCTTTTTTGAATTCCTAATATATATATATATATATAAATTTTGTTTTTGTCAAAAATACCCAAAAAAATTTCCAAATACCAATTATTGTTTAATATTGACCCCTGAAAAATAAATAAAAAATAAGTAAAATAATACATCTCAGTGAATAGTTGATATCTGTATGAAGTAAATCTAATCAAAAATCTTTATATATTTTCTTAAAAATTGAAAAACTCAAAAATTCTTAGGGTCAAAATATTGATAAAAACAACAATGTTCATTTTGATCTTTGATTGAAGATCGAAAAAAAATTCCAAGATCAACCAATATGATTTTTCTACAGTAATTTTCACACTTTCAATAACTGTAGAATAACATATTTTTACTTCGTGGCAATATAGATCTTGTAATAATAAAAAAATTTGCAAATGAAAAATTGAAAAAAAAAAATCTAAAAAAAAAAACAAAAATGTAAAATAATGATTTCAATTTTGAAATCTCCAAAATTAATTTTTTCATCTAATATCCATTCAAACTCTATAAACACATTTCATTCACTCATTATAACTGACGTTCTTTGACTGGGAAATAGTTTGTTTCAGAGTAATTTATTAAACCTTTAAACAAGTAAAAAATAATACATATTTTTAGTTTCCAGCAAAAATAATTTTTTATCTCATTTAAATGTACTTTTCATGAAAAATCTTAACAGTAGAAGAAAAATGATCATTTTTATAATCAAAGTATACTTGTCATTTAAAGGAATGTCAATTTAAAATAAGTCAAAAAATTGCAATTGATAAGCTTCTATTTAATCATTTTTTTTTATACAAAAATCTTTTCTCTACAATGAACTTTTGAATTTTTGTCAAATTAATAATGGAAAATATTATCTATTTGTTAGTGAAAATTAAATAAAGAAAAGCAAAAAACAAAAAACATTTGGTTGATTGTTAAAAAAAAAAAAAACATTTTACTTTTAGAGTGTTGATTTTTGGTCGAATTATCAAATAGGTTAGGTTTTGAATATATCACTATAATCATATATTCATATCCACTGATCAATCAATTATTGAAATGCCAAATAAAAATAACTTTTTAATGTCCATCAATAATTCTTTTGATTTTTTTTTCAATCACCCCAATAATGAAAAAGATATTAAATATTTTTTTATCAAATAAACCAATAAATCTTTAATTAATTTTGGATCAACTTTTGTACAAATCAAAAAATAAAAAATTTTAAAAAAAAATAGTTTCTGTTAATTCTGTTGCAAGTCTGGATTCAGAATTGCTCCATAAAATAGCACAGATCCAATTTGAAAAGGTTGTTTCAATACCAACAACATTAAGTGAAAGAAGCCCAGATGAATTTATTACCCAATTAGTTGATCTATATTATCCAGATCCTGAATCTTATACAAATAGATTTGGTGGGAAATCAAAAAACAGGAAAAGAAAGCAGCCGTTAAGAAATTCTGATTTAGAGGAAAACGAAAATAATTTTGGTGTTGTTGAAGGATTGAATATTAAAGAAATTTCAAAAAGTTTCAAGTGGTCTGATATTGGTAAAACTGCACTTCAGTATATTAATATTACCCCCACAATACCAAATTTCTTCTCTACAATCTTTATCCCAAATGCCGAATTATCACATAATGCACAAAAAAGGAGACAGGCTCCAAGATACCAAGTTGCAAAAACAAAAAAACCTAAAAATGTTAAAAAGGATAAAGAAACTCAAACCTCCACAACTAGCGAAAGGAGTATACAGCTCCTTCATAAAATTAAACAAACAAATTCCGAAGGCTTAGAAATGGTCAATTTACTAAAGGAAACACCTTCGTTCACCGATGCAGTTGAGTCGATTTTTGAATTGAGCTTTTTAGTAAGAGCCGGGTTTGTCAAAATAAAAGCAAGGGGGAATAAACCACCAGTAATCGTGGTAAGAAAGGATGTAAACAAAGGCCAATCAGAAAAAAAAAATCAAAGTGTATTCACTTTAACAATGGAAAATTTAAAGGAAATATCAAATTTATAATCATCAAATTTTAATTTCAATATAAGTATAACTAAAAAAAATAAAAATAATAAAATAAAGAATGGGATATTGTTGAAATTTCATCACTAAATTAGTTATTTATTTATTTATTTATTTAGCGAGAGAAAGGGGACAATGACTGAAAATTTATCAAAATAAAAAAAAAGAAATGAAGAAAAATACTTTTAATAAAGAAATAATACAATCATTTATATAGCCAAATTAAAAAATTATCTATTGCAGTTCGGTTTTTTTTTAATTTTTAAAATAAATCGAAAATTTATAAAATTTTCGGTTTATTACTTAAATTAAAAAAAAAACGCCATTAACTTTTCCAGAATTCAAAAAGAATTGAGAAAAATCTGAGATTTTATTCTATTCTTTTAAATTCTGGAAAATCGCCGTTAGTTTTTCTTGAGTTTTCTGTTTATTCCTAAAATTGATGGATTTTCGTTAGGTTTTTTTGAGTTTTCTATTTTAATTGGATTATCAATAGATTTTAGTTAGGTTTTTTTTACTTTAGAAATAAAATAGAAAACCTCAAAAAAACCTAGAACACTTCACAAATAAATAGAAAACTCAAAAAAACCTAACGAAAATCCATCAATTTTAGGAATAAACAGAAAATCTCAAGAAAACCGAGTCACTCTACGGCACTCTGCGATACTACCCCCAAATACTGTGGTACTAGACAACCGGATTTATATATATATATATATATATATATATATATATAATAAGGCTCTTGTCTCTTACCATTCATTTGTTCCTCACTCATGGGGTAACTTGGTACTAAAAGGGATATTTTGAAATTGTACTTCTTTTGATTGAAAAAATTCAAAGAACTGCAAAATAAAAAGTTCATATAATCGTTTGAGAAAATAAATGATTAAGGGAGTAGTATTTTTGAAAAATAAAATTGAAATCCTGTTCAAGATTGAAAAAAAATTTTTTTTCTAATTTGTGTTTTATCTTTATTTAATCGATGTGTTAAACTCATCTAAACAATTTATTAATTTGAGTCTCTTTTTTGAAATCCAAAATTCACATGTTTCCAATAAAACACGAAAAAAACAAACCTATTATTTTTATTAACATTAAAGTTAATTCTTGAAAATGAGAAAATACATTTTTGGTTGCATGTTAGAAAGTCTTGATTTTGATTCAAAATTTAAAATTTTTTTATTATTTTTCTTTGATTAATATTTTGATCCAAATATCGACTAATAAAACAAATTGAAGTATATGTAATCGAATAAATGAATATTTGATTGAAGTTTTATAAAAGTTTATCTTAATGAAATTGAGATCGATTAAGCAAAAAAATTTTTATTCTCAAAAGTTTTAAAAAAGTCATTTTCTTGTTTTTAAAAAAATGAAAAAAAAATACAAAAAATAATTTTCATTTATTGATGAGGATTTATTTTAACAAAATGTTGAGTCTTATACACAAGAAGCCTTATAACAAATTAAATCATTTTTGGCAGAAAAAAAAATGATTTTGAATTTTGAGGAGAAAATCACAAAATTTCCCCAATATCTTGAAGAAAATTTAATTTTGAAAAAAAAAAATACATCTTAGAACAAAAACACAATTTCTTGGTAAAATTTTTAAATGACTTTAAAAATTTAATGATTATAACTACTTTTCTTAAAAAAAATACAATTATTTTTCAATTGGTTGAATATATATTTATTTTGGGTTAACTAAAAGAATTATCTCAAAATTGTAAAAACAATCATTATTATTAATATTCATGGCAACAAAGACTTGTTATTGTATAATAATGAGGGAAATGGCAATAAAACAAGGATAAAATAATTTTATAATGTTTGAAATTAAATGAATTTACATATTTTCAATTTTGGATTAAAATAGAAAAATTAAATTGATCTTACTAAACTAATTTTCATTTTTGGGTTTCTTGGTCGATCTGATTTTTTTTGGCACTTGGAATATAAAAAAATTGTAAATAGAGAATACCATCAATAACTTATTTTATAAATTTTCCTTGATATTGTAGAGTACTGTTCCCTTAACAAAAAGCACTTTTTGAAAAGTATTCTCTTTTTCAAAAAATTCAAAATTCAAAAAAAAATTATTTGTTTCAGTATTTTATTTTTCCATGGTGTTAAATTTCGACAATTTAAAACAAATTATTTTCAATCGATAGTATTTTAATTCAATTCAATTTAATCTAATTTGTATTTTTTTATAACCCTTGCTAAATTTGATAGAGTAAGGATTTTGTAACATTCTTTTTATAAAAAGAAATCAAAAAAAAAAAAAAAAAAACATAAAAAAATACTTTGAAATCTTAAAAAATACCAAAGTTCGATACTTAGAAACAATCTTGTTATTTTCAAAATTATATAATTCACAACTAATTCAAATTAGAAATCGAGTGTCACTGTTTGAAAATTTTTTCTAGGAGTGTCTTGATATTAAAGTGTTGATTTTTAGAGATCGATTGTAAATCACATGGATTTGCTTTTAATTGGTATTAAGTATCCAATGAAAATTAAAAATAATTTTTCTCAATTTAAAAAAATTATATTTTATTGTAAAGACTCAAATTTTAGTATTTTTTATTTCTCTTTTTTATGATTATTTTTTTGTTATTACCATAAGATTTCTAACAATACTTTCTTTAATTGAATGTTTTTGACAAAGATAAGAAAATTTATAATTTCGGTTTGGTCAAATATCTATAATTGGTCTCTAATTTGCCTTGAATTTTAATTAAGGGGGTAGCTGCATTTTACCTTTTTTCGAAAATGTAATTATGTTATCCTTGTTTTTTTTTTTTTTTAGTTTCATAAAAGATAATGGGACTTTTCAATCAAAATATCATCCATTACTATATTCATGAGAAGAACCAGAGTAAATTAGAATTGAATCTTTCAATTTTCCTTTTTTTTTCTCTTAAATTTTTAGTTTTATTAACTTTTCTTTTGAATCAGAAATGTGTTTTTTAGTTAATACTTTACATTAATCCTAGAATAAACCAATCTCAACGTCTTGGGCAAGTATGAATTTTAAACAAATCTTTTCGTTTTGAAAAAACAAACAAGAATGATGAACTATCCAAATAAACCTCTTGAAATCAAGAAAGTTGGAAGAAAAAAAACCTTTCATTTTTACACAAGAACAGTTATTGAAAATTAATTTTAAAAAATATTTTTAGAAATTTTATATAGCTTATTGAGGGAATTTTTTGAGTAGATGATATATTTAATAAATTTATAAACAAAAAAAAACAAATATATGAACAACTTTGATCGAATTGTGGGGTTTGTAAAGTGCCCACTTGATATGGAAATCCAAAGATCAAATACTTTATTAATATAAACAATAAAAAAATTGAAATTAAAAGAAAAAACAGCAAAATATCCGAAGGAATAGAAAACTTTAAATTAACTTATTGATAAAAAAATGAATTTGAGAATCGAACTAATAAAAAAAATTTAAAAAATAAAAAAAGAAAAATTAATTTAATGGAATATTTATTTTTGAATTAAGTATTATTCTTTTATCACCTTTAAATCTTAATAATATTAATATTATTTATAATAATTGAAAGAATTAAAAAAAAAAAAAAAAATACTTTGCATTATTAAACTATATAAACATGGCTATTTATTCAAGCGTTAAATTCTAAAAAATTTTCTTACGCTATTATTTGTGTTGTTAAAGAACATTGTCATTTGTCTTGGCTAGCCAAATATGGTTGTGTGGTTCAAGATTAAAACAATCAATGTATAATTTATTATGCTGCCAGAAAATTTGTGTACATTCAATATTTTGTAACAATGTAATTATATAGTCGCTGTTTAAAGGGATTGGTATTTTTAATTCGGATTTGGCTTGTGAAAATTGATTGATTTGTTCAATGACCGATTTTTTATGAATGTAATTTAAATTAAATTTTTTTTGTTTTCCCATTAATAATTCATAAACTTTGTTATCTGTAAATATATATAGTACCTCATTTAAAAATTTGTCCATGTGCAATTCCGAAGTTTTCAAATAATTTTGGTGTAATGGTAAAAAAAGATCGTTAAATTCTTGTTTGGGTTTTCTAAATTTATATTTAATATTAATTTAATCAAAGAAGTTGTATATAAAGAGAAATTAAATAATGGTAAAATTTTATGAATTAGTTTAAAATAATAATATTCGAATTATTAGATTATATTTTCCACAATACAAAGAAAAAAAATGGAAAAAAAAAAAAAGAAAAAAAAAATGGGGTTAAAATTTCAATTTTATTCACAAGTTTTTTTTTTAATACCAATTTTGATTATTTTGTTTAATAAAAAAAAAAAATTCTTTATATTTTTGTTTTGATGAATTCTTTATTATTGGAAAAGATAAAAACAAATTTTGTTGAACCCTTCAAAAACCCTTTCATAAAATTTTCATCTACTTTATTTGGATATTAAATACATAAAAACATTAATTCGTTAACATTATTTAAATTGCTAATATATTTTTATTTCAAATACCTTTAGAAACAGTTTATCAAATTTGAACTATTTTTTTTTTTTTTTTTTTTGAGAATTCAAATCCTCATACAAGAATTTTTTTCTTATTGTATTTGTTTGTTTTATCAAATTTTCAAACTCATTTTTGAAATAATTTGTTCAAAAAAAAAAAAAAAAAAAAAAGATTTATTTGTATTTTTTTTACTGTAACATACAGTCTTAACTCATGAACAACTCAATATATTACCAACTATATTTATTGAAAGAATTGGAAAGAATTATGTCCTTAATAATCGTTTAACCCTTAATTTTTAAATTTTATAAGAATTTGATTTTAACTTTTGACATTGAAAAAAAAAATAATACGAGAAAAAATGATTATTTTCTATTCAGATCAGAAGTTTCAATAGAATATTGTTATTCAATTCTTTTATTTTTTATTTATTTTTTTTTTATATTTTTAGACTCATATCTTTAGTGGCATTTAAATTCGACTAAGTGGAAATTAAAATAGCTATAATAATAATATCTAAAATATTGTCTTGTAATTTTTTAAAAAGAGAAAAATCTAGATTTCAAACACTGGGGAATTTTCAAATATAAAATTGAATAGCAAATATTTACAACTATTGGTTTTACAAACTTCGGGGAAAGGGATACAGATTCCAAATACATGGATAAATAAGAGATTTAAATATTTGTACAATAAATAATTATTAACAAATAATCTATCCTTAGAAATCCAAAGTAAAAAATTTTAATTTAGATTACTTGAAATCTTTTTGAGTTTTGTTTTCTTATTATATTAAAATAAATTAAAAAAACTCTTTTTTGGATTAGTAATTGTTTTTTATATATATTTATTTTTATTATTTTATATTTATTTTTTATTTATTTTTTTTATTTTTTTAAATTTATTTTTTGTGTTTTTTTAAATTTTAAAAAAAAAAATAAGAAACATTTTGGTTGTTACTTCTTTGAATAGTTCTCCAAATTATTATATTTCGTTAATATTCGTAAAAACGTAAAAGAAAACAAAAAGAATTTTTTTTTTTAATTCCAAGAAATTGAAAAAGTTAAAAATACTGAAAAATGCTTTGATCAGGAAAAATAATTTTTGGTTATTTGATATATTTTTTTTGTTCGTTTTTCGATTCAAATATTTTTTTTTGACTCTTTACTTAATTTGTGACTTGCGAAATAGAGATTTGTTTAGATTTGATATACAAACAGATAAGTTTTTTTCTCATTTCAGCAGCCATGACCCTTAAATTTAAAAAGTTGATTTTATAGAAATATATATACATATATCTAAAAATAAGCAAACGTCATTGACTGGTATTTGAAAAAAAATAGGTACAAGCGTTAATAATAATCAATAATGGTAATAAATCCTAGAGTGTTCACACTTTTATTATTACACTGTTATTGGTTTTCGAAAGTACTTTCTCTTTTGGTTTAGGGGTGATTGATCACAAAAAAAATTTTTTTGAAACGACGAATACTTATAAAGCCTAAAATATATAAAAAAACTTTTGGTTCAATTTCCTTTTTTTCAAATTTTAAAACTCAACTTCTTAATACCGCTGTTGACAAAGAACAATTCAAAAATCAAAAATTCAATAAAATTTCTTCAGATAAAACCCAATTAAATTAATTAATAAAGAATAAGATAAAAACATTTACATAAGGATAAGAACCAAAAAATTTTGTTAGCTATTATTTGGATTTCTCAGTATTCTTTTAAATTTTTAACAACGGAGAATTGAATTTTCGAATTAAACTTGACTGTGATATTTTACACTAGAATTTTATGAAAAAGAGTATTTTTTCGAAAATAAAAGCCACATTTATGAAAAAAAAAAAAGAAAAAAAATTGAAATTGCTTACTGTTTTTCATTAATAGTGGATTCTGGAAGATAAGAATTAATATTTTTGAAAGCATATACGAAATTTGAGTTCTTTGGGAATTTTGTGTTCGATATTTTTTTTTGCAACTGTTGTTTTGGAAAAGCCAATGTATTTTCTGGTTGGTTGTTTGTTTTGAACTTTTTTGAAATCATTTGCACCTTTTCTATTTTGATTTTTTTTTGTTCAAATATTAAAGGACCTTTCTTCTCTTCTTTTTGAAAAATACAATAGTCTTGTTTATGTGGATGATTATTTTCAAATTGGTTTTCAATTCGGGCAACGAGATCCCTTTTTATTTCCTGTTCATTTTTTCTTTCCTTTTCCTGTTTTCTTTTGGTTTTTTTTTGTTTCATAACCTCTTCATTAACCTCCACTATCACCCCCCCCGCCTTTTCTTTCTTTGCCGTTCTTACTTCATGGCTGTTTCCCATTTTCTTCATCTCTTGATATTTACGTTTTTTTGAATCATCATTCACTTGATTTTGAAAATTTACTTTCTCACCCAAGTTTCTCAATTGACTCAGATTTGACTCAACATCTTTGTTTAAAGATTTGAATTCTTCAAATTTCCTTTTTTTTTTACAAATGTTCCCTTCAGGTAACTTTGGGCTTGAGAAATTTACAAAACTTTTAGGAAGATCACTCAAATCGGAAATCTTTTCAAAAGAGCAAATTTTGATAGCGTACCCCTTTAGTTTTTTGGAATACCGTGAGCGGAGGTTGTTTTTTCTTTTCATTTCACATGGCTCGTTCGTGGAGGTACAGTATTTTAATTTGACCATTATTCCCAAAATGTTTTCGGGACAATTCCTGAGTGGCACGTAAATTGACGAGTGGATTAGAATGGCAACAATGTCCGAATATGACGAATAAATGGATCCTTTTTGGTTCCAAACCTGTCTTTTTTTCACCATACTATTGTCATAAGCTAACTTTGTGATCGGGACATAAAAGCTAAACATGTAAAAGAGCAATTTCTTTTCTGGAACATTCGTGACAACATCTCTTAAAGTCGTGTGCTCATAATTAAAAGGACCTATGGTTTCGACTTTGTAATTATAATCGAGCCCTTGGTTGTTTTTCCTTTTTAATCGTTCTGATCTCCTTTTTTCATTCTGAAAAATCTCATTTTGGTTCATTTGGAAAAGAGCAATTCGTTGGTTGTTAATTTGGGTGTCGTTGTGTTTCAGCAGTTGGTATTTTTTGTTCGCTTTTTCCTTTGTTATTTGTTGATGATTAATCTGTTAAGGTGAAAATTTGGAGGAATTATTAAAATAATGTTAATTTGGATTTTTATCTTTTTAAATTTCCTTTCAGGAGTGTTTGTGGCATTTGGTTTTCTGTTGTTTTTTGTTGTTTTTTAATTGTTCATTCCAAACAAAAATCTTTTTTTTTTTTTGTGTAAAAGTAAAAATTATTGCAAATGCAAAGTTAACAAATTATTTAGTTTTTTATTAAAAACGTGTAAACACTCTAGAGCTTAGAAAATACCGACACAAGTTTTGCTAATTTGGTTTTTTTGAACAGTTTTCTCTTTCATTAAAGAGAACAAGATTAAACAAATTTTTTTCAAAACCTTTATTATTTTTTAAATAATCAAGAGACTAAATTTGAAGTGAAATTGGTCACACAGAATCGTACACCATTACTCAACTTTGAGAAAATTGGTCTTCTTAATTCCAAAAATATTTACTTTTTTTCGATATTTATTTTTTTTTTTTGAAATGTAAATCAATCGGATTTCGGATGTTTGTTTTTGATATAAAAACAAGAGTAATTTTGTATTGTTGAAATGACAAAAAATTTTTTTTCCTGTTGACTCCAACACTCTATTTGTTCTGATTTTTTTACAATTAATAAATGACTGTTGACAGACAAAACTCTCACCAAACATACCTCTGGCACCCTTCACGCTGATTTAGCGAAAGTGAGTTGCCTTATCACCCATATTTGAAGGTGAATCTAAAACAAATCTCGTTTAATAATCAAGATTGTGATAGAAAGAACTTGTTGGATGAATTGAACAATGTTAAACGATTTTAAGAGTTACCTTATTCAATTTTACAGTTTTTAATGACTTTTAAGGAGTGACATTTGTTATTTTTCTGTTGTTAACTAATGAATGTTTTGCTTAAAAATTTTGAATTACAAGTAAAGTCGGTTCTGACTTATTGGGATTTTATTCTTCACTCTTGAAGTAAATTTGTTTCGCAAAAGGTTCAGTCGAGGGATTGGACCTCTTGAATTTTAGGAATTTTGATGTGTTTTTTGTTTTTGTTTGATTTTTTTAAACTAACATTTTTATTTTTATGCAAGATCCTGAGACAATTTTAAGAGTCTTGTTTTTAAAATGTAACAATTACATGACTTACCTCATAAAATATTGAGCCTTCTGCTTTGGTAAATATGATTTTTGGTTTTGCAGTAGTCAAAAATTAGTATGATTAACGCCAAATACCAATAAATCAAATTTAAATCTGTGCATTTTTTCTTCTTTTATTTCAAATATAACTCCTTATTTCGAACCTAGGCCGTATGACATTAACACTCAAATCAATTTTGAAAGGAAAAACCTTGAGGTTTTTAAAAAAGTTAAATTATAAATTCCTTTTCGTGTAAATAGTTAAAAATTTTTCGAAATTTTTCATTTTTTTTTTTAGATTTTTGTATTTTTTTGGTAAAAATTGTCTTTAAAAATTGAACTTGATTTTTTGAATAAAATACCACACCAATCCTACATTTTTAGAATTTCAATTTTTTAAAAATAGATCTTTAGGAATTTAATTATATATTTACTTATGGTTTATTGTTGGTTTTTAGTTACTGTTTAATGTGACGGATTTCTTGAAAATAGAAGCAAACTTTCAACTTTGACTGATTGCTTTATCAAAAGAAGTTATGTTTTTTTCCAAAATATTTAGAATTTTACCTTGGCTTTTGGGAAAAGGGAGTCCTAAAATATTCAAAGCAAAGAATGAATAGTCAAATTATGATAGTTTGAATTGGCTCCTTGAAGTTAACTTTCAAAAAATAATTCTTTTAAAACAAAATCTTAAACAACAACAATTAACAATGAAGACTTAACAAATTTTTGGCTTATTTAGGAAATCCGATCAAGACTGACGAAGTCAAATTACATGGAAAAAAAAAATATTATTTCTCATTTTTTTAATTAAAATTATTTAGAAAATTTTGATGTTTTGTGTGCTTAATCAAATTCCTACTTTCTCAATCAGAGAGTGTTTGAATAGTAGAAGGATTTTGGGTTTGTCTTCTTTTTCCACTCCAAACTCATTTTGTGCTTTGTGGATTTGAATTTTTTGTGCAAAATACTAACTTCCAGAAAACTGTTAATTGGTAAATAAAACGCTTTAAATTTTTATTTAACTTTCAAAATAAAACATAATTCCCAAGAAATAAGCAAAAGAGTCAGTGTTTACAATTCCAAAAGAAAAACTCAGAAAGTCATGTAACGAATTCTTATTGGACTTACCTTTTACTTGATGCTGAAAAAAAAATTTTAGGAAAAGTTACATGAAAATATTGTGCAATTAATTTTATTTTGTTAAGACTATTGAACAGATTAATCTTATTCAAAAAAAAAGTAAAAAAGGACTTGCTCAAAAGAAAATTAAGAGAACTAATTTGAGATTATTGGAGATCCTTTTTGGAACGAAAAAAATAAAAAATCATCGAAATAAATTTATACACCTCTAACATCTAAATACAATAAAAGAAACAAAGAGAAATGTCCATAATACAATTAACAGGGTATTTTTTTTGTTTTAATCTTTATAATTCCCAATTGATAGGAGATTTTCTTGTTTGGAGGTGAAAAAGATCATTATCATTGTTTTTTCAATCTTTGACACAGATATCAAAATGGACATTTAAATAATCTAGGTGAAAAAAAAAGAAGCGCTGTGATGAAGATAAAAAGAGAGCAGGTTTCTTTTCGCTTTCCTTACTCTTTATTGAATACTAAATGTGAAAAAATTGTCAGTTATTATCACTTATTATGTTATTTTTTTTCCACATCTAATAAAAAAAAGATTTAGGCTCTGATTTGTTATTTCTATTTCCAAAGTAAATTGCAAATTCTGTTAAAGTTTTTCACATTTGGTATGTATTACATGCATAGGTAACCTGTTCAAAACTCCTTTTTTTCCACAATGTGAAGTTAAAAATTTTTTATTATAATAAGACAAGGATATTTGAGGGATAAAATAAAATTCAAAATTTTCCACAGAGTTAAAAAGGACCAAAGAATCACAATAATCCAATTTCATGCAAATTAGGAAACAAATTTGTTTTTTTTAAAATTTAGAAAATAATTTTTCTTCATATTTTGGTTTTTTTTTACATTTTAATTTTTTGAATTACCTGACATCTTCTGTTCCGATCAATAATTTTTTTCAACAGTTGATATTTGGTTAAAGGTGAGTTGTTCTAAATAAAGGAACCCAAATAATATTATTTAACGTATCTAACTATTAGATCTATCAATATTCCAAATGGAATTTTAAACAAATTTACTAATTGGCTTTTTTTGTTTTGGATCTCTCCAAATTTTTAACATATAGATAATCTATAAGTATTAATAATTATTTATTTTTTTGTTTTGTGAGTATTGTAATCTAATATTATTTGAATTCTAAATGGGAAAAATATTGACTTTATTTTCAATTTATCTTTGCAAATAGAGATATACAACAACCCAATTTTTTGAGAACTCAATTTAGATAAAGAAAAATATGGAAAAGGAAGTGAAAATATTTCCCCATTTATAATTCAAATACCTGTCTTAAAAATGTTTATAATTTCAATTATTGAATGGTTCTTATTTAGTATTTCTTCTCCAATTTATTTTATATAATTTCTTTTTTTTAATAAATTTAATTTTGGGGTGTTGAATATTTTGAATTTGAATTTAAATCGGCAAAACTTTTCACTTCATCTTTCCTTTCTTTTTTAACCAAGAAGTTTACAAATAATTAGATTGTAATTTGTGTTCTGACATTTTTTGTCTGGTCTTTTTTCTAAGAAACATTGTGATGTTTTGGTATTAGAACCAAAAGTAAAGGGAATATTTCCGTATTGAGGAAAAAATGATCACAAACAGTAATTTAATACTATTTGAATTTCAAACAATGATAAAAATTTGTATTTAACGGCGTTTTGTACTTACTGTTTAGAGAAAAATCTTGGACAGAGAAAAATAGTTGTACAGCAATTTTAATTGGGAACATTACTGAAAATGATTTTTAATTACAATTGTTTGTGAAATAACAAAAGAAAATAACAATAATCTACTTATTGGAATAAGGATTAATGTAATTCTACTTTTTCAAAATATTATCTCTTATAACCTAAAGCAAGTTTATAAATTACCATTTTCAGAATTAATAGTAAACTTTAGTAAAACTTGGATTTTTGTTAAAATAGCATGATCTACTTTAGTTATCAACCATTCAAATGAGTATTTGACACAAACTTCATATTAATGAACTTGTAACACATTTAAACCTGGATTTATATCAAATTCACCTAGTTATCAATAGGATCTGATTTTCATTTTCAGTAATGTTCCCAATTAAAAATGGTTTCCAACCATTTTTCTGTGTCCAACATTTTTCTCTCAACAGCTATAAAAGATTTGTTAAATATCAAAAGGGCAACTGATAACTAAAATGGGTATATGTAATTTCACTTCTATTGATTGACAAAATTCACATCAAGAAAACAAATAACAAACAATCTTAATAATGGGTTATACTCTCGATAGGTCATTGAGAAAGCTTTATATAAGTTACACATCCCCTTTTAGCTTTCATGGATTATTGAATATGTTTCAAATTAGGAATATATTTTTTAAAGGATATGTGAAAGGATTGTTTGTTTTAGAAAGCTCTTTTATCCAACACAATTTACAACACCAAGATTGACAGAGAAACTATTTATTCGTCTTTTTTATTATTGCTTGTTAACCTAATCTATCGATTGATATGTCAACCCAATCAAAAGAAAATAAACTAAATTTCATAATCAATGTCCCAATTTTTTTTTTTATTTTTTTTTTTTACTTTTTTTTATTTTATTTTTAGAAAAAACAAATATTTCTTGATGTATAGAACTGAATATTAAAATCGAAATTTTTTTATTATAATAGATATTAAATCAAGTTTGAATAATACCCATTTTGAATATCTATATTGATCAGTAAACAATAATTTAAAAAGATCTAACATATTATTTGAAAAACTTTCTCTTTTCGCTCTATTTTAGAATTGAAATCAATTGGAAAATTATTTTCTGGAATACAACCTTAACAAAAGTGAAAATAGAGTTAGAAATCTTACACAAAAGATTAAACAAAATAATAAAGTTCCGATACCGACTTTAAAATATTCTTTTCCTGGATTAATTCATTTAAAATTTTTGTTTTTGGAAAATTTGTTATTATAAAAAAATATTTAATCATTTATGAAAAAAGTTTAGGCAGGGAAAAAAAAAGTCCAATAGGATTTTGAATTAGGAGCCTTACTGAATATATGAAAAAGTAAGATCAATTAATAAAAGAAAAAATAAACGATTCAAAACAAAAATGAGTATTCAACAGAATAAAAGCCCTTTTCAATACTATCTTTCGATATGGATTTTTTATTTGATTAATCAATTACAACTGTTCCAAGGTTATCTTGAAATATTTGGAAATTCTATATCAATATCAAAATTTGATATTGAAAACAATACACAGCAGCTTTGGAAAGACTGTATTAAAAATATGTTGAAAAAAGTTGACTATTGCTGGGATCTCGAAAACCCACTCAAATGATTTCAACCCCCAAGGAGATTTAAATTGTTTTTATAGATTTGATTGATAATAATATAATGAATTATTCTTTAAAGTTAATTTGTTTCTTTTTTAAAATGATTCTACCTTACTTTTCATTTTCAGTGATTCATTTAATGCTCCCAATTAAAAAAACGTGTTGAACTTTTTTCCCCAAACGAAAAAACGAAAATGTAAATTATTTTTTAATTTTAATTTGATATCAAATAAATAAATTCAAAATTAGGAATTAATTTTATAAAATTTAGCTTGTAGAATTATTTTAATAAGTATTCTCCATTGTTTTTTGTTGTTTGATATTCTAATAATTTTTTTTTTAAAATCACATATTGTTTTGATCTCTTTATTTGTAAAAATAAAATACCTTACAGAATAATTTGCACAATTTCAATCATTTAATTTAATTTAAAAAGAAAATCACTCCTTCTTTAGTTAAAAAAAACTATCAAAATTTATGTAAATAATTACAAAAATAATCAAAAAAAAAAAAAAATAGAGATTTGAAAAGAATGAATTGTAATGAGAAACGAAAGTCTTATATAAATTCTATAAATAATATTTTGTTTGAATATATTGATCTGATCTTGATAACAAACATCATAAAACAGAAAAAAGTTTACTGAAAAAATTCTTGTGATTGGTTTTTCGGATAATTTGAAAAATAAATATAATTTTTGTTTATAAGGAGGTGTCCGAATATTTTTTCTCTTTTAGAAATTCAAAACACTCATTTGGGAGACAAAAGGGGGGAGCCTGGTTTATTCTTATGAAAATGATTATTGTTTTTAAAAGTAAAAATATCATTTTTTTTTAAAATCAAACCGAAAAAAAGTATTTTTTCTTTTTGGACCAATTCAATGGGAAACTCAAACACAAAAGAATTCGAAAGATTCTCCAGGAAACAATTAATAAATAAAGTACTTTACTTTCGATCTATTATTCAAACTTCAGAATTTATTAAAAATCCAAATCGAATCAAAGTTATCTATGAAACAGAACCTGTTAATAGTGAAGAATTAACTATTTCTAAGGAAGAGAAAAAAAAGAAAAGAACAAAGAATGAAGAAAGGTTTGAAAATTTCAAAAAACAAAATCTCAAGTTAAAAAATGAACTGAAATACCTTCAAAACGAAATTGTTGAGAAAGACAAAACATTAAAGGAATTAGGTATTTTAATAGACCAACAAACAGACCACCAAATAAATCGGAAACACTTTAACAATATAGATCAGTATTACCAAATGGAATTAGAAAATTTTGGAAAATTGTTCAACAGTTATTCAAAAACAATTGATATCGAAATAGTACAAAAGAAAGAAGATCTTTATCGAAGAATAAAATCAATTAAAAAATTGTTTGAAATTGAAATTAATAAAAAAAATACTGAAGACCATAATTTAAAATACGTAACACAAGGAATGATTAAAAAGCAAATTCGTCTGTTTATAAAAGATCTTCTTAATAAATGGGGACAAAAAAAACAAGAATTGACACGAAAATATGAAGAAGATAAAAAACAAATTCAAGGTGGTATTAGAAAATTAAAACAAGAAAGAGTAGATGGGTTTGAATTTGAAACAAATTTGAATAGTAAAGATGATATTCCCAAAAAAATATGCCTCCAAAATAGTATAAATGGAGCAAGTGAAAAAAGAAATATCATAAAAGAGAGTAATAAACTTGTTAAAAAAAGAGATGAAATAATTCACAATGATCGAAATCTGGAGGTTAGTGAACAAGAAGAAATGAAAAAACAATTGTTAATCAAAATTCCAAGTAAAGGCAAGAAATACAAGCAATCTATTAATAATCGGATTCTACTTGAAAATCAAAAAATTGAATATCAAATATCAATGATCAATGAAAACATTAAAAAAATGAAGTTTCAAATAGCTAATCTATATCAAAACCTTTTAGTAGGTGTTTCAAATACACATAGCAATAAAGATAATATCAATGCTGAGAATGTACATTCTTTCAATAAACAGAAAAAAGTAATGTTAGAAAAACTTTGCAAACTCTTAACAAATTTGGAGAATATCAAAGAGTTTTATCAGTATAAATTAAAAATAAAAACAACTCCAAATAGTTTAGAAATTCAAAAAATATCAAATGAATTTGGTTCTTTCAAGTCCTTGAATAATATAATTGCCCTTTTAAAATGGAAACAAAAAAAACCAAAGGTAAACGAAACAAAAATCAAAATATATGAACTAAAAAACAAATTGAATAAAATTAAAATGCAATATAAGAAAGATTTGGAACAAACAGATCGAAAATTTAAAGATCAATTATTAAATAAAAAGAGTATTTTAACTTTTGTTCAGACAAGAAGAACAAACTTTGAAAACACCATTGAAAAAAAAAATGAGATCAAAAAACCAACAGAAAATGTACTACATGACAAAGAACAGATTGAACAACCCAAAAATGGCAAGGAAATTCAAGAAAAAGTTCAACAGGGTGGAAACAACCTTCTTTTTTTAGTTCTAAAGGACGAAAATCTTAGATCTGATGATGAGTTTGTGTCGAACCAAAAGACAATTAGCATTAAAAAAGATAAAAAAACTGCTGGTTTCAAAGATGTCAAAGATCAAGAAATAGAAATAACACAAAGACATAGTGAAAAAGATATTGAAATTAGAACTATAAATTCTCATCTGAGACAAAAAAAGAATTTTAATGTATTTAATCGATTCATTAAATTTAAAAAGGGAATTCCAATCAAAAATGAAAAAAACGAAATTGAAATACAAAAAGACCAGTGTAATTCAATTTCAGAGAAAAGAAATAAACAAGAACAAGTTAATGAATACGAAAAAAAAAAATATATAAAAATTGAAACAGCAATAAAAATAAATCAAGGGTTTGAACAAGAAAAAGAAAAAAATAAAGAAAAATTTCAAAAAAAAGAAAAACTAAAAGAAGAAAAACAGAGAAAAAATCACCAAAAAGAAAACCAAAACAAATTTAATAACAATAATTCATATCTACTGAAACAATTGACAAAATTTGAAAAGAAAATATTGAGGGAACTACAAAAAATCTCAAATAGGGTCGAAAATAAAAATCAAGAATTGCTAAAGATTCTTGAACAAATTAGCAAAAAAAAAAACCAAGATGAAATAATGGAATTAATGAAAAAGAAGGTTAAAATAAATGAAAAAACATTAAACCCACTCCTTGAACAACTTTATTTAGATCTACAACTTTCATCAAATTTATTAATTCAAGAGGATCCAATATCAAAATTCAAAAATTTTAAAAATCAAATCAAGGCACCACTCTTAGCACTTAAAAGAAAAGCTTTTGATTTAAAAAAAATAGCTTATATGAGTATTGATTTTCTAAAGAAAATGGAAGATGACTTTAAAAACTATAAAAAAGGAATTCTAAATAGTTTACAAATCGATCAAAACAATAAAACAGAGTATATTAATCGTTTCATTAAAAGGGTACTATTTGATTACTTTCAAAAAATAATGGTTGATAAAAAGGAAGAATTCATCAGAGCATATTTAAATAGAATGAAATTTAATTTAGATCACTCGTACCAGTTTTTTACAGAATTAAAAAATCAAATAGGATTGAATACAATCAATGGTATTGCCAAAGATCATTTAAAGGGGTATAATTTTCAATTAAACAATATTGATAGTCTAGATCCCAATAAATTATTATCTAATTTTACAGAATTAAGGAAATTATTAAAAACTGATAAACATATTAAAATATTCCAAAAAAAAGATAACCTATTAAAGGAAATTATTCTTTTAGAAGAAGAAGTGTTTGTTTTTAAGCAATTATCAATTTATTTTACAAAATTAATGATATATGCAATTAAAATTTTTTCAGATTGGAGATACAACTTTTCTTATCATTTCACAAAAAAAATCAGTGAAAAAATAGATGGAGATGAATATGTGCTGATTCAAATCGATTCAAATTCTACTTTAATAGAACCAATTTTTAAAAAAAGGAAAAAATCTTTAACAATTGATGCTAATGAAAATAATAATTATTGTTCAGTTATATTTCCAATGATAATCAATTCTTCAAATTCCTTTATCCAATCAAGGTTTTTTTCTCTTTAGATACGATTTCTTCTTGGGCTTTTTAAACAAACTTTCTTATTATTAAGTGAATAATAAGTTTTTTATTATTTTTATTATTATTATTTTGATTGATAACTTATTGGTGAAAAAATTTGAATACAATTATTGTGGACATTTTAAAAACACTGTGTAACAAAAGTTTTTTAAGGTGTTCCTAAGGTTACATAAAAAAGTAATACAAACAGCTGTGGCAACACTTTTGAAAATTTTTTTTTTCCAAATTTTGAAAATGAACATACTTTGGGTATTAATAATCTAAAACAAAACGAATAAATATAATTTTGATAATTCACTATTTTTTGAATCAAACTTCTCTATTTTTTTGTTTCTTTTACAATTTTTTAAAATATTTCCTATTTTTTTTCTTATTTTTTTTATAATATTACAAGTATAAAATTATATCTATTTTTTAAGAGTTATTTCCAATGATGAAGAAGTACAGGAACAAGAATTCTAAGCGAATTCTACAAAAAAAAAAAAAAACAAAAATTAAGAATTTTCTTTATATTTTAAATTAGTAGATTAAATTATAAATATTGTGAAGGACTTGTAGCTCTTTAATATCTATATATATATATATATATATATATATACCCTTATAAACTTAAATAACCTAATTAAATTTGAAATAATTTTTTTTTTTGAATTGTAATGATTAGAATCATAGATATATAATTTAAAAATAATTATCTTTGAAAGAAATCTGTAGAATTTAAAATTAAATTGGGTTCAATAAAAAAATAGTTTTGAAAAATATTTTTTACCATTTTAGAAATTTTTCATTCTTTCTTATTGCTTTAATTATTTTTCAACCCAAATTAATCCCAAAAAAAAATTTCAATTTTTTTTATGTAAAGATTGTCAAAACATCAAAAATTTCAAGTTTTAATGAAAGAACACATATTTTTTTACTTGTATATTTTTCGTTATATTTACGCCCCCAAGACCCAAAATACTTGAATTAATAATTTATTTATGATAATATATTTTTTATTAAAACATTGAAAATTTGTTTTATCGATTGAATATTATTCAATAATCATGTATATTTTTGTAAAAATTTAAATTTGAATTAAAAATATATTTTGGAAATCAAAAAAATATTTGTCTATATATCCAGATTCTTAGAAAAGACAGAAACGTTGAATTAAAGCCAAGAGACACAAAAAATTCTAATTTATGAAAATTCTTGAATCTTTTTTTATTTGCAGAGTTTATTTTTGCAGAATCCTTATTATTGTTCCTTAAATTGAAATTTTTTTTTAAAAATTTTAATTTAAATTTTGTGTCTTAAAAAGGTTATAACAGTATATATTTTGACATTTTCTTTCAACAAATTTTTTTTATTCATACTTTAATTATTTTATCTACTTATAAAGTCAGAGAAATATTTGGGATTTTTTTAAAATTTTTAACACAATATTATTATTTGATTTCAAAAATACAGTCATTGAATAATCAATATTATTGAAGAATAGATGATTACTCAAAAATTATTTTCAAGATCTGAATTAATTTTGATTTAAAAAGACTATCTTTACAAAGATTTTTTTCAAATATTTTATCAAAAAACAGAATTCAAAAAATAATTTTCATATTTGAGGGGATATTTTTTTTTATCGTTGATAATAAATTGTAAAAGTTAATTTAATTGATATTTTTTTAAATAGTGAAAGTTGTTTATTTATACTTAAAAAAATGGTTTTTAGGTTTAATTCTAAATTAGAAATTGAAATTAGATAAATTTTTTTTTTTGTGCATTTTTCTGACTTTTCAATTATTTTCTATTACTTGAACTAATTTTTATAGAAAATTATTTATATAAAACTTTTAATTTTGACCCTATAAATATATTTCATTTTTCTCTTGTTTCAATATTTATAAGAATTTTTGTTTAAAAAAATGAAAATGCACAAGTATTGTCTTTTTATTATTTATTTTGTTTGTAATAAAGTTGAGAAAATTTTTTAATTGTGTTTATTAATAAATTATTAAATAATGATTTGGATTACTCAAATTATTAGAAAGTTTGGATTAAGATATTTTTTATTACAGTCAGTTCCAATTTTAAGATCTAAAATTTCAGCAACCTTTAAGACACAAATAATCCCCAATTAAGCCACAAAATTTGGAATTTTTTTTTACAAATTATTTTACTAGAATCTGAATTTTGTACTTAAATTTAAATTTTGTGCCTTAATTTGAGATTTATTTGTATATTAATTTTTGTTGAAAGATTGTGTCTTAAAAATGGAACTCTCTCTCTCTGAATTAAAAACATAAATTATTTAAATTCAGTGATTAATACATGTATTACTGAGACTTGTAAAATCAATAGAAAAACACCTATTTTTATTTTTCGAAACAGAATTTAGAAATGAAAATATGATATTTAAAGTAAAAAATTAAAATCAAGAAATTAAAATTTAAAAGAAATTAGGAAATTTATCTTTTCCGTATTTTAAAAAATTAAACATTCTTAATCAAAGAACAAAAAATAAAACTAAATGGTGTTCAAAAGATTTAATTACACTAAAAAAGTTATATATATATATATATATATATATATATATATTATTACATAAATAAACCAAAATACAGGAAATTTCCAAACAATTTAACCCGCCCAAGAACCACAATAATACAATTTCATTCAAATTGGTAATAATTTTGATTTTTTTTCAAAAATATGAAAATCATTTTTTTCATCTTTTAGTTTTTTTTTTTTGTTTTGTATACATTTTTGAATTATCTAATCTGTTACATTTGATCAATATTTTTTTTCGAACAAGATTTAATATATGCTTAAAGGTGATTTCTTTTAAAAGTGAAGAACTCAAATAAAATTAATTGGTTATAAACTAACCATTTGATCGATCAATTATCCGTAATAGAAATTTTCCAAATCTTCCAATGTTTTTTTTGTATTTTAATCTCTTCAAAATTTTAAATACATTCTTTATTATTTAATATTGATAATTATTTATACTATTTCTGGTGATGTAAATGATCTAGATAATCATTAACGTTCCAATTATATGGAGGGTTATAATTTATATTTATCCATTTAATTTCTTTAATTAAGATTTTTCTATTCAAAAATTAAAATTTAGGAATCAAAAAGATTGTATTAGATTTTGGTTTCGTTAGATAAATTTTGAGTGAAATTATCTTTTTTTTAACAAATTTTCCCCAACATGATCCTTAAAAAATTTTTTGAAAAAAAAATTAAATATTTACTAATTTTACCCTTTTAAATAACTCCAATTAGAATAAAGACTTTTAGTTAATAAAAGATCTTTGATCAAAAAATATTTTTAAAGATATTTAACAATTTACCTGGAAAATTCAATTTTACATTTTCCAGTAAGAATTGTTTTCAAATTTAAGAGTAAAAAATTTGAAAAATTTTTTTCTCTACAGAAAAGAAGTTATTTTATTATATTTTTAAAGTATTTTAAATTTAATGAATATCTTTCAAATGGGGAATCAATTTTTTTGACTATTAAAGAATTATTTGTTTCCTACAAATTGGAAAAAATAGTTTTTTTTTTTTGATTTTCCGTTAGGTTTTTTTTAATTTTTGAAATAAACAGAAAATTTTAATAAATTTTCGGTTTATTTCAAAAAGTAAAAAAAACCTAGGACACTTAACGTTATGTTTTCCAGAATTTGAAAGAATTGAGTAAAATCAAAGATTTTAAACAATTCTTTTGAATTTAGTACACTTTCGTTAGGTTTTCTTGAGTTTTTTGTTTATTTGGAAAATCAGTCGTTTTTCGTTAGTTTTTTTTTGAGTTTTCTATTTATTTTGAAAATAAATAGATTTTCGTTAGGTTTTTTTTTTTGCTTTTTGGAATAAACCCAAAATTTATTAAAATTTACTGTTTATTTCAAAAAGAAAAAAATTCCTAGAACACTTAACAGATAAAACAGAAAACCTCAAGAAAACCTAGGATACTCTCGTTAGGTTTTTTTTAATTTTTGGAATAAACTGAAAAATTCAGAAATTTTCGGTTCATTTCAAAAATTTAAAAACATCCTTTAGGTTTTCCAGGATTTTAAAGAAGTGTTTACAATATTAGATTTTTCTCGATTATTTTGAATTCTGGAAAACCTAAAACAATACAATGTTTATAATGAGTTATCTTTTTTTGTATTTGATTTTTTTTTTAATTATAAGAGTGTTTTAAAAACTATTATTTATTATATTTTTGAAAAAATATCCTAAAGCTGAGTTTAACGAAAATTCATTGTCACATCCCTTTAAAATTTTTTACCCCCAAATTTACCTTTTTTTCTTGGCTATAGACTTTTCAAAATCGTTGTACCATTAAAAAATTTAAATACAACAGCTAAATATTTTTTTAAGAACTGGAATGTTAATTTTATTGTGAATAAACTTGTTTAAGAGGATGGGATGATAATTGAAGTTTCATTTTTTTCTAACTTTTTTTTTTCAATTGTATTTTTTCATAATTGTGAAGTGTCTGAAGAATAAACCGTATTTTTTAAGAATTCTCAGTATTAACAAAAAAAAATATTTCAAAAATCCTACAGTCAGTCTTACTTTTAAGACACAAACTTTCAAGAAAATTTAATATACAATAAAAATTTTAAAAATTAAGTTAAAAAAATTCAGATTCTAGAAATATTTTGTAGAAAAAAAAATTCCAATTTTTATAGCTTAATAGATATTTTTTTTTTTTTAGCTTTAAATTTAGTTGAAAGTTTGATTCTTAGAAGTTGAACGGACAGTAATAATCCAAAAATTATCGTATTTTTTTTGCAAATAAAAATTGAAACCCAAAAAATAACATTTTAAATAATACTGTTGTTTTCAAAAATCTAGGAGTTTTTTAAGAATTTAATCAATTGTATCGACATAAGGTTTTCTATTTTGAAAAAAAGAGGACTTTTTCAGAATTAAAACCTTTATAAAGATTTCTGTTTTAATAAAGTGGAAGAACAAGCTTAAAATATGAGTTAGAGTTTGGAGTCTGAAGGGAAACACCCTTTTTTTAAAAAAAAGTTTTGCATTTATTAAAATGCACAAGCCTAAAAAAGTTTTTATTTTAAAAAAATCTTAAAAAAAAAAGTACTCACTTTATTAAAATGTTTCAATCACCCTTAAAAAAGTTAAGTTTAAATGCCTAATTTAGAATGTAGTCAGTACTAAGTACTTAAAAATTTGTAATTGATTTTCATTTTTGTTTCTGCAAAGAAATTTAATAGACGAGAATTTCTTATTCAAATCATTTTTTTAGATTATTCTCGATCAATTGTGAATTTTGTAAAGCCGTTCCAATGAGTCAAAAAAAGGAGCGTAAAAATGACAAAATTGGATCAAATTGTTACAATGAAACAAATGAAAAAGAACTATTAAAAAAAATACATGAACAAAAAAAAAATATCAAAAAGGTCCAGCGTTTAATAAAATATGAAAAAAAAGTCAGATCTCGACTGAGAAAAGAAGTTAAAACAAATACGAAACAATTCAAGAGCAAGAAATTAAGACTGAAAAAAAAGAAAAAGCAATATCACTCCCTTTCGAAAAAGTTAATTAAATCTCGACTAGAAAAACTTGAGAACAAATTATGTGACGAATGTAAAAGAAAGGTAAAAATGAACAAATTAATTCTGTTATCCAACACGAATCTTGGTTCCGTCTTCAAAAACAAAAAAAACAAAAAAAAGATCAAAGCAAGAAAAAGGATCAAAGCAATAAAAAAGACGAGGTGTGTCCATAAGCTCTGTAATTTGTGTTTCGAAAAATATTTTCAACAAGCAATCGAATCACAAAAAATCTTTAAGTGTCCTTTTTGTAAAGATCATCAAATCTCTCTCCCATTACTTGAAAGGTTAAATTTCAGACGCAAGCTGGAGGACTATAAAATCAAAGTCTTATCAAAACAGAAAAAGAGTAACCACAAGACGATCATTTATTGTATCAACCCAGGCTGCCGTAAGTCTACCCAAATTGAAAAGAATTTAAAACACTTCCACTGCCCCAATTGCAAATCGGCGTTCTTTTCAGAAAAGTGTTTCCAAATTCGAGAGTTGTATGAAAAACAATCGGGGTTAACTTACAAACAATTTTTGAATAATATGGATCTTGGGATAATCAGAGGTATTTTTTTTTTGATTTTTTTTTTTGAACTTTTTCGTCTAATATCGGTGACTTGGTTTGTAAGCAACACACAAGACTCAAATCTTCTTATTTTCAAATCTACAAAATGTGGGCTTATAATAATAGAAAATTCGCCTTGTAATGAAAACAAAAGAGGCCTGGTGAAGGTTTGTCTTCAAAAAAGGACTTCCTTTGAATATAAATCAATCAAGAAATTATTTTTAGAAACATGGACAAAGGTGGTTGATGATAATCAAAAAATATTTCGAAAATCAAAAATTATTTCAATTTTTTCTGTTTACAACCCAAAAAAAGAACAACTTTTCCAAGAGTACCGCAAACAAATTAAATTAAGAAGAAGTAGTGATCCAAATGTTAAAAGACTGTGGCATGGTACAAAAATGCTTTGTCAACCAAAATCATTATTGCTATGCGACTTACCGAATTGTGTCATCTGTAATATATTGCAAAGTATGTTGTTTATTTGTTTCATGTTTTATAGTTATTTTTTAAAGAGCACAATCACCAACAAAGGCAGGTTTGATGAAGAAAAACAAAATAACTAACACTATAAGTATAAAAGATTTTCATTAAAAGATAATATCTGAAAATGGTTAATCTGGTATTTGAAATTTAAGGGGTTAGCGTCTACCAAATGGGAATCAAAAATTAAAGTATATTGTTACTAAATATAAATCAAATTAGTGCACAAGGTTCAAATGTCTCGAAAAAATCGATTAGTAAAGTAGTAATACTTGTTGATCGATCCAATTAAAAATGATTCTTGTATTAGTAAAAATCCTCACAATTTTAGAAAAAAATCTACATTTTGATAAATTTAACGGTTGAATTATCAATTTTCAGACTCCAGGGTTGCAATGTATCTTTCTAAAATTTGTCGCAAAATGTAAATTAGTTGCTAAAAAATTCAATTTTTTCAAAAAATTAAATAATTAACCAATAGATTTTTTTGACAAATTATTTCTCAAATCATGGGAATATATTGACGTTACAAGTATCTTTATAAAAAGGAAACAAAAAAGAATCATTCTATGGGGTTTTTATATTGATGATTATTGATTTAATCTTTGAAATTAAAAAATTAGAAAAATAGGCACTTTTAGAGCAAGTTCTAAATAAGAATTGTTAGATACTGGAATACCATTATTTTGAGTTTCTTTTTTTAGATTTGAAAAAGGAATTGAAAAAAAAATTACAAAATGAAAATTATTAAATTGTGATCATAAGTCAAAAAACAGTGAATTTATTGTGCAAAAATATTTATAATAGATTTTTTAGAGTCACAGAAACTATTTAATACATGGCACACAAATACCATTTACACCAAATTATAACATACTTTGATTATATACGAATATATGGTGATTCTAGCTCCTTAAATGTGATAAATTTTCATCTGACTATTGTTTTTCAATTTTGAAAAATACTTTCATTTAGTGTTATTTGTTCTCATAGAAGAATACACAAACAAAAAAAAAAAAAAAAAAATGAACAATCAAATAACTTGAGAAGCAAATTGCAATCTATTTCTTTGAAAACTCGATTTGTTATTAAAAAAGTGACATTTTTTTTTACATTTATTATTCAAAGACAAGTCTCCGGAGAAAGGTGCCCTTTACTCAAAAAAGTAACATCTCTTCAAAAAGATAATCTCAACTTAAAGTTAATTCCCTTTATACCTTTGCAATTTTTTATGTCAAAAATTTCAAAATTTAACATTTATCATTTTTAGTGGCTGAGAAAATAAATAACTGTTTCAGTAAAATCAAAAAAAAATAACAGAAAATAACCTAAAGGGGGTGCGTGGGTATCTTCTTGAAAAAAAAAAAATGAAATATTTTCAAGATAAAAAAAAACAATTTTTTTTTTACTAATAGTTTTGTGAAATGGATGAGTTAATCGCATTTAAAACAATTTACGAATTTGAGTCTATTTTTTGAAATCAATATTTATCATATTTCCAATATAAAACTAAAAAAAGTAACATGTTATTTTTATTAGTAATTATCTGAATTCTTGAAAATTATGTAAAATATTATTTTTCGTTTTATGTTCAAAAGTATTGTTTTTAAAAGAAAATTGTTATTTTGTTCTTATTTTTTAATTAAAATATCAATTCGAATCCCAATACATAAAATAAATTAGGAATAGGTGATTAAATAAATTTGAATTTGATAGAAGTGTAATTAAAACTCTATCAATGAAATTGAGATCTAATATATAAAAAAAAAATTTTGAATTTCTTTAAAATTTGAAAAAAGTCGTTTTCTTGTTTTCAAAAAATGAAAAGAAAATTTTTTATTCTTTATTATTGTTCCTGAAGAGAGGCGATTCAACAAAAATATCATCTTATTGCCATTAGGCCTTTTTTTACTTTGAGAAATAAACGTCCGTTAGGTTTCTTGAGTTTTCTGTTTATTTGTAAAGTCAATGGCTTTTCGTTAGGTTTTTTTGAGTTTTCTATTTATTTGTGAAGTTTTCTAGGTTTTTTTGAGTTTTCTATTTACCTCAAAAAAACCTAGAACACTTCACAAATAAAATAGAAAACCTCAAGAAAAGGGCAGTTATTTTTTTTTTTAATTTTTGAAATAAAAAGAAAATTTAGGAAATTTTCTTTTTATTTCTAAAATTAAAAAAAACCCTAGGCACTTGAAGCACTATACGAAACTCCCTGAAACTCTAAATTTATTTCTAGTCATTTTTTATCCTAGTTGTAATGTAAGCAATGTTATGGCTCAAAGAAGATTCGTTTTTCTTTCAAATATGAAAAAAAATAATATTTTTGAACAAAGAAAAGACAAAGAAAGAGAAAGAAAAGTCAGAAAGAAAAGAGATTATTGGATTTATTGGTAATGATTAAGTGTTCAATAGCTCTTAATCTGTTAAAGAGAGAGTTTTGAAGTGACTAAATTTGTGACTCCTAATTCAAAGAGTAGTCAAAAGAACCTTTTAATTAAACTCAATTTAGTTTTCTGAAATAAAAGAGATTCAAAAAATAGGTATAAAAATATAAAACTAAATTAAAAGGGTTTTTTTTTTTACTTCAAAGGTTGAACGGGTTGCTGATTATTTCCGTTTATGTAGATTTTTTTTTGTATATCCACCATAATTTGTTTTAATAAAGACATCTAAATATTTGAACAAATATAGATCAAAGGAAAATGGTTACTTTATTAAGTTAATTTGAACTTTATATATAATGTTACACAGATAAAGTGCTAGTTTTTAAGAATAAGAATTTGTTTTCGAAATTGAGTTTCTTTTCTTTTTTTTATTAATTTTTTTTAATTTTTTTCACAAGTTTCCCAAATCTTGTTTTTGCAAAATCCCAATACAAGATACTGACTCGGCAGTTTTCACACCAAATCAAGTGCTGAATGGGTAGATTGTATGAAAGGGTTTATCCAGTTAACTTCAGCTGGCCTCAAAAAAAATATAGTTCAACCACTTCAGTTAAGTTAAGTTTGTTTTAAGATCTAATCACTAACAACTTGTTTATAAAAGATCTAATCATGAATAAGTGCCTAATTCTTTATATTATTTTTTATTCTTTTTACCCTCCTCCAAAAAAAAAAAAAAAAAAAAAAACTTTAACATATTGAAGTGGTTGAATCAAAACATCTTAAAAAAAGGGAATTTAGAAAAGTATAAAAAATAAAAAAGGTGAAATGTATGTTGGCAATTTCATCTATATAAGATTTATCATTTCGTCTTTTTAAAAAATCTCAAACATCTGAAATAACTGATTGGAAAAAAAAATAAAATAAACAAAAAAAGCCGATTCTCTCGAGTCTTGTATTAAATAAAGATCAAATATTAAAAAAATGTTTAATTACTTTTAAAAAGATTTTTCAAACCCTGTCACTGAAAGATAAACTATTGGTAGATATTCAGTTGTTTTTGTTGTTTTGTAATCTTTTTCAAGTAAAGACCAAGAATTATCATATTTTTTTCGAGAAAAATATTTAATTTTTTGGTATTTTTGATTGTGAAAATATTCAAAATACCAAAAATATTTTCATTTAATACCCACAATTGGTAATTTAAATAAAAATACTAATGTACTATATTTTTTTTATAAACATGTAATTTATAATATTAAAAGGTGGGTTTATATTGAAACGAAATAAAAAGGTTAAAAAAAATTGGTTAAGGTTTGGAAATGGCATATATTTTGCATCAAATTCTTCAAAATCGCACGCTTATTCGTCAAAATCGCAGAGTAATTTAAAAAGAAATTATTCAGTTTTACTTCTTTGTGATGTTGTCTGTGGAAAATCAAAGCAATATAAAAAATCTCAGCCAGATCTCCAAGATCCTCCAAAGGGTTATGATTCAGTTCATGGTGTTGTTGGAATAGATTTAAATTATGATGAATATGTTGTTTATTATCCTGATTCAGCAATTCCGCGGTATGTTGTTATTTATAATTTTGGACATTATGACAAATAAATAATTAAGTTTTATTTTTATTAAATAACTACAAACAAGAAAATTTTGTGTTATTTATTAAATTAAACTCATATTTGTCAATAATTAGTGAATAGAATGAATAAACGGGCAGTGAAAAGCTATTTTTAATCTAATGAAAAAAAAAATAAAAAAATAAAAAAAAATAAATAATATTTCTGTCGTATTAGAATCACTTTTTGAAAGTTGATCATTTTAATCTTTAAAATTTTTTAAAAAGTTTGTAACTGAAAATTATTTACAAGATGTCATGTATATAAATCGTTTTTCAAAATATAAAATATTTATATTTAATCACTTATGTTTGATAAAAAAATTAAAAAATAAGAAATAATAGAAAAATAAATTTCAAATAGTTCATAAAACTTTTAAATTTATAGTTTTTTTGTCTTTTATTCTTCATGAACTTTTTTAAAATCTAAATGGTATTTTTGTCTGTTGTTAATTTGGAAATCTCTAATTGGCTCATTTCAATAATGCTAAATCAAAAAAAACAAAATCAATTTTTTACTCAAATAATGGTAAAATTATCGAAAAAATATATTAGTTTCAAAACCAAAATCATTTATATTATAGCTTTCAAATGAAAAAAACAGATATTTTTTCTTTTTAATGAAATAAATGCAATTATTGAATAGACAAGCAGAGTGATTTTAATTGTAATTTTATTTTTTGGGGTTTTTTATTGTAGAGTTGGTGTCACTTGTCATCATTTGATTGTACAACATTTTAATCCAAAATCAATTTTCTTATTACCAATGTCTTGAACTAATGATTTATTATATTTTTCCATAATTGGAATTGTTTTTTATTTTTTTCTTTTTTTTGATTATTATCTTATTTAAAAGTTAAAAGTTGGTAATTAAATTCATAAATTATTCATCAAGAAAAAGATAAAATATGTACTCAGGAAAAATGAAATAATAATATTAACAAGGGTTTTTTATTATATAAATTATTATTTTTTGGAAGAATGCCCAATTTAAATTTATAACAAACAAATTTTTTCAAATTCATAAAGTGTTTTTGATCAGTTGAAAATTCATCATTAATTATTAAAATTAAAAATTAAACTATTTTTTGAAGAAAAGTAACCCAATTGCAAAAAAAGATAAAAAAAGATAAAAAAACTATTATTTTCGGTAGAAAAATTAAAAAAAAAATAAATCAATAAAATTCCTTTTATTTTAGTTTTTAAAGAAGTAAAATTTCAATTAATTTGGATTTAATATTTTTTTTTTTTTTTTACTTTTTTCAAAAAGTGTGTAATAGCTATTAGGTAATACAAAAAAGTGGGGAATGTTTGTTTATTTATTCGAGTAGTATTTACTTTGTAAACATATCTATTAGATAATTGATGATATAAAATCAAGAGTGGATTTTTAAACCAACTGGGCCAGTGATATTAATTTGAGTAATGGTTTTATCAACTATGTGTTGGTTATTTCGAAAATCGTATTTATTATCTGAGTTCTAAAGATTATTTTTAAAAAATCAACACTTCAATTGTGTTTTTTCGTTTTTAGATTAGGAAAAATAATTTTAATGAAATTTCTAAAAATAATAATTTTTATTTGGAATATTTTTATTTAGGTTTCAATTTTTAGATTTGGAAAAATAGGTAAATAAAAAAACAAAATTCAAATATAATAAATTTTTAACAGTAGTTATTAATAAAAAAAACTAATAATTTATTCATTGATAAGGGTGTTTGAAATATTTCCGAAAATACCCGAAAATCGAAAATATCCGAAAATTTTTTAACCACATAAAAACACGTTATGGAAAACTTCTAAGATTCCCTAGTGTCAATCTACTTAGTTTAACCGTAAAATAACAATTTTACTTTCAGGCAAAATATTTTTTTTTTGAATTTTCTACTTTAAACTACTCTAAAGAGGTTTTGGAAACTTTTGAGTATATTTGTGCAATTGATGGTACTTATTAGGGTAAGTGTATATGTATGTCAGGGTATTGGTAAGGGTTATGTTTGTTTGTTTTGGTTAAACCAGTTCCTATTATGGAATGGGAAGTTAAATAAAGTTTGGCTTGTGTCACCTTATGTAGGATATGTGTATGTGTTGTACGATTAGATATTACTCGGTTATTTTATCATTACTTTAAGATTACAAAATTATGGGTAATGATAAACAATTAGAAATTTTCAATTCAAGTACATTTTCTCTCATTTAGTTAATACTATTTCGAAATGATCAAACTTGTTACAGTCATCTAAGGTACCAATCCCTTTCTCACAAAATGGGTTGAATACCTTTCCCTCAAATTTAATTTTTTTGAATTTTGATATTTTCGGAAAAAAATTTTTTCTCTCGAATTAAACTTTGAAATTTACCTTTAAACTGAGTATATTGACACTAGAATTTCTTTATAAGTTGTTCAAAAAGTGTTTTTTCTAGGTTAAAAAATTTTCGAGTATTTTCGATTGTCGGGTATTTTCGGGAATATTTGATAGATTCATTGATAATATTTATAAAAGTTTTTTTAAGACATTTTAACACTTGATCCTTAATATAATTTACTGTTTTGGAAACAAAGTGAAACGCGGTTTTTAATTGGTAACATTACTGAAAATGAAAATTAAAACCAATAAAAAGAAGAAACCAATTAACTTCCAATAATAATCCATTATATTATTTTCAATCAACCCAACAAATACAATTTAAATCTACTTTCTTATTGAAATTGTTAGTGTGGTTTTGGAGATCTCAAAAATAGTCAATTTTTTGAACAAATTTTTAATAATTAATCTATCAAAGAAAAGCCCATACCAAAAGATAATATTAAAAAAAAATTATTATTGTGCTGAATACTTCATTTTGTCTTTATTTATTTATTTATTCTTTTTTTTATTGATTTTACTTTTCATTTTCAGTAATGTTCCCAAGTAAAAATCGTGTTTCACTTTTTTTCCAGAACGGTTATATTTAATATCATGTAATTTAATTCTAGTGTGAAAAAAATGAAAATTTTGAGTTATGTATATTATAATACCTGAATTGGCATTTCCCCATTTTTTATGAAGTTTATTTGGAATATACTCAACACACAGCTTCAAATTCTTGTGGTTTTTGTATTTATTGTTGTTTGGGGTACTATAATTTTTAATATTCTCTAGTTGAGAAAAAAAATTCTATTTTTGGGAAAAATTTTAAGAAAATGTATGGTAATGGATTTTAGTTTAATTCAACTTTAATAGATTTCCTTGGATATATGAATACCAATGGTTTTAAAATTATGTACTTAACCAAAAAAGCCGTGATATACAATATATTTCGATAGATAGTTAGATAAATATTGGGTGTTATCGGTATAACAGGGTTCAAAGTAAATTGACAAATATAATATTTTTATTCTATTCCTTCAAATCAATGAAAACCCAATGAAAGGGTCATGGATTTTTCAGGATTCGGAAGAATTGAGTAAAATAGTTGATTTTACTCTTTTCTTTAAACCAGGGAAGTTTAACTAAAGTTTCTGCCAAGTGTATAGAGCACAGTTAAAAGCCTAAGTTTTCCAGAATTCAGATGAATATAATAAAATCCCTAATTTTTCTCAATTCTTTTGAATTCTGGAAAACCGACCAGCAATTTTCTTGGTGTTTTCTTTTTTTTCTATAAAATCTCTGGATTTTCCAAATAAAAAGATAACTCAAGTAACCTAAGGGTGTTTGTTTACTTTTTATTTTGGTTTCGATATTTTCTTAAATTTACTAATTACCATTGTGAAAAAAATTTGGGTCATTAAAGAAAATTGGGTCAGTTAAAAAATTGTTTTCGTTTTTTAAATAATAAATATTAGCAAAATCATTTATGATCAAAGTGACAATTTATGAAGAAATCTTACATTTAAGAAAAACCAATGTCATTATCAAACATAATTTTCAAAAGTAATTTTGTTTTGTTGTATTTTAAGCTTTTAGAATTGCTTTAGAATGCTAATAATACATAAATTGGCTTTTAATTACACACTTGACGAAAAACAAGAGAACTATTTATTAGGAAATATTAAAATCTATTAATTCAATAAGATATTTAACATTGTTCATTAACAAAAATTTATCGAGATTAATCTTGATAATACTTTTAAACTAAATTGAATCATAAAATATTCGAAAAAAAAAAAGATATTTTTTCAAAACCTGTTGTTTTTTACTAATTTTTTACAATCAAAACTTCCAAATAACGAAATATTAATATTTCAGAAACCATTTAAATTCTTTAAATCACTCTATACATGCCTAAATTTAAAATAATTATTAATTTTTGGTATTCCCAAACAATGATTAACTTGATCTTGGAATGTAATCTAATAAAAAAAAATCAACATTTTTAGTAAAGTTGAAAATTAAAAGTCAATTTGTGTATTTTTAGCATTCCGAAGTAATTCGAAAAGGTCAAAATAAAACAATTTAAAATTACATTTGAAAATTATAATTGAAAATTATAATTGATCTAACTTTGGTTTTTCTTCAATGTAAGATTTCTTCAAAAAATTTTGCATTGATCAAAAATCATTTTGCTAATATTTATTATTTAAAAAATGAAAATAATTTTTTAACTAACCCAATTTTTTTTTAATAACCCAAATTATTTTCACAATGAAAAAAATAAAAATTAAAAAAAAACAAACAAAAAAATGAAAAATAAATTATTTTTTTCAATTTATGGCAATAAATAATTTTTAAAATGCTTAACAGTCAAAAAAAAATGATTAATAAACACTTAAATGTATCAAATGTTAAATAAAAGATCAACAAATAAATGATTTTTTATTATTTATTCTTTTGATCAATTTTTTTTAATTAATTTGATTTCCATTTTTTTTAATTGGTATGTAAATATATTATACTAGTATATATCCCACTCTAGTATTTATTAAAATATCAATGTATTTGGTTAAAGAAATGATTTTAAGAATTCAGTTTCACATAAATGATGGCACTCAAAAAATGAAAAATGTACTTACCCTCTTAATGGTCAAAATAATTGATTCCCTATTTGAAAGATATTATTTAATTTTCAAATACTTTTGTAAGTGAAGATATTAACATCTTAACTGTAAAAATAAAAGATTATTCTAATTTTTTACTATTAAAAATTAAAAAAAAATTAATAAAACCTGAAAAATTAGGTTTTTCAGCCTGTATAAAATATCTTTAAAAATAATTTTTGATCAAAGATCTCTTATTAGTCAATAATGTTTATAATAATTGAAGTTATTAAAAGGAGGTAACTCTCAACTATTTCTTGATTTTTTTAAAAAAAGAAAAAATTGTTACTACAATAGATTATTGGTATTTTATATCTAAATCGTAAAAATTTTCGAGCGATTATCCTTTTTTTTACTGTTGTCAAAATAGACTTTTTACTTGATGAACCCATCTTCAAAATATATGCCACCTTTCTTTTTTTATAGATACTTTATAAAAATCATTAAAGAAATCTACAATAAACAATAAGTAAATATGTTGTCGTTTCTTAAAGTTCTATTATTACAAATGAAATTCAAAAATTAAAGTATCGAAATGTTAAACTTTTTCTTAAAAAAATAGATACAATTTTCAATTGAGAAATTGGTCTTTGGAATCAGAAAAACTTCAAATTTTATCAAAATTGGAAAAATATTATGTTTATTTTAAAAAACAAATTTCCAATTTCTAATTTAAAGTTTACTTAAATATCATCGAGATTATATTTCAAAAGTGGTTTGGACTTAAAAATACTTAACAGGATTAAAAAGATGTTACATTGGAATAAGAAGTAAAAAAAACTAGATTTTATTTTGAAACACGAGTTTTATGATCTGGTAATGGGTATTTTTGATCATTCTATCACAAAAATTTGATTCATTTAAGATTCGTAAAGCCACCTAAGTGCCAAACAACAAACAAAAAAATAAGTGATTACAAATTACAATTTATCTTTTGAAATCTATAAATGCCTAAAAAATATGTTAAATGAAATTAAAATTTTTACCTGTTTATTATTCTCATTACAGTGATTAATGTGTTTTATTAATTCAAATTTATCAAATACAGGTTCATAAGAATGAGAAGAAAAGTTAAAGTAAATCCTATACCCCCTTTAAACATAGAATTTTCTGTTTCCCTTTTCAAATAAATCTAGCTTTTTTATTTATAAACATTTGACAAGCCAATAAAACATAACTCTTTTTGGGTTTCTGTTTCTCTCAAAATCAATCCTAAAAATTGCTGTATTTGTATTTTTGGTTGATGGGAACGATTTTGCCAAACCATAAACAATTATATTTTGCTCATGATTTTATGAATAATTTTTCTCTAATTCAAGGGTTATTTTCCATCTGTTAGACTAAAAGTTGTGAAAAGATTTTACCCAAACTAGGAATCAGTATGTTTTAAGCTGTTTTCTTTCCACTTTTGACAACTTTTGGCAAATCACTTTTTTCAAATAATTGTCTCTTGAAAAAAAGGAATAAGATTTGATTGAAAAGTGAAGAAATCAAAATTCCAAAAGTTTGTGTTTAGAAATAGCTTTTTCTCTGTGTGATAGAATTCAAAAAACCGAAAATTACTGAAATCACCGTAAAAAACACAAATCTGGTAAAATATTATGAAAGTATTTTGTAAAAAAGCCAAAAATGACAAATCAAAAGTTTAACGTGGTTTCATGATTTTTGTTGTTGACATTGAAACTAGAAAGTTCTTTAAGTGTATTTTTTTGAGATGAGATAATCTATTTCTTTTTAACTATTCATTATGAAAAAAAATAGAAATAATAAAAAAAAACAAAACAAAAGGAAAAGAGCCAACACTAACAAAGCCACAAAAGCGATTGAAGTGAGCGTAGAGGAGGAGTATGAAGAAGAGCAATTCAAACAAATCGAAAGCAAAGATAACAAAAAAAAAGACAAGAGAGACAATAAAGAAAACAAAGAAACCACCGAGAACGACTCGAAACAAAATGACAAAAAAGAAGAAGAGGAAGCGAAAGCCAAAAAAGAAAAATTCAAAACGAGAACAAAATCTACACTTCTATTGATCGGGATACTTTTTTTCATTTTTTACATGGGGCACGTTTATGTTGCATTATCTTTAGTGCTCATTACGATTTTTTCCTTTCGTGAAGTGATTCTTTTGTCCGTTGAAACACAAAGAGAGAAAAAGCTTGGCTGGGCCAACAAAAGTTTCCCATACCTATTTCTCTTTTCCTTGGTCTATTATTTGTATGGCAAATTTCTCTTGGAGCGCTATTCAAACTGGCTGCTGAAATTTTCATTTTTGGCAATTTTTTCTCATTACCACACCTTTATCAGCTATACTCTCTACATCGTATGCTTTATTTTGTTTGTTGCGTCCTTGGAGAAAGGCCATTACAAATACCAGTTCAAAAAATTGTCTTGGTGCCTCATGGCCTTGGTTTTAATCGTTTGGCAAACTAATGTAATGATTAGAAACCTCTTAGACGGGCTTGTTTGGGTGCTTTTACCAATCACACTTATTTTTATCAACGATATCGCTGCTTACTTGTGGGGGATCTCATTTGGAAAACACCCTCTGATCAAGCTTTCACCTAAAAAGACTTGGGAAGGCTTTATTGGCGCTTTTTTCACCACTTTGATTTCGGCATTTTTTGTAAAAAACTTTTCCCTTTTTATTTGCTTTTTTTTTTTTTTTTAGCTGTCTGTAATTTTGCTTTTTAAAAACACACCTCTGTTGAACTCATTTTTTTCTTTTGTTTTGTTGAAAACACACACATTTGAAATTGTGATGTTTTTTTTTTTATTTTTAAAATACCACCTTAAATTCAGATTGCAAAATTATATAATATCTTCGACTATATGGTGTGTCCACTTGAAAATTTAGACACCCCCGTGACAACATGCGAAAGACACTATGTATTTCAACCACAAGAATATTCTTTACCACTTTATGCTATTGACACATTCGCAAAAATTGGAATAAATCTCTCCGATACCATCGAATTGCTTCCACTACAACTCCATAGCATGATTCTTGCCGTTTTTGCTTCTTTAATTGCGCCTTTTGGTGGCTTCTTTGCATCTGGTTTGAAAAGGGCGATCAATATTAAAGACTTTGCAGATACAATCCCAGGTCATGGTGGGTTAGTAGATCGCTTTGACTGCCATTGGGTAATGGGATTTTTTGCTTATGTTTATATAAACACATTTATTTTAAATTCAAGCGACAACATTTCTCCAATTATTTCCAAAATCAAGTCTTTGGATGATGAACAACTTAAAATTATCTCTGACAATTTAAGTGAAATTGTCCAAAACCGTCTTGGAATTTAAATTTAACAGTTCCTGTTTCCCAATCAAATCCTTATTCCAATACTGTCTTTTTCCTAATTAATAAATAAAAATTTTTATTTAAAGATACCAAAATCACGTTTTACTCAAGTTGTTAATTGAAAAAACCGAAAAGGTGTTCCCAAAATCGATTAATGATGATATTTTTAGAAATTTCAAAAAGATCTTATTTCTAAAACTTTTGGGATACAATTACATTTTTTTAATTTGAATTTAACAGCAATCACAACCCATCAAAAATTGAAAAAAGATATTTATTAAAAACCTAATTATTTCATCTTTGCTGTTAAAAAAAAAAAAAATGTTTTGTCTTGATTATAGTTATCTCTTTTGATTTTTTAGTCCTTTGTGTGTTATTTTTTTTAAAAAAGTTATTAAAAAAAATGAAAAAATGAATGTGATGAAAAATGATGGAATGAAATTTCTCAAATTCAACTCTCATTAAGGAATATCCAAAATTTATGCACTCTGAGGATTGAAATACAATTCCACAAGAAAAAAAAAAACCATTTAATAGATTATTTGTTAAAGGAAAGTTAAAATATTGCGGATTTTTGCATTTTTTGGATTTTAATAAATCTTTTCTACATCAAAAATTGTTTTAGGAATTTTCCAAAACAAAACAAATTTAATATCTGCTTTTTTGTTGACATCTTATTGAGCTTTCAAACCAGATAATTTTGAAATATTTATACACTTGCCTTAAACACTATAATACTTGAATATATAGTGGAACGTCCATTTGGCATTAACTTTTGAAATTTTTAGGACCTTTTCACTTTAATGTCAAATTTTGTAAGAAAAAAAACAGATTACAGTCAGTTCCACTTTTAAGATACAAAATTTGAATGGAATATGAGGCACAAAAAAAAATATCAAATTAAGTCACAAAATTCAAATTCTAGTAAAATAAATTATTATTCAAAAAAAAAAAAAACCATTATAGTCAGTTCCACTTTTGAAACACAAACTTTTAACCAAATTTAAGATACAAAAAAATCTCAAATTAAAGCACATTTTTATTGATTTTTTTTTTTACACAAATAATTTGTATTAAAAAAAAATTCCAAATTTTGTGCTTCAATTTGAGATTTTTCTAAGACTTAATTTCGTTGAAATTTTGTTTATTAAAAGTGGAACTGACTGAATCCGAATTCCAAAATTTTGAAATAAAAAAAAATTTAAATTTTAACAAGATCACTTGTGTCAACATTCTTAAAAGTCAATAAATCTGTTGTTGTATATAAAAAATAACCCACAATAACCAAAAATTTGGAGGGTCATTCAAGCCAAAGAATTTTTAAATAGTAATCAATAGGATTTTTCTAAAATCATTCTCAATGCTTCAATAACATTAGAATAACCAGTTTTTAATATTGATGATAGATCTTGAAATAAAAAAAAATTGCGAAAGAATTGCCTACCAAAAAAAAAGTAAAGAAAAAAAAAATAAAAACAAAATTTGTTTTTTTGATAATCTGAAGGATATAAATCCCATTTAAGGAAGTAGATACATTATTCCATTTTTCAAAATTATTAATTGTGAGAATATTACTGACAGAAAAAGTATTTTTCAAATGCTTTCAAGATATTGAAACTTTGGAAACAAAATATCATTAATTGATCTATTTGTGAAAAGAAATACAAACCAAATTAAATCCAAAGTTGAATCTGTAAATTTCAAATTTTTTGAATTATTTTGTTTTTGATACAAATTTTAGTTTAATTAAATTCGGTTTTAAATCAAGAAATGTATTCCATGGTAATACGTGCATTTAATCATAGGACACACCAAACAGAAAGAACAGCTACAAATATGCGTCTTTTAACAAATATTTTCTTTTAGAATACCCGAAAAGAAAGAGTACCCCTCTAGAAAACTTGTTAAAATCAAGAATGGATAGGAAATTCAACCCAAAGGATATATTAAAAGATTTCAATCTTTTTAGTTTTCTTAATTTGAATGGGTTCAAATAATGAATTATGTTGAATTTAACATACCAATTACTATTTATAATTATTTGACATCATTTTTTTTCCAAATTTGCTATCAAAAATTCGATAATCAAATATTTTTATCAACAAAAACTAAAATAAAGAATGCTGTTTGTCAGAGATTAAAGTCAAGGGATTAAATTCTTGAAAAAAAAAAAAAAAAAAAACGAAAAAAAGACATTATACTCAAAGAATAAGACAACCCGGTTCAAAAAATCCAAACAAACATTCATCTTAATTATTTTGGTTTTTACAATTTAATCAAAAATAATTTTTTTTTACAATCGAACAACATATCCAAAAAACAATTTTTACTGAAGGGGGATTTGAAAAAATATCATATTTTATTGGACAAAACTAGAATTAGATGAGTTTAATAAAAATTAAAATTAAATTTTATTTTGTAAATTATTTTGAAATATCAAGTAATTGCTATCCCAAAATGTTTTCGAATAAAATTATTTTTTTTTCATTCTTCATTAAAAAAACAAGTAAAGGAGAAGTAAGTATATCAAAAAATTAAAATTATCAATAAATAAAGGTTATTTATTTTATTATTTTTTAGATTGATCACTTTTTTCATTGGATTGTTTTCCATTTTTTTAATTGTGATGTGAATATAAGGTACTGTGATCAATTAACTTTTATTTCAAGCATTCATTTTGTTTAGTTAAAGAAATGATTTAAATAAGCTCGTTTCGAAGAAACATTGACTCCCAAGATTGGTAAAATGTAACTACCCACTTAATAATTTTCAAAAAATTAAAATTAAAATAAAAGAGATAATAAAATACAAAGAAAAAAAAAAATTACTGAAGAGATCATTCAGGATAAATCTTTCTCGATTAAGTATACTAAAATTGAAATATTACTTATTTAACAATTATTTGGTGATTTTTAATTTTGATAAAAAGGGTAACTGGCTTATAGTATAAGCTATTTTCAAACCAACAAGGCCGTTTGTAATTAATGGATTACACGTATTTAAAAAGTTCGAATGGGGATTAGAAGAAAAATTTTCTTTTAAAAACTTTCAAAAATGAAATAATTCTTTCACATTTTTTACTTTTTTTTTTTATACTTTTTTTTTTTAAAGATAATTTATTTGCAATTTTATTTTTTATTAAAGATCAATATTCACAAAGTAAAAACAAGTCTGATTCTAATGTTATTAAAAGAGTGAAAATGATTGTAGAAAAATCATATTCATTTCTATAGAAATTTTCACTGATCCCCAATTAAAGATCAAAATATACATTTATTGTTATTTCTTCCATATTTCTCATGAAATATTTGTTTTTAAATTTTTACTAAAATATATTGATTGATTCGACTTAACTTTATACATATATCAACAATTCTCTGGCGTGTATTATTCTTTTTATTTTTTTCTTGGAAATCAAAGGTTAGTTCTCAAAAAATAATTGATATTTGACATTTTTTTTTTGATTACCATTGGCAGAAACAAAAGTTTATAATTAAAGAAAACAAAAATATAATTATTACAATTCAAAAAAAAAAATAAAATAATAATAATAAAAATATAATAATTAATCAGACATTTATTTCACTTTTTCAAATTTCTTATAATTTCATTACTTTTTGAAAAACAATTAAACATAAAAATGCAAATAAAAACTAGTTTATATTTAAATCAATTGAATTTCGGATTAGTGATTTTGTTTGTCCTAATTTATTGAGATGAAAAGATATCGGATCTTTTATTGTTAAATAATTTCTAATCCAAATTTTAGCGTTTTCATAATTATAAAAATTATCTTTATTAATAATGGGCAAGTAGATTTTTTTTTTCTGCTGTTTGATTCTTAAATATTGATTTAAATAATTAACCGTGGTTTCATCTAACTGTTTCTCTAATGTTTCTGGATAAAATGTGGTCAATTTGTTTGGGTGGGTAGTGAAATTCATAATCGCGAAATTGATTCTTGGATCATAATTTACACAAAAGGGAGTCAATTTGTCAAGTAATTTCTTTTTCTCCCTTCTTGATAGTTCAAAAACACCATATTTAATATCATGGAGAGAAAATACATAGCCACCAATAGAATAATTACTATCCTTCAAAAAATGATTTAAAGAATTTTTATCCGTTGGATTTGGATTAATGATTATTGAATGTATGCTGATCACATTAAAAAGATTAAGAAAAAAGGCTTTTTTAGATTGATGATCAAGGCTAACGATATCATTAATAGCAATATTATTCAAGAGGGAACACGAATTTTGAAAATTTTTAAAAGATATCGATTGAGCAATTTTTTGGCAATTGATTGTTTCGCTACTTATTGAAAAATTAACATTAAGCATATCTATTAAAATTTCCAGTAATTCTTGAATGAACTTATTTGGATTTGGAATTTCTTCTGAGTTGTTGAAAAAATTGTTCAGTAATTTATTAGTTTTCTGTTCTGATGTTAAAAGCCCTATTCTATATGTTGATTCTAATAATAATTGATTTTGTTGATAATCAATTTGACAAAATTGCTGAAATAATGGAGATTTTTTAAATTCTGGGAAATATTTCTTGCATATATTTTCCAGGACTATTTTTTCAGCTTTATCAAATATATCACGTGAATATTTATTATCATAATGCAGATTTAATATATTATCCCTTATTTCATTATCAAGTTCTATTAAAAAAATTGCACTTTCTTCAATGTAGTTATTTATTAAATAAGTTACTAAATCTTCTGCATTCTATAAAAGATAATTACACAAATATTACAATATAAAAAAAAAAAAAAAAATATTTATAAATTTGGTTAATCAGGATTAATATGATAATAAAAAATAAGGAACCAATGTTTTTGAATATTTTAATATCATTCAAAGTAGAATATTTACATATAGCTACAAGAAGCCAATTTTTTCGAAATCTGTTTTTATTCAGATTAATTCTTAATTAAACACCATTATTAAAAAAGTGCTCCAGTATTCAAGGAAAATCAACACAGACTTTTGAAAACATATTTTTTTTTAATTTTCTTTTTTGTTAGATTGCTCTTTTAACTTTTCCTTTTTAATAAAATGAAAAATGTATTTTTTTTTTTTTTTTTATCGAGTATAACAACAATCAACACAAAATTTGAATGGAGTTTTATTAAAAATAATTTTAAAAAAATGTTTCAAAAAATGAGTTATTTTTATTTTTATATTCAATTTACTTCTTTAAAATCTGTTGAAAGTAGTTACATAAAAAGCAGGGCAATTTTAAAACATTTTTATTTGACTCAATTGTAATATAACTATTCAAATAACCTTAATCGTTTGTCATTTATTAATTCTTAATACTAAATCAATTTGTTTGTTAGTATGACATATCTTTTATAAAAAAATCTGAAAATTGTTTTTCTTGATTTTATATGATTATTTTTCATAGGAGTGAAAATTGGTTTAATTTTTTTTTTTCTTTATTATTGAAAAAAAAACATTTTGCTAAGAGGGCTAATCTGGATAAAATTTTATCTAGGAAAAAATAATGACAATATTTTGCTGTTTAAAAAATTGTTTGTATCCCTTACCATATCATCTGTTTTTTATTGAATTTTGTTGTACATCTTTTACTCTAAAAAAAGTTTTATTTTTTTATTTCATTTTTTGGAAATATTTAATCAGAATATATTTTGAAATAAATACAATAGGTAGTGATTCAAACATTAAAAATATTCCTCTTAATTTTATATTTTCAATTAACCATATTACCCACTTACAAATAGAACGACTTGTAAGGATTATTTATTATTTGAAATATAAAAAAAAATGCACCACTTTTTTGGAAATACCATATAACCCTTTAACATCGATAGTTTGAAAAAAAAAAAAAGAAAAATGTTAATTAATTACACCTAATTTTTTAAACATGATTGTTTTTAAAGTCTGGCATTTATTAATATGCCTTTTTCTATTCTATCAGTGTTTTTTTTCAATAATATTTTTTTAGTTAACTATATTAAATAAGATTTTTGTACAACATCATTGATTATTTAAATATTCATAAAAATATGTATTTTTGAGAAATAAGTGGTTATTAAAATGTAAAACAATTCAATTCCTCATTATAAAAAAGCAATTCTCAATTAATTTTTCTTGACAACCAAAAAGAATGAATGATCAAAGAGTAAAATGGATAGTTTAGTGGTTACTCTGGGGCAAAAATTTCAATCTTGAGTTAAAATTATTGTGAAGATTACTTTTAAAATCGTTTATAGCATCTTTATGATACTATATACTACCTGTTAAATATATTTTGGTACATAATAGAAATGGTGAAATAAAATGAATAATTGTGTTTAAAGGGTATTATATTATAACAGTTTAACAATTACATTGTTTTATGTTTGGCAAAGTAAATAAAAATTGTTTTAAAAAGTTAAAAAATTCAAAAAACCAGTAAAACAATATCATTACCTATTTAGAATAATATTACAACTCTCTAATTATTAAAATTGTTTAAGGTTTTTGATTTATTTCCCACTCTGTACAAAAAAAAAATGAAGATTATTTTTTACTATATCATTACAATGTAAATTTTTTCATTTTAAAAAAAAAAATCTCAATTTGCTTTATTTTGTTTAAAAACTACCCATTAAATTCTCTATTTTACATTTTTAAAAGCTATTTCTAAATCAATCAATGTTTTTTTTTGAGAACATAAATTATTATTTTTGAAAAAACAAATGATTATTTTTGAAAAAAACAAATTATTATTTTTGAAAAAAACAAATTATTATTTTTGAAAAAAACAAATTATTATTTTTGAAAAAAACAAATTATTATTTTTTTCACATTTTACTTTTTACACACTTACTCTTTTTCAACATACTCTTCTAATTAATAATTCGAATATTTTGACACAAATTACTTATAGTACTCTAACAAAAAGTAAATTTACTCTATCAAAATTTATCTTAAAATTTAGAAAATAATTTTAATCAAAAATTATTTTTTCAAGACAGATTCTGATTCTTCTTCTTATTTACCGATGAACTAATTTCGCGTGATCCGAAAAAAAGCAAGAAAAAAATTTTAGGACAAAAATAAAAAAAATTAATTAATCTTGTACAGAACAAAATTACTTATATTTCAATCAAAATAAGACTATTTAAACTAAAAAAAGTAAAAATTAGCACTTTAAATTTCCAAAAGATTGGACTTGAAAATTTTAACACAGTAAAAGAAATTTAATCAATTTATGGTTACCCTAAGGAAAATTTTGGAAATAAAAGTAGTGTTTTTCACAATATTTCGAGAAATTATTTGAAGAAAAATTAGTTACTATTTGATTAAAACTTTTAGATTTACAATTCAAAAAATTGAATAAAAATACAGTGATTAATTTAAAAAAGAGTGGTTAAAAAGTTTCAATAAATTGTTCCTTCAAACTGCTAAATTTATCTCTTTTAAACAGTTTGGGTTACAATTTTTTAAAACTTTTAGTGGCACACTTTTTTAAAACAGCAGTAGTGATAAATCTAACCATAAAATAAAAATTAATAAATTTTTTTAAACAAGATTTTAAAAACAATTATCGATCATTTGTATAATGGATATTCTCCCGAATCCATAACTAAGTTTGTCTTGTCTTCAAAAGCTATAAATAATCAAGTTAATGAAGAGTTTTGATATTTTTTAACATTTGAAACAATGCATTATCTCCGTATGTCAAGACACACACACACACACATACACACACACACACACACACACACACACACACACACACACACACACACACACACACACACACACATATATATATATATATATATATATATATATATATCATTATAAATTGTATCAAGTCCAGTTAAACAAATATCACCATTTGGTAATGAAAGATTAACATGGTTATTTTTATTTATTATTATTATTTTTTTTTTTGCTATTAAATGGATAAACACCCAATTAAAAAAATACCATTCCCCTTATTAATTAAAATCACACCTAATAGCAAGTTTTTGTCACTTTTTGGATAAGAAATCAATAATAATACAATAATGTTAAAAAATTGTTTAAGTTAAGGAGAATTCATATACACAACCCCCCGATAATAATTGACCCCCACATTACTTTTATTATTAAACAATAATTTTTTATTTAGAAAAATGAAAAATAATAAATTAATTGTTGACATGCTCAAACCTGTACCACATTTTATTAGAGGTAATATTTTTTTCAATTAAAAGAGCCAAAAAAAATTTTTTTTTACAAATTCTTTAAACTAATTAGTATAGATGACTTTTACACTTTTCAACATTTGATAGTTTTCGGTATAGAATACTACTGGTCGTTTTCTCATGAAATAAAATTAAATACCACAATATGTTATTATTTTCATTTATCCATTTATTTATTTCTTATTATTTTCGGAGATGACACATAAGCAGTTTTTAAGTTTTATCTCAACATTTTGTTGGATTTATGTGTTTTTTTTTTTTAAAAAAATCAAACTTTGGCGAATATTCAATCTTTATATCATTAAAACTTTTAGAAATTTCTTAAAAAAAAAACATTTTTAATTATTACTTGTTTTAATCAGTTATAATGACAAAGTGAATATTATTATTAATAATAAAATTAAAATTATTATAAATCGATTAAAAAAAAAAATAAAAGAAAAAATAAAACAAACCTCATCATTGTAATATCGTTTAAGTTCTTGTATTTCTAAATAAAATATAAATTCGTTTTGCTTTGATCGTTCTGTTAAAAATTCTTTAAAATATTCTATTGCTAAATTATATTTCATAAGTTGGTTAAAGGTTGAAAAATTTGAAATTTGTCTCATCAAAACTTTCTTCTGTGAACTCTTGTTTTCATTTTGCTCATCATTGTTAATTGAAGACATTTCAAAAATATTATCAATTGTATTAAATGAACTATTTTAAATTATAAAGGCATTAATTAAATAATTCAATGGGTAAGCGAATTATGTAAAGTAAAAAAATAGAAATGATTGTTTATTTTTTAAAAATAAAATAATAATAAAAAAAAATAATTGGAAAAATTACTGTATAATAGTATTATTATTATTCCTGGGCGATTTTGGTAAATATCTTTTATCGTCAACTTTTTTTAAAACATTTTTATCACTTTTACGTGTAAATGCTGGTCGTTTAATTTTAAGTTTGCTCATTCTTTGCCGTGGTGATTTTTTTATTTTCGTTGTGCTTTCTTGTAAAAGGGAAGGACTACTAATACTAGTAGATAGACTTGATTTCTCTGTATTTTCAGTATAGTTCTATAAAAAAAGAATATCAAAAATAATTTTTTTGGTGAGAAGAAAATTAAGGAGAAATTTTATAAAACAAATTAATTATCCAATTTATTCACCGAAAGGGTGTTATCATTAAAGAAAGAAAAAGATTCAAAATAAAAGAAGTTGAAGAAGAATATAGAAAAGATGGGATAAATATATGGAAGCTATTTTCAAATTAAAGCAGGATAAAATTTATTTTGTAATATTTTTATTAAACTCGATCAACTATGACTATTTAAATATCCAAAATTGTTATTCACCATTTATCGATTAATTCTAATAATTAAAATTGTTTATTTGTAAAGCATTTCTTTTAAAAAGGAGATAAAAGTTTCTGTTCTCAATTTTATCTGATATTTTTTCGGTACCAAAATTGGTGACTATTATTTTTTTCTTTTTGATCATAAAAAAAAAAATTTCCGAAGAGATTTCATAGTCTTGATAAATCTTGAATTGAATGAAAAGTTTATAAGTGTATTTTATTGTTTTAAAAGTCATTTGTCTCCTTATCCATATCGCTCTATTTTTCTTGAAATTGTTCGTATCTCGTTTTGTTATAAAAAAAAAGTGCTATTTTTTTTTTTCATTTTTTGGAAATATTTCATCCAACATATTTTGAAATAAATACCTTATTGGTTGATTAAATGAGTAGTAAGATTTCTCTTAATTTTATATTTCCGGTTTACAAATCGAAATACCCAAAGAGCATATTATTTGAAATTTAAAAAAAAATGCCATACTTTTTTGGAAATATCCTATATAAACATTTTTTTTAATATAAGGTGTAATATTTAATATCATAAAATAAAATAAAGTATAATTTTTGTATGTTTCATAAGGGGATTAAATATTTATATTTTCTCATTTTTTTTTTTATCATTTTAAATATTTAATTTGTCTTTTCCATTTCTTTCACGATTTTAAGCAAATCAATACCCCTTTTAATGTCAAAAGAAATCTATCAATAAATGAATATATAATTGCGTAAAATATTATTCAGTTGGATAAAACAAAATAATGATATTTAATTACACATAAATCATTAAAATATTTACCATTTTTTAATGACAAAATGTCTTTCAAAAAAAAAAAAACATATTTTTCTTAAGAATGAAAAATCAAAAGAAAAAGAAAAAAAAAAAAAAGATGAAGAAAAAGAACAAAGTATTGATTAGATTTTTAAAAAGTTTTTAGAATAAATCAATAAAATAGAACTCAGCATTTTAAAAAGAGCACAGCTGTTCGAAAAAAAACAAGAATAGATAGTTGAAAATTTTAAACTAATTACATTATTTCAAACAAAAATTAATCGTTTTATTTTGATTTACAGCAACAAAGAAAAATGAAAATGAGATTTCTCATTTCAAAATTCAGTTGCACATCTTTTTTTGAATCTGTATTATAAATTTTTATTATAATATTTTTGAAAGTAATTTGTAGACTTCCGGAGTTATTTTTTTTCTTTTAATAGTTAGTGGGCATTACCAAAAACCTAATATTAGTTACATGGGCTAATATCTTAAAAACTTTGATTTTTAATCAAATAGAAAATATATTCTCTCTATTTTTTTTTTTTCTCAATCAAAGTTTTCAAATAATTTTTATTTATTTTTTCTTTAAGGCACTAGTAAACCAAAAAAAATCTTCTAGTAAATTTAATAGCAAATTCAAAAAAAATTTACCTCATCTTGAAATTTAAAAATGAAGTAAAAATCTGATTACTATAAGATCAAACTTACTTTTAAGTCTTTTTTCCGAAATGAATTATTGTTTTTAAAAAGTTTGATCTCATTTTTCTCATTTTTGAAAACTTCATAATTAAATGTATTTCTGAATTATTTCAAAAAAAATTATTTTCTTATGAAGAAGAAAGAAATCTTAATATCTATGAAGGAATTCTACAAAGATACACTTTAAAAATAAAACCACTAAGTTCGAAAATAATCAAGTATAAAAAATCAACTGAATTTCAAAAAAATTACAATAATTATTTTAAATCTGAAAAAATATAATTTTTTGATTCAAAGAACAGTTCAAATCAATTTTTTCTTTTTGATGAACAAAAAATATCCAGAAAAAAAAAAAAACAATTAAATTTTAAAATTCTCTCAAAATACTTTTTTAAAACCTGGAAAATTAAATAATAATCAAAAGAAATACTTTTAGAATTTGATTATTTATAACCAATAATTAATAACCCAATCTTAATTTTTTAAGTGGGTTAGTAATAACCCAAGTATAAAATTTATCAATAGAGTTTATTCTTATTTCTCAATTGTTTAAAGATTTTCAAACAAATAAAACGAATTCAAATTAATAATTCTAATAAAAAAAGTTGAAATATTATCATATAACTGATTTTAATACTAATAGTTCCTTGTTTATACACTTAGTATTTGAAAAAGAGTATTGCCTAATCTTTTAAATTTCAAGAAATTTCATAAATATTTGTGAATAAAATAAATGATCAATATTTTTAGATTTTTAAGAGATTCAATATTTAGGTTTAGGGTTAATGATATTTTTAAAATAAAATGATAGTTAGAATGTTATTTGTTGATACGGACTCCCGGAAATTACTCAAAGTGAGATTACTTTAAAACAAAAATGCTTTGCAAATTTTTCTTTTTCTGTTTTGATCCAAAAATCCCAAAAAGGATCTGGATCTTTTTACTTAAAATTGAATCCGGAAAAATGAACTCTTTTAAATATGACAACTCATTTCTCTAAAGTAGATAAATGTGGTTAATTATCAGGTTTAATAGTATCCTTGTGGAAATAATTACTCTAATACCCTTGGGGGGGGGGGGGATAAATAAGAGTTGCTAGCCCCTTAAAGAAAAATAAAACAAGTTAATATCTGTTAAAATAAAATTAATCAATATTAATAAGATCTTCCAAGAAACAAACTATAAACTAAACTAAATTTCATAATAAATGGCCCAATTTTTTTTAACTTTTTTTTATTTTATATTTTGATGAAAAACAAATATTTCTAGTGTATAGAACTAAATATTAAAATAGTAATTTTTTTTATTATAATAGATAACTTCAATTTATAAAAATATTTATTTTCAAATTTTGGTTTTTAATCGGTCAATGGTTTTGAAATAGAGTTTATTTTCCGGTAAAAGGATGGCCAGTTATAATGAATGAATTATATGTGTTTCAAGAGTTTATATTGATATTAGAAGAAAAAATTTTAGTCTAAAAATTTCAAAATTGAAATCATTTTTTCACTTTTTTGCTTTTTTTCTATTTTTTTTCAATAAATTGTTTGGAATTTTTTTTTTTATTGCAAGATCTATAGTCGATTGGAAAAGGGGGTGTTATTCTAAGGTTATTGAAATAGTGAAAATGAATGTAGAAAAATCATATTGATTTGTATTGGAATTTCCGTTGTACCTTCAATTTTGGATCAAAATGAGCATTGTTTTTTTTTCTCAAAGTGAGGTTACCAAGAATTTTAGTGTTTTTCAATTTTTAAGAAAATATATTGATTGTTTAGATTTACTTTATACATATATCAACTATTCTCGGGTGTATATTATTCTAATTATTTCCTCATTTGTTCTTTAAAGTTTCATTATAAAAAATAATTGATATTTGTAATTTTTTTGGTCAACCTTTTATAGATACAAAGTTTATTATTTTCCATAATAACTATATGCATTAAAAGAATTTTTGATCTTATCCCCATAAGAATAAATATTTTGAAATAAATTTTCTCAATTAAAAAATTGATGTTATCAAAAATTTTGATAAAGGATCTTTGATTCATTCAATTTTTTTTTTTTTAAAGGCCGAAATAGAGACAATATTTGAAAAAGTGTATCTTGAACTTCAGATAGAAATTTGTGATCAAAAACACGTTACTTTTTAAAAATTCAATTTATTTGTTACTTATTTTGAAAAATACTCAAAAGTTCATTAAATTAGAAAATCATTTATAATCCATTCTGAAATTTAGAAATATTGTTTAGGTTTGTCAATTTTTTTTCAAATTATTAAATAGGATTTCACCGTTTTCGGTAAAATTTAGAGATTTTGAAAATCACAGAAACCACAGAAATCACAGAAATCACAGAAATCACAGAAATCACAGAAACTAATTTTGAATGATCAGAAAAACTTTCACAAACTATTAACCAGGCTCGTTAAGGGTCTAACTCTTGATAAATTAATTTAATTTCCAATTTGGAGCTAAATCCTGAAAAAAAATTTCCTCAAAAAAAGTACGTCAATTATATAAAACAAAATATCCGAAAAAAACAAAAAAATTATTGACAGTCTACCCCTGAGTGAAAAGAGAGTTTCTTCATTAATTTCTCGATTTGTCATTTAAATTGCAATCTTGGTGTCTCTCCAGATAAAGAAAAAAAAACGAAAAAAAAGTAAAAGATAAATAGTTTCTTACGTCTGTACCAATGGGTTCTATGATTTTGTAGACTGAATGGCTTTCATTTTTTTTCGCTTTTATTAGCCTCTTTTTTAAATGGTTAATTGACTTGATCATTTTTTGGAGTTTGTGCTTTGTCTGTGAAATATGGACTGTTGTGTCTTTGTTGTATTTAAATTTCTGTATTCTTAACTCTGTTTTTTTAATACTCAGGTTGACAAATTCTAAACTTGAAGCCAAATCCTCGATCGTATCCGTCTGTGAAAAGAATTTCTGTTCAGTGCATATTTTGTCCACATTCCTTTTTTCCCACTCGGCAAGCAATTGCTCAGACTTTTCATATTCTTTATTAATCTCCACAAGATCGTTCATTATCTTTTTTGTTTCTTTCTTCAGTTGCTTTCTCCGCAGTTGAAACACCCGAATTTGTTTGCTGAGGTTCACAAGATGCTTTTCATTTTTCAATTTGTTTAAATCCAAAGAAAGGCTCCTTTCATTTTTTTGCATTAGGTGCAACATGGGCTTTAATTCGTTTTCTGTTGTTTCTGTTGTTCTCTGTGCGATCGTGTCACCCAGTTCTTTGATTTCTTGTTGGTTAATTAAATACGCATTGCGAATCGTATTTAATTCATTGATTTTTTCTTTTAATTCTTCTTGAATTTGAAGACTTTGCTTGTTCATAGAGCTGTTTTCAAAACTCTTTTGCGACTCCTCGAGCCTTTTTTGAGTGTTTTTGATTTTTTTTTTATAAGCCAAGATTTTGATTTGGTTGTCTAACAATGTATTCGGACTTTCATATTTTGAGACGTTAAATTGGAAATACAAATTGTCTTCAATAATTAATGGGGCGACTTCAAACTCAAACCACAAGGCATGCTTTGGTAACCCCAATTTCTCATATTTTTTTGAATTGTCATTTGTTTTTAATTTCTTGGTTTCGATCACAATGCTCATTGCTTTTCCCTTTGAATTTATCATTTCAACACTTTTTTGTCGTTTCTTGTTCCTTTTGCCGAAATTATCTTTGTTCAGTTTTAAAGTTTCTTTTTTATGTATTTTTTGATCGCTTTTTTGTTCTTTTCCTTTTCCTTTTCCTTTTCCTTTATCTTTTTCTTTTTCTTGTTCCTTTTCCTTTTCGTTTTCTTTTTTTTTTTTTTTTTTTTTTTTTTTTTTTTTTCATTTTCTTTTTTTTTTTCTTTTTCTTTGGTCTTGTGTTTTTCTTTGGTCCTGTGTTTTTCTTTGTCTTGGGTTTTTGGTTTTAGTTTTTTCTGAGCAATGGAAATCAGTAGTTTTGGAGACTTTTCCTTTGGTTTCATCATCTCAGAAAGAATTATTTTGGGCGAGATACAACACCAAACAAGATTCAGATTTTGTTCTTTTTCGGAAATCAACTTTTCAGTATATATTTCCATCAAGTCCAAGCTTTCTTTTCCAATGTGAGGTTGCTTCTTTGGTGAAAATTGATCTAATGAAAAGCCTTGGAGACTTTCAACACTGTCAATTCCAAACAATTTCTTGCAATGATCAGTAACGTTACAGAACCTTCCAAAGTCATCCAAATAAAAAACAGGTTGACCTGATCTTGATTGTGATGTAAATTGTTTTTTAAATGATTTGGTGTTTAGCTTGGGAAAGTTTTTCTCATTTAAATTGTTTCCCATTCTTAATTCCTTTGACAAATCAATAAAAAATAGATTGATTTTTTCGAAATATTCGCAGAACTTCTCGTTTTTTTTTTTGAATTGTCTATTCTTGTAATTTTGACAGTACTATTGAACAACAAAGGCCTGAATTTTATTTTATTTATTTCATCGGAAAAAGAAATTTATAATATTGTGTTTCAAAAAATTAAAAGATAGCTTTTTAAAAACCTTCCCGATTCTACAAAAAAGAAACTAAATTGTTGGTTAATATTTAAAAAATGGTACGGGCAAAAAACATTCTTTGTTTGGAATAGTGTGATTCAAAAAATAAATAGCACAAATATTTTTATGGTTCTGCAAAAAACCGAAAATAAACAAACGAACAGGGAAATTTTTTTACCCAAAACTTATTAATGAAAATCAAAATTTAAACACACCCAAGTCGATTAAATTTGTTGATGTCTTGGAATTTTTTTTTTTTATAAATAAATCAAAATTTGTCAATTTATGTTTCAAAAATAGTAATAATGTTGTTTTCAAAATGTTCAAATCAAAAGTAATGTTGACTTACCTTCTTGAATCAATTTCCTTTAATAAGTGATTTCATTTGTGTATGAGTCTTTATTTGGCATTTTGATTTATACTTTTTCTCAAATTGGTTATTTTTCATTTTCGTTTTCTTTAAAACGATATTTGTGTGATTAATATTTATATTAAGGGATTAGACTCAACACTGGTGCACTTATTAACAAAGTATACTGTAATTTCGTGAAAACGATATAATTTTCTGCATTATTAACATGGCTATAAAAAAGTATTATGATCGAAACAATTCTCAGATTTTTTATTAAAGATCAACAATTAAACAATTTGACCTTTTTTAGAAATTTTTTGAAATAATTTTTCCCAACCTAAAAAGAGAAAATTTAAATAATCGTTATACAAGAAGATAATAATTCAAATTTAGAACTTCCCAAAGTAATTATTTTTTAAATTAATTTTTAAATTTTTTTTTATTTCAAAGTTTTAATCAATAATCATCAACATAAAAACCCAAAGACTGATTAGTTTTGGTTTGCTTTTTTAAAAAGAAACACCAATTAAAAAGTGATAAACTATGACCAAAATTCCATTTTTGAAAAAAAAAATTATATTTAATCAATTCAAGAAGAAATACTAAAATGGAACCATTTACTAATTGGATTGTTAACAATTGTTTATTAATTACAATACTCACAAAACAAAAAATAAATTATTATCAATACTAATAAATCAAAATGTGTGATAAAAATTTAGGAGAGATCATAAAAAAAAAAAAAAATACATTGGCAAATTTGTTTAAATCCTATTAGTAATATTGATTGATAAAATGGTTTGATACTAATTAAATGATTTTATTTGAGTACTTTTATTTTAAAGACTCAACTTTTGTCCTAATACCAATGAATCAAAAAAAATATTGATTGAAAAAAATAGAATAAGATTTCGTAATTCAAAAAATTAAAATGAAAAGAAAAAAACCAAAATATGAAAAAAGGGTTTTCATATTTTTCAAAAATCAATATTATTTCCAATTTGCATGAAATTGTATTTTTGTGATTGTTTGAACTGTTTTAATCATGTGTTAAAATTTGGGTTTTCGTTTTGATGTAACATCAATATATTTCCAATAAGTGGAAATAATTTACCAAAATAATATATGAATTAATTAATTCATTTTTTAAAAAGAATATTTTTTTTAGCGACTCATCCATATTTTAAAAAAACAAATTAAGGAAAGATATTTTGCATTTTTGAAGTATTAATATTGATTAACAATTCAGACTTTATATTTGTATTGTAATATATATTTTGTTCTAATTTTGTTTGATTTTTTACTTATTCAAGGGCTTTTATTAATTGATGAGATTAGCTTTTTTAATAATATTTTATTAATCGAATTTTTATCAGAAATTTTAACAATTGATCACTAATTTGATTGAATTTAAGAAAAATAAGCTCTAAATTAGACTTCTTGGTAGAAACTAACCTCTTAACAATCAAAACTATTACAAAATTTAGATAATTGAATTCAAGAGTTTTTAGTATTATCTTTTTCAATATAAACTTAAATAATTATTTAAGACTATCCCAATTTTAATGCTCTATGGGAGTTAAAACCCTTTTACCAAAGAGAAAAACTATTTTTAAAAAGGTTGATGGTTAAGAAAAAGATTTTTGATATAAAAATATTTTGAATTTCTTGATATACTGATAAATTCAAATTTATTTTATAAAATTTTAAGTTCAATTTCCATTTTGTAATCCTAAAAATCTCAACTTTTAAAACAACTCATGGGAAAGAAAATTTCGAATTCAAACCAATTTTTCAAAGTTTTTTAACATTGAAAAGAATAAAGTACTTTGTTTTTAGTTGTATAAAATAACTTGTAAAATGGAAAATGAAGTGAAATTTTCAAATATTTAGTTGAATTTATCTGTATTCAAGAAAAAAAAAACTTTCAATATATTTTTGACATTTTTTTCACTTAATTACTAATTAAAACCTATTAACTCAAAGTATAACAACCACTAAAAAAAAAAATCCAATTTTAGTTTAGAATCAACTAACAGAGGACCATTTAAAAATAAGGGAAATTATAAATTTCTGATATAAGTTGATTTCTTTAAAAGAAATACCTAAAAAAATAAAAATTTTATGAAAAAAATAATTTTGGGATCTTTCATTTGATCAACATTGATGGAAAATTTCTCACTTTCTTTAGGAAATTATAACTGTTGATAATTATTTTTTTGAATAGTAAATGTTTGGTTTTAAAATAAATTACAATCTTCAGTTTTCTTAATGTAAATTTGGAGTTTCTCACATTTTTTTTTCAAATTGACTTTTTTTTCAAAAAAAAATAAATCAAAAAGAAAAAGAAAAAATAATAGAAAAGTAAAAAAAAAAAAAAGGGGGACTAAATTAAAAAAAAAAACGATTCTAAAAAAATTATATTTAATTAGATAAAATGATCAGATCTAAAAATTGAAAATATATCTCGGGAAGAAGACTGAATGAAACCTAATGAATTTGTTAAATCCATTTAAAAAAAAAACACGACATCTTTGACTAAAAAAGAGTTTATATTCTCAGATCATTTATTTCATTTGCCAAAATAGATCAAATTTTAAAACGAATTCAATCCAAAGAAGAATTATATTTTTCCAACCTTTTCAAATTTACCATTGAAATTAACACGTAGAATTAAATTTCTACCCTAAACGAAAAATTTTCACACAAAAAAAAAACACTAAAATATAAATTTGAACAATTATCTACACTCAAAATCATATAAAATCAATAAATATAAACTATAGTCCAAAAATTTGGACAAAATTTAAACAGTTGAAAGAATATCAACACAGCACTTTACATTCAATTTGGAAAGAATCCGATTTAAAAAACTATTTATTTTTTTGTCTTTTTTGTTTTGTTTTCATTTTTTTTTTTTTTGTTATGTAATCTTTTTCGTTAGATCGGAATTTTTTTCGATGGTTGATAGAAGGTTAGTGTTGGGTTTGTTAAATAGGAAAATCACATATAATTGATTGATGTTATATAATGATTTACTTGATCAATAATTGTTGTTGTTGAAATTTCAACAAATTAACCAATTTAATTTTTGTTCACCCGTTTAATTATTTTGGACGTACCTGTTTTTATTTTTTTTTCCTTTTATATTTTTTTCTTTTATTTGTATTATATTGATTACTTATTGAAACATTAATAGTGGGTTACAAAAATGTGGTTTTATATTAGGCTTGAAAAAAAATAATATATTGTGAGATTTTTTTTGCTTATTTTTAATTTTTAGGCGTTTAAATTTTTGGAATGGGGTTTATTTTTATACACATACTCCCACGGAATATTATTTCTTTTTTTAATTATCGTTTCTTTTTGAAACTTTTTGATACTAAGCCGAATTTGGAGAATTTTAAAATAAATAATGGAATCAAAATTTTCAAAAGTAATAATATATTCTTGATTTTAATTTAAAGAAAAATTAATATTATTGTAGTAATTAGTTTTTTACTTTTCTTTTTTCAATTTCAAGATTTGGTAAAAATTTTGATTTTTAAATTAAATTTAATATAATTTTTAAAACAGTTGTAGTAATTTAAGTTTATAGTAATTAAATCGTGAAAGAAAAAAAAAAAAAAAAGAAATATCTCTTTATATAAAAATATATGACATTTTGGTTATAGGCTGATCTATCTCTGATTCCTTCTGGATTTTAATAGTTATTAAAAAAATATTTTTTTAAAATACAAATTATTCAATAACATAAAATTAGAAAATGAAGAAAATAGATAAAGAGCTATTTTTTAATATATAAAAGAACAAAAATTTTGAAACTGGGGTTTTTATTTTGTTATATTTTTTTTTTTAACTTTTCAAACCGGGCTAAAAAGCTAATTTCAGAAAAAAATAATTGGTAAAGAGATATTAAAAGAATAATCTAATTTTCATTTCGAAATCTGTAAATACCAATAAGCTGAACATCAAACTTTAATACTATTCTTTTTGAGTTCATTCAAAAAAATTTTTTATACAATCTAAAATTCTATAAAAAAATTTTGAATGGAAAAATATTACATCTTTCTTTTTTTAAGTTAGTACAATAAACCACATTCTTTAATTTTTTTTAAAATCCCTTATTCAGAAAATTAGACTGGGAAAAAATAATTTCCATTATTTGTTTTTTTTTTTTAAAATTATTCTAACTTGTACACAGTTTAACAATGAAAACAAAAGTTAAAATAGTTCAAATATAGAATAAAATTTGAACAAGTGAAAAAAATTCGAAAAAAAAAAGAATCAAGAGAATACTAAGAGTATAAAAAAAATAAACATATAAATCGATAAGAAAAAAAGTTCCATAGTAATTATCAAGTTAACAACCCTTCAGTAGGAAGTAGAGACTTTCATATAAAAAGAACAACTCCTTAGTATTGTAACACATTCCCGCATACATGAACTAGATTAAAAACCTTCAAAAAGTGAAATAGAAATTTGGATAGAAATGACCAATGAACACTCGCGAACAATATTTTTAAAAAAAAAACAAGAAAAGAATCCTGATTTTAACTTAAATACAAGTTTTTATTAGATTAAAATATTCACACACTTCCAAATTCTTGGTCTTCGATTGTTTTACATTCATAAATCTAATTAAAATTGTTTGGAATAATTTTTATAGGATAAAATAAATAAAAAAAAATATTTATTAGTTATTTTAATGGATTTTAGATATTTTTATATTTTGAATTATTTAAAAGATTATGCAACATTCAAATTATATATTTGAAATATTAATCAAAATTCCCCCCTAAAAATTCTTTTTTCATTAAAATTATTTAAAAAACAAAAAGAAAAACCCTTTTCATTGTTACCATAAGATCTAAAAAATGAAAACTCATATTTTATTGATCAAAAAAGAAATTTTTTATAATTTTTTACTGATTTCTTTCCTGTTTTTTTTAATAGATGAAATTTTGAGTCTTTTGAAGCCTGGTCGTTTTAAATTATAGAGTTAGATTGGTAAACATAAGATTAGCCAATAATTTTTTTCCCATTTTAACGATGATATAATTTAAATACAAATTGAAATTGATCTAATTATTAAAATGGAATTTAAATGAGCCTTTTATTACCTTTTTATATTGAGAAGACCGAACATAACTCTTAATAAAATCGATACTTTTCATTTTACTATTTTATTCAAGTGAAAATTTTTTTTTTTTATTGACAAAATTCAAATGTTTTCAAAAATAAATGTTTAAATAAGATAGTTCCATTTTTTTCTGACTTTTCTATTTTTAAAAAAAGCAAATCAATAAACTTTTTGGGATAGGACATATATTGGATTAGGAACAAAGGAACTTGTAATTTTTTTTTTATTACTTGCTTTTTTATAAATGAATACAAAATAGATATGAATCTGAGATTATTATTTAAAGAAATGCTTAATGAAAAAAATTGAAATTTTATTGTTTTTTTCTTTTAATTAAATTATTAAAGTATAATTGAAACATACAAAATAAAGAATGAAGTTAATTTTTTTAAAAAATTGAAAGGAATAAAAATAAAATTTGAAATCAAAAAAAAATAAAATAAAATAAAAATAAACAATTAAAAGGCAAACAAAAATGTTATATTGAATTAAATTAATAAATACTTATTTTTTTTTTTTGTAGGACAACCTTTGGAGTAATATCAAAGTAAAACAACATGCCTGATTTGTTATTTTTTAAAATTGTTATTAATTATTTTTTAAATTGTTATTAATTATTTTCAATTTGTTATTTAATAATCTATTATAATAAATTCTTTTTTCAAAATCAAGAAAAATATTTTTCAGTTTTCCGTTAAATAAATTGTTATTTTTGGAATCAACGATTTCTTCAAGAATATTATTAATATGTGGTAATAAATGATTGGTAAATTGATTAATATTATTTCCATTTATTAATTTCGGGTCGAATAAATAATTAGAAGGTTTAATATTCAAAGATAATTTTTTTCTTTCCATTTTCAAAAAGGATTTTAAAAATTTATTATAAATGGGTAATAAATCATTTATTTCAATTTTAAAAAAATTATTAATTTCATTTTTATTTAATTTTTTGTAATCCCTGTTCTTATTCTTGTTCTTGTTTTTGCTATTACCCTTGCCCTTACTCTTGCCCTTGCCCTTGTTCTTGTTTTTATTCTTAATGTTTTTTTTATTTTTATAATTGTTATTAAAAAGCAAATCAAATTGCTCATTTAAATTTTTACTTTTTGGATTTAATAATATTGCTTTGAAAAAATTTGAAAATTTTCTTAAATTTAATTTATTTTTTTTATTAGGTTTGAATGTCGTAATTATTTGATATTTGACTGGATTTTCGATTAATAATGAAATAAATTTAGGAAAAATTAAAGTATTAATATTGTATAAATTTTTATATGGGAATCTAGTAATTAATTTATTGTTAATATAGTTGATTATCTGTATATAAACATTGGGCAATTGCTTTTTGGGATAAATTATTAATTTCAAAAATTTTGTAAAATAGTTTACTAATATTAAATTATCGTTCTGATTATTATTATTAATCTTTGTTTTAATTTTACAAATTTCAAAAATTATTGGGGATATTACTTCAAAAATATATTTTTTAGAATTCTTTATAAGAAAATTTAAAATAAAATAATACATTAGATCAAATTTTTGAAAAAATAAACCATCCAAATAAAATAATTCGATTGAAATAGAGATTAGAATATTCATAATTAATTCACAGATACCAAGATTTTTAGAAATATCCAATAATTCTTTAGATAACTCTTCAATTAAATTTGGCGTTTTCATATCATATATGTCATTTTTTGTTAATAAAAAGTAAATAACTATTATTAAATATTTTAGATCTTTATTATATAAACTTTTCTTTTTTTCTTGTTTGAATTCATAAAATATTTTTTTCAATATCAAATTATTTTTTTTCGAATTAGATAATATTTCATTAATTTCTTGTAAAGTCTTTTGAGATAAAAATTGAGAGAAAAAAATTCTTAAAAATTGACCAATTGATGTTTTTTTGATTTGTAATAATATTTTATTTAAAAATTTTTTATTGTTACTATTTTTATTCTTCTTCTTATTGTTATTCTTGGCGGTGTTGTTATTTTTGTTGTTGTTGTTATTCTTGTTACTTCTATTATTATCATTGTTGTTGTTGTTGTTGGTGGTGGTGGTGGTGACGGTGGTGGTGGTGTTGCTGTTGACGTTGTTGTTGTTGCTGTTGCTGTTATTATTGTTATTTCTATTATCATTGTTATTACCGTTGTTGTTGTTATTGTTGTTATTGTTGTTATTGATTTTGTCGTTATCGTTATCGTAAATGCCATCATTATTGTTATTGGGGGTTGAGTTTTCTAAAGTTTCAAATTTTGATAATAATATGTCTAAAAACATTTTTATTTGTTTATAATTGGGATATGAATAAAAAAAATCATTAAAATTATTGATTAATTTATTACTCATTTTTATTATTAAGTCATCAATTCCCGACAATTCTATTGTCTTTATTGCTGTTAAAATTGTATTTGATGAAGATGACGAAATAAGATTTGAAGAAGATGATGACTTTAACGATTCCCCCCCTTCCCCTTGCCTTTTCATTTTCCCTTTCTTTCGATTATCCCTTGAAAGCATAGCTGTAGATGCTGTTGGTAAGAATTCATTATTACCAAGTTTGTCAGAAAAACTAGAAGATGTTTGAATTTCTTTTGAATCAAATTTACTAACTTCAGTTACCGTGGATGATGATCTTTTTAATGATTTATTTTTGTCGTGGTCATCAAAGCTATTTCCATCAATGTTTAGATTTGATTTGATCTCGATCATATTATTTGAATGAGAATTTCTTATTTTTTTCTGTCTAATTTTTTTCTTTTTCTTTCTTTTTTTTTTCTTGCTTTGAAATTTATTTTTCTTACTTTGGATTTCATTAAAATTTTTTAAATATTTTTTCATTATAATTTTTGAAGCCTTTTCAGCCAAATTATTAAAATAAATCCTCGAATAAATATATAAATGAAATAATAAATTAATTGATTCAAAAATACTTGATTTTATTATTATTAAATTTTTGAATTTTAATTTTTTTCTTAACAAATTGAGGATTTTCTTTTTACAAGAAATTATTTTGTTGGTTTTCTTGATATTTAATTCATTTTCAATAATAAAATCTATTTTTTTGAATAATTCTAAAAAATTTAAATCATATTTATTAAAATTATCAAGAATTATTTTTTGCATTTGCTTTTCAAAATAAAAGATACAATACTTGCTTTCATTATTACGCTTTTTATGATCACAATATAAATAAATTAATTCATATTCATTTTGTAATTGCATATCTGAATTATTATATTTTTCTTTTTCTTTCAAATTTACTTGCTTAATAGTTTGCGAAATTAAGGAATCAAATGTTTGGAAATTTGTTAACGTTTCCCAACACCCACCAACGAATTTGGAATATATTTGCTTTTTTGATTCCTCTCTTTCCGTTTCCGTTTCCCTTTCTCGTTCCCTTTCCCTTTCTCTTTTTTCTTTTATTTTTAAAATATAATTATTTTCATCATTTTTCTTTTTTTTGTTCATTAATTTTATTTTTTCATTTTCATAATTTTTTAATTCCAATTCTAAGACTTTTAATTTTTTTTTATTCAATTTTTTGATTAATTTTTTGATAATTGGGTTCGTTTGTCTTGTTTGTTGTTGGTTTGTCTTGTTATTATTCGTTGTGTCAACACTATTTAAAAGGAATTGTCCATTATTAACATTGTTTATTGAAAATTGTTTTAAATGGTTATTTAATAAAGGTGATAGATTTGAAATTGATTCAAATAAATTAAAGTCATTAAAAAAAGAGCCCTCGTTAAGGATTTTAATTTCATTATTTAAATTAGCCTTTGTTGCCTTGAGGAATTCTTCCATTTCTCCTAGATCCGTTTTTTCTTCATTTGTTTTTAGTTTGTTTTTTTTCTGATCTATATCGTTCTTCTGATCCGTATTTTTATTCTTATTCATATTTTGAGGATCATTAAGACTTTGGTTCGTTTTAGGATCAGAAGAAATATTAAGGTCAAGATCCTGAAACCCGCTTGGTAACTGAAGAATATTAATATTAGTCGAGGTTTGGATTTCGATTTTTTCATTTAAAAGTTTATTTTTTTTTTGCTTTTTTCCGTTTGCATGAGATCTTGTGTTATTTTTGTTTTTTTTTGAACGATAAAACAAAAGTGTTTCTTCACATTCGTTTAAGAGCAATTCAATTTTTTTTGAGTTCAGAATCATTTTTTTTTTTGTTTTTTCTTCTTCTTCTTCTTGTGTTGTTTGATGATCATGTTTCTTTTTGAAAGAACAAAAAATAATAAATTATAAAAAATAAAGTAGAATAAAATATTAGAGAGCGTGAATGTTTATTAGTGAATATGTTTTTTTTTAAAAATTTTAATCTTACAAGCTCCATTTAAAATTTAGAAGAAGCCGATTTGTAAAAAATTTTTAAATAACAAATGTGCAAAAAATGAAATAAATAATTTTCAAAACAGAGCTAACCAATCACTTAAAATTATGAACAGGTGTTTGTAAATTGTTTCCGGTTGTCTAATTTTTCTGATTATTAACAAAAACAAATTTTTTTAAAGGTATGATCTTCTCAACTGATAAATCCAAAAAAAACTTTTTAAGCCTCTAGTCATTTACTATCGATTTGCTCGATACTCAAGGAGTAACTTGAAACCAAAAAAGGATAATGTGAAATTGCCCTTCTTTTGATTGACAAAATTACAAGAAAAAAAAAAAAATTTAAGGGATCTAATTGTCAAAAAATCAAATTCAAAAAAAAGAAATTACTTGTTTTCTATTTTTAAATTTGCAAGAATTAAATTTCTTCAATTTAAAACAAATTGTTATCTAAATTTACACAATCAATTTAATTCAATTTAATCTGGTTTGCAGTTTTTTTGTAACTTTCTATAATTGACAAAGTAAGGATTTTGTGACATTCTTGAGAGAAAAAAATATCTCAGTTGAAAAAAGAAAAAAAAGAAAGAAATTTTCAAGATCTCAAAAAATGAAAAAAGAGAAAGACTCTGAAACTATCACGATTATTTTCAAAATTATATATTCGAACCATTCTAATTCGAAATTGAGTATTACTCCAGGGCACTTTTTTCTTAAAATGTCCTCTTTTATTGATTTTTGATTTTGGGAGATCGGTTGCACTTCACAGGTTGGTTAGTTTTTGATTGATATCAGGTAATCATAAAGATTATAATTTTTTTTTTTTAATTTTAGAAAATTATTTTTAAAAGTAGTGAATCTTCCTTTAAACTTTTTGTTTGATTTTTGAATTATTTTTTTTCTTGAAATCAACAATAAAAAAATTGTTTTTCAAAATAAAATCTGTTTTTTGACTAATTCAAAAGTTTCCTTATTATTTATAATAATAAAATTCTTTCTTCAAAACTGATAAAAACATTTTCCAAAAAAGGAAAAGTGAATAGTAAAAGTAAACACATTTTTATGAATTTCTCATTGATAACGATTTAAGTACTGTCTTAATTAAATACTCTCTGATGACTGAAACAGATTGCTTTAAATAAAAAAAAAAATGATTTCAATAATTCAATCTTAAAGGAAAGTGTAGTAAATTATAAAAGTTTTAGGTGTTTTTAATATTTTAATATAACAATTACAAAAAAAGAAATTCATTAATCCAAAAACTTTACAAAAATTCCCAAATAAAATAAGACAAATTTTGAAATCTTATTTTTTACCTCTTAATTCTCCAACTTTCTACTTTATATTCAAGTATATTTCTATCACTGAAATCAACTCTAGAATATTTGAAGATGTGGTGAAAGTATGTGGAGAAAGATAAATTTGAAATTCAAAATTTAGAAAAAGAGTTTTTGAATTGTAGAGTGGACTTAATAAATATTTTTTTTTTAAAGGATCAATAATTAGGGGAGTTTTTTTCTGATAAATTTTCTGATTCAATTATTAAAATAGTTAAAAAAAAAATTTAATCTTTTTATTTTTTATTAGAGCTTTTTCAATTATTTTTTATTATCAATCAAATGGATTTGTTTTATGAATTTGAAATTATCAGAAGGGTTTTTTCAAATAAACTGAAAAAAGATTAATGAAATTTTAATTTTGATTTCTTTGGGTTTGAAAAAATGAAAAAAAAATAAGTAAAATTCCTTTTCCAAATAAGAAAGATTCACTCAGTTATATTCAAAAACTTTTCAATACCACTAATCAAAGTTCTGGGGTATTACTTTTCTAATATGGTCAAATTTCAGAAATGGTCAAATTCTCACTTTTTTCAAAATAGTCAATTCTATTTGACAATATATTACCTATAGGTATTTAAGTACATCTTTACGGGTATATTAGGGTAGGTTAGAGTTGTTAGGGTAGGTTAATATATGTTATGTTGTTTTATCTTTGGGTTGGTTCGGATGGTTTCATAGGGAATTTTGACTAGTATTTTGAAAAAAAAAAAAATAATTACGAGAGAAATATGAATTCGACTTGTATCACTTATTTGAAGAGGTAAAAAATTTATACTTTAATTTGGTAGTTAAAATTATGTTTTTCACAAATTTTTGAAAATATTTAGTATAGATCATTTCTACTTTTTGATTAATATACAATTTAATTGATAAAATACTACTAATCATAATTAACTATTTGGAAAAAAATGGGAAAATTTTCAAAATTAAAATACAAAAATAAGGAAAATTCGAAAATTGTCTTTTGTTGTTGAATATAATTCATAAAATACTAGATTTTAGATACTCCTTTCTTTTTCAGAATGTGTATTTTAAAAATAGACCCTGTTTGAGTAAATATAAATTAGAATTCAAAATTCCCATATGGTTAAAACAGTTCAAACAATCACAATAATACAATTTCTTCCAAATTGGTAATAATTTTGATTTTTGTTAAATATGAACTCATTTTTTAATTTTTTAGTTTTTAGTTTTTATTTAATTTTTTGTATTACTCTTTTTTGTTTGTGCTGATCAATTTTTTTTCGAACGATTGCAATTAGGATAAAAATGAGTTGTTCAATATAGAATAACTCAAATAAAAATAGTTTATGGTCTATAACCATCTGATCAATCAATATTCCTAATAAAATTTAAACTAATTTACCCAGAATTTTTTTTATTTTACCCCCATATCCAGAATTTATAAATCGTTATTAATTTAAAAGAATTAATAATTATTTATTTTATTGTTTGAGATTTCTGTAATCGATAAAAAATTGTAAATATTTCAATTAATAAAAGGTTCTAATTTGGTTTTTCTTGGAGAATTGATTCCAAAAGATTTTTTTTTCAAAAATTGAATTTCGATTTGTTTAAAATTTTTAATTGTGTTTAAATTTAAACAATAAGTGGGATTCGATGATATTGACACTCGTCAATTATGTTACCCCACTTATGCATAAATTCATATCAAATTTTAAATGTAGCCAAACCATCAAGAATTTTGCCTTCTATATCAATTATACCTTTACTATTTTCTTGAATGGCGAATTTGATGTTATTTAGGAACAATAAGAAAAAAACTAGTACATTTTTTTATTTTTCAATTGAGATTTTCTACTCTTATGTGAAACCTTTCTACTAGGGTGTGTATGTCAGTATGTGTGTGTGTTTGCTTTGCTGTTGGGTTATTGTGTTATTTTACTCGAAAAATAAAAAATAATTTTCAATCTGAAGAAATTGAACAAAATAATAATGTATTTAAAAGTACAAAAACATTAAAATAATAAAAAATAAATCAAAGTCATCTGAAAAACTGAAATTTTTAAAAAAATAAAAGTCATTTAGGGATTTTCAAGTACAAGTACAGATTTTTAAACCTTTCTTTTGGTTAGGAATTACTTTGTGTTTAAAAATTTAAAATTAAAATTTTGAAATTTGAAATTCTAAATATTTGCTTGATCTTTAAAGTGTAAAAAGGTAAAATTTAACGAATTTGTTATAATTTATCATTTTCTATAAAGAAATTCAATCTGTAGAATATTTAGCTGAGATTAAGGATTATTCGAATTTTATTCCCAGTGGCTATTACTTTTATACCCACAATATGAATTATAAACTCAAAAGAATGTTGAGTTAATAGATCTTTGTTAAAATGTAAAATTTAGGTTTTTTTTAAGGAAGGCAAAAAAAATTTACTTTCCAAATCCAAAATTTTTCACTCAAAATTTTCGACTTCCAAAATGATATTGGGAAAATGTCACTCCACTTTATATTGAAGTATGTTAGAGTTGGTGGCGAGTGTAGCTACCCATTTGAAAAGAAAGTGGAGTGACATTTTCCCAATATCAAAAAAAATAGCTTTTTATTTTTGCCTTGTTTTGTTGGGATTTTTCGAAAAGTTTTTGGATCAATAAATGATTTTAGTCAAAATCTTAAATTGCTAAAAATTGACAATATTTGACTTTTCCTCAATTCATTATATTTTAAAGGTCTTAATCTATTTAGTGCTTTGTATTTCAATGCTCATTGAGATAAAATTCAGATAGTCCTTAATGATCTCTTTCATGATTGTTTTGATATAGAATTCCTTGATTTTAACTTGAAAACTTTGTACTTCACAATGTTAATTTGGGAACTAAACTAAAATTCAAAATTTTCCACCCAGCTAAAACGTTCCAAACAATCAAAACAATACAATTTCATTGAAATTGGAGATAATTTTGATTTTTGAAAAATATGAAAATCATTTTTTCATCTTTTAGTTTTTGTTTTCATTTCATTGTTTGAATTACGTAATTGGCTTCGTTGGATCAAAATTTTTCTACAAGGTTTATATTATGTTAAAGTTGAAAGTTGTTCCAAATAGAAGAACTCAAATAAAATTAGTTGGTAGTCTCTAACCTTTTGATCGATCAATATTCCTAATAGAATTTAAACAGATTTACTAATGTATTTTTTTGTTTTGCTCTCTCCAAAATTTTTAACACACCCATGATTTATTTGTATTGATAATTATTTATTTTTTGTTTTGTGAGTATTGTAATTTATAAAAGGGTGTTAACATTTCAATTAGTGAATGGTTCTAATTTGGTAAATCTTCTAGAAGTGATTAAATAAGTTTTTTTTTTCACAAATCGAATTTTGGTCTGTTAAAAATTTTGAATTGGGGTTTATATTATGTAAATACCTTTAGTAATATTTAATAATATCAATTTTTTGATAGATATAAAAGAAGAAACAAAACAGGGGGTTTAATTTCAATTGCAACACACTTTAATTTTAGACTTCTCATTAACAAACGCTTGTTCCTTAAGTAAAAAATATGAAGAAATTCCTCCAGGTTATTCAAAGTTTTTCAACATTAAAAATTTAGAAGAAAGATTGTTTCAGTAAACCAAAAAAGAAAACCGATTCAGATTTCTGTTTCAAACTTTGGAATTTCAAAGTGACTAAGAGAAACAATTGTTATGGAATTTCATTTTTTTATAAATCTCTCAAATTGTAAATTTTTTTTTGAATTCTTTTTTATTTGCAAACAAATTTTTTTTTTTGATCTAACTTTTGCTTTGCTTTGTTTATTTTTTTTTTTTTTTTTTTTCTTTTCTTTCTCATTCCATATTTTTCTTTGAATCAAAGAAAAACAACACTTTTCAAATGTCTGAAGAACAAATTAAAGAAGAAAAATTAAGCGGATCTGAAGAAGAAGAAATCAACGAAGAATCTGGATCTGAAGGTGAAGAAGAAAGCATGGATCTTATGACCGCTGTCCAAAGAGTCCTCAAGTCTGCACTCCGTAATGACTCCCTCGCTAAGGGTCTTAATGAATCCATCAGAGCACTTGACTCTGGAAGAGCAAGATTATGTGTTCTTGCCTCCGATGTTGATGATCCAAAATACGTCAACGTAATCACCACACTTTGCTCCGAAAACAACATCCAATTGATCAAGGCTCCATCCCGTGAATCATTAGGTGAATGGGTAGGATTATGTAAAATTGACGAAGAAGGTGTTGCTCAAAAAATTATCAAAACTTCTTGTGTTGTTGTCAAAGAATACGGTGACCAAAACCAAGCCTTAAACATCGTTCTCAAAAGTTTCAACAAAAACTAAATTTTTCTTTTGACCCTCTCTTTTTTACGAACTTTTTTTTTTAAAAAAAGAATGTTTTTTGATCTCTTCTTTTTCTGAAAAACAAATCTTTTTTTCACATAAACAAAAGCAAATAAAACAAAATAGAAACTTGGGATGGCCAAGTAATTTATTCACAAAAGAATTTATTTTTTTTTCTTTTTTTATTTTTGCTTTTGCTTTTTTTTTTTTTTTTTTTTTATTATTTTTTTTTTTTGTTCCTTTTGAATTTTCTTCTTCAAAAAAAACTCTTAAAGTGAAACTGTGCTTGAGATTTTTTAAACAATACTTGTTCTTTGTTTTAAAGTTGTATTGTTTCAAACTTCGAGGACGGCTAAAATGTTTCAAATTATTCTCCGAATTTTTGATACTAACACTTTATGGATATTTGACAGGGGGAAAGCAATTTCAAATGAACAATCAAGTTTCTGTTTTCAATTCAATAATTCCATCAACGAAGCAATTATTTATTTAGAGCATTAAGAAAAGAAAAACTATTCAAAAACTAATCGTTTTCATTTACCTTTCAGTGCCTGTTGTTGATTGAAATACAACTTCAATTGCAGGGTCACAGCACGGTGTGGGTATCCCAAACGAATGATCAGAAAACGAAATAAAAATTTTGACTATTTTAAAATTTAAAAACCCAATAATTGAAGAACAAGAATAAAAGGAAAAGAAATAACGAAATAAACAAGACTAAAAGAAAAGAAAAGAAAAGAAAAATTATAGAATCAGATCTAATAATTTTACTATTAATCTTCTAATTATTTAATGAAACCTATTGACTGTTTTATAAATTAACGAACATAAACTTTATAAATATTAATGTGTTAACAGTATTTGTTTTCTTTCAACCTGACAAAAATTTTGATAATATTTTTCCAAATTACACAAAATAAAATAATCCAAGAATTTATTAATTTATTATTGAACGAAATATTCACAAAATATTTTTAATTCTAATAAAATTACGATTATTAAATTCTCCAAGCAAAGTTGCTTTTTTCGGCATTAATAACTATTTTAAATACAAATTTAATTGCCTGGTCATTTTAAAAAAGTGTGACAAAAATGTTTTCAAAGGTATCTATTAAATAGTTTACTAATTCTTGTTCAAATTTCCTATTTTTTGTGCTTTATTAAATATTTTTTATTCGCACTTTTTTTAAAATGGCTTTATTATTCCTTTTAAAAAAACTAAAAAATAAAAATAACGGCAAAGTGGTTAATAAAATAAATTTCAAAATAAATGTCCCAATTTTTTTTAACTGTTTTTTTTTAATTTTTTTTTTTATTATTTTTAGAAAAAAAACAAATATTTTTATGTATAGAACTGAATATTAAAATATTAATTTTGTTATTTGAATAGATAAATTCAATTTCTAAAAATATTTATTTTCAAAATTTGATTTTTAATGGTCCAATGATTTTGAAATGGACTTTACAATCAAAAATTAAATAGCTAACGCCACTTTAAAAAAGTGTGACAATAAAGTTTTCATAATGGTTGATAAATTTTAATAAACTCATTCTTAGTCCATTATTAAATTTTGTTGATCACAATTTTTAAAAATAACTGGATTACCTTTGATTTATTTAAAAATATATTTTCATATTTTTTTTATATTTTAATATTAATTAAGTCTCAAAAATATTTTTTTTTCATAGGATTCAAAAAATAAAAAATACAAAGAATGAACTACACACTCTTTTTTAAATGTGTTTTTTTTTTTTATTGATTTTTTTTTACTCTCTTTTACTAAACAAATTTTTAATGGTTATCGAACAAGGGAGAACTAATGTGATTTATATTCTATAACAATGCATTTTAATTTTTGATTTCCATTTGGTAAACGTTGATACGCAAAGTATAAAATCAATACAATTCAATTTAAACCATTTTTAAGTTGTTTTATACATCTCTTACAACGATACTCGGAATTTTTATACTGAATTGGATTTTGAAAAAAACTTGAATATGAAAATAAGAAAATTTATATTTAATTTTTTTTTGGATAATTTTACTTCTGAGAGATTATTTTATTTTATTTGCAATTAAATTTTCTTTATTTCAAGTGAAAAATTAAATAGAGGAAATTCGATGAGAAACACTTGGAATTGTACTCTTATAATAACCAAAATATTGAATACCAGATAAAAATACTTTCGGCTAAGAACATTTATGGATTTTTTTCAATAAGCGCTTTCTAGGCCTCATGATCAACTTTTTAACAAACATTGCCAACATCAAAATTTAATATAAAAATCCAAGGTAGTACTGTAAAGACAGTAATTCTCACAATTTGACAAAATTATGATTTTCCAATAATCATTTTGTAAAAATAACTCCTTTGATAAATGAAAAAAAAAACATCAAGATCCCAAAAAGTGCAAAGGGGTGATATACAAAGCAACAAATTTGTTTTCAAAAATAGAATTCACAACCATTCAAATAGGAAATTGAGTGTAGATCTTTGACGGTTTTTTTTTCCTACACATATCCTCATTTTATATTTTTTTTTTAGATTTGATTATTCACCAAATTCTGATTGATTTTTAGTTGGCATTGATCACATCTAAAGATTATGAAACCATATATTTTCCATTTCAAAATTTTATATTTAATTGGAGTTACCCTATCTTAAAACAAATAGTTCACAAGTCTTTTATTGTTTTATACTTTGATATTATTGTTTATAAATTCCTTGAAAATGGCTAATAATCAATATAGTATTGATAAGATTTTCAAATAAGTACAGACTATTAGATATATCATTGTATTTCTTGGATTGTGTCTCTTTTGGTTAATATTTTGTTGATCATGGTATAAAATATTTACTTGTGAAAAATTCACTTGAAAATCATCTTTTTAATCTTTTTCAAAAAAATCTTCTTTTTTAGTTCATGTTATATGTAACATATCGGTCCTAAGAAAATAATTGCAAAATCTGGAATAATGAATTAAAAAAAATAATTTTTCATTTATTTTAAAAAAATATTGATATTTTTGGAATTATTAATAAACAAAATTTAATATCTTTATTGGCCTTAGTAGAGGTTAAAATTTTGTTTGAATGTTTTAAGGGGTTTGTAAACATAAAAAATCTTCTAGTAAAGCTTATAGCAAATTCTAAAAAAAAATATCGCACCTTGAAATGGAAAATGGGGTAAAAATCTGATTACTACAAAAAAAATAATTTTTAATGCTATTACCCAAATGGATTATCGTTTTTAAAAGTTTAATCTCATTTTTCTCATTTTGGAAAAACTTCGAAATTCAACATATTCCCAAATTAATAAAAAAAAAATATTTTCTTTGAAAGAAGAAAGAAATCTTATTTTTTTGTGAAAGTTTTATACAAAAATACACTTTAAAAATGAAACCACTAAGTTTTAGAATTACCAAGGGATAACAATTCTACTTAATTTCCAAAAAATACAATAATTGTTTTAAATTTGTTAAAATATAATTTTTTGATTCAAAGAACAGATTGAATCAATTTTTTCTTTTTATTGGGCAAAAAAATCAGAAATAAAAAAACCAAACCATTAAATTAAAAATTCTCCCGAAATTCTTTTTTAAAAACCTCGCTTATTCAACTTATAATCTTAAAGAAATACTTTTTAATTTGATTATTTTTTTTTCAATGGATAATTACCCAATCTTAATTTTTTCAGTGGGTTCATAAAAACACAAAGATAAAATGTATCAATAGACTTTACAATTATTTCTCATTTTTTAATAGATTTTCAAACAAATAAAACTAATTCAAATTAATAATTCTAATAAAAAAAAAAAAAAAAAATAGATGTTATTAAATAACTGGTTTTAATAATCAATAGTTCCTTTTTTATATTCTGGGTATTTGGAAAAAAGAATATTGCCTGATCTTTTAAATTTCAAGAAATTTCATAAATATTTGTGAATAAAATAGATGATCAATATTTTTAGATCTTCAAGGATTCAATACTAGGTTTATTTTTATTGTATTTTTGAAAATAAGATTTAAGCCCCAAGGTTATTTGTTAAACAGACTCTCAGAAATTACTCAAAATAGGATTTTTTCAAAATAAAAATTTTTTGCAAATTTTTCTTTTTCTAATTTTATCCAAAAATCCAAATCAAAAAAAATTAAGATCTTTTGACTGAAAATTTCATCCTGAAAAAAAGGTTTCCTTATTAAAAATGATAACTCATCTCTATAAAGTTGATAAGTGAAGTTTTTTTATCACGTTTAATATTACTTTGTGTAAATAATTACTCTATTAACTTTGGGAAAAAAAATAAATAAGAGCTATAGTACCTTAAAAAATGTCGAAACACAAGTTAATCAATTCAGACGAGAAAGTGGAATTCAGCCGCCCCACCCTCCCCGACTTACTTGCCATCATAAAAATAAACATTTTTTCTTGAACCTACCAAAGTTTCCTCTTCAAAATTCTTGAGTGGGATACTGGTATTTGAATTATAAATGGGAACAAATTTTCACTTCATTATTTTTCATTTCTGTAACAAATCCTCCAAATTACAACCTGGACCTGTAGGGAAACTCTGTTTGAAAAAGAAAAATATGGTAAAAAGGAATCGATTATTCTTTTCACTCTTATTGTACAAATATGAGCACAGGTATTTGAATTATGAACCTAGAAAAATATGTACTTCATTTTCAATTTCCTTTTTCAAATAGGGTATTTAAATTACAACCTTCTTTCTTTGAGGAACTCTCTTTGAAAAAGAAAAATCAGAAAAGGAAATGAAAATTTTTTCCCATTGAGAATTCAAAGATGAGTAAATCAAAATTATGGGATTTATTAGTTTTGTGTAGGATTTATTATTCTTCGGTAACCATTGGTTTCTTGAAAAGGGTAGAGTACACGTCGTTATCCTTTCAGGAATTAATTTCTTTTAGATCCTTCCACAAAATTAATAATTAAAAATTTCAGTTAAAGGGTGATTGATGAGATTAGCCCATTTTAAATCCTTTTTAAGAGAATGATACTTTTTTTCAGAATCATTGGTTGATGTGTAAGCATTGTTTTGGGGGTTTGTTTGTATTTCAATTGGTACAATTACAGAAAGATCTTGATTTTTAAAAAAGGATTGCGCTTTTGTTTTTACCTATTGTCCAAAAGAATTTGTAAGAAAAGGAAATTGGCTATTTGGTGTGGAAATAACAAGAAAAAGTAATAACAAATCTAAAAAAGAAAGTCTTTGTTTAAAAGTCAAATAAAAGGTTTTGTATTCTTTTTTGGGATGAAAAACAAAGCGAAAAGAATTCCGAGAAAGAAAAAGAACAATTTACAACTTAGAAACAACGAGCAAGGTGGCAGTGTTTTTAAAATAAGCTCACACATGAACACCTTGGTTTCTCAAGAGAAATTATCACAGAATTCGATCGTAGTGATCAAACCCAGGTAAAATAATGTCTCGTTAGTAAAGTAGTACAACAGGATTTTGTTGACACACAAGAACAATTTTTCTTTTCGTTCCAAAAAGAGTCTTCCTTCAAAACTCTGTGTGAATTTTTGATCCTGTTTGGCTGATAAAATATGAATTTGTTTCTTTAGAAAAAAATGTTTTATTTGGGTGTCAAGTGTGGCTTCTGGATCCCAAAATCAAAGAACACAACTTCGTTTAGATCAACTTTTTATTCGTTGAAGTGGAAATTTTTTTCCTTCATTATTGAAAAGTGGTTTTAAAAAAATATCTTAATCTAAAACTGGGAAAGTTGGTATGGAATTCTTGGTAAGTTTCTCCTATCAAAAATATTGAACACACATTTCTTTGAAAACTGAAGTGAATCAAATAATTCCTATTTTGCAAATTCGGGAATTCAGCAGAAAAAATTAGGAAAATCCCAAAAAACAAACTCACTTTTCTCTTAGTCTCTGTTCAAGTGAAACTTGGTCACAATTTAATTTGTGCAAAATTATTTTTCCTACTTTTTATTTTTACTTTTTTTACTTTCAATTTAGTTTGTAAATGTCTCGTGAAATAATAGGACCTTATATCCTTGGTTTGTCAAAAGATCTCTTCTTTTTCCTTTTTTGATATTCACGAAAATTAACCTAAAAAAACAAAAAAAAAAAAAAAAAACAAATTTATTCTTTTAATTCTAAAATAGGAAAAACTCTTGGGAAAGGAAGTTTTGCAAAAGGTAATTTTTTTTGAATTGGTGTTTCGATTGTTTCTGTTTGTCACTAAAGTTGTTTGTCTCTATTCTATCTTTTAACACAAAACCTAAAACATGAAATTTTTTTGTCTTTGGAAATGAAAAGTGAAACTTGCAACTCACAACAAAACAAAACAGAAAGTTGCAATTAAAATTATCCAAAAAGAAGACATCTCAAATAGTAAAAATTTACTCGAAAAAGTAAGAAGAGAAATTGCTGTTCAAAGGCTCATGAAGCACCCAAACGTTCTTCGAATTTATGACGTGTATGAAACATCAGAACACCTTTTTATTATCTTGGAATATGTATCTGGAGGTATGAAAATGCTCTTTTTTATTTCTTATTACTTGGATCTTTTTTTTTTTTTCTTTTTTTTTATTCTATTTCTTTTTGTGTTTACATTTATGAAAGAATACAAACTTTATATAAATTTTCTCTATTCAAGAGTTTTTGATTTGATTTGGTTTGATTTTCTGCTCGATCAGTTTTTTTCTTTTTCCAAAAAAAAAAAAAATTAGTTTTGTTCTAAAAGTCCTCTTCAAATTGTTGAAGATTTTGACTGAGCCTTTCAGAAATTCAAAAAAAAAACGTTCAGTTCACATAAGAGACTATTTTGCAATTGTGGACTTTTTCTTTTTAAATTGGAGAAGGAAGACATTTAAATCTGATTTTTCTAGATCAAAAAAAAGAAAATATTGTTGTGTTTGGTTAGCTTTTTTATTAAGTTTACACAATTATCACTGCTCCCAATAAATAAATAAATATATATATATATATAATATCTTGGGATCGTGTTAAAGCACTCCTAAGGGTTTAAAAACAGAATTTATTAATTTTTTTTTCTTTTTCTTTTTTTCATAAAATAACCCCAAAAAAAAAAGCTCCTAAAAAAAAATTTTTGGGGAAGGAAAAGTTTTAAAAAAAGTTCTAACTATTGAGAGAAAAATGTTGGACACAGAAAAACGGATAGACACCATTTTTAATTGGGAACATTAGTAAAATTGAAAATCAAATCCTATTGATAACTAGGTGAATTTTATATAAATCCAGGTTTAAATGTGTTACAAGATCATTAATCTGTTGTGTGTGTAGAATACCTATGTGAATGGTTGATAACTAAAGTAGATCATGCTATTTTAACAAAAATCCAAGTTGTAGTAAAGTTTACTATTAATTCTGAAAATGATAATGTTTATACTTGCTTCAGGTTATAAGAGATAATATTTTGAAAAAGTAGAATTATATTAGTCCTTATTCCAATAAGTAGATTATTGTTATTTTCTTTAGTTATTTCACAAACGAAAGAAATTAAAAATCATTTTTAGTAATGTTCAAAATTAAAATTACTGTCCAACTATTTTTCTCTGTCCAACATTTTTCTCTCAACAGTAATTCAAAGTTTTTATAAGTGGAACATCTAACTTTCTAATTCACCAACTTGAAGCTGTTTTAGTAAACCTTTTTGAAAACTTTGATTCATCTCTTTTTTAAAAACAGCTGTAATATTTTTGTTTGGATATTTCTAAGGGTGCTTTAACGACTACGTTTTGGATTTTTTCAAATAGCCTCAACACCTTTCTATCCAATATCATTTAAAATGAGAACTCAGACTTTTCAAAATATTCTCCAATTAGGATCAAAAAATTGCATTTTTTGTAATTTTTTTAATGAAAAATTCACAAAAAAATTTGAGATACCTAAACTAGAACGCCTTGTGAAGAAAGATAAAAAATGAAATTGAAAAATAACCGAAATTTTCAAAACTGAAAAAATGACGATAATTTCAAACATTTTCAATAAACAACCCTAACTTTAAAAGATCACATTTTCTATGATTTTTGTTTATTGAATTACATGGATTGTTCTGTGTCTCCATAAATCAGATTAATTCCGATAAAAGAGTTGTGGTTTTGTCTTAATTTTTTTGATTTTGATTCTTTTTGTTTTTTCTTTAATTGAAGTTCTCAACAACTCTTTTGCGATATAGTATCTCATCGATTTGATTTTTGAACAGAAACAATCCTTACAAACTTACAAAACATCTTTTTTATTTTTGTGTGATATTTTTTTTTGTTTGTCTTGTTTCTCTCAGAGCCTAATTAGTTAGTATCAAGACAAATCGCCCGAGGTTTTGTTGGAAAGCTTTTTAGGAATTTTGTATGAAAGGATCTTTTCAGAATTATATTTGCAAAAATTAGTCAGTTTTTTTTAAATTTAAAATTAAAAAAAATTTGTTGGTTGATCCGTCAAAAGAAAAAATGATCTTTCATTTTTAGGAAATGGGATTTTTGTTGAATTCGATACAATACCAAACACATTACTATATTTTCTTATCAAAATATATCTTTGTAGGAAATAACAAAGGATTAGTCATCAAAAAATCCAAATTTTCTACATTTTGACCCTTTAGAACAGATTTTAAAACACTCTTAATTTACTTTCTATAACTATAAAAAAACCTAGACAAGGTGCCAGGATTTTAAAAATTATTCTAAAGGTAAATTTTCTCAAAAGTTGATTTTTTCAGATCCTCTTTTTCATTTTTTGATATCACAGAAATTACAGAAACGATGACAGACAATTTAGGAAAAATATTTCATTTTTTACTTATTAAATCTAACTGGACAAAACTTTGTGAGATTTACCAACGACTAAATACTGGTTATAACACACATAATACCCATTTTCAATTTGAAACGTAGGTCTGAAGTGCTGTTTCAGTATATTTTTTTTGGTGAATAAAAGTTTGTCCTTTAAAATCAGGCACTAACTTTTGTCACTTTTGTCACTTTTGTCACTTTTTTACTTTTGATTTGTTCATTCCATCAAAGCTTTTTCGAAAAAAGTGGGGAAAATTTATTTTAAAATATATTTATTAAACCCAATCTTCAAAAAAGTAAAAAAATATACAAAACCATTAACTACCATTTATTGATTCTTGATAATAATTCAATTTGTTTCTTAGTATTGTATTAAATAAAAAAAAGATATTAAATTTTGTGATCTCGATTTTATCTGATATTTTTTAGGCGTGAAAATTGGTGTTTATTATTTTCTTTTTGATTGAAAAAATCTTTTTCATAACTTTTTTAATCTCAACAAATTTTCAAATAGAATTGAAAACCTATAACTATATTTGATTGTTTAAAAAATCATTTGTACCCTTTCCATATTTCCAGTTTTTTATTGAAATTGGTCGTAAATTGTTTTCTCCAAAAAAAAAACGCTTTATTTTTTTTTTTCATTTTTTGAAAATATTTTAATGAACATATTTTGAAAGATATATAATAGGTATTGTTTTGGTCAGTATTAATATTTCAACTTAATTTTATATTAACCGTTTACGAATAGAACTCACTAACAAAGAGAATTTTATAAGAAATGTAAAAAAAAAAATACCCCACTTTTTTTCGAAAGGCCTTATTCTATTATTAATTTCCCCAAAAATAAATGGACTTGGCGGAAACCGAACCGAGTCACTATGTCACACACACCAAATCACCGCCCTGAAAAAATCTACAAATTTCTACAGAAATTACCACCAGCCAACAGATCAAGTTCAAATTTAAAATCGATTTTGTTCACCTCTTACTGATCTAACCACTCACTTCATATTTAAGTATATATATATACTCTCATCTTAAACAACATGATTTGTTGAAAAGAAACTGGATATCCCCAAATTTTAATTTTTGAACTTTTTCAAGATCAATTTTGGATTTGGAAAGGGGAAAATTGTTTACTTAAATTGGAAAAATTTAGAAAAAAAAAAAAACCTAAAGATCAATTTTTAACAATTTCAATCAACTTTACATTTTTTATCCTGAATAAAAACAAAGTTAATCATAAAAGCAATATTTACTGAAAGACAAATTCTGATAGTACTTTAACTAATCAAAATATTAATTTCAAAATGAAAAAAAAAAAGAAAAAAAAACTATTCTATGAATTCAAATAAAATATTTTTAATGATAATGTTCTTTCCAATATAATTTGAGAGAGAATAATAAATGAAATTAATTTCATATATATAACTAATTATTTTTTTTTTTTATCAAAAAACCGCGATAAATTTAAAAGAATTTTTTTCAGTAATATTGTAAAAATTAGATTATAGTCATTATTTATAATTGATTTATTGTATTGTATTTTCTTTTATACTCTCTATCAAAAAAAAAATAACTTTACAATATAAAATTTAAATATAAACATATTTTTAATGTATTTTAATCGAATATCTTTGTTTAAAAATTTTTAATTGCAAATAAAAAACAAAACAACAAAACAATAAAGGTGAATTATTTGATTATATTGTCGAAAAGGGATCTGTCCCTCGGGAAGAAGCAAGGATCTTTTTCCAACAAATAATTTTTGCGATCGAGTATTGCCATTCCTTTTTAATTGCACATCGGGATCTTAAGCCAGAAAATTTGTTATTAGACGAACATAAAAATGTCAAAGTTGGTGATTTTGGGATGGCTAAAATTATGGCAAAAAATTCTCTTCTTGAAACTTCTTGTGGCTCTCCTCATTACGCATCTCCTGAGGTTATTAGAGTAAAAATTAATTTCATTTATTTATTTCTCTCCCCTTCTTTTAATTTTTTTTTTCAAAATTTATAAAATAATTTTTTCAATTTCCTTGTATCAAGTCCTACTTCATTAAATTTTGAATTGAACAAGGCAAAAATAGCTCACTAAAATATAAATTTTAAAAAAATTTGATTTCTTATAAATACTTTGCATAAACTAAATTTCGGTGGTTTTTAATAAAATATTCTTATCTTTATTGACTTTAACATTTATAGTTTTAAAAAATTATCATTTTATGTAAAATATTTTTTTGAAATCTCCCCCAATAGATAATAATTAAAAATAATAAGTAGATTTAATTTAAAATTGATATTTATTTAACAAAATCAGATCAAATTGAATCGATTCATTACAATTTTTTTTTATACAAATTTTGAAAATGAAATATTTTGTACTATTTGGAGATTGATATAATAGATATAATCCCAATGTAACCAAAAAGAATTCAGAAAATAACCTCAAGAAAATATATCTTTGAGCTATAACATGATTTTAATTTTTATAATGATCAATTATAAAATTTACAATTCACTTTTCCATTTTAGAAACTGTTTTTTCAATAGTAAAGTTTAAATGTCATCTCAATAAGAAATTCCTCTAATAAACTTTGTTTCAGTCAAAGTAGCTCAGCATTTTTTTTCAAATATCAATTATTTTTTATAATTGGCCTTTGAAAAACAAATAAGAATTATGAAGAATAATACACATCAAAGAATAGTGTGTACCCGTCTGAAATAAAACTAATAAATGAATAGCTTTTCTTAAAAATAGAAAAACCCAAAATTCTTAGGGCAATATTGAGAAAAACAACAATAAGGTTCAATTTGATCTTCAATTGAAGATCCAAATAGAATTCCAATAGAAATCAATATTATTTCTCTACAATCATTTTTACTGTTTCAATAACATTTAAAATAACACATTTTAACCAAGTGACTATAGATCTTGCAATAAAAAAAAAAATTTGCAAATGAATTACGTTATCAAAAAAAAATAGAAAAAAAGAAAAATCAAAGTGCAAATATGTGAAAAAATGTCAAAAAAAATACTTCGATTTTGAAAATTTTCGAAATAAATTTTTCTTCTAATATCCATACAAAACCTTTAGGCACATGTCATTCACTCCCATTAAAACTGGATCACTTCAACTGGAAAATGGTTTTGATCCTATCTTTGGAGTTACCTTTTTAAAATAAAAGATAAAAAATCTTAGGTTAATCTTCCAAAATGGTTTTAGTGGAAATAAGATGAGAAAATTCAAAGTTCAAATTTTTCTGTGATTCGAATATAAAATGGCAAATTAATTTGAAAGATCTAGGATCCTTTTTTTTTTTTTTTTTTTTTGATCTCGTCTCAAATTATCTGACTCTTCATGTACAAAACCAAATAGAAAATTGTATTGGGGAATTCAAATTTACTTTTAAGAGAAAATTTTACAAAAACACCTTTATAAACAAACTTGAATACAAAACATCAAATTTGAAAAAGCGTTCAGATCTACAAACTTTGGGATCTTTAAAAAGTTTTCAGAAGTTAGAAAAAGAAGAAAAAATACTTTTTTTAAAACCAAAAATTTTTATGTTATTCTCAAAACAAATTGGCTTACATTTACAAACCAAACTTTAAAACAAAAAAACACCAAAGAAAAACAAAGATCTTTGAAGATTTTCATTCAAAAAATTAAAAAGAAGGCAGAATATTTTCATTTCTTTTAGAAAAAGAAAACCACAAAAATCATAGAAATCACAAAAATCACAGAAATTACAGAAATCACAGAAACATTAATCTTCAATTGTGATAACTTTTTGATTTTTTATTTCTCACTATACAATTCAGTCACTTTGGTGTTTTACAAATTCTAAATTAGTAATATATGGTGTACTCAAAATGATAAAGTTTGAAATTATCGTAAACTAGAAGATTTCTATGATCTGAAATTAAAAATAAATTAATTTTCTTGTAAGAAATTTAATCTAGGAATAAAATATCACTTTTTAAAAACTTGATTAAATACATTTTTTATCTAAAAATACTTGTTTATTGCTAAAAAGAAAATTAATAGCAAATTTTTTACTGTTGAAAAGATTCAGAAGATTTGATTTAAATTCAGATAGATACAAGTCTTTAAATGTTTGAAAAAAAAATGAACAAACAAAAAAAAATTTCTTGGTATCTTCAAATTACAAAAACTCAAGTAAAAAACAAAAAAATCTATCTTTTTCTTATTTTGTTATAACATACTTCAATTTGGAGTAAAGTGTTTCATTTTGTTAGATTCTTTCTCTTAAAGTAGAATCAATAAAAAATCCAAAAAAATGAAGAAAAAAAAAAAAATGATCGAGAACTCAAAAAAGTGCCCAATAGATACACTTCCAAATTTACATGTTTGTATTCAAAATGATAAAGTAACTTGTTTAAACTTGAAATTTGACTGTCACTTTTATGACTTTTTTTCTAACAAATCTCCTTGTTTTAATTGTTGATTTTTTGGAATATATCATACAAATACATATTGGTTTATTTTTAATTCAAATTAAGCATTCATAAATTAAGATGAAAAAAAATTTAGAATTTCAAAGAGAAAATTTTCAAACTATGCCCAATAACCATATGATTTCCCAAAATCTTTCCTCAGCAACTACAGTACTAGCTTAAAATTTTCAGTGATCTAATCTCTTTCTTATCAGTAGTTATCCAAATTTATTTACTTAAAATTTTCTCAAATAAAAAGTTTGTGTTGTTTAAAAAAAAAATATATCGCTTTGTTATTATTGATATTTTTATTTATTCAAGATTTTTTTATGAAAATAAACATTTCAAAAAAAATTTCAAAAAACATTTCAAAAAACATTCTCATGTTAACCAATCATACCTTAATTAATAATATAACCTATTTCATTTTATTTAGGGAATTTCATATGATGGGAGGAAAAGCGATGTGTGGTCCTGTGGCGTGATATTATATGCTTTACTGTGTGGATATTTACCATTTGATGATCCGAATTACTCAAGGCTCCTAAATAAAGTGAAATCAGGAAGATGTAAATTCCCAAATAAATTATTAAAAAATGAAAAAGAATTGATTAAAAGAATGCTAACTGTTAATCCAGAAAATAGGATTACGATTAAGGAAATTAAGCAGCATCCATGGTTTAGAAAAAATTATCCAAAAGGCTTTGTTCCACCTTCACCACCTGTTGATTTTGATGTTGATTTAAGCCAGCCAATTGATTCTAAGAAAATTGAAAAAAAAGTCTTTCAAAATTTAATTGAATTAGATTGGGGAACAAAGGAAGAAATTATTAAAGCACTCAATAGTAATGAAAGAAATGCGATCAAAGTATTTTATACGATGTTTAATAAGCAAACAAAAAAAATCAAAAATGAAACCGTTAAAAAAAGAAGAAGGAGAGGATCATTACCACCGAACGCCAAAATTTCTGGAAAAACGAGAAGAAGGTTTTCATTTTCAAAAAAACACCCAAATAAAAACAAAAATAACAACGGCAATTGTAAAAACAACAATATCCTTGCCAATTCCTTTACTGAATCGAATATAACCCCAATGGATTTACTTGTTATTCAAGAAGTTATTGAAAAGACCGAAAGCAATCAAGAAATAGACTTTAATGAATATTCTGAAGTGTTTAGCAAACTCGAAATTTTTTCAAAGAACAATAATAATAACAATAAAGAATCCTTGCCATCGTTATTCAAAAAGGGATTAATAAATGATAATAATTCTTCTATTCCAAGTCATCAGGAAACTAAAAATGAAAAAGAAGCTGAAAATGAAAATAAAAATGAAAATGAAGAACAAAATGAAGAAGAAAATGACAATATAAAAAATAAACAAATAAATAAATATATAGAGGGGAAAAATAGAAAAGAAATTGTGAAGGAGTCAATTGAGATTCAAGATGAATCCAAAAAAGAAAAAATAATAAAACAAAAAGACGAAAAAAATGAAAATGAAAATGAAAATGATCAGGACGATAATTCAAATATTACAATTGAAGAAATAGAAAAAAGCATTTTAAAAACAAATAATAAACTTCATAACAACAACAATAATAATAGTGATCTTTTGAATGAAAGTGATAGTATCTCTGATATTGGCATTGGTAGCGATAGTGATGACGGTATTTCGGTTAAGAATGGTAGCAAAACCGAAATCATAGACAACGGCAACGGCAAAAATGATGATAATAATACAGTAGGCAATAGCAATGATAACAATGAAGAAAAAACAGAGAACATAGGAACAAATAATGATAATATTATTAATGTTAAAAAAGATTATTCTGAATTGCAAACTAAAAAAAATAAAACTGGCAAGCCAAAAAGAAGATGGTCATTTAGTAGATTAAAAAATGAAAAGCCAGCAAGAAGACGGTCAATGGATGAAACAGCAATGAGAAGAAAGCCCAGAAAAAGATCGTCTTCGCAGGGTAGTCGGTTGACCAAAATTAATAGCAGTAATTTATCTAAAAGAAGCATAACTCCCACAACTAATAGATTAAAAATCCAAAAAAAAAGTTGGTTTGGGAAATATTTGGAAAAAAAAAAACAAACGAAAATTAATAAAAAATTACAAAAAAAATTAATCCAATTACAAGCAACCATTTCAGAAAGCTTGCAAAGTTCGCAAGAATATCAAATCGATGTAAGAGATGATAAAATGGTAGTATTAAGCGATAAATCTGTTTTTGAAATAATGGCCCAACTACAAAACGGGTTAACAATTTTAAATATTCAATGGAAATACACTAATTTAATCACTTTAATTGGAAAAGGTTTCAATTTGAAAGTCAAAATTAGAATCAAACCAAATTCAATGCAAAAAGAAATTGAAAGAAAGAATAGGATTGAAGAATTAAATTCAAATAAAAAAAAGAAAAAAAAATCAAAATCAAAAAAAAATTCCAAATTTAATAATTATAAACCAGATTTAGAGCATGAAATGCAAATTAAAAGCTTTAAAAAATATGTTGTACATTTTATTTGGAAAGATGGTACAGCTAAAAAATTTCGAGATGAAATAACTAATTTAATACATTTGTCAAAAATTTGTTTGGACGACTAATTCAGATTTAAAATAAACGTAATATATATATATATTAAGAATAATTAATTGAATTATTACAAAAAAAAAAATATCAAAATGAAATACAAATAATTAATTGGGTTTATTTCATTTTTTTTTTTTTTTGGAATTGTTATTGGTTTTATTTAGGTAAAGAAATATGAAAATATTTTTTTTTATCAGGAAATAAAATGATAAAAACTAAATTTTTTATTTTTCTTTCTTCCCCTTTTTTTTTTAAATATGACTTGGAGATAAGAGATTATGCTCTTATTTATTCGGACTTAAAATCAATGGGGCGCACTAGAAAATAACTTTTTATTATGTAGATTGGTCTAGAAATTTGTTCAATTCAAAAACAAAAATCATTAGATGTGGAACGAAGGAGTAATGAGAAATTGAAAAATATTAATTAAGAACATAAAATATCCTATTTATCAGTAATTTATATTCTAAAAACTCAAAAAAACTTCCCCATATGGGTATTAACTTGACGAAAGATATTTTTTTAAAAAAATAATTAATTTAAAAAATTCTTTATTAGGTTATACATTGAAAAAAAACAAAATCAAAAATCGAAGTATTCCTTAGGGTTACTCAAAATTGAAAGAGTTACATTAAATTTTTAATGATTTTTGTTTGAAACCAGTTTATTTTTTTTTCATATTATGAATTAATTTTGAGTTTTTTCTTATTTTCTAAACCCAGGAAGAATAAAAATAAATGAAATGAAGGATGGAATTGCTGAGTGGTTTTTGAGTGAAAATAGACATGAATTTTCAATTAATTTAAAGTTGATAGAATTTTTACTAACTATTGAAAAATTGGTTGAACAGTAAAATAAGAGAAAAAAAAACTAACAAAATACACCGAAGAAGAAATTGAATTACATGGTAAAGAAAAAAGTGAAAATTAACACATGCCATTCACTCAAAGCATTTAATCAAAAAATATAATAACAAGAGTAAATTTCATTTTTTTATTATATTTTTATCTATTTTAGTTTTTTTTTGTTTTGATTCAACTTTTATCCCTTTTTGAAACTAAAATTCAATAAAATTTACATCTAGACCATTGTAACCACATATAAGGTGATATTTTTCTTTTACTTTCGACATTTAAATTCGAAAAAATGTAAAAATAATCGGAAAATTATCCATTTGACAAATTTTTTATTAGCATTTGGAGGGATATATTCCATTTATATTTTTATTACCCCAGTCATGAATTTGTTGAAAAATAGAACATCACAGGTATCCGTTAGTCCTCTCCTCGACAATACAAGTTTGATAAATATTAATATAGTTTAATATAATGAAATAAAAAAGATATAATATTGTTAATTCGAAGAACATTTACTGATTAATACAATCAGAAAAAAAACACTGATATTTTAAAAAGTGTTTTGTTTTTTATTTTTATTTTCTGGAAAAAATGATGAGGACACCATTGCTTCTGTAATTACTTTGAATATTTTTTCTAACAATTCATTTTTTCTTTAATTTCTTGCTTTTTCTCTATTTGTATCAATACAAAATCTAATTCAGCATTCAATAAAAAAACTTAATTACCAAATCATCTTTTGAATGTAAAATTGTTGATATTTTAAGTAAATTTTAAATTATTAATTGAATTTTTTTATAATTTTACCAAATTAGAACAATTTTTAATTTTTTATGTTATTTTTTTGTAATTTTTTGTTTTTAATGGTCTAAAATTTTCTCTAAAATTGATTTTATTTTTTAAAAGAAAGTTTCATTTCATAATTCATTTTTCAAAAATTTCATTTTTTCGTCATTCAACTTTCAGAACCCAATGCAATATTGACTTTTTATTTATTTGATATAACTTGATAATTTGATTTATTAGATGGAGATAAAAAAGAAATATAACTTTTAATTTGTCTCAAAGAATAAACCAAAGGATACGGTTTAATTTAACAAATAGAAAGAAACAACTTAAAAAGTCGATTACTACTTTTTTTAGGGAAAGAAAAATTTTTTTAAAAAGAGTTAAGGATTATTCGAATTTTATGGTTAGTGAATACTATTTTCCCACCTAGTAACATGTTTGTTGACTTAAAAGAAACTTGATTTACAGGATCTTGTTAACTTGAAAAATTTAGGTTTTTTTTGCAAATTTGCGGGTTGGGCAAAAAAAATTTCCCTTCATCAAATCCAATTATTCTCAACAAATTCTGAAGAAAAAATTTCATTAGGAAAATGTCACCCCACTTTCTTTTCAAGTATGTTAGAGTGTAGCGAGACAGGATAAATATACTTGAAAAGAAAATGGAATGACATTTTTTTAAAATCAAAAACAATAGCTTTTTAGTTTTGCCTTGTTTTGTTAGGGAAACTCAAAAAGTTTTTGGATCAATAAATCATTTTCAAGCATAATCTAATAAATCCAAAAATTGCAATATTTTTACTTTTCCTCAATCCATTGTCTTTTAAAGCTTTTTTTCTGTTTATAGTATTCTATTTCAACCCCCTCATTTTGCATAAAATTCGAATAGTCCTTCAGAAGATTTAAATAAATTTTGAATTAAATAGATATGTATTTTTTTGTGTATGATTTTAAAATTCAGAAATAAGTTATTGTTTGAAACGGAAACAAAATATTAAATTAAGAGATAATCTTGGTAGGCAAAATACACTTTAAAAAGGTAAAAAATGAGGATTGTCTGATCAACCTTAACTCTTGAAAGAATTTGTTCAATCATTTTTTTTCTTTTTTTCATTGTTTGTCGAATGTTTGAATTAATAGTTCACAAGTCAAACTTTAGAAAGGTTTCAACAAGTAACACTTTAAATGTTTATATCTCTTTTTACTTTCAACTTGCTAACTTTTCGTAATTACTATGAAATTTCTCAAACTATTTAGTCGAATTTTCTGTTGCCGTCGTGCCTTCAAAGCAATGCAGCAAAATTCTAAAGGACTTTCAGAAAAAAATCCCAATATCAAAAGAATTTCAATTTTTGAAAAGGGTTTCAAAACACGAAAAGAAAGGATGTATGTCTCTTTTTTGTTTTCTTTTTGTTTTCTTTTTTTAAATAATTTTTTTACACTAAACTCCCTTTAGGAAAATGAACAAAACTGTTATGGTTAGGGTTTAGAAACGAACATAATTTTTTGGAAATTATTCTAAAGTGATCTTTCCTAAACAAAAAGAATTACTCACACCTTAAAAAAGTTGATTTTTGCTTTCAAGCTAAATTGATGCTGCGTGAATAATATTTTGATCTTTTTTTAAGGTGGTTAATTGATTAAAACAATTCAATTGTTTTGAAAGGAACAAGAATGAAAAGAAATTAGATCTCACAAGTTAAAGTCAAACTTCAAAATAAATTGTGTGAAAAATTATTGACAGAATGCTCAAAAAAAATTTATACTATGAAAATTTTCTCTCAAAGTCCTTTAAGGTTTAAAATCCTTGAAACGGGAAAAAAAAAAAATTTATCTTTTGTTTGGTGTTGCAAATATGTTAATTTGGTACTTTGCTGATCGATCTTCAGCTTGATATTAATTTTAACAGTGTCTCAAGATTGGTTCGGAAATGAATTTAATTTTTTTTTTGTCAATCCGAATCCATGTGTTTAAGACTAATAGATCGATACTTAACCATAATAAGGAATTTTGAATTTCTGGTTGTCAATTGAAATTTTTATTTCCTTTTACTCAATTACCTCATAAAAAAAAAATAATTTTTTAAAAAGTTCAAATAAAACCAAGCATAAATGAAAATTTTAAGTGATCTCAAACACAAATATTATTTTTTTTATAACTTACCTTCCAATCTATTAATCTTAAACACATGGATTCGGATTGACAAAAAAAAAATTAAATTCATTTCCGAACCAATCTTGAGACACTGTTAAAATTAATATCAAGTTGAAGATCGATCAGCAAAGAACCAAATTAACATATTTTCAACACCAAATAAAAGATAATTTTTTTTTTTTCCCCAGTTTCAGGGATTTTAAACCTTAAGTAAGGTCTTAATGGAATCTCTAAAAATAACCTTTTCATTTAATTTTGTGAAGACCTTATTCTTCCCAAAGCAGGAAATAATTCGAAAAAATATTTGGAAGTTTCAAATAAAAACTTTCGTTTATGAATTGAATAAGAAAAGTATTTTTAAAAATATATGTTGAAAAATTTGATTATTTTTAGAGATCTCCAAAATAACTCATCAAATTTCGAGAAAAAAGTAGATCTGAATAATCTTTGGTAATTCGATTAATAAATAATGCCAAACAAATTTCAAAATTTTCTTTCAAGCAGCCAACAAACCTGAATAATACTTTTGTTTAAAAGAATCATAACCGTTGTGGAAAAAAATTTAAACACATTATTCAATAGAAAACATTAATAGAACCTGGAAATGATTAGTAAGATCAATTAAAAGAAGAAAAAAATCAACTTTAAAGAATTATTTATCATATTATTATTAATTAATCCAACAAACACAATTTAGATCTACTTTCATATCGACATTATTTGTGTAGTTTTGGAGATCTCAAAAATAGTCAATTTTTTCAACATATATTTTTAAAAATACTGTTCTTATTCAATTCATAAACGAAATTTTTTATTTGAAATTCCCAGATATTTTTCGAATTATTTACTGCTTTGGGAAGAATAAGGTCTTCACGAAATCAATTGGAAAGGATATTTATAAATATATAATTAAAATCTTGATTACTAAACTTTGTGATGAAATTATAATTAGTACAATCTAATTTTAACAGTAAATCAATCAAAGAAAAAAAAACCTTACGAAAAGATAATATGAAAAAATTGTTCTTGTGATTAATACTTTATCTCTAGTTTAATCATTTATTTCAAAATTTACTAATTAAACTTTACTTTTCATTTTCAGGTTCTATTAAGGTTTACTATTAAATAATGAGTTGAACTTTTTTTAACATATTTTTTTTTTTTTTTTTTTTGAGATTTCATCACTTTAATTTAATATTTGATCAAGATACCCTTTGTTTTAACTGAGTTTGATAAAAATATTTGAAAATTGAATTTTGAAAGCAAATTTGTAAAAAAATGATGTCAAATAATAATAAATAGATAAGAGGCGAGAAATATCAAGGTAATAATTTATTTGGGTTTATCCAAATTAAGAAGATAAAAAAAACAAATCTTCTGAAATATACTTTTAGAGAATTTCTCTTTTTTTTTCAATCTTGATTTCAATAAATTTATTTGAAATGGTGATCTTTCGTGTTTGGTCTTCTAAAAGAAAATATTTGTTTCAAATGCACACCTACTTGGATCTATTTTTTTTTTTTTTTTTTGGTTTACTCTTTGATTAATTTCACTCATTCGTATAAACACATTTCTAGATCCAAAACCAAATTTAATAAAACCAAAAATTTAATAAAAAAAAATGTTCAGAAAAATTGAAAATTTAAAGATTCAATTTCTGATCAACTTTTATTTCCTTTTGACAGATGATCAATTTATAATGTTATTTTGATTTCAAAGCTTTGATATCTTACAACATTTAAAAAATCTTTTTTTCTGTATCTCATAATTATAATTTTCAAAATTGATAAAATGTACCTACTTCCTAAAAATACATTCATATATAAACGAAATTAATTACTTTTTTTTTTTTTTTTTTGGTTTGAATATGTATTAAAAATGAAAAAGTACTAAACTAAAATTCAAAATTTTCGACACAGCTAAAACCTTACAAACAATCACAATAATACAATTTCATTCAAATTGGAAATAATTTTGATTTTTGAAAAATATGAAAATCATTTTTTCATCTTTTCGTTTTTGTTTTCATTTCATTGTTTGAATTACGTAATTTGCTTCGTTGGATCAAAATTTTTTTTCAACCATTGATATTAAGGTTAAAGCCAAGTTGTTCCAAATAGAAGAACTCAAATAAAATTAGTTGGTAGTATCTAACCTTTGATCAATCAATATTCCTAATAGAATTTCAACAAATTTACTAAAGTATTTTTTTGTTTTGTTCTCTCCAAAATTTTTAACACACCAATGATTTATTTGTATTGATAATTATTTATTTATTGTTTTGTGAGTATTGTAATTTATAAACAAGTGTTAACATTTCAATTAGTGAATGGTTCTAATTTGGTAAATCTTCTTGAATTGATTAAATAAGTTTTTTTTTTCACAAATCAAATTTTGGTGTGTTAAAAATTTTGAATTGGGGTTTATTTTTTTCGAATGAAGATTTTTCGATTTCTCCATTACAACTTATTCTAAATGATTGTTTAACAAAGGGTGTTGATTTTAAACACTGTATAAAACACGAAGCCAAAAATTTTTTTCAATAGTTCGAAATGTTTATTTCCCTGATGTTAAAAATAAGACAAAATACAAAATAAAGGAATAAGCTTGTTTTGTAAATTGAAAGATTTTTTAATTAATTTAATATTATTTAATTAGTTTTTTGTCAAAGTACTAAAAGATTATTTTTTTTTTATTTTTACAAAATTTAAAATAAAAAATCCCTTGAGTTACCAATTTAATTCCTTTTTTGAAAATAAAATTTATATTTTTTCGAAATTGTAGAATGATAATTGTGTTAAAATGTAGTATTAATCAAAATATGGAACAATAATTTAAAGGTTTTTTTTTTTTAATGAAATTTTACAAATACTCTTTTTACAAAAAAAAAAAAAAATTAAAATGACAATTTTTAATTAAACTCTTTTGTTTGAAAGCAAACATCCTTAAAACATCCTTTCATTCATTGTTTTAAACATTAAATTGGTTTATATAATTTTTTGAATATGTTTTTTTAAAAATTTTTTTGGTTCAAGTTTGTCTCTTTAAAATGATAAACAAAAGTAACCCAACTTAAAAAAAAATTGATAAATAATTGCTTTTTTTACTTTACCAAAAGTAAAGATCTAAGTTCTAATATTATTCACCATAAACAGGAGTAGGTCTTAACAAATTTAGAAATATACTTGTATCAGGAATGTAGAAAATCATCTTAAAACCCAAAAAACCTTCCACAAAACTTAAAAAATCTGGAAAACTTTTAAAATTTCTGAAGAATAAGAAAGTAAACTAAAATTCAAAATTGAAGAAAATTCTTATTATTTTAATTCTTTCAAATAAAGATTTTTAGTATTTTTTATTTTTATTTTTAGGGTTCAAGGCCATATCGTGTTTCTTAATTTACGAATTAACAATAAACCATAAAAAAAAAATATAATGATATAAAATTATTTTAATTTATAACAATAGATTTAAAAATACTTCTTTGTCCAAAAAATGAAATTTCAAATTATGAAACAATACTAGAGGAATATCAATTAGAAATTACAACTGATAACGTACCAGATTTTCAGCCAAAAACACTTGAACAATACAAACGCGCTTCCGAAATTTGGCCTATCAATAAAAACCATTTTTCAAAGTAAATTTAGTTCTAAGATTTTTTTTTGTTTTTGAATACCCTTTTTAATCAAAATTTCCCTTTTTTAAAATAGATATTTATTGCTATTAGTATTAAAAACACTTAAAACTCCAAAATCTTGGATCTTTTTTTTTTTTATTTTTTTTTATTTTGAAGGTATGAAAATAATTTCCTTTTAAAGCCGTTAGGTTTTTTTTAATTTTTGAAATAAACAGAAAATTTTCATAAATTTTCGGTTTATTCCAAAAAGTAAAAAAAACCTAGGACACTTTTCGTTACCTTTTCCAGAATTTAAAAGAATTGAAAAAAAAACTTTGATTTTAGTCAATTCTTTTAAATTTTGGAAAACAACCGTTAGGTTTTCTTGGATTTTCTGTTTATTTGGAAATTTGATAGGTTTTCGTTAGGTTTTTTTGAGTTTTCTATTTAGTTGGAATATCAATAGATTTTCGTTAGGTTTTTTTTACTTTAGAAATAAACCGAAAATTTTAATAAATTTTCTGTTTATTTCTAAAGTAAAAAAAACCTAGAACACTTCACAAATAAAATAGAAAACCTCAAAAAAACCAAGAATACTTTACAAATAAAATAGAAAGCCCCAAAAAAACCTAGAACACTTAACAAATAAAACAGTAAACCTCAAGAAAACTTAGGCACTCTACGGCACTCTACGGCACTTCCCTAATTTCTAAAATTCAAAAATTTCAAAAAGAGTCATAATTTTCTTTATCATTAACTAATGACAAAATGAAATAATGTATTCTTTATTTTGAATAATATCAAGGATATTATTTTGATTATTTTTTTTTAATTTGAATTAAATCTTTAATCCAAATTATTCGATCTTCCCTATAGAATGGACAGTCCCATAAAAAATGATCTATATCTTCAATGATTTCTAATTTGAAGTATTTTTTGCATAAATTGCAAGATTTTGTTTTTATTTTATTCTTATCATAAACATATGAATATATATTTAGATAATTTGTGAATTTTTTTAGTTTTAAGATGAAAATAGAATCTACCCATTTTAAATATTTTTTACCGTTAGGTTTTGTTTGATTTGAGAAATAATAAAAAAAAAATTATAAAAATTTTCTTTTGATTTCTCAAATTAAAAAAAAAAAAAAAAACGTTGTTAGCTTTTCCAGAATTCAAAAGAATTGAGTAAAATCAATAGATTTTCCAATTAAACAGAAAACCTCAAGAAAACATAGGTACTTGACGACACTTGATGACACGACTGTTTGTTTATATTGTTATTTTATCTAATAATTTTTAAATATTCTTGACCTTTCCATCTAGAACTATTTATTATCAAGTTTTTTCTAAATTGATTAAGATTTGCGTCTATTAGTTTTAAACTTTCTACTTTCCAATTAATATTTCCTTTGTCTTTTTTTGAAAAGTTTAATTTTTTTGATATGCTTAAAGCCAAGAATTTCTTATTTCTTTTTGAGTTTAAATCTTCTTTTAAATATGGAAATTCTTACTTGGTCTATTTTTGCTTCAGTTTTTATAAATTATTCTTATAGAATGTGGATTAATTTTTAAAAATTTTGTGACTTTTTTATATATGCAAACATCTATCACTTTGAAATATTTTTGAGTTAAAATAAAAATTACTAGTCCATAAAATAACTGATCCTGCATATCGATTTTAACATTTGTAGTTTTACTCCATTAGCTAATTTTTTTTTGGATAAAAATAATTTTGATTTTTTTAAAATTGTCTTTTACTTTTTTAAACTTTTCTTTGTAAATGGTTCTCTTTTTCCAACCAAATACCTAAATACTTTATTTCAGATAATCGATTTGATTTTAAGCTTTTTTCTATATTTGGGATCATTCCAAATTCTTTGATAATTTTAAAAATTATTATTAACTTTTTTTTAATTTCTGGAATAGGAACTTCTATTATTAAAATCAAGTCATCTGCAAGCATTTGAACATGACGTACTAAGTCTTTTACATTTTCAATTAAAAATGGCTAATAAATCCAAACATTAAAGTAGAAAGAGGATCCCCTTGATAAACCCCTATTCCTTCTTTTTTATAATATTTTTGGAATTAAATTTTAATTTTTTCATTTTTAATATATTTATTGAGAGTATAATGAATTAATATATGACTAATTGTGTCAAAGCATTGTTTAATATCAATTGTGACAATAAAAAATTCTTTATTTTTATATTTATTTTTGAGTTTTTTGAGTTCATTCAATAAATTTAGAATAGCGATTCTTTTATCCAATTTTCTATTTTTTTTTTTAATAAAATTGAGAATCTGAAACTAGATTCCAAGAACCTTCTATCCATTTATAAATAAATTTTAGAAAAAATCTTCATAAAGTATTATTAATTGATATTGGTCTATATTTTAAATGGATTCCTTCATCACAAGATTTATGAATAAATAAAACATTTCTTCCTTTAATAAATTTAATTATTTCTTCATTGGGATTATTAATCCAATGTAAAAATATTCTTTTGAACATTTTTTAGTAAAGTAGATATTCTTTTTCATTCTTTTTTTTAGGGTCTAATTTGTAAAATTTTATTTTATATAAATCTTTAACTGATTTATTTTCTTGATATTTTATTAAATCATAAATATTTTCCAATGAAAAAATATCTTTAATATCCATTGGTTTTAAATATTCAAATTTTTCAAAATAATAGTCTTTAATTAATTTTATTATTTTTATTTCTGTTTTTTTACTAATTTCTGTACAAAATATTGGATCTTTAGCTTGAGTAAAAATATTCAAAATAAACAGAGGTTTATAGAAGAAGAATTTTTAAAAAATTAATAAACAAATGAAAAAATCTAAATAAAAAAATGAAAAACATTTTTATTCATCATACACCACAAAGAATAACATATATTCACTTATCCAAAATGTTTTTTTTTTTTTTTTTTTTTTTTTTTTGATGTTTAAAAATATTGATGACACCACAACTCAAAAAATCATATCATAAAAATATTTTTAATAAAGTTTTGATAATAGCACTAATTATGTTTATAAATCGTTTAAACAAAAAATTTGAAAATTTTATAAACTCCATTTCAAAATAATTTTTCCATTAAAAATCAAATTTTGAAAATCAAAATTTTGATAAATTGAAATTATCTATTATAATATAAAAATTACTATTTTAATATTCAGTTCTATATAAGAGAAATATTTGTATTTTTCTAAAAATAAAATAAAAAAAAGTTAAAAAATGGGACATTTATTATAAAATTTAGTTTATGTTACACTATTTTAAAAAACAACTTACAATTGGAAAACCATTTAACTTATTTTTTCTAAAATTTTAATCGAAAATTTTAACTTTCCCAATAAATTTTCATTTTAATATTTATTGTGATAAAGGGGCATCAAAGAAAATTTTATCAAAATAAAAAAATAGAAGAAAACTCATAAAAATATTTCAATAAAAAAACAATAACATCATTTGTATGACCAAATTAAAAAAATGTAGTTAGCTTTTCCAGAATTTAAAAGAATTGAGAAAAATCTTAGATTTTACTCAATTCTTTTAAATTCTGGAAAACCTTTCTTAAGTTTTTTTTATTTTAAGAAATAAAATAAAAAAACATAGGCACTCTTAGGAACTCTACAACACTTGAAAACACTTCCAGAGAATTAATAGGTTGGGTAAAAACCCGATAAAAAGATTATCAATAATAAATAAAAAATTAACACAATCTGTGATTAATAATTAGTATTTCTTTACCATCATTTTTTTTCTTCAATTTTAGTTTTATTTAATAAATTAAAAAAAAACCTAGAACACTTTACAGATAAAACAGTAAACCTCAAGACACTCTAAGACACTCTACGGCACTTGAAGAACACTTTCGTTATGTTTTCAGGGTCTAAAAGAATAGAGTAAAACCATAGATTTCTCTCAATTCTTTTGAATTGTGGAAAATCTAGGATATTTCTTTCGTTTTTTTTTTTTTTTTTAATTTAAAAGAATATAATAAAATCATAGATTTTATTCAATTCCTATAAATTAATAATAAAAAAAAAAACTTATTAAAAAAGGGAATTTGGAAAACTTCAAAAGTATAAAAAAATAACAAAAAAAAAAATAATTTTCTTGTTAAATAATTATCCATTTATCAATTCTGATCTCTATTTATGAATTATAAATTAGATCTTTTAAACACTAATTGTTACACATTATATTTTAACCACTACCACACAATTACCATATAGTAATCAAACTATGTTTAATGTTTTAACTGAAAATGAAGAAAAAATTGCATATGAACATGCCTACAAAATAATTGATCTTTCTTTAAAAGCAAAAAAAAATGGAAAAATTGCAAATGGTATTATTGTTGTTAATTCTAAAAACAATAAAGTTGTTTTTGAGGCATCTGATACAAGAGATCGCTCATCAGATGGCTGTTCTCCACTTCTCCACCCCACTATGCAAGCTATTTCACAAATTGGCTCATTGCTGGTAAATTATGAAAAAAAAAATGAAAACAAAAATGAAAATGAAAAAGAAAAAGAAATTGAAAATGAAAACGAAAAAGAAAAAGAAAATGAAAATGAAAAAGAAATTGAAATTGAAAACGAAAACGAAATGAATATCTCTTCAGAACAATACCTTTGTTACGATTTGGATTTTTATTTAGCACGTGAACCGTGTGTGATGTGTTCAATGGCTCTTGTGCATTCGCGTGTAAGAAGGGTATTTTATTATTTACCTCAAAGTGAGAATGGGGGCATTGGAAGTTGCTTTAGATTAAATGTGGATCCAAAACTTAATCATCATTTCCAAGTTTTCAATGTTAAAAGTGATTACTTATGGGATCAATTTTCAAGTTATATTGAAAACTAGTTCTATAATATCCACAGTTAAATAACTTAATAATCTTTTTCTTTCTTTCATTTTTTTTTTCCCTTTTCATGATATTGTTAGATTAAAAAAGAATTTTGATAAAAAATAATAAAAAAAATTTATTTTTAACCAAAAAGAATCCATATTTTTTTTTTTTCTATTTTGATTTCAAAAAAAATCTTTTTAAAAGATAAAAAAAAATAATTTGAAGAAAATTTTATCATAATTAGTACTCCTTTTAATACCAAGTGAGTGATACTTGTAAATTAAATTTGGTTATCTATTTTTTTTTGTTAGTTTGGCTTTATTTTTCATTATTTTTTTTTTCCTTTTTTTGTTTTTTTTTTAATTAAAAAGTAGCGAAAAAGAAATAATAATAATAATATGATTCTAATTTTATTGATTGATATATTTGGGAAGAGAAATTCTTCTGATAATTTAACTTTTTCATTTATATTAATCGATTTTTAGAATTAAAGTAAAAAAAAAAAAAAAACATTCATTAAAATGATAAAAGTGGTTTTAAACAGATATTTTACATTTCCAGAACTCAATTAATATATATTTAGTTACCTTTTTTCATTTTTCCACCTTTCAAAGAATTTTTTTTTTTTTTTTGGAAAGTAACTAAAAACTAAGATTTTGAAATCTTTCAAATGTTTTAATAACCGTGATACTTTTAGATAAAAAATGATAAACTTTATCAATTTTATTTATTTAAAAATGAATTTTTGATAGATCTAAACGGATATATGAAGCTGAAATTTTTTTGATTGAAGTTTAAGATAGGAACTTGAACAATAAAAAATTTAAATAATTTTATTAAGTGTAAAATTCAAGTGGATATTATCTGTTCATTTTTTTTTTTTTTTTGTAAAACTTATTTAAATTTTTTTTTGATGAATAATTCTAGATTTAATTGGGCTCAGTTTCTTATAAATGAGAAAAAGATAAAAAATGAAAATGAAAAAATTAAAAATAATATTAATTAAGTAAAAAAATAATAAATGAAAAGTTTAAAAAGTTGTAAATGAAAAACATATTTTTGGATACAAAGACTTTTGCCCTAACAAATATTAATTTATTGACTCCAACTATCAAAGAAAAAATCCCAAAAATTAAATTCAATTTAAATTACTACAACTTATTTAATGAAGAATTTGATTACATTAAAAAAAAAAAACACTTATCTTTTTTTTTTTAATTTGAGGTTTTTATTTTAAGTGAATTTGGTTAGATAACGAATATATTTTTTTCTAAATTTTGCACAATGAAATGAAAAAAAAGATTTTCCTTTCTTTAAGAAACATTATTGCAATTGAACCTATTACTATATTCAAAATGAGAAATGAGAAAAATCAAATTTGATTTTTTTTTTTGAATTACAAAATGGATTAAATTTTTACTTCATTTTACAATTTTTGACTTTTATAAATATAGTTTTCATAAAAATAAATTGTAATTTCAAAATAGGAATGAATTGTTTGATCCTTTTTTGTTATATTTAATCTTTGGGATAAAAGTCCTAAATGAAAGGAATTTTGAAAAATTGGATAATAAAAATTATCTGAATTTTTTTTTTTGTTTTAAATTTAAATATGAGAAAGTTATTTTTGAGTTATTTTGTATTTATAAAACAGTAAAAAACAATAATTTTTTATAAATAAATATTATTCTTATACAATATTTTATTGGTTGGTGGGTATTTACAATAAACTGGTATTATTTGAACCCAAGTAGACAAATAGAATAATCTTGATTAATTAGAAAATTATTATATTTTGCCGAGTTATTATTACCAAAGAACTGATTAATAACTTTGATGAAGATGAATAGGATCAATATCTAATATAAATAGGACTAGAAAAAAGGATATTCTTTATCATTTTTATTAGCCTAGGTTTTAAAAAAATAAGAACTTCAATAGATGTATTTTTAAGGAATTGGGAAGTGAAGCTTTTGGAAGAATATAAATCAAAAAAATGCCAAAAAAACTTTTTTATTGATCTTTGGATAAAAAATCAAAATCATCTTACCCAATTGAAAAGTGTTGTATTTGTGGTGTGTCTGAATAATTCATTTAGAGTATACCGCCTTAAAAGAAAACAATTTATTTGAGTAATTTTCGAAATGAAAAAACCACTTCTGAAGATCAAAGAAACATCTCCTTAGATCTTTTGAAAGAAAAACCGTGTATTTTTCCAAGATTCTTTTTTGACAGAATCAAGTTAAATGTGTGTTTAATTGTTACAAATTTTAAAAAAAAGATAAAATCCTTTGAATTGCAAAAACCGAAGAGATCAACTTTCAGGAATTGTAAACAATAAATTCTTTTGAGCTTAACCAAATTGGTATGTCTTTAAGAATTTCAAAATTCACAATTTTTTTTCTCATTTTTCTTAAAATTTATTTCCTTCCTTGTATCTTGATTCAATGACGGAACAAGTCAAATATTTAATCAAAGGAACAACTGTAACAAATCTAACACAGAAATTCAAGCACACATTCAAATTAGGGCATGGAGGTGATAGTTATAAAGCGTATGTTGATGAGACGAAGTGTGTAAGACAGTATAACAAAGATAACAGGGAAGAGACTTCTTATTCAAAAATCCCCAATGTGATTCAAATCTGTTCAGGCTATTGTCACTATATCTTTTTAACTTCAGAGGGGAGAGTCTATGGTGTTGGAAGCACTGCAAATGGAGCACTTGGGCGTAATAACAGGATTTCACGTACAAATGCTGGCGAAATAACCTATTTTAAAAAAAAAAATATCAAGATCCGAAAGATCCAAGCAGGTGTCTTTCAATCGTATTTCATTTCAACGGACAACAAACTGTATGCGTCTGGAGCAAATGGAGAAAAGCAGTTAGGGATTATTAATAACAACTCGAGTACTTTGGAACCTACCTTGGTCACCACGAAGGAAGTTCAAAATGTGTGGTGCGGCAATTACTCTTACACTGTCTATTACCAGGAATTGGAAAGTGGCAAAATTATTGGAAGCGGTCGAGTCACCCCAAAGCATCCCTATATCTTGACGGAAAATGAAAATTTTCAAAACAAACAAGTTGTGGATATAGCAGGCGGGGCAAGCGCATATTTGTTTTTAGTGAGAACCCAAGAAGGCAAGTCACAAGTGTACATCTCGAAAAGCACGAATTATCCAAAGCTATGGAATGGGCTGTCTGAATATAAAATTCGCACAATGCAAATGAACTGCCACGACTGTACTTTCACAACGGAAGACAACAAAGTACTTGTCTCCAAGTCAACAGGAATCAGTTTTTTAGACATTACAGATCGTTTACCAGAAATCCCAAAAACGAAACGGTGGCAACAGGTGTGCCATGCTTGGGATACATTACTTTTCCCCGTTGACAACGAGACCAATACCATCCTTGAAGATTTGCAACGCGTTTATCAAAACCAAATCCTAACAGATCGTCAATTTACATCAGAGACATTAAAGGAATTCAAGGTACATCAGACTTGGATTGAATCCAGATTCCAATGCGCTTTCGAAAGGATTGATGGATTATTTATAGGATTAAATGTTGACGTATGTGAAGAATTGCTTGACTGGTGCTATGGGATCAGCTCACATCACCAACTATCTCAAAAGGCTATAAATTTTTTAGAGTCAATTCAAGTGGATCCTGAAAACACACCAGAAGAAGATCTTAAAAAGTTATATCAAAACAACAGCACTAAAAATTTTATTATCCTTGTGAAAGTTACCGACGGGGAGGAGGGGGAAGACGAAGACGAAGAGGAACAGGAAGAGGAATTTGAAGAAATCCCTGTTCATAAATTTGTTTTGCTCACTAGATCTGGCTTGTTCCGAGAAATGTTTAAAAATGTAACAAAGGAGTCTAACTCAGTGACAGATTACTCTGGGAAGGAAATTGAAAGCATTGAATCGCTAATTAAATATTTATATACCAACACTCTTGAGTTGACAGCAGATGACGACCCTCAAATGGTCGTCGAAGATTTAGAAAATGCAATCGAATACTACAAATTAAACGAAAAATCTAATTTAAATCAAGAATTGGAACAAATTAAAAAGCTTTTTAATCTCTAATTTATTTGAAATAAACTTTTCGATTTTGACGAGGATATTTTCAATCATTCAATCTATTTATCTATCGGTGTACCAGCGTGCATACATACATGCAAATATAGATACATACATATAACTTCTTTTTTTCTTTTCCTCTATCACACTATTCCTCTTCCCTTCTTTCGTTCTTCTTCTTTAGATTATTTCAAAATAAATAAATACAAAAAAATCTTTGATATATCTAATAAAGTTGGTTTGGGAATAATTCTTTTTATGATTAATTATAAATCTAAACAATATCTCAAAATTTATGATATCGCCTAAAAGTTTAAAATTATAAAAACAAAAATTACATTTTTTTTTATTCAATTTACATATAATTTTAATATGAAAGTATTCCTTATCTAAAATTATTTAACTTTTTTTTTATTAATACTTTTAGCTTGTTGTTTTAATTTTATATTTCAAATTTATAATTCTTTTCATTTGATGAAAAAATCTTGTTGAGAATGATCAGTATAAAACTATTATGTAAACTATATTCCAAAAATTTGGACACATTTTAAACAGTTGAAAGAACATCAATACTGCACTTTAAATTCAATTTGGAAAGAATTTTGATTTTACAAACTATTTCATTTTTTGTCTTTTTTGTTTTGTTTTCATTTCCTTTTTTCGAGTTAGTTAAATTCGGTTTCTTTCGTTCTGAAAATATTTTTCAATGGTTGATAGAAGGTTAGTGTTCAGTTTTTTAATTTGGAAAATAACATACAATTGGTAGATGGCATCTTAATATCTGATTAATAATTGTGTTGGTGAAATTTCAACAAATTTACCAATATATTTTTTGTTCAGCTCGTTACATTATTTTGGACACACCTGTTTTTCATTTTTGAGTTTTATTTTTTTTTCTTCTATTTGGATGAAAATGATTACTTATTAAAAACATTAATACCTTGTAACTAAAATGTGGTTTTGTATTAAGTTTGGAAAAATACGATAAATTGGGTTTTTTTTTTTGCCTATTTTGGATTTTGGGTGTTTCCAAATTTTTGGAATGGGGTTTATATCGTGAAAGAAATAAACCAAAATAAATGAGTTAATGTTTTGTGAAATTTGAAGGATCAATATTTTATATTTCAAAAAGGTTAAATATCTTAAATTTGCAACAAATTGTTTTCTTTAAGTATACAATCCATTTAATTCCAATTAAAATGATTTATGTTTTTTTTATACTCTCTATATTTGGTAAGAGTGAAGGGTTTTGTAATATTCTGGAGGAGAAAAAAATAACTGTTTTGAGTAATTAAAAGAATGAAAATAAGATCTTGGAGATCTCAAAAAGTACCAAAGGGAGACACTTGGAAACAAAAACTGTTATTTTCAAAATTATTATTTATGTCTTTCAAATTGGAAATTGAGAGATCTTTTTCTTCACTATTTTCTTAAAATCAACTTGTTTTTTATTGCTAGTTTTTTGGAGATCAATATTGCTTCATGTTTTGATTTGTAAAATAATTGGTATGAGGCTACTTATTAAAATTATAATTTCTTTTCCTTTCTGAAGAATTCTTTAATAGCTTTATAACTCAAAATATAATCCATGCTTTTATTTTCTTCTTGTTTTTAATGAAATATCCAATAGTATACCTAAATTAAAATCAATTTTGAAAGTAAACAACTTGATATTTTTAGTAAAATTTAAATTAAGATGGCAATTTGCTAACAATTTTTCGTAATATTCCGAATTTTTTACTTGAATTTTTTTGTTTTTTTTTTTGTATTTTTCTTAATTTTAAAAAAAATTAACTCTATTTTTCCAGAAAAAATTTCCAATTGGATCCTTTATTTTTCGAATTTCTTTTTAAAATAATAGGACTTTAAGGTGCTATTACCAATTTTATTTGGTTTTAATATTGTGATTTTTCTTTGATCGGTTGATGTATAGGTCTTCTATAACAAAAAAAAAACACTTTTTATTTTGAAAAAGGGAATATAATTTTCTACAAGCTTTATTTGAAAAACAGTACTTTTCAAAATTTTGGAATTTAATTAATTGACATTTCATTCATAAATTCAGATTAGGAGAAAATTCCCAAAAAGTGAATATTTAAACAACCTTTAAAATTCATACAATGTGGATCGTTGATCAACTCAGAATCAAGATAACAAAAATTTAGGGACTGCCTCAAATAAAATTTTTTTTCCCATTTCAAGGAAAAAAAAATTATATACAAGTGAAAAACATCAAGAAATCAATAAAAAAAATAAAATGAAGTGTTATTTGGATAATAAAATGTAATAGGGTAAACCTTTTTCGAATAAGAACTGTTTAAATCTTAAACTTTACACAAATAAAAAAAACTCTCTTTTTTACTTCATTCAATATTTACATTTGTGTATTTTCAATCAACGAAAATGATCAAGAAACAATCAAGTAAACTAGATTTAAAAATTTTTGACTCATTTTATAATGTTTATCGAACTGTATTTTTTGGGGGTTTTATATCATATTCTTATCAAAAAATATTTTCAATTTTTTTTTAGAGAGAATCATTTTTTCAAATTTTGCAAATTTTAATTTTTCTTTTTCAAATTTAGTTTTTCTTTTTAATTTTATCATTTTTATTTTAGTAAAGGATCATTCCATTTCTTTTTATTTTTTTTTTTTTGAGACTTTTAATTTTTTTTTTTCTATTTGTTTTTTTTTTTCGATTTCTTTTTTTTTTTTTTCTATTTTTTTTTTTTCTATTTCTTTTTTTTTTCTATTTTTTTTTTTATTTGGGAAATATCATTTGTTGAAAAAAAAAAAATGATCTTCGAAAAGATAAAATAATCACTATGAAAATTGAGACTATGTAATTTCTTTGAAAATAAATTTTATTATTCCTAAAAAATCTTGTTTTTAAACTTTTTTTCAGTGAAAGTTACTAATAAAAAATCCGTAATGCTCATTTTAAAAATTGTGACTTACTTTTTTTTCGTTTTTTATTTTTTTTTTTTTAATTTTTTAAATATCAAGACTTTATAGGTTTAGAATGATTTAAAAGTGAATTACAACTCAAATTTAATTATTAATTGTTCTTGAATACTAAATGGTATAAGGTATTTCCAAAAAAGTGGGGAATTTTGTTTTACATTTCATAAAAAATAATCCTTTTTAGTAATGGTAATCATTAATCAAGTATAACAAATTAAGTTTAATATTTATAACGATTGAACCAAACACTTATGGATTTAATTCAAAAGATTTTAGTTGAAATATTCCCAAAAAATGAAAAGAAAAAAAAAAAAAGCACTTTTTTTTTGGTTTAAAGCAATGTACGACCAATTTCAATAAAAAAAGGGAAATATGGAAAGGGTAAAAATCATTTTTTAAACAATCAAACGCAGTTATATGTTTTTAATTATATTTTAAATTTTTTTGAGATTATAAAGGTTATAAAAATGATTTTTTCAACTAAAAAGAAAATAATAAACACCAATTTTCACCATAAAAAATATTAGATAATGTCGACATGAGAAATTTTAATATCTTTTATTCATGCAATACAAAGAAACAAATTGAATTATTATCAAGAATCTATAAATGGTGGTTAATGATTTTGGAAATGTAAATCATTTTTAGAAGAATGGGTTACATAAATATATTTTAAAATAAATTTGCCCCACTTTCTTGGAAATAGCTTATATATATATAAACTCTTTTTCAAATAAAAGGGCACCTAAAATTTTCAAGAATTATTCATAAATGAATCAAATTAATTGTAGTACTATTCTAAAATCTAAGAAACGCTTCAAAACATAAAAAAAACACTCAACCGAATCTTTAAAACTCATTAAAACAAATCAATAAAAATTAAAATTCAATATTTTAAAAATTGGTGTGCCCTTTTATTTGAAATGAGAAATCTCGTTTTGTAAATTGTAATGAAAAAAATTATAAACGTAATAACAACCTTTGAACAAGGCGAATTGGGAAAAAGTTCTCAACATTTTATTGATAATTCTTTACATATCAAACTTTTGTTCTTTAAAGTCTCATATTCCAGATAAAGCCCCAATTCGTCAGGGTATTTTGTTGGGATGTTTTTTCTTTATTTTTCTTTTCTTTGTTCCATACATCAATTAAATAATGGCCTTTCTTAATTCCTATTTCTAGCTCATTCAAAATCATACTTAAACTGTTTCCATTTATACACAGGTAGATTATTTCCAAATTGGTTTCTTCTTATCTTGCTTTTTCATTTTCCAACTGTTCAATATCCAAAAATAAAAAAAGCAAAAAATGAAAAAATTAAAAAATGAATAATTCAAATGAAAATCACCAATAAGGAATTATCTTATTAACATCAAATTCGATGGTATTGACGATTTGAGAGGTGTGCTCTTTTGTTTGAAAAATAGTTTATATATATATATATATATTTCAATTTATTATTTCATTAGAGTCACAATTTAAGAAATGGAGTTTATATTTGTATAAATAACCGGTGTCGACAACCTTTACCCATTCATAAAAATTTAACTCGGTTTTTTTTTCGGACTTGGATATTTGTAGATAGGTAGACACACATATATATTCTTGGTTCAGATTCAAATTTAATTTTAGAGGTTAAATCTTTTTTTAATGTCAATGGTTCAAACATATTAAATGCTTTTGTTTAAAAAATTTCCTTCATTTTTAAAATTTCTTTCGATAAAATGATTTTTTCTTAGAAAAAATTCAAAAAATGATCTTTTTACTCATTTTATTATCAAAAAATTACATTTTAATCTCGAAATATATTGACAATTCTTTTTAATAATTTATTTAAAGAACCATATTTCTTGTTCAACATCTGCTAATGTCAACCCATTTATTTGTTTGATTTATTTCAAAAGTTAGCAACTATTTTTTACCAGAGTTAAATTTTAATAATAGTTTAAGGGACTAGTCTCCTTTATTTTTTTTTGACCAATTTCTAAATAAATGTTCCTTATCTAGAAATATGTTAAACATATTGGAAATAAACAGGCTTTTTTAAAATCTCAATAATTGACAAAAAATTTTCTCAAATTCTATTAAATTTAGTTACAAAAATTTAATAGAGATAAGTCACTTAAAGTAAAAAACTTGGGTAATTTACACCACTTTGGTTTGAAATAATTGTAATAAAAAAGTTTTTAAAAGTATCACTAAAATGGTCAACAAAGTTCGTTCAACATTTTTTCAAGCCTTATCAGTAAAAATTTTGATCATACTTTAATAAAACAACTCGAAATGAAATCAATAATTATCAAAAACAATGGGAAATTCAATCTCATGAAATTTAAAACTTTCTGTTACTTCAAAAATGTTTGTTGAGTACTATTTAAATTCTTGAATATCAGTTGTGAGAATTGGGAGTTTCTTTGGTTTTTAAATTTGAAAAATTAATTTTATTTTTTATTATTTTATTTATTTTTAAAAGCCTCAACACCTTATATCAACCTCTTCAATGTTTTTTACGGTGTAGATACTTTTTGCACTCATTTGATTTCCGTTTCCTTATTACTTTGTCTCAAATCAATGTAGCTTATTTTTCCAAATGTTACCTTAACAAGATCAGCACTGTCATTTTCAAATGAATAAATTAAAATTTTGGTTTCAAGCCCCCAAATAAGTTACTCTCAATTTGAATGAATAAACACAAGGGCCTTTACAAATCCATTTGGTTATGATCTTTTGAAGAGACGAATTCACCTTCCTTCTTGGGCTTTGATTGAAAATTTATTGTTTTGAATTTTACTCCCACAGCACTTAGCCAAGATTCTTTTGAAAGAATGCTTTCTCGGTAACACCTTGAAAACCAAATCGTGCACCTTATAAACGTTTTCACAAACAACACTTTATTGTTTCACCTCAACAACCAAAAGTATAATTTTTTTTTTTGGGATCGAGGTGAACATAAAATAGCAATAAATAGTATGTCGTCAATGAAAAGTTAAATTAATTACACCCAAGTTACTATTTGTTGCAAAATAAATCGAACAAAATTTTCATTCAGCTTTCCAAAAAAAGATTGCATATATCATGGAAAATTTCAAATTGTTAATTCTGAAAAGAAGTTAAATTATTAATTTAGCTTTTAGAATTAGGAACTTTGGTTAATTTGTTTAGATTCTTGGAATATGTTTTTTTTGGAAAGCCGAATGAAAAAATTGATCTTTTTATTCGATAATTAACAGTAGGTTCTTTTTTGTCTCTTATCCTCTTCATTGTGTTCCTCTTCTTAAAAATGGAAAAGTTATTTTTTACTTTTTTGAGATCACTATTTATTATTAGTTACCGTTGTTATTAAAAAATGATCCAAGACAAAAAAACATTTTCTTGTTTTGACTTCAAGTTCTGGTGGCTTTTGAAATCTTTGTTGGGGGGAGGAAACAAAAAAGACAACCAAAAGTAAACACTAAGTGCATTTATGAAACCAAACAATTCTTGGAAATTCCTTTTCATTTTCCTTTGTTGGGAAATTAAAATCTGCGTTTTGGTTTAATAATCTTTTTAATTATCATTGTTAGTTAACACAATTGCAAAAAACTCTTGTTATTATCACCACATAAAAAGTGAAGAAATTAGAATGAAACCAAAGTGTAAATGGACGACTTGTCTCATTTTTTAAATTACAAGATCAATTTTGGATGTGAAGTAGCACAAAATTCCAACCAATAATGCGTATGAAATGATTTTAGCAGTCTTTTACAAAATTCTGTTTTTAAATTGAATCAACAAACCTACTAACTTAAAAGCAAAGAAGATGCTGATAAATTATAAAAAATGTAAACAACTTTTTTTTCAATTCTCCTTTTTGAAAGGTTTTCACACAACGCGGAACATAAGATTTTATGGTTGAAAGAAAAGAAAGATTTTGAGTGATTCGTTGATCTTTGAAATCTTCTTGAATGGAGTGCTTTACAAGCAGAGTTCTCAAGATTTAGCAAAATGAAAAATTAAACAAAAAAGTTTTTTAGATTTTTTTGAATTTATCTCGAAGAAAAAGAATATCCCAACCTTGATCAGAAACGTTTTCAAGACTAACAGTGTTGTGCTATGCAGTTTTATTATTTGGTTTTTAGTTCTGTAAACGATTTGATAAAAGAAAAGAAAAGAAAAATTTAAGGATCAAGTCGAACACAAAAGTGAAAAATAAATAAGAATGAGAAAAAAAACTAACCTTTATAACCAACAAAAAAATCTTGAAGTGGTTAATATAAAAGAACATCTAAGATATCAAAGTTGATAGTTTATGAAGTAATAAAAAAAACTATCAGGTTAAAAAAAAATTCTCATCAACCTGATTCGAACAGGTGACCTATTGATTTCAATGATTCCACTACAGTCAACCGCTCTACCAACTGAGCTATGATGAGAATACATTATTCACTGTTTCACTATTTAATAAATAAATAGATATTTCAATGATTATATCCTCAAAAGAACATAAAAAAATCATATTACTCCATTTAAACATTATAAAATTGTAAAAAAATACCAGACAAGAAAATAAACTAAACAAGACGTATAATTATTGAATAAACAGAAAACGGATGTGTAATTATCTTTTTTTAAATAAAACGATTTAAACAAAAATCATACTTTAAAAAATCTAACTTACCCACTTCTTAGAATAATGAGTAATGAAATTTCACTTGTCCAAAACACCATTCAATAAATCAAAAAACAAGAATAAAAATAATCATTTTCCAAACTCTGGCAAACCTCTCTAAAACTCGGATTTTTTTTATTAAAAAAAAGTTGATCTAAACTAAATTTCATATGAAATTTCCCAATTTCTTTTTTATTTATTTTTTTTTTTTTAATTTTAATTGTATTTATGGAAGAAAAACAAATGTTTCTAGTGTATAGAACTGAATAATATCAATGGGAATTTTTTTATTATCATATATTACTTCAATTTATAAAATTATTTGTTTTTTAAAATTTGATTTTTAATGAGCCAATTGTTTTGAAATGGGGTTTACTTATGCTACAAAACAATTAAATTCATATTTTATAGATACCTCACTTTAATGAAATTTAGATAGGTTATTACCTAGTTTCATAAAAAATTTTGTTAATTATAAAAAGGGTTAGATTCAAAATATTTTGAATAAGCAACAATAATTTTACTAATATTCACAATTAAAAATCTTATCCGGGTTTTTTTTCATGTCTGGTATTTTTTTCACTACAGTCAGTTTCACTTTTAAGGTACAAACTTTCAACGAAATTTAAGGCACAATAAAAATCTCAAATTAATAATACACAAAATTCAAATTCTAGTAAAAATTAAATGTAAAAAAAAAAATTCAAAATTTTGTGCCTTAATTTGAGATTTTTTTGTGCCTTAAATTTCGTTGAAAGTTTGTGTCTTAAAAGTGAAACTGACTGTATTATATAATAATTCCTGTCTTAGAATCTCCAAAAAAAAAAATTATATACTTAAAAACAAACTCTTCCTTTCTTAATCACAATCCATTTTAATTATAACATTATATGATCACAACATTGATTTTTCAATTTTTTAACAATTTTTACATTTTAATTAAAAAAATTTCCACTCATATAGCTTTTGAAAAGATATTTCACAATTTGATTATAAAAATCCAATTATCCGGGTTCTATTAATATTTTTTATATTTTTGATCATAAAAAATTTGAAAATAATTTTCTCATAGTAAAGAGGTTATTTTAGTAAGTTTTAAAAATTTTTTTTTCATTTGATAAATATCTAACCAATAAAACAACCAATTAATTTTATTTTTTTTAAAGAATTATTTATTGATATAAAAAAAAAAAATTTTAAATTTTCACTTCATTTTCCATACTTTTCTTTGAGAAAATAAGTCTCCAAACGAAGTGTGTTAGTATTTGTGGTCTCTATTTGAAAAATGAAATGAAAATTAAGTGAAAAATTTTCACATTTATTCTTAAAATATAAGGATCAAAGATTGAATAGAATTCCAATAGAAATCAAAATGATTTCTCAACAATCATTTACACAGTTTCAATAACCTTAGAATAACACATTTATACCAAATTACTATTGATCTTGCGATAAAAAAAATTTTTGCAAATTTAATTGGGTCTCAAAAAAAAAATCAAGAAAAAAATAAACAAAAATGTGGAAAAATGATTTCAATTTTGAAAAATTTCCAAAAGAAATTTTCTCTTCTAATATCCATGCAAACCATATAAACACATGTATTTCATCCATTACAACTGGGCCACTTTGACTGGAAGATTGTTTATTATAAAAGGTTTTTTTTCTGTAAAAATTAAAAATCTTCAAAGATAAAAATTAAATTATAAGTTGAACATTATCCAATTTCAGAAATACTTTTTAATTCACCTATCACATTTTACAGATTAAAACAAATACTATGAGTTGAAAAATAAATGGAACAAAATATTCATTTATCTTTCCAAAAAAGTGCTTCAAAAAAAAAAAAGAATATTAACGATTTTTCATAAATTTTGACTCACTTTATAATATAAATGGGATTTGTTTTGAGGGTTTAAACCAGTATTCTTTACAAAAATTATTTTCAAATTTTTGGATCAGAATCATTTTTTCTAATTTTGCAAATTTTAGTTTTACTTTTTCAAATTTTTCTTTTTCTTTTGTTTTTCTTTTTTTTTTGATTTCTTTTTCTTTTTTTTTTTTTTTAAAAAGATCATGTGGAAAAAAAAAAAGATCTTTGAAAATACAAATAATCACAATGAAAATTTCGACTATGCAATGTCTTTGAAAATGAATTTAATTATTCATAAAAAATCTTGTTTTTCAACTTTTTTTCAGTGAAACTTCAGTAATAAAAAATCCGTAATGCTCATTTCACAAATTGTGACTCACTTTTTTTTAGTTTTTGGTTTTATTTTTATTAATTTTTAATATATCAGGCTTTTATATATTTAGAATGACTTCAAAGTGAATTACAAATCATATTTAGTTATTAATTGTTCTTGAATACTAAAGGATATTTTTTTTTTTTTCAATTTATTATTTCAAGTGAGTCACAATTTTTGAAAAAGAGTTTATTTCAATTTTTTTATCACCATAAAATTAAATTATTTAATTCTTAAAACCAACTTAGATTGTTGATTTCGCTTTTCGAGTTTTAGTCTTTGGGTGATTATTTTGATTTTTAATTTGTGTTATCTTTTGTAAAGTTGAATGAAATATTTGATCCGTTTATTTTAGAATAAATAGTATTATTCAAAAAACAAGAGTTTTTGATCAGAGTATTTAAAATTAGTTGTAAAATGTACATGGATTTTAACTTTGAAGTTTTTGTTTTGAAGATAATTAATAAAAAAAGAAGTCAATTTAAAAGAAAGAAAAATTTATGGTTTAAAATTAGACAAAAAGAAAAATGAAAAAATTGACTTTTTCAAAAAGCTTGTTTCTGTGAGTTGTTCAAAATCAAAACAAAAATATAAATAGATAAATATATTCATTTTTTTTTCAAAAAAGGATAAAAAATTTATTAAGGGATAGTAAACAAAAAAAAATCTTCAAGTAAATTTACTAACAAATTAAAAAAAATTTGACCGTATCTTGAAATTGAAAAATAAAGTAAAAATCTGATAACTACAAGACAGAACTTACTTTTAATACAATTTTCAAAAATGAATTATAGTTTTTTAAAGTCTGATCCATTTTTCCCATTTTTGAAAAGTTCAAAATTCAACATATTTCTGAATTATTTAAAAAAAAATTATTTTCTTTGAAAGAAGATTGAAATCTTATTGCCTGTAAAGGAAGTGTGCAAAAATATACTTTAAAAATGATACCACTAAGTTCTATAATATTTAAGTTTAAAAAATCTACTTAATCTCAAAAAAAAATACAATAATTATTTTAAACTTGTAAAAAATATAATTTTTTGATTCAAAGAACAGACCAAATCTATTTTTTCTTGAAGTTGAATAAAATAATCTGAGAAAAAAGAATCAAACAAAGAAATTAAAAATTTTCCTAAAATACTTTTTTTCAAACCTGGAAAATTCAACTTATAATCTAGAAGTAATACTTTTTAATTTATTTATTTATAATCAATGAATGATTAACACAATATTAATTATTTCAGTAAGTCATTAACAACCCAATGATTTAATATATCAAATATACTTTACAATTATTTCTCAATTTGTCAAGATTTTCAAATAAATAAAACTAATTCAAATGTATATTTCTAAGAATAAAAAAAATAATAGATATTATCAAATGACTGCTTTTAATATCAACAGTTCCTTGTTTATACTCTTGATATTTGAAAAAGTATATTGACAAGTCTTTTAAATTTCAAGAAATTTAATAAATATTTGTGAATAAAATAGATGATCAAATTTTATAGATCTTGAAGGATACTATATTTGATTTATTTTTATTGTATTTTTAAAATAAGATTAAATCCACAAGATTGATGGTTCACAAAGACTCTCTGAAATTACTAAAAGTGATAATTTCTTATTATTAAATATCTTTTTGCAAATTTTTATTTTTCTAATTTGATCCAAAAACCCAAACAAAAAAAGATCAGATCTTTTAACTGAAAATTTCATTGGAAAAAATGAAATCTTTTAAAAATGATTATTCATTTCTCTAAAGTTGACAAATAAAGTTGCCTATCAAGTTTAATCGTATCCTCATGTAAATAATTACTCTATTGGCTTTGGTGTAAAAAAATAAATAAGATTTACTAGTCCCTTAAATAGACTTATTATCAACGGAAAAAGTTCAATGGTCTGAAAAACACAACTACTTTCCAATTACTTTTTAAAATAACAACAGACAATTTGTGTGAAGAAAACACATTTAAACTCATCACCTCAACAGATGAATTTGCAAAGACAACTTTTAATAAGACGCAAAGAGAAGGTGTGTATGTTCCATACTATTTCCACAAGCTCTCAAATTTGTATAAGATATACTGATATTTGAATTTTTAATGGGAAAAAATTTCACTTCATTTTCAATTTCCTTTTTCAAATAGAAATAGAAGCACAAATTACTTCTTTATTTGAGTACTCAATTTAGTCAAAGAGGAGTCTTGAAAATGAAGTGAAAATTAGTTACCGTTTAGTATTCAAATGCCAGTATAATATTCGATATTGGAATGATTTTTTCATGAAAAAAAAAAGTAATTATAAAAAGAAAATAAACTTCCAATTAACAAGTGTCAAATATTTAAGAACAATTAGTAAATATATTGAAAAATTTTCCAGCAAAAGCAAAAAAGTAAAAAAAAGGGAAAAAAAATCCGATCAATAAATAAAAAAAAATAATAAAATTTAGATAATTATAAAACATCCCAAACTGCTGGGTCTTCCTGTCCAGCCACCCAGCAGCAAATCCCTCTCAGGTTGTTATCTTTTAACACTAAAAGCTTGACGACCAATGAATCTTTGTCCTCAACAAAAACGTGGTGGGATTTATAGTCGATCATAAAAGATGCCTTATTGACTTTATAATTAGTGTCCCATTCTAGAGAGGCGTTGTTGTCTTTGAGTATCTTCAGAATTTCCAAATAAGAAGGCGACGAGCCGTTTACGTGTATTCCCTTGTTCTTATCGAAGACTGTTTTCCAATATCCGTGATAAAAGGGGATTCCAAGAGACAGCTTGGAAGCAGGAACACCAAGGGATAGAGCAAAATTGACGCATGCCTGCACCCAGTTGATGCTAGCAATTGGCCCACTAACCGTTGCCCCGGTGTGCTCTGAATAAGTCATATAGGCAAGGAAGTCAACATGCTTGGATAGCTGCAAGAAATCGTAACCGCCATTCCATTCTTCCCACATAAATTTCAGGTAGGGATCGCTGCCGGTGTAGTCCTTTGAGCGGGGACAAACGCAGATGGAGAAATTAAGCTTCTCTTGCTTGAACCTGAGGTTGGATTTGGCAACAAATTGGGTGTAAACATCGCGGTTTGTGATCAACAAATGCTCAAAGTCGTATTGCCAACCAATGAAATTGTGCTTTTTGGCTTCCTTAACAAGGGATCCCAGAAACAAGTCCTGTGCTGTTTGGTTTCTTAAAAGCACTGTTAAAATTTCATCGTCAAACCCCTTATTCATTACTAAAGGCAACAACTTGATTTTCCCTTCATCACTGAGCTTTTGAAGAATAGGATCAACACCACCAGACAATTCGCCATATTTGTTTGTTGTATAGCACTGAGGAGAAGCAATGTCAATCTTTTGATAGTTCTCAGCAACACTATTCAGCGATCTCTCGTTACCGGTTACATAAATTAGCCTCTCAAAATCAGAACAGGACACACAATAATTCAAGAAGAGAACAGCATTTATCAGGAGAAGTAAATTCCAAAATCCAATCATGTTTTGGGAGGTGAGGTGGGATGGGCTCGAAAAGATAAAAATAAAAATTCTTTGCCAAACAAGTGAAATATTTTTTTAAAAAAAATGAGAAAAACGCGAAAAAATTTCACATTATTTTACAATCTCTTTCCAATATTTGTACAAAAACAAATTCAAATTGGGATCTATTTTTGAAAACTTTGGCAAAAAAAAAAATTACTTTTGGAGGTGGACCCATTATGGTGTAGACTCATAAATTCAAATTAATTTTTTCAAGTTTTAAGTTCAATTCCCATCTTTTCCAATTTTTTTAACTCTCCACAAGGAAAGAATTTTATTGGTTTAAGGGATTAGTGTCACCATAGATTTCTCAATAATCAAAGTATGTTGTAATTGGGTGTCAATGGTATTAGTATGCTATAGCTCAAATAGCTCTAAAAATCTATTATAAATCTTATTGCATAATAAATTATGAGATTTTTTACTAATGATGTCAATTAAAAAAGTTACATTTTAAAAAAGTTTTTTTAATTCCTTTTCCAAATCTAAAAATAGAAACCCAAAATAAAAGTATTTTAGTATTTAATAATTTAGATTTAGAACTTTCAAAAGTAACTATTTTAATAATTCCTGAATTTAAAAGATTTACTCAATAATTATAAACATAAAAGCACTAAGACTGATTTGTTTTGTTTGCTTTTGATAAAGATACTTGTAGCGTCAATATATTTCCATGATTTAAGAAATAATTTGTCAAAAAAATTTATTGGTTAATTATTTAATTATAACAAAAAAAACGAATTTTGTAGTCACTAATCTACATTTCGCCACAAATTTAAGAAAGATATTTTGTGACTTTGTAGTCTGAATATTGATAATTCAACCTTTAAATTTATGGAGAAATGTAGATTTTATTCCTCAAATTTTTCATTTTTTTACTAATACAAGGATCACTTTTCATTGATAAGATCAAATATTACTGCTTGACTAATCGATTTTTTAGAGACATTTGAACCATGTGGCACTAATGTGGTTATGTCCAATAACAGCATACTTTGTTCCGAGTCTTCTCATTGGTCTACGCTAATCCCTTAAGCACGATGATTTTTTTTGTTGATCAAATCTTTTGAATACAACCTTAATTTGAATGTTTGGTTGTATTTTCAGAAATTCAATCTTTTTGGTTTTTTTTTTTACTTGTATGACCCAACTCTAATTTCCGAAGAACACACAATCCCCAAAAATAAAAAATATTACTGCCTTAATCCTAACTTCTACTTTTTGAAAAAATTTAAAATTATGTTTACATTCAACAAATTGAAGATTAATATTCTTGAAATTAATAACTTGATCAATACTGTTAATTCTGAAATAAAATAATCAAAATTTTCATTTATCTTTCCATAAAAACCATAACCTGAATCAATGAATTGTCATAATCCCCAATTCGTCAATTCTAATAGGTAAATTGATAATTTAAGTTTGTCATAAGAATTAAAAAAAAATGAAATGTTATATGATTAAAAACATCTATAATGTAAAGCTGAGTGAAAATTTTGTTACATTTATTTTGCAACAAAAATTAATTATAAAAAAAAAACGAAAAAGAAAAAAAAGATTTAATATTGAAATATTGTCATATTTCAAATTTGAATTTGTTTAATTTTGAGATGAAACAAATTTGGATTGAATATTATATGTATTATTTGTTTATTTGTTTATTTATTGAGGAATAGGGAAAATTATAGAAAAATTTATCAAAATAGAAAAAAAAGAGAAGAAGAAGAAAAATCATTAAAATATCATTTAAAAAAAAATAATATTTCATTTACAGTACCAAATTAAAAACAGATACACATTCTTTAACTTTTCCAAAATTTGAAAGCATCAAGTAAAATTTAAGAAAATTTCTTGATATTTCACCAATTGTAAATATATATAATGTGTGTAAATTTTCCAGAATCCACATGAGTGGCAAGAATCCAATAAAAAGATTCTCAATAATATATAAAATTTCTGCTTCCTGTAATTAATAATTGTCATTTCACATAATCTAGTTTTTTTTTTAATGTAAAAAAATGGAGTAAAATCAAATTTTTTACTCAATTCTTTGAAATTTTAAAAAAAGACATAGACAAGAAAAAAAAAAAAAATAGCTCTCAGAGTGTAACTACAGTTCCCCTTATTTAGATATTTTTTAAATATTTCAAGTATTTTTTATTCTATATATTATATTTTAGTGAGTTTTTCTTTATCCTCTTGAAAATAATATTAAATGAAGTATCTGTTATTGTTCTTTCGAGTAATTCTCATTCATAAAATTATTATTAAAAAACATATACTTACACTTTTTAGTTAGTTATGCCAAAGAATATCCTTATTTCTTATTATTTTTTATTTCAGTTAGTAAGGTTCTTTGAGCATTTAGGTAGTAATAAATTCAATTATAATAACTAAAAAAGGAAAGATAACACTTTCAAAAAGTATAATAAAAGTAATGTAAAATGGATGTATTATGTATTTTTTGTGAAATTTTTTAAAAAAACTAAAATTATAAATTTGATAATTATAATTATTGTTATAATATAAAAAAAATAATAATTGTACTTTATTATTATTCATAATGATTCTTTATTGATAAAACAGTCTAATACAACTCACATGAAGCCAACATAAATAAAAAATGTATACATTAAATCAAAGATTGACAATATTTGAACACTAAAAAAAAAAAAAAACGGTATAAGAATCAATTCACACATATGCATCCAAAATGGATCTTTTTTTAAATTTGTATTATTGTGACAGGGAAGAAAAAATGAAAATCTTTATTTCGACATCTAAACTAGATTTCAAAAAAAATGACTAACTTTGGCAAGCTAATGGGAGTTGTTTTAAGGGTTTATTCTCGTATTCTTCTCAAAAAAATATTTTCAAATTTTTTGGATGAGAATATTTCTTTCAAATTTTGCTAAATTTTATTTTGCTTTTTTAAATTTTTCGTTTTTCTTTTTCTTTTTCTTTGAAATTTGGTATCTTTTGTTTTTCTTTTTTTTTTTTTTTATAAAAGATCATGTTGAAAAAAAAAAGATCTATGAAAATACAAATAATCACTATGAAATTTGAGACTATGTAATGTCTTTTAAAATGAATTTAATTATCATAAAAAATCTTGTTGTTTAACATTTATATCAGTTCAATTTCAGTAATAAAGAGTTTTATAATACTTATTTCAAAAATTGTGTCTCACTTTTTTTTAGTTTTTGCTTAATTTTTTTTTTAATTTTTATAATATCAGGTTTTTAATAAACTAAATTTCATAATAAATGGCCAATGTTACATTTGAATTTTGAATGGCTTTTGTATCGTTTGAAAGTTTTTCCTCTCACAATGAAAAGTTTGAAAATAAATCATTTTTTTCTTTTTTTATTTTTTCATTAGTGTTTTGTTAAAATGGAAAATGAAAATGAAAAATTGGAAAGAAGTAACAGATGAATTAATGAAAAAATTGGTTTCAAATATGAAAAAGTGATTAGATTTAGTTATTCAAATGGAATGAGAATCGATAAATGGGTTTTTTTAATTTTTTAAATTTTCTATTTTTTATGTAATGCTTCTTTCAAAATAAATATCCCAATTTTTTTTAATTGTTTTTTTTAATTTCTTTTTCTTTTATTATTTAAACTAAAATAAATATCTCTTGAGTATAGAACTGAATATTAAAATCGAAATTTTTATATTATAATAGAGAAATTCAATTATTAAAAATATTTTTCAATACAATTTGATTTTTATGGGGTCAATGATTTTGAAAGGGGGTTTATATTTAGAATGATTTAAAAGTGAAATAAAAATCAGATTTAGTTATTTGTTGGTCTTCAATACTAAAGGATATTTTTTTTTTTTTTTTTTTTCAATTAATTATTTCTGGTGAGTCACAATTTTTGAAATGGTGTTTATCGTATAGTTAAGAAATTATGTATTTACCTTAATATATATTCTTATTTTCCGAATAAAATTAAATCACTATTAAATCAATTGTGTAACAAAATAGATAAAGATTTAAATATAATAGAAGATTTGGATCATTTTCTATGGAACCGGCTAGCGATGAAAATAATCTTTATAATCTGGATTTCTAAATTAAAAAAATTTTTTTTTCAATTTTTTGAAAAAATAATAATATTGTTAATAGTATTAATAAAAAATGATTCAATATTTTTATTAACTCTAGTAGATAATAAAACTATGTTTGAACCTTTTAAAAAAATTCTAAATTAATGTTTAGGAATTTGGGAAGTGCCGTACAGTGCTACAGTTTATAATATTTGGGAAAGTAATAAAAAAATATAACGGCTTTTTTCCAAAATTTAGAATAATTGAGTAAAATTTTTGTTTTCTCTCTATTCTTTTGAATTCTCGAAAACCTAATGGTAATAAGATGAATTTTTTACTCCTCCCTTAAATTACAATAAATAAAAAAGATGAAAATATTTTATAATTGAACAAGTGTAAAATACATTTCATATGTCCTTTTATTTAAATTTCACCAAAGGTAATTTAAGCATAAAATCATATATTACAGGATTATTCAAGGAAAAGTCACACCCAAATTATTTGTTATAGGTTCAATGTCAAAAAGTAAAAACTAAAAAAAATACTAATACAGATCAAATACTTATTTGAATAAAAATTTTCAAAAATGAATCAAGTCTCCATTCACTTACGTGTATTTTCTCTATATTCAAGGGGAACTTGAAACGAAAGAAGGTTATTGTGAAATTTCAATTCTTTTGATTGAAAAAATACAAATAATGAAAAGAATTTCCTTGATCTGAATTAGCAAAAAATTCTATTTTCAAAAAAAAGTTGAAAAAAATTCTTAGAAAAAATTCAATTATCATAAAAAAACATTAAAAGAAATCTCAATTCCAAATAATCAAGATCAAAAAAAAAGTTTAAAAGCATGTTTAATATTTCAAAATTTAAATTTAAAAAAAATCAAATTGTTTCTTATACTGATAAATTCAAATTTATTTTTTAAAATTTTTACTTCAATTTCCAATTTTGTAATTTCATATCTCAACTTTTAAAACAACTCAAGAAAAAGAAGTTTTTGAAATCCAACTTATTTAGCAAAGTTTTTTAGCATTTAAAAGAATAAAATACTTTCTTCAATATGATTAACATAATTTGTAAATGGGAAAATCAAGTGAAAATTTTCAGATATTTATATGAATTTATCAGTATTATATTTTCAAGTGTTTAAATCTCAATTATTTAAACGAAATTGATTTATTGAAGTCATCAAACAAAATAATTCGATTGAATGTGATTTGTGGTTATTTTATAACCCTCCAACTTTTTTGACAGAATAAGGCTTTTATAATATTCTTGGGATTTAAATAACTCATTTGAGAAAGAATGAAAAGAAAAACTCTTTGAGATCTCTCGAATTAACCAAAGAGATCTACTTCAAAACGAACACAATTATTTTCAAAATTATATATCAAAACCAATCAAATAGGAAATTGGGTGTGGCTCTTTGGAGCTTTTTTCTCAGAATTTCCTTGTTTTTCAATGTTGTTTTTTGTAGATCTCTTTTACATCACATTTTGATTTATTTTTTATTGGTCTTCTACAATCATAAAAAGTTTAAAAAAAATTTTTTTTCAATTATAAAAAATTCTTTTTTAATGTAATAAGTTGAAAGTTTAGGTATTTTCAAGTATAAGTAAAAGATTTAACATCCTTTTAAACTTGCAAAAGTAACTGTAAAAAATATTTAAAAAAACAATCGGAAATATTTTATGTTTCTTGATTTGAAATAGAAATTTCCAAAATCAAAATTGAACCATTATCAAAAAAAGTTTTAATTTATTAAAATATTTTGAAGTGTGAAAATTTACCATTTGTTTATAAAAGAAATTCACACTGTACAAATGTAACTGAGATTATAGAAGTCTTTCCAGAACGTTTTTTTTTCCACAATTTTCCAGTTTTCAGTTCAATACATCGAACTTTATATCTTGAATTTCTTATTATTTCAAATCACACTTTTCCAATTGGTCAGTTTGATCATTTTTGAAATGAACATTTTATGATTTTTTTCAAAATCAAATGTATTTTTGCTCAATTTGTTTACCAATCACTATCTTTCTCTCTTATTTGTAAAAAATATGAAAAATTTAAATAATCAATTTTTCACAAATATACCCAACCAAAAAACTTGAGAAATATGAAAAAATAAAGCAAAAATCAGATTTTGACTTTTGTCATCATTGGAAATAATTTGCAAAAACATTGGTAATGAATAAAATCGAATGACAATAAATGGAAAAACATAAATTCAAACAAAAAAGTATAAAACAAGTGGAAAAGATTAAAACCCCTTAAATTTTTAGAGTGAAAAAACAGTTGAAAATGAAAAAATGATCTGTTGACAAAGGATCAACACAGCATTTTTTTTCTTCCATTTTTTATAAATTTAATTTTACAAAGAAAATTCATTTTGGAAACCTAATCTTTTAACTTTGAAAAGTGAACTTTACTTTACAAATTTCGATTGATCACTAAAATAAATTAACCAAAAACAAAAACAAAAACAGTTGAATAATTATCAAAAGCAAAAAGTTTCAAACCATCAAAATTGAGATGAAACACCAACCAAACTTCTTTCTGTTACTTTTCTCCCAGCTGCTTAGTGTTCTTGGTGATAGCTTGGGCCAACGAGCCAATCGGGTCAAATTCAAAAAGTCAAGAAAAAAGATGTTAATTGCGACGACGATTGTGTCGTCAATCCAAGTGTTTGTGGTGCTAATAATTTTGGAGTATACACTGCCGCCATCGTTAGTGTCAAGAATCTATATTAACAACAAAAGGATCCAGTGCTATCAGGAAATTGATTATGAATTCAAAGACATGAAGTGCACAACAGAGACATGCACGCCCATGGAGTGCCCCCGAGGAGGCCCCATTACCATGTTTAAGTTGCTTTTCCACGAGCCAATCTTTTTAGTGAATGGAGTTTTAAATTTGCTTTATTACTCGACGACCTTTATGCTGTATAAAGAGCCCTTAGGCCTGATTATTTTGGTGTTGGCTTCGTTGACCTCCAGCTTTTTGATCGTGCCAATCAACAAAATGTTTGGATCACCGTCGTCAACGGCGCCAATTCCCCCATACCTCTATATACTTGGCATTATTGGCTCTTTATTTTGTATCATTGAAAGGCCAGCAAAAGAATATATGAAGGAAAAGAAGCAATCCAAGTCAGTGGGCGCTTCAAAGCTCGATAAAAGTGAACTTACAATAAATTTAATTAAGCAGCCATTAATGTCTAGTTCTTCAGATAACATTGACTTTCAAAGTATGAGCTATGAAAATGAAGATGGGAGTAAAAGCGAAAGTGCGAATACAAACAATGTAAACAATATTGGTAATCATAGCGATAGTAAAGGAAAACATCAAGGCACAAACAAGAAAACAGCAAAATTTTGGAAAAATTTTAAAAACCAAGAATTAATTAGACATTCTCTTGCAATCTTTATTCCTTATATAATCCAAGCAATAATTGAAGCGTCGTGGTTTGTTCTTCAAGTGTATTATAATAACTACACTCGCTCAAACGTTTTTACTTACACTTCACTTGACCAAATTCTTTTGCCTTTTTATATTTTCCCCTTTATAATAATCGTAGACGCCATAAAACCATTGAAAAAATGTATTTTTGATGGAACAGATACCGAAGAAAGTACAATTGACGCTCTTAAGGGTGTTTGGAAAGAAGCTCCTTGGATCACTTTATTTTTTTATCGTTTTTTTAGTAATACAAAGCAAGTTATCTATTATTATTTGGCTATTCTATATGATCTCAATTCAGTTTATTTACAGTTGACTTTTATTAGAGTTATTTTGTCATGGATCGCAGCTCTTGTCTTAAGTGTTTTTATTCCAAAGTTTGTTAATTTCATTTTTTTTTTTTTTTTTTTTTTGAATCTTCGGTTTTAAGGAATACAGTCATTGAAATTGGAAAAAAAGATTATTAGTTTATTTTGTAATTATCTATATACCTATATTTTATAAAACCACCATGTGTCAAAATGCTAAAAAAATATTCTATAAAATAAAAAAAAGAAAGGAATCAGTAAAAATTATCAAACATTGATTTTTCAACCAAAATTCATGTGTTTTTATTCGTTTTCGGATCTGTTCAAAATAAAAAATAGAATTTTCTTTTTGTTTTCTGAATCACTTTAATGAAAAAAGAAGTTTTCAATAGAGCCTTTGATAAATTTCCAAAGAAGCAACTAAAATATTAAAACATGTTTTTGTTTTGAATAATTCAAAATAAAAGGAAAAAAGGGTTTTAATTTTTTTTTGATATATCAAAAAAATTAAAAAAAAAATTTTTTCAAATCAGCTCGGCGAGGTTTTCTGACTGGAAAAATTATAAGAGAAACAGTAGAGAAGTACTTGAGTATTCTCTAACAATAAAAATTTCTCAAAAGTTTGGAATCTAGATTCTTTTCTTGTGTTTATTTCCATATTTTGGGGGGTGTTTGTTGATTCTATTAAAACACTTGTTTCAAGTATTCGCCCTACTTCTTTTCTTGATTTTTTTTTTAAGATCAATTGTTTGGAAGTACCTTAGTTATATATATTCGAATTTATTCTTCTTTTTGAAGGTTTTGAATCTGGTTCGTTTTTTTATGTTTTTTTTTTTTTTTTTTTTTTTCGAGTTTGTGTGTATTTTATGAACAAACAATTAGGTTTGGTTATTATTATGATAGCCTCTTCGTCCTCTTGAAGATTTGAAAAATGGATCTTTACAATCGAAATTTTTTCTTTTTCGTTTTTTGGTGTAATAATTTTTTTGTTGTTTTGTATGTTCATAAGAAACTTTCTCATCTCTTTTTGGGTGCATTTTTGTTGGTTTTTAAACAATGTCTTTTTTTCTCTTTAAATTCTTTTATGAATTGTGTTCGAGTTAAATTTTTTAAAAACAAATATTATTTATTTCTAAAATCAAAAAAAAAAAAAAGGATTTTACAACAACAATTTCCCAAATGGTAATTTTGATTTCAAAAAATATAAATGATTTAGATTATCTTTTTAAATCCAAAAGAATAAAGGTGGTTTTATATTTTTTCCTTTGAAAAATTTTCCCAAAATTATGGATCACATTGAATATTTTTTGAAATGAAAACAAAAAAAAAATAATTAAGAGTTAGCCAGATAATTTTTGTTTCCCAACTTCCAATTTAAAAGAATAAAATTCAAATAATTAATTCCCCTTGATCCAATTTCGGAATTTGGCTTTTTGATAAATTTTTAAAAAAGTAAAATAAAACCAAAACTTAAATAAAATTCTCAATACTTAAGATCAAAACCTCATTTATTATTAAATATCTATGAATTTATGTTCCATTCCCAAATTCGGATTTCGGAAACATATTTTGAAAAAATTGATTTCTAAACAACCGATAAAATTCAACAAAGTTGATGATCGATCAACTGAGAACCTAAATTACAAGGCTTTTACACTATATACACAATAATCGGGTTTTCGATTTCAAGGATCTTAATCATTAAGGAAGTAGACTTTGGGTGAATTTTTTTTCCAAAAAAAGTTTCACACTTTCGAGATAATTGAAAAAATAGTTTGATTGTATGTATAAGTAATCTTGATTTTTCATGATAACACTAAACTTTCAAAAAAAAAAAAGTGTGAATGTATTAGTCGCTTGTTCTCAAAAACCCACCCCCCGTTTTGAATATGTTTAAATAAATTCCAAGAAGATTAATTTTAGTTAATCTGGTTATTTATCAAATTTAGAACAAGGAGTGGAGATCTTGAGAAATTGTTAATTTGTTTTTTTAATTTTTTTGTTTTTTTATTACTTTTTTTATTTTTTTTTTTTCAACAAAAAAGAAAGTCAATTCTCAAAAGTGCTTTTTGTTTCATTGTTTTGTTTTTTTTAATTTTTCAACTGGAAGTTTAATTGTGAATATTAGAAAAATTAAAAATTTTTAATTTTTTTTTTCAAAGATTTTTTGTTATTATTATTATTATTCTTTAAGGGATTAGCCTCAACATAGATTATTCTATAATCAAAGTATGTTGTAATTAGGTATAAATACTATTAGTGCGCCATGGAGTAAATAGTTTTTGTGACTCTAAAAAGTCTATTATAAATATTATTTTACAATAAATTCTTGGATTTTTTACTAATGTTTACAATTAAAAATTAGTAATTTTGAAATTTTTTTTAATTCCTTTTCCAAATCTAAAAATCGGAGACTCAAAATAATCGTATTCCGTATTTAATAATTCTTATTTAGAATTTTCAAAAGTAACTATTTTTTCATTTTTTTTAAATTCAAAGATTAACTCAATAATCATTAGTATAAAAACCCCAAAGACTGATTATTTTTGATTTCTTTTTTAAAAAGCTAGTTGTAGTATCAATATATTTCCAATATTTCATAAATAATTTGTCAAAATAATCTATGAGGTTAATTATTTAATTTTTTTAAAAAATTGAATTTTTTAGCTATTAGTCTACATATCTCAACAAATTTAAAGAAAGATTTTATACAACTTTGAAGTCTGAATATTGAAAATTCAATCTTTATTTTTATGACGAAATGAAGATTTTTTTCTGAAATTCTTGAGGCTTTTTACTAATACTAGGATCACTTTTAATTGATGAGATCGACAAAGAGTACTACTTTACTAATCAAAAATTTAGAGGGATTTTAACTATGGAGAAGTAATATATTTTGCCTTCAATAACAACACACGTTAATCTTAGACTTCTCTTTGGTAGACGCTAACCCCTTAAGGAAGGAATCAATTTCTTTTTTTTATTCGGATTCATTTACAAACAGATTTTTGAAGATTTTAAATATACAAATCTTTCGAAAAAAAAAAAAAAAACCAATATTCATCAACAATTTCTTTCCAATATTCTTGATTACTTTTTATATTTTCTTTTTTTCTTATAATTTTGGAAATATTGATAAAAAACAAAATAATAAATTTATTTTAATATTCATATATTTTCTTTTCCTATCTTTTAAATTATCTTATAGATTGATTGGAACAACTGCTGAAGAAAGAAATCAAATAAAATCAAAAACTAATATTATTAATAAATCATTAGGAACAATTTTTATTGTTATAAGTTTAATAATTCTCAATATCACCAAGAAATAATTTTCTTCTTGTTAGATAATACCCTTAAATAACAAGATAGTAGTAAATTATTCGTTGATAATTTTGTTCTAGTATATTTATTATCTTAAAAAAATTATTAACATATGTTTTAAATGAGTTAACATTTATAATAAAATTTTGTTCTTAAACTATTTATAAACAATAAATCACCATTTATAGATTATTCTTTTTTTGATTTTTTTTTTCTTTTTTTTGTTTTCTTATTAATCATATGACAGGGATTTATTGAATTATTTGGATAATTCAGTTTTAACAATCTTTTATATAAAAAAATAAAATTCAAATATTTAACGAAAAAAGTTAATATGATAAATAAAGGATAGTTTACATTTATTGAAGATATAAGTTTTTGGATTTCAGAAAGAAGTTTTCTTTGATTCTGGAAGTGTTTGTCGAGAATGGATCTCTTTTTTTTTAATAGTTATTGTGGTACTAAAAATCATTTGTTAGTGATTATGGAAAAAAAGTATCAAATCGAAAAAATAGTCAAATCTAAACCATTTTCCAGTCAAATGGGCCCAGCTATAATGGGTGAGTGAATTATATGTGTTTGTAAAGTGGATGAAACGATATTAGAAGTATATTTATTTTAAAAAATTTCTAAAATAATCATAATTTTTCTATATACTTTATTTTTTTTCAATTATTTTTTCAAAGTAGTTCATCTGCAAATTTTTTTTTTTTTTATGAAAAGATCGATAATCTCCTCATAAAAACGTTATTTTCTATTATTATTGAAACAATGAAAATGATTATATAACAATCATTTTGATTTCTATTAGAATTTTATTTGGATCTTCAATTGGAAAATCAAATTAAACATTATTGTTTTTCACAATAGGAGTTTCACGAAGAATTCGGGTGTTTCAATTTTTAAGAAAATTTATCATTTTATTAGTTTTATTTCATATGGGTACACACTATTCGTTGATGTTTTATATTCTATTTATTTCTTATTTTTTCTTCACAGTTTAATTGTAAAAAATAATTTATTATTGAAAAAAATGTTGAGCACCCTTTACAGAACCAAATTTTATTTTAATTGTATAATTTATCTCATAAGTTATCATTTTGTAAATTTTTTTCTTAACTTTTATCATATAAAAACAAAAACCAAATACACAAAATCAAATTTTTTAAAATTAAAATAGATTTCAAACATTCAAATAAAACTAAATTTTAAGAATGTTCAATTTTATAAAATTTCAGATTTATGATTGTAAATATTCGTAAATTTAATTTTTTGTGATTTTTTTGCAACAATTTTCTCTTTCATATAAAATCGGCTTTAAGATTTTAAAAATAGTCATTAATCCAGTTTGGATAATTTTTATTTTAGATTTAAATTTATTGATCAGTTAGTAACAAGTAGAAAGATATTTGAAAATCATTCCTTATTAGTACAATTATACATTTAAAAATAAATTTGGTTATTTTAAAGTAAAATATTAAAAAAAGTAGTATTATCCCATGGGAGCAAAGGAAAAGAGCAAATGATTTAAAAAACCGAGTTATAATATAATTTTTATCTCATTTTTTTCCCTATTTCTCTCTCTCTCTTTCGAACATCTTTACACTAAATTTTAGAAAGTATTATATTCAATTCTTAATTTATTAAGTAATTAATTTCTAGATTTTTAATAACACAACTAAATTTAATTTAATAGTAAATTTTGAATAAAAATATTTAATACAAAACGATCAATATTTTTTTTTATTATCGTTTCACTTTCATTTTTTATGAATAAATTTACTGATAATATTAAAATAGAATTAAATAATATAACTTGTAAATATATAATTTTTCGATAATTTTATGTTATTTTAATAATTTTTTTTGACTTATTTTAGATTTATAAAAGGTATATCTACATATTTTGAACTAAAATGGTACAGTAAAAATTTCAAGAATTATTCATAATTGAATCAAGTTAATTGTAGTCCCATTCTAAAATATAAGAAATTCTTACAAGTATAAAAAAACATTCGAATGAATATTTAAAACTCATTAAAACAAAAACAATATAAATTAAAATTAAATATTTTAAAAGTTGATTATTCACTTTTTGTTTGAAATGAGAAATCTCGTTTTGTAAATTGTAAAGAAAAAAAAGTATAAAATCAATAAAAGCCGTTGAACAATTTGGTTTGGAAAAAAGTTCTTTATATTTTATTGATAACTCTTTGCATGTCAAATTTTAGTTCTTTAAAGTCTCATTTTTAATATTAAGCCTCAATTATAATGTTTTTTTTTTGTTGGAATTGTCTGTTTTTCCTTTATTTTCTATTTTCATTGTTCCAGGCATCAATTCAATAATACTCTTTCTCTATTCCAATATCTAGCTCATTCGAAATCAAACTTAAACTATTTCTTTTCATATACTGATAGATTATTTCTAAATTGATTTCTTCTTATCTTATTTTTTTTTCACAAGCGTTCAGTGTTTAAAAATAAAAAATGAACAAAAAAATGAAAAAATGAATAATAAAAATGAAAATCACAAATAAATATTTAACTTATTAACAACCAAATTTAATGGTATTGATGATTTGAGAGGTATACTCTTTTGTTTGAAAAAGAGTTTAGACGAAGGGGAGTTTGTTTTTATCTTGATATACACACTAGAAACATATCAAATAACGTCCATGATGCTTTAAATGAAAAAAAAACAAAACTATTATCTGTATATTTTATTTTGAAAAGAAATAAACAAAAGATTTTTAAAAAAAAATCAAAAGAATTATGAATTTAAATTTAGGGGGTAGTAAATTTTCAAAATAAAATGAAATATTGTCAAGATCTTTTATAATAATTTCTTTTTGTAATTTGTGTTTCAGTTTATAAAATGGATGAGTTAACCTGGTTTAAACAATTTATTGATTTGGATCTCTTTTTTGAAATCGAAAATGTGATTTTTTCCAAAATAAAACGAAAAAAAGAACACTAAAATTTTCATTAACAATTAAGTTAATTCTTGAAAATGGGAAACTATATTTTTCGTTTTATGTTGGAAAGTATCGATTTTGAAAGAAAATACTTTATTTTGTTATTATATTTACGTCAGTTCAACTTTTAAGGCACAAACTTTCAATGAAATTTAAAGCACAAAAAATTTCTCAAATTAAGGCACAAAATTCAAATTCTAGTAAAATAATTTGTATAAAAAAAATTCCAAATTTTGTGCATTAATTTGAGATTTTTTTGAGCCTTATATTTCATTGAAAGTTTGTGCCTTAAATTTGAAACTGACTGTAATACTTAATAATCCCATATAAAATATCAGTCAAAAAAAAAAATTAATTGTGGTATAAGTGATTTAATAAATGAATATTTGATCCAAGTTTAACAATTTTCCAATATAATTGAGATCTATTAAGTAATTTTTTATTTATTCTTGAATGTTTCAAATAAGTAATAATCTCGTTTTCAAGATATTAAAAATAATTGAAATAAAAATTTTTTCCCGAATTGTTTGGTCTTATTCACAAGAATCCTTATAACAATTTAAAACATTTTTGTCAGTAAAAAAAAAAATGATTTTGAAAATTGAGTATAAAATTACTTTATTCCCAAATATCTTTCAAGAAAATTTTATTTTGAAAAGCCTGATTTTCATCTTAAAACAAAAATAAAAATTTCTGGGTAAAATTTATTAATAACTTTATGACTTTAATGATTATAACTACCCTTCATAAATCAGTTCTATTGTTTTCCAATCAGTTGAATAAATCAATTTTTTTGGTTAACCAAAATTTTTATCTCAAAAAAGAAAAAAAATCTTTAAATTAATATTATTAGTAACAAAGAATTTTTGTTGAATAATTACGATCAAAATGGCAATAAACGGGGTAAAAACTTGTTATAATGTGAGAAATAAAATGAATTTAATATTTTTCTTTTTCAGAAAAAATGGAAAAAAAAACTTGATCTCACTAAACCAATTTTCTTTTTTGGGTTTCTTTTTCGATCAGAATTTTTTGACACTTGGCATATACAAAATTTGTAATTAGAGAATATCACCAATAAAGTATTTTAAAATTTTACCTTCTTGTTGTAGAAGACTGATCCCATAAATTCTTTTTTGAATAAAATAGTGGTTTGTTAAAATAATTACCACTTTTCAATCCCTTGAATTAAAGTAAAAGAATTATTTCTTGAAAAATAGTTTTAGTAAATTTTAAAATGTGAAAACTTTTTTCTTTATAATTTTGTAAGAATGAAAACTTTTTTATTGTTCTGTGTTTTAATAAAGTGAAAACATTTTTTAAAAATAGTGCTTTCCTTAACACTCCAACCTGTTACTACCCTATGTTTAATCGTTTTCCCTTCACTTAATTAAAACCGAAAACTTTCAAAAAAGGTTTTAATTCTGATAAATTTTTCCCTTTTTTAAAATAGAAAACTTGATCAAAGTTTTTAACACATACCAAACTTTTTTAAGACTATTGTATAAAAATATTTGAATTTTTTTTTTATTTATTTTTAATTCTGATATGGAAAAAATAATTGTTAATTAATCCAATCACTAAAAGAAAACGAAAAAGCAAATCAAGAAAAAAAAAAAGAAAGGAAAAAGATAATAGATAATTAATAATAATAAAAAATAAGCATTTTAAATTCGATTGAAGATGGAAGAAAAATTGAAAAAGAAGTAATGTTAAAGCAAATAAATGGCAAATTTTGATATAAATAATAATTATACTATCATCTTTGATCTTTTTATTATGTTTTTTTTTTTTTTTTTTTTTTTTTTTTTTTTTTTTATATTTAATAAGGTATATGTATATATAGTATTTATTTATGAAGATTAAATATGGAATTGATGTTAATATTAATTTAAATAAAGAACTAACGATGTTAAAATTGAAATCGGAATTATAAAAGGATTCTTTTATGATTCAATAATGTCCCAAATCTATGAATTTTTTTATCATGTTTTTCACAAAAATGCACCTTACATTCTGCACAATAATAAATGGCTTTTTTTTTACATTGAACACAAAGATGTGGTTCTTTTTCATCGTTTTCTTCGTTTTCCTGATTTAAATGATTTTCATTTGTTTGTGAAGATTCTGAATTTGAATTTTTGTTCGCACCATCACTGTTTTCAGTTTCAATTGAAATTGTTAATGCTTCTTTATTATTATTTAAAATTATTTTCTCCTTCTCCTTCTTTTTCTCATTTTCCTTCTCCTTCTCCTTCTCGTTTTCCTTTTCGTTTTCCTTCTCATTTCCCTTCTCATTTCCCTTCTCCTTCTCCTTCTCCCTTTCCTTCTCCCTTTCCTTCTCCTTCACCTTCTCCTTCACCCTTTCCATTTCAAAACTTCTTCTTAAATTACTATTATTTAATGATAAGGTTTGGTTTGTTTGATACTTTTCATTTTGATAATTTTTATTAAAAAATTTTTTATCTAAATGTCTATTTAAATTTTGTTCATTATTGTTATTATTATTAGTATTATTATTATTGTTATTATTATTGGTATTATTATTATTTTTATTCAAATTTTTCTTATTATTTTCTTCCTCAAGAGTAATATTTTTATTAACGATCCTCTCATTGTCGTTTTCATCTTCGCTATCACTCTTGCTATTATCTTCTTCTGAAAAATCATAATCCGAATCATTACCTGATCCAGAATTTGAATCTATTTCGTTTGTTGATTTATTTTTTTCATCGATTGAAGAACTTTTTGACATACCTTCAGCTTCGTCATCTACAATTTCGCCATAATTGATTCCGCTGAGCTTTTTTTTTTCAGCAAAATTGGGGTTCAAATCAATGACTGTTTCGAAATCGTTTGTGGCCTCGTCCTCGTCCTTCATACAATCATAGCACATCCCCCTTAGCCAAAAGACTCTAAAGTTGTTTTTAATTATGGATATATAGCGTGTATAATGCTTTATCGCGCGCTTAAACTCTTGTCTCGCAAAGCATAGGCCACCCTTAATCAATTCCAATTTGATCCCCTTTGGTATTAGCTCTATAATCTCTTCAAAGGTCTTTTTAGCGTTTTCCCAATCCTTATTGCCCAATTGCTTGGTTCCCTTTTTCAATAGGCTATTTATCGTCAAGGACCGTTCAATTTCTGTACCATAGTTTTGATCAAAAATGTCGTTACCGTCGAGCCATATCTCCAACAAATTTGAATTCACCTTCAGGGCCTTGACGATCCATTTCAAAGATTTGCTTGTTAGCTTATTGCCGTTTAGCCCTAATTTTGTGAGTGAAACATTTTGCTTGACGCCATCCATCATTAATAATTTTAGGCCCTCGTCATTTATATTGTTACCATTCAGGGCCAATTTTTTTAAACAGCAATTGGTGCTTAACGCCGTGGCTAGATGCCCCATCCCCAATGTGGTGATTTTGTTGCCGGATAGGCCCAATTTTTTCAATTTCGTGTTTAAGACCAAGCCGTTGCACAAATGCTTGACTCCCATTTTGCCAATTTTATTCCAATCCAACCGGATCATTTCCAAAGAGTTGTTTGCAATGAGGGCTTGCTGTAATTGGATCATCCCCTTGGGGCCAATTTTATTTCCCGTCAGGGACAAGTCTCGAAGCACATTATTTTTTTTCAGCAGCTTATGCAGATCTCTCATTGCCTTCCCATCGATTTGGTTCCCATTCAAAACGATGTCCTTCAGGGTCTTATTGTTGATCAGGGACTCTGCGATTGATGAAAAGCCCTCTGTCTTGATTTGGTTGCCCGAAAGGGCCAAAACCTCGAGCCCATGGTTTTCGGCCAGCCCTAACGCTATTTCCTTGGCGCCACTGATGCCGATCTTGTTATTATTCATTTTTAAAACCTGTAAAGTGTGGTTGTTTGTCAATAGCAATTTAACATATTTGGCACCCTCATTGGTGATCTTGGTTCCAGACAGACCCAGCGATTCCAATTGGGTGTTTTTTATTAGCGCGTTGACAAGGTATTTCATGCCGCCGTTTTTAATTGGATTGCCATTCAATCCCAATTTATGCAAGGGGTGGTTTTTCGAAATGCCCTCGGCTAACAGCTTTGCGCCGTCGGTGCCGATCTTGTTTTGGTTCAACTTTAATTCAAGCAAAATTTGGTTCTTTGTGAAAATTTGGCTCAGATATTTGGCGCCCTTATTGCCAATCCGGTTATTGTTTAAAGAGAGATCCTTAAGCGTCGAATTCTTGATCAAGGCCTGAGATAGATACTTGACAGACTCGTCATCAATCCTGTTGTTTTCTAAGGACATCTCAACAATCGACTCGTTTTCGATGAGCGCAAAGGACAGTATTTTCATTTCATCTCGGGACAATTGGTTCTCCTCGAGGGTTAGCGTCTTGAGCGTCTTGCTGCTTTTGATCGACTCCGACAAGAGCTTGATGCTCATCTTGTTGATCGGGTTCTCGTTCAGGCCCAGCTCCTCAAGCGTGTTGTTCCTTTGAAGCGAGATCGACAAGTACTTGATCCCCTCGCTGCCGATCTCGTTCTCATTGAGCTTCAAGAGCTTGAGTTTCTTATTCACAATCAAACCAGAGGACAAATACCTTGCCCCCTCGTTCGTGATGCGATTCTTGTTCAGTCTCAGCTCCTCAAGCGTGTCGTTCCTTTTGATGGATTCGCCCAGCGCCTTCGTTACCTCATTTTCCATCCGGTTCGAAGATAAATTTAAATCAATAATCGTGTGGTTCGAGCGGAAACTGTGGCACAGCCTTCGTAGTTGCTCCGTTTCCAATCGGCTATGAACCAGATTTAATGAAGTCAAATCTGGATCATTTGTTTTGATCCTTGTTAATAAGATTTCTAATTCGTCCATTTAGAGAGGTTGCTTGGAATTCTCTTGACTATTATTTGGTTTGTTTTTTTATTTTGTTTTTATTTGTCTTTTTGTGATTTTTTTTTTAAGAATGGTTGTGGGTGAAGAAAGTTTTTTAGTTTATTTTTTTTGTTTTTTTTTCAAAAAAATAAAGAATTGGAAAGTTTCGAAATACAATTGCTTTTTGTTGTTTTTGTCTATTGGTTGTGTTGGCTTTGGAATTATATCTTTTATTATTTTTTTTTTTTTTTTAATATTTTTGATGTGGTTTGGGACTTCTTTCTTCAAGAAAAAAATATCAAAAAAAGGTAAAGTTTGGGTTTCTATTCACGGTACCGAGTCTGTTGAGCAAAACGAGAAAAAACAAAAAAAAAAAAATGAAACTCAGACAAAAATTTTAGATTTATGCTTTAGTTTATTGACTTAAGGTGGTAATTGTCTCGTTAATTTATGCACGAATACTCTTCAAATTGTTTAAGAAATTTCTTCTTCAAGCAATCATCTTAATTATCAAATCAATTTCTTTTTCAAATTTGTGAAAAAAATTTTTTTTTCTTACAAGAAGAAATATGTTTCGAATAAATTTTAGCCAAAAGTTACTGATAAAACAATTATTATTTGTATTTTGAAAAATGGGCATTCAATTAATAAATTAACATTTCAAAATCAGGTTGTTAAAGAAATATAGTTGTCTTTTTTGGTATTAAAAATTCAAAACTAATAAAATCATTCCAAATTTTTTTTTTTTTTCAGACATAATTTTTATAAATGATCGAAAGTGGGGAAATAAATTTAAATTTTGAGTTATTTAGTGCCTTGTTTAACATTGAATAATGTAAAATTTTAATTTGAAAAAGGATCAAACAGAAATTTTAAATCAAGATATTTTTAATATCAACAACCACACAAGAAAAATCCTATATTATATCTCCCTCGTTCAAGTTGGAGGCTAAAGGCACCATTCTCTTACTGTGAATTGGATTCCTAATCTTGGATTGTCTTGCCATTAAAAATTATTTTGTGAAATTATATTTCTTTTGATTAACAAAATTCAAAGAATAAAAAATTTGAAATCCTAAAAGATCTGAAAGACACAAAATCCAAATTACAAAATACAATTCAAAGCATTCTCAATTTCCAAAAATCAAATAAAAAAAATCATTAAAGAGGATCTTAATTTTTATAAATCAATTAACAAAAAAACATTACAAAGTATCGAATCTCGAAAAAATTCAATACTGGTATTTGAATTACAAATTGGAAAAATTTTCTCTTCATTTTCCATATTTTACTTTTTCAAATAGAGTTTTTAAATTACAACCAACTTCTTTGAGAAATCAATTTATTATTGAAAAATATGAGAAATGAAGTGAAAATTTTTTCTTGGTTAAAATTCAAATACCAATAAAAAAAAAAATTCCTGATCTCCATAACAAAAAAATAAAAAAAGGATATCCATTTCAAAATTTAAAGAACAAAAAAAAGTTTCCCAATTTCAAATAAATCAAAAGAGAAAAAAAAACCAATTTTTTTTTTATTTTATTTTTCCAAATTATTAAATTTATTCAATTCCAGGTAAATTGTTTCATTAAAATACAAAATCGATTTTATTTAATTTAATCTAATTTGTGATTATTTTTATAATATTGTATATTTGTTAAGGTAAAGAATTTTTTAACCACTTAAGAACAAAATAAGTGATTTGAAGAATTAAAAAAAATAAAAAAATAAAAAAAGCTTTTATACCTTGGTAATCTAAAAATTGATAAAAATCACAAAATTTACATAGTTATATTTAAAATTCTATTTCTTAATAATTCTAAATTATAAATCATCTATTTCTTTGGTATTATTGTTTCTAGAAATCTTCTCATCTTTTATTGTTGATTTTTAGAAACCAATCTAAAGGTACTGATTATTGAGAGAATAAGGTGAAGTTCAACTCTAAAAATAAACATTTTTTTGTATATTTTTTGATTTTTGAAAATTATTTTTCATAGTAATGACTCAGCCCCTAAATAAAGTTCATTTTATTTTTTTTTCTTTATCTTATTCTTTCAATTTAATACATAATCTAGTATTTTATCATATATATATATATATATAATAAAATCAAATTTCTAGGTAAAATCATTGATATTTTGAATAAAATTTATACTATTTAACTAATTTATTAAAAATTTTTCTTATTATGATTCAAAATATAATATTATTTTTTTTAAGGACAAAAATTCTCTTTATAAGTCTAAGTGTCCAACACTTGGCTCTTAAAAATAAATCCGAAATATTAATTGATTTTTTTTTTTTTTTGTTTTGCCTTTTTTATTATAGGTATGTATAAATTAATGGAAAGTAGTTTATTTAAAACATTTAATTATTATTAATAATTATAATTGTTAATTATTGGTCCAGAATCCATATATCAACTTTTAAAATGGGAATATATTAGCCAACTATTTATTAATAGTTTTAATTATTTAATAAAAACTTTATTTATTGTTTCTTAAGAAAATTTTAAGTTTTAAGCTTGGAAGTTAGTACAAAAAAAAAATATTAAGATGTGACAAGAATAGAAAATTTCAAATACTGGGAAGATAGATACTGCCAGTTCCACGTTTAAGGCACAAACTTCAACAAAAATTAATGTACAATAAAAATTCCAAATTAAAACACAAAATTCAGATTCTAGTAAAATACTTTGCAAAAAAAAAATTCCAAATTTTGTTCCTTAATTTGAGTTTTTTTTGTACCTTAAATTTTATTGATAGTTTTTACTTTCGATTGGAAACCGACTGTAATAAAAATTTCTAACCATACCACAAAAATTTATAAGAAACATAAATTGGTTGTATCTGAAAAAAATTATCATGTTGAAATCGAAAATACAATTACTATTGTCTCATTACTGTTGTTCAAAAAAAAAAAAAAAATATCACTTTTCAAAAAAAGTGATATGATTTTTTTTTTATCAAAATAAAAATTTAATTGTTGAGAATCGTAATAATGATCAAAATGATCAGATTTTTTTCAAAAGTAAATAGGAATTCAAATGAGGATTAAAACTCTTTAAGAAGTAAAACATCGAAATATAATGTTCTGCATTCCAATTCTATCAAGCTCGTTATGGAATATTGTTTTCAAATCCAATTGCTTTATTTTAAAATCAAATCTTCTTAGTAAAACGGAAATGAAGAAATATCTCTAATTTTAAAATTTATCATTTTAAAATTTAATTATTTTAATCAGTTCGTATAGGATTGGTAATTTAGATTTAATATTTATCCCGTTTGGGTATTAAATGATTCACCTTGATATTCAATTCATTTTTTTTTTTTTATCAAAATAAAGTTTTTAGTTTCTCCTTTAAGATCAATTAAACAAAATTTAAAATTAAAAAATTATTAATTTTCACTTTATCTACATAATAATTGAGTTTTCCTCAAGTACTGACAAAAAAAAAATCAGATAAAGATGAAGAATTAATATGAAAGTTTTTATTTACTAGATATAAATTGTGCAAAAAATGAACTTTTCACTTATTTTTACCACTATTAAAAATGTAAAATAAATAATTTGTTTATTACAAAATTCTACTTGGAAAATCTTGATAGAATATAAATTCAAAAAATCAAGTATTGATGTTTTACTTTTAGAGCCCTATCCCCGGTATAAAAGTAAAAAATGGCCATTTTTTTTTTGTCATTTTTTTTTTTGTCATTTTTTTTTCAATCTCCTTTTTCATAAAACCCATGAAGAAAAGGTTGCCTGGAATGTAAAAATGATTACTATTCAAACCTAGCCAAATACTTGTTTCAAAACTATAACTTAAAGATATTCCAAAAAAAAGTTAATTTAAAAAAAATGACAAAAAAATGGCCATTTTTTTCTTTTATACTGGGACGAGGGATTTAAGGGGTTTTAACACTCATTTGAATTCTTATTAACTTTAGAAAAAAATCTGATCATTTTGATCATTTTTTCGATTCTCAACAATTAAATTTTTATTCTTATATAAAAAAAATCTTATCATTTTTTTTGAAAAGTGCCATTTTTTTTTTTTTTTTGAACAACAGTAATGATACAATAGTAATTGTATTTTGATTTCAACAAGACAATTTTTTTCAGAGACACCAATTTATATGTCTTATAAATTTTGATGGTAGGTTTAGAAATACTTTATCCATTTTTCCAATATTTGAAATTTTCAAATTTTTTTTGATAAAGACTTGAAAGACGCTAGTTTAAATATTCTCCTCAGAGTCTTAACAACAATTTGAAATAAAATTTCGGAACAAAGTACTTTTGATTTACAGTTAATACCAATGATTTTGAGAAAAAAAGAGTTTCATTTGAATTAAATCAAGCATAATAGAAATCACCAAAGTAGAAATGGTTGAAACACCAAAGAGCAAAAAAATTTGTTTCAAGATTTGTTTTACATCACAAATGTTCTTGACGAATCTCGTGATTTGTTTTGAAATTGGCGTTGAAATTATAAAGAAGCCATTAATTTCTCAAAGCTACTTTCATAAGAGAAAAAAATCTGTTTTTTGTTTTTGGTGCAAAATCTGGAAAAGAAAAAAAAAAAAAAAAAAAAAAAAAAAAAACTCAATGTCTTGTTGCTGTTTAGTTTTTTTTATTGAAGATCTAAATAATTTTAAGATAATAAAAGATGTTTTTTAATTGGGGTGGTTGTTGTTCTCTATAAAAAGGTTCTTCAAAAATATAAGTTGGATGAAGAAAATAAGATGCACATTCTTGATCTATTTTAGTCATTGATTTTCTTTCGGAATCTACACTTTGGTGAAATGGTGGCCTTTCCTCCAGATGGCCTAGCAAGTACAGTTTGGCATTTTGGACATTTGAAAATTGTTTGTGAGTGTGAAAAGACAATTGAACTTTGAAGTTGAAGAGTATTTTTTTTCAAAAAAAAATTAAAAAAGAAAAAAAAAAAAAAAAAAAAAACAACAAAAAGCAAATAAAAAAAAAATAAAAAAAAAATTTTTATAAGCTAATTCTGTTAAAGGTAAAAGTGGAAAAGCTAAAAGTTACATCATTGAACAACGTGAACATTGAACATCAAGGAAATATGAATTTGGGGTTGGTACAATCCTTTTCATTTTATGTTTTTTGTCTTCATCTTCAAGATCGATGTTAAGTAAATCACGTTCAGACTAAGGAAAGGTATTGAAAGAAAAAAAAGAAAATTATTAGTGTGAATGAAAAATTCTTCAACACAGTGTTGTAAAAGAAGCAGTTTATTAACAAAGAAGATTTAGAAGAAATGTGAGGTTTACAGTCATTATTATGAATTTGTTAACGAATTAATTTTTATTGGGAGAAATTAAAAGAAAATGATTTCTGCAAAAAGAAGGTTTTAAGGTACCAAAACACTTGACATGGAAAATCTTTTTCCCACAACTTTATATTGTTAATTCAACCTTCAAAGATTATAGGAGAATTTACATGGTAAGAAAAAATCAGAATAATTGAGATAAATTTAAATTTATAACACTTCAAATAAAATAGAATCTATTAATTTTTTTAAAAGAGAATTTTGAAGAAAAGAAAAAAATAAAGCTTAAAAATAAACTAATAATACTATTAAATTCCAAAAAATCATGTGTATTTTTTGCTTCAATTTTCCATTTTTTTCGCTTTGGCTAACAATTCAAATAAGGAAAGGAATTTTTTTTTGAATGTAAAGAAATCCTGCAAATAAGTTGGCTTCTATATACCCCTTGAAATGAATTCAATTAAAAGTAAAGTTAGTAGAATAATAAAAAGAAATTAAACCCTAAATGTATTTTAATATTTTTAAATTTATTAATAGAATATTCAGTAAAAAGGGAAATTTATATTTTCTATATTACAAGACAGTAGTAATTATAAATTAAAATACCTGAAAAAATCAATTATTTATACTTCAAAATTTATTTGATCTTAGTTATATTATTGAGTATTGAATTAGTATAAGTATTGGAAAAAAATAAAATACTATTTATATATGAAAAAAAAACATTATATGCTCTGTATAGTAATATTTTTTATGATTATAATTATGAATTGAAATAAAAAATTATAAAAAAATATTTTTAACACTCGGTAAAGAATAATTAATTTTAACCCAATAATATTTAACAATTTACAAAATAATGAAATTAAGATCACTAATATAAAAAAATTAAATTAAAAAAAAAAGTTAGATTATTCCATTGCTCACATTATCATTTTTTCATTTTTAATCGAGTTTATTCATAATACAATCAACATTATATTCTTAAAAATCTTGATACTATTGTATTTATTTTTTTTAATCGCAAATAATTTTTAAAAGTGTCTATAGTCGAAGAATAAAAGGCCTACAATGGGATGTAATAATTTTAAAATGGATGTGACAATGAATGATCCTTAAATTCAAATTTATGATATTTTTTTGTAGAGATAATAACAAATAGTTTTGAAAACACTGTACTTATCATCTAAAAAAACTTGATATGGAAAAAAAAAATAACTGATGATAATTATTCAATGTTACTCAAGTATCTAGCTTCTTTTTACTTTTTGGAATAAAGAGAAAATTTATTAAAATTTCCTTTTTATTTCAAAAATTAAAAAAACCGAATTAAAGAGTCCGTAAAGTATATTAGGGTGTTACAAAGTGCCTAGGGTTTTCATAATTTAAAAGAATTTAGTCAAATCTTTGATTTTTCTCTATTCTTTTAAATTATGGAAAAACAAACTTTAAGTGTCCTAGGTTTTCCAGGATTCACAAGAATTGAGTAAAATCTTTGATTTTTTCTCCATTATTTAAAATTCTGGGAAAATTAACGAAAGTTTCCTAGGTTTTTTTTTTTTTATGGAATAAACCGAAAATTTCAAAAATTTTCTGTTCATTTCAAAAATTCAAAAAAACCTAACCGAAAAGTCAAATAAAAATATTTTTTTTCCAATTTAAAAGAATAAATAATACTTTAATAGTCAAAATAATTGTTTTCCTATTTGAAAGATATTTGATAGAATGAAAAAAATACTTTTGAAATATAATAAAATGACCTATTAACTAGAAGAAGAAAAAAATATCAAATTTTTAACTCTAAAAGTTCAATAAAAACCTTAATAGAACCTGGATAATTGGATTTTTCAACATAAATTGTTAAATATCGTTTAAGAATAATTTTTGATCAAAGATATTTTATTAACAGATAGTGTGTATTATAATTGCGGTTATCTAAAAGTGAAAAATTAGTTATTATTGAATTGTTTTTTGAATTTTTTTTTTTCATGAACATGATGTGCAAAAATAATATATTATTTTTCCATGTTTACTTTGATAGATTTGTGATTTTTTCATTAATTATGATACTTTTTCTGGTTGGTGTACAGGGTTCAAGAAACTTGACAACTTATTTGATGTATTTTGTAACATTTTATAATATTTGAAAAAAGGAAGTGATTTGTAATAGAAATGTCAAGAGGCAATTAAAAATAATTTTTCCAAATTCACACAAACCCAAACATATTTAATTGTTGATGAAATGGAACTGATTGTTACCTAAAATATTTGAAATCTTGTCAAGTTTCTTGAGCCGTGTTTACATACAAGGCCAGTACAATAATTAATGAAACAATCATAATTTTAACAAAAAATTTATCAAAATTTTTAAAATCATTTTTTCACAGGTGTTGTAAAACTTATTAACGAATAATAAAAAGTTTATTTTTTATTTTTTCTTCATGATAAATTTTAATAATTTTGAGTTTTGGAGATATAACTTTATTAAAAATGTATTTAATAATTTGAATTTAAAAATTTTTAATTCTAAAAAAGAATATATTTAAGGTGTGAAAATTCGAAAAATTAATGAGAAAAAATAACTTGTTTATCTCCATTGTTAAATTTTTTTTTTTTAATTATTCAATAATTAATTCCTATGAAAATAAAAAAAAAATAATTTAAGAAATTTTTTATGAAATTAAACTCAATTCCAAAAAATGGGACTCAAAAAAAAATTACATTAATAAAAATATACTCCAAAATACATGATATTTGAACATTAAAATAATAAAAGACCCGAAAATATTTTATTAATACTATTTATATATTTTAAAGTAAATTTAAAATTCAATTCGAAAAATAAAAAAGAAAAAATAAAAAAAAGTGTGCCACTATTTTTGGAACACGGTTACCATAAAATCCATTTTTATTGAAAGAAAAATTAATAAAAACTATTAATAGATTCAGCTTGTCTTTTGATAACTAAATCTATCCTTTTAAATATAGAGTTTACTAATTATCTTAGGTTTCCCAACTCAAAGTATTTCATACATTAGTGAAAATTTTAAAAATTCTTCTTCGTTTTTTAGTTACAATTTTTCAGTTTAGTATCCATAAATTCCCAATTGGATTTAAATTTGTGGAATTGGGGGTCAAGGGTCCAGAACATTACATCCCCGATTTAAGTAAGTTTGGGTTTTTTTTTTTTTGAGGTATGTGGACAAGCTCCATCATTTTGGAAAATCCATTTCAACTCACTATATTCTGAATTAGCGAGTTGAATTTCCTTTGATTTTTTTGATAATATCATTGATAATACTTTCAGTATTCACACTTCCATTAATAATAATAAGGTCTGTTTGTAGGCCATGTGTCCTAGCACACCATATCATGATTTTTTTTTCAAAAAAATTTTTTCTCGATAAAAAAAGAATCTTTTTTCTTTATAGAAACAAAAAATTTTTTTTCTGATCAGAATGAAAACTTTTAAATTTCATTTTAAAGTGATTTTGAGATTTTCGAAAAGTTTTGAAAAAAAAGAATACAAAAAAAATCAAAAAAATTATTGAAAATCAAAAAATAATGAAAAAAAAATGATAAATAATTAACTTTAAAATTATTTACATTGATTGTTAATATCTAATGTTTCTATTTAAGAGTCAAATATCACTTTTCTTGGAATTAAATTGATTTTTAAGTTGTGCCCCAATTTTTGGAATTGAGTTTATTATTTACTAGAGGTCTGGTGATTTGTTGAACTACAATAAATAAAAAAAAAAAAAACGATTACCACAAGAAATCGAAAAATGATAAATAACAATGAACAGTTTTTTACCAAGCAAAGTTAAGAAAGTGTTTTATGTTTTTAGTTAATCAACAAGGTTATAACATTTTTACAAATGTAGCAAATAAAATCAAATAACTTCAAATTAAAATTAAAATTACTTTTATTTTCAAAACGGAGGTGAAATTAAAGATGAAAATGAAAAAAAAGAAAAAACAATCTAAAAAATGAAAAAAAAAAAAAAAAACAATGAGTAATTATTACCATTGTGAAAAAATTTGGGTCATTAAAAAAAATTGTGTCAGTCAAAAATTTGTTTTCGTTTTTTAAATAGTAAATATTAGCAAAATGGTTTTTTGATCAAAGTAAAATTTTATGAACAAATCTTACATTTAAGAAAAACCAAAGTCATTATCAATAATAATTTTCAAATGCAATATTAAATTGTTGCATTTTAACCTTTTGAATTACTGTGGAACTCTAAAAAACAAAAATTTATTTTTAATTGTAAACTTTACTAAAAATGTTAATTTTTTTTTTATTAGAAAACATTACAAGATCAAGTTAATTATTGTTTGGGAAGACCAAAAATTAATAACAGTTTTAAATTAAGGTTTGTCTATGAGGATTTTTAGAATTTAAATGGTTTCTGAAATCTTGATATTTTGTTATTTTGAAGTTTTGATTGTAAACATTAGTGGAAAACAACCTCTTTCGAAAAAATATCTTTTTTGGAAGAATTTACGATTCAATTTGGTTTAAAAGGATATTTAAGATTAACCGTGATAAATTTGCGTTATTAACCATGATAAATATCTTATTGAATTAATAGATTTTAATATTTCCTATTAAATAGTTCTCTTATTTTTAGTAAAGTTGACAATTAAAAATAAATTTTTGTATTTTTAGAGTTCCACAGTAATTCCAAAAGGTTAAAAGGCAACAATTTAATATTGCATTTGAAAATTATTATTGATAATGACTTTGGTTTTTCTTAAATATAAGATTTGTTCATAAAATTTTACTTTGATCAAAAACCATTTTGCTAATATTTACTATTTAAAAAACGAAAACAAATTTTTGACTGACCCAATTTTTTTCAATGACCCAAATTTTTTTCACAATGGTTAGATACTTTTTAAAAAGAGTTTTTTTTTTATATTTAAATAAAAAAATCCCAAGAATAAATCATCAAATAAAATCCAAATTAAGAATATTTACAATTAATCCAAACTTTTTTTTAAAAAAAAAAGTGCGATTAATTTAATTTTGAATTCATTTTCTTTGACTGAATTACAAAAATATATTTTTTTCTAATTCTTTTAATTGCTTTACAAAGCCGGGGTTTGGATCTATTAAAGAACGGCAAGACTTTACCCAGTCATAAGCCTCTTGGTAACGTAAGTTATGGTATTTCATTAAATAGTAAATAATCACCGTGGAGCTTCTTGAGACGCCTAATCTGCAATGCACAAGTATCTTTGAATCTTTTTCATTTATGACATCGGCAACCTTGTCAACAATTCGTGTGATATCAACGTTAACTTGGTCGTCAAAGGGTATTGAAAAGTGTTCAATTCCTAATTTTGAATAAAGATCTAAATCTAAATTCTGTTCGTCCTCAACTTCGATAGCAAGATTGATGATACGTTTAATATTTAAGATTTTTAAAAGATCTTTGTTATTTGCGGTAGGAAGAGAGCCTAACCATAAAAAATCTGGGATGACCTCAGAAGGGTGCTTGCATTTGCGTATTTTGGTTTGGCTATGGTATTTAGTTTTTTTAATTTTTCTTTGTTTTAAATAGCCATTACTGAAATAATTATTTTTTTGTTCTTTATGGTTTCCTTTTTTGATTTTATTTCCATTTCCTTTTCCGTTTGGATTCTTTTTAAATTTAAATTTTCCATTTCCACTTCCATTTCCATTACCTTTTTTTATTTCCAAAGTAACTGTTCCTTTTACATTTCCATTTCCATTTCCTTTTTCGTTTGTATTCTTTTTAACTTTAACTTTTCCATTTCCATTTCCTTTTTTTATTTCCTTCGTAACTGTTCCTTTTACTTTTCCATTTCCTTTTCCATTCTTATTCTCTTTCTTACTTTTATTTTGCAATTTTATTTTTAATTCTTTACCATTTGCATTTTTCTTTTGGTTGCTTTGATTGTCATTCTCGTTTTTATTCTTATTTTTCTTTTCGGGCTGAAGAGCCTTTAAAGACAAATCGCCCTCACAGAGCCACGGATATTTTCTTGCAAATGATCCAAACCCCCCATTCAAAATAAAGACGTTTTCATAATTGTCTTCCTGTAGTGACATTTGAATAGGCTCCAATAAGGCCTCCTCGCCTTTGTTTGAAAATAGTACAATGGCTAAAAGCTTTCTTGACTTGTAGAGATATCTTGAGTATCCTTGAAAAACTGAAAACAGCTGTGTTCTGATGTTTTGTTCCAAATTGGCCTTGGAGTAAGGGAAATTTTCCGAATAACGGATCGATTCTTTGCGAAATAAATCACAAGATCGAAAGTCGATAATTGAAAAATGAATTTCTGGTAGTGAAAATAAATTTAACACTTGAAACGGTTCGATGTAAGGAAAGGTTTTTGAGTATTGCTGGATGTTCATTAATTTGCAATGTTTAAAAAGCAAAAACAAAAAAAATAGATTTTCTATAAAAAAAATGCAAAAAAATAAATTTGAAGGATTTTTGATTGATATGAAAATTGTTGAAGGTTTGTCCAGATTTTGGATTTGGTTTTTAATACTTTTAGATCTATAGCATGAGTAGTCGACTTATAAGAATGAAAATTGAATAGATCTCGTTAGAATTTCCAGTTACTTATCGACAATTTGTTATTTATAGATTAGTGTTTTTTAAGGATATAAGTACATTTTCCCATTTTGAAAATTTTTAATTGTGTGAACATTACTGAAAATTAATTTTTGAGTGCCAACAGATATTGAAACTTTGGAACCGAAATACCATCCACTAGTCTATTCGTGAAAAGAATCAAAGTAATTCAGAGTTGAATCTTAAATTTTTGGTTTTATTAAATTTGGTTTTGGATCTCGAGATGTGTTTATACGAACGATTGAAATTAATCAAACAGTAAACCAAAAAAATATACCTGAAAGGGTGTGCATTTGAAACAAATATTTTCTTTTAGAAGACCAAACACGAAAGATCACCATTCCAAATAAATTTGTTGAAATCGAGAATGAAAAAAAAAAAAATCGATAAAAGCCAATTTTCGAAGATTGGTTTTCTTTATCTTCTTAATTTGTATGAATACAAACTATTTTTTTCCTTGAATTTCTAGCCCCATTACTATTTATTATTTTTTTACATCATTTTTTTTGACAAATTTGCTTTCAAAATTCTTTTTTAAAATATTTTTATCAAACAAATCCAAAACAATAAATACAATTTCAAAAATTAAAATAAATGGGTTGAATTCTTGGAATCAAAAAACAGTTACAAAAGATTCAAATCAAAATAATTGAAAAATTCAATAACAAATTTCAATCAGATTCAGAATTTTTTTGAGTTCTCATTTTAATGGAAAATAAATAATTATAAAATCAAACGAATTTGTTCAATAAACCCTCAGTCTCAAGAAGAATTACAAAAATCTCTGATTTTCTGAACCAAAACTAGAATTAGATGACATAAATGAAAATAGGATTTTTAAATTCATTTTTGAAATTCTTTAGAAATAAACAGTAATTTGTTTTTTCAAAAATTTTCCAAACATAATTTTTTTTATAAATAATTAAAAATAAAACCAAATAAAGAATCAGTAATTGTGTAAAATTTTATAGATAAGATCAAGTTATAAATGATTTATATTTATTTTTTTTTGATCAATTTTTTCATTTTTTTGATTTGCTTTTTTTTGTTGGTATGAAAATATCTTATACTAGGATATATTCCACTCTAGTATTTATTGAAATATCAATGTATTTGGCGAAAGAAATGATTTGAATAATTCAGTTTCACATAAATGGTGGCACTCAAAAAATGAAAAATGTACTTACCCCCTTAACAATAAAACGAAATCTTATAAAGATCTTGAAAATTTATTTTGTAGTTTGTGTTTTGGGTTCTGAAATGGATTAATTAACCTTCTCTAAACAATTTATTAATTTGAATCTCTTTTTTAAAATAAATACCCATAAACACATGTTTCCAATATAAAATGAAAAATATCTTTACCATATCCAAAAATTAACTAAATTGTTAATAAAAATAATAGTGTTCGCTATTTCATGTTACAGTTTGTTCAATAACCCATGTTCACTATTTTTTTTGTGTTTTTAAAAATTGCTGTTGTTTTTTCCAATTAAAAAATGAAAATATTTATTTCAATTTCCAAAATAAATATTAATGATTAGTGCTACAATCAAATGAGTAGAGTAAAAATTTTTTCTTAGAGTTAACTCAGGAAGTTTAATCCATTGTCTTAAAATATCAATTCTCAACGATATTATAATGATCTTTGGTTTGACTTCAGCTTATAAAAAAGAAAAATATTTTGGAATTTGAACGAAAAATTTTCATTTTATAATTGGAAAATAATAGTATATTGATTGTTTTTGTAAATAACTGCTGTTTTTTTTTAAAAAAAAAGTTGTCTTTTTTATTTTTTAACTGTTGTTTTTGGTTTTTATTTTATGTTTAATGAAAAATTCTGTTCAGTATAACGATACCACCTTAATAAAAAAAAATTTTTTTATAACATCTTCTAAATATGTTGTAGAGGTGTTATAAATGTTTAAAATGTTATAAAATATATAATTAAAAATTTTATAACACAAGTATTGGTTTTAAAATGTCTTATAAAATTTTTAAACATGTTATAAGTTCAGTTCGAACAATATTTTTTCAAAAAATATTGAAAAAATCATCCTGTAAAAGGAAATTTTGTGATTAAAAATGTTATATAGAAGGTATAAAAAAAATTTTTTTATTAGGGTTAGAAGAAAAATTTTATTTTGTAAATTTTCAAAATTGAAATCATTTTTTCACATTTTTGCACCTTTTTGATTTTTTTTCTTTTTTTTTTTTATTGTTATTAGGGTATCAAATCAAACAATATTTTTAATAGATCATATTATCATAGTGTTTTCCTCGAACCTTCCAAGATCAATCTCCTGATAAAAGAGATCTAATTCAACCAAATTTAAATAAATCAACACCAGAATCCTTAATAATAAAATCTTTCAATTTGAATAAATACAAAAAAAAAACAATTAAAAGGATAAAATAGAGTTTCTTAAAAAGTTTTTTGCTGGTATCTCCACATGAGTAAAAAGGATATATTAATTTTTCAAAGTTTTTTTAAAAAATAAATGAATGAAAAATATCATTTCAATTTCCATTTTTTCCTTTATCCAATCGTCTTTAAAGCATATCTCGTAATTGGCTGACTTTATTTATTTATTTAGTTTTTTTTTTACACAAATTAGATGAGATAAGAATCCCCAATGAAGCAATATATCATATTAAATGAATATTTAATTAACAAATATTCTATCAAATCAAAATTCGACAAGAACATGCCCAAGGAACAAATTATTTATAAATCAATTATTTTTCAACAATTTCCATAATTAAGGTAAATTAAATCTCTCAAAAGATCAATTTTCATTAAGTATATCAAGATCTTTCAATTTTTCTTCCAATTAATAGAAATGATAATTTAGAAAACTTTAAAAAACATTTTCTACTATGACTTGAAGAATGACAATATTATTGTCAAGACAGAATCCCTTTTTTAAAATAAATACATTGTTGAAAACTAATCATTTCTGCCACATATAAAAATTGAAAACAATTTAATAAAAGTTTGAAAATAACACTTAAAAACACTTTTTTGAAAAAACAACAGTAAAAATGAAAAAAAAAAATACTTATTGAAGTTAACATGTGCTATTTAATAAATATCAAAACAAAAAAAAGAACCATGTTATTTTTATTAACAATTAAGTTAATTTTTGGAAATGGTAAAATCATATTTTTTTAGTTGTATTTTAGAAAGTTTTGATTTTGAAAAAAAGTTTTTATATTTTGTTATTTTTTATGAGTTTAAATTAAAATCAGCCAATAAAACCAATTGATGTATATTTAATTTAATAAATAAAATTTTGAGAAAATTTCAACATAATTAAATCATAAAAATGTTGATCTATTTAAGTAAAAAAAAAATATTTTTGAACCGATTAGCTTCATTATAGATATCTCTATAATCAAAGTATATTATAATTGAGTGTAAATGATATTAGTGAACCATGACTCATATATGACTCTAAAAAAATATATATATATATATTATCGATTTTATAGTACAATTAATTATTATATTGTATACTCCAGATTACAATTAAAAATTCTCATTTTGAAATTTTTTTTTTTTAATTCCTTTACCAAATCTAAAAATAGGACCTCAAAATAAAAGTATCTTCTGGTATTTAATAATTGATTTTTTGAACTTCCAAAAGTAACTATTTTTAGAATGTTTTAATTTCAAAGATTAACTCAATAATTATCAACATAAAAACCCAAATGCAGATTAATTTTGTTTCTTTTTGATAAAGGTGATTTTAACATCAATATGTTTCCAATATTTCTGAAATATTTTGTCAAAAAAATCTATTTGATTAATTATTTAATTTTTTAAAAAAATTGAATTTTTTAGCAACAAATATATATTTTACAGCAAATATAAGAAATATATTTTGCAACTTTCTATTTTATAAATAATAATTTAACCTTTAAATTTGTGAAAAAATGCAGATTTTTTTCTGAAATTGTTGAGTTTTTTACTAATACTAGGATCATTTTCATTTTATCAGATTAACAAATATTACCCTTGATTAATCGATTTTTTAGAGACATTTGAACCTGTGAATCACTAATGTGGTTTACATCGAATAATAAAAGTTTTTAGTTTTATATTTCTTCTTTGTACACTCTAATCTCTTAAGGGATTAAATTAAGTTGTTTCATATTTTTTTTTAAAAAAAAGAAAACAAGAAAAAAATTTAGAATTTAGAAAAAAATTTTTTAACAAACCCTTTGGCATTAAATACATACGGTAATCAAGTTTTACATCTAATTGTGGCCAATATACGAAGTTTGTTACTTCTTTTAAAAATATTCTTTTTACTGCTATTAAATACTTTTTCTAAGAAATATTTTTTTGGTGAATTTTTGTTTTTTTTTCTAGGGAATTAACATTTTTTCGAAGATGTGTTCTTTTTTTGCAAAAAAGTCAACGATTCCATGGAAATGTACTGTAATTTTTAACATGTCGGATAATGGGGTTATTGAAAAATACAAAATCAATTGTAGAATCTTATGATTTCAGATATTTAATGCAAAAAATAAAATATTTCGAAAAGAAAATTCTGATGATAAATATTGATGGTGTCTAGGATTCAAATAAAATATAGAAATAATTCTTCTATTGTCAAAACAATTGATTCTTCATTTGAAAGATGTTTTATTAAATTTTCAATACTTTTAAAATATATTCTTATAAACTCTTGACTTTGAAAAAAAAAATATTCAAATTTTATACTATTAAATTTAAAAAAAATATCTTAAAAGAACCCAGAAAAATTGGATTTTCAAACTTAAATTGATAAATATCTTTCACAAAATAATTTTTGATCCAAGATTTCTTATTAATTAATAATAATTTTTCTTCAAAGCGAAGTTATTAAAAAGTCGAAAATTCGTCAATGTCTAATTTTAATTACTCAAATTTTTTCATGATCACATCTTTGTATATTTCCAGTTAAATTTTTTTACAAATTTATTTTCAATGTACGATTGACATCTTGGTATAAAGGAGTTAGAGAACCTTTATAAATTTGATTTAGATTCAATACTTTAGATTTTAAATTTTTAACGAATAAGTGAAGCAATTCAAAGACATAAATCTTTAATCATCAACTTTTGTGCTACTTTTGTCATAACAAAGCAAAGTATTTTTCAAATGTTCCAATAATTTTCTACAAACCCTCAGATTTAATCCAACTTATAGTCTTCAATTTACTAATGTTATCAAAACCAATTCATTTGATTACTATCCCCAGAATAGTAAATGTCTAGATATTTTTGCATATATTTTTTTATTAAATCAAATTTAACATTTGGCTCATCACATGGGAAACAAAGCTTGATGTTATTTAGGTCTTTTTCTGACCAAGATAATTTTTTTTTAAAGATCCTTAGCTTATTTTTTGAGTTACAAATTGTTAATTTCTCAAATCGTATTTTGAGAATATTAGGAGGAGTGAAATTACTTTGTCAAAAATTAAAAGGAATAACAAGAAAATAAATCAAATTTCGCCCTAATCCAAAATTTCTGTTTTGAAGTTATTCATTTTTTAAATTTTTTTCTATTTATTTTACTTAGTTTCTCAAAACAAAAAAAAAAAGATTAATTCTTTATTGTCACTATGTCAAGTACTCATAAAAAAACAAAATCTAAATCAAGATCAAAACATAGCAGCAAATCAAAAACAAAAACAAAAACAAAATCTAGCTCGAGCTCAACAAAAAAAAGAAAAAAATCAAAAAAAAATGCAGTGCTTTTAAAAGTCGGCATGATCGGTGATGCCCAAATTGGAAAAACATCCTTAATGGTCAAGTATGTTGAAAACAATTTTGATGAAGACTATATTCAGACTCTTGGTAAGTTTTTATTCATCGGCTTGTTTCTGGATCTGAATTTTTTTTTTATACGAGAAACAAAAAAAAAAAAAATCAAAAGAAAAAGAAATTAAAAAAATTTTTTATTGTTATTTTTTTTTAAAAATTGCTCTTCTTAACAAACAACTTTTCTATTCTTTAGGTGTTAATTTTATGGAAAAATCAATTTCAATTAAACAAACAGAAATTACTTTTAGTATTTGGGATCTTGGTAAGCTTAATATTTAATTTTTATTTTGTTCTTCTTTTTAAAAATTTTCCCATTCAACTTTAACTCAAAATTCAAAAAAAAAAAAAAAAAAAAAAAAAAAAAAAAAACTATTTCTTAAATCCTTGTTGTTCTCCATCAAATGAAAATTCTTACCTTTTTCTTCTATTTTTTTTAGGTGGGCAAAAGGAATTTGTAAACATGCTACCCTTAGTTTGTAATGAAGCAGTTGTAATTTTATTTATGTTTGATTTATCAAGGAAAAGCACTCTAGTTTCGGTCAAGTCATGGTTCCGACAGGTAAGAGGGCTCAACAAAAGTGCAATCCCCTTCCTTGTAGGAACAAAATATGATATCTTTGCGGGCTTCTCTCCAGACGAACAAGAGGAAATCACAAAAACTGCAAGAAGATATTCAAAGGCAATGAAGGCACCTTTAATTTTCTGCTCAGCTAAGGTGCCGATCAATGTTAGGAAATTATTTAAAATCATTTTAAGTAGAGTTTTCGATTTAAGGTGTAAAATCCCTAAAATTACACAGGTCGGAGATCCAATTATGGAAGGATTTTAAATGTTATCTTTTTTTTTTTATTTCACAACAACCAAATTAATATTTTTCCTTTATTTTATTTTATTTTATTTGATTTTTTTTTTTGTTTTTTTTAGGTTACAATCTATATCTCTCTTTCTGCACGCGACGCAGTGGTATCACTGTAGATCACGTTGGGAAAAAAAATGTTTATATTCCCACTATCTAAGATTAAAAAATCATTATCATCTTCTCAATAATAATGATTGCCAAAGTTGGTGTGGTCATATTAAAACTGGATCAGTTCGATTTATTCGAAATGCCAAAAAAAAAAATGAAAATAATCAGATAAAATAATTTTAAAATTTTTTTTTTTTATTTTGGATCAGCTTTTGAAAAATTTTTTGAATGTAGTAGTGAAAAAAATCCAGGACAAGATTTTTAATTGTGAATATTTGGAAAATTGTTGTGTAATTTCTTTTACAGTCAGTTCCAGTTTTAAGACATAAACTTTAAACGAAATTTGAGGCTCAAAAAAATCTCAAATTACAGCACATTTTTTGAAATTTTTATTTTTATCTAATTTATTTTTCTAGAGAATATGAATTTTGTGCCAAAAATTGAGATTTTTATTATGCCTTAATTTTAGTTGAAAATTTGGTGTCTTAAAAGTGGAACTGACTATATTTAAAATCAAATCCTTTTATTTATGATTCAAACTTTGAAAAATTATAACTCACCCACTTATTAGAATGTTGATTAATGCAATTACACTTGATCAAAAATTTTTTTCAATCAATCAAAAAAACATAGATAAATATTATCATTTTCCAAACTCTAGAAAAACTCAATAGAAACCCTTCTTTTTTTTTCAAAATAAGTAGATCTACTTTTGCATTCAAACAATTACTTGAGTATTCTAGAGTAACCTTACATTAATGAACTTTGTGGAGGTTTATTAATAGGCTCAGAAAAAATTTGGTTTATTAACCAAATTCCAAAAATTTAGACACAGTTTAAACAGTTGAAAGAATAACAATACGAGACTTTACATTCAATTTGCCATTAATTTTGATTTTACAAACTATTTCATTTTTTCTCTTTTTTGTTTTTTTTTTTCAATCCTTATATCTAGTTAACTTAATCTTTTTCGTTAGATCTGGGATTTTTTTTCGATGGTTGATAGTAGGTTAGTGTTGAGTTTTGTTAAATAGAAAAATCACATATCATTGGTTGATTATATCTTATCTCTTGACCCATCAACAATTGTTGGTGAAATTTCAACAAATTTACCAATACAATTTTTTATTCCGTTCATTTCTTTATTGTGGAAACGCCGATTTTTTTTTTTTGAGTTTTATATTTTTTAATTTTCTTTTGATGAAAATGATAACTTATAAAAACATTAATACGGGGTTACTTAAATGTGATTTTGTATTATGTTTGTAAAAATATAATAGATTGAGTTTTATTTTGTCTATTTTTGATTTTGTGTATGCCACAATTTTTAGGATTTGTTTATATGTCTTAGTATACGGGGACAATGTTTTTTTTAAAGAATTTGTTTTAATGAATATAGACAGCTAAATTCGATTAGAATATTGTTAAAACCAACCCCGATTCACTATTTGAGTTTGACAAACCCCCATAATCTTTTACTTAAAATCGAAAAAAAATAAAAAAATTTTCAAGGTTTTCTTATTTTGTAGTTACTAAAATCAAAACCATTTCAAGATCTGTCAATAAGGGTTTGAGTTTGCTGGTTTTTCTTCCAAAATTAGAATAAATAACGAAAAAAAATTTATTTCTTTTTAAAAATTGAAATTTCATTAAAATTTTTTTCTTGAAAAAATACAACTCCTGTTTTTTTGTACGGAGTGGAAAACACTCCACCAAAACAAAAAAAATTTTAAACCAAAATAGAAATTAAACTATTCTTTCCATGTATTGAGAAAATAAATTGCTCTTTTTTGATCTTTTCTTCAATCAAAAAAAAGATAAAATATAATTACTACCAAACATTCTAGCTACAATCAGTTTTATTCCTGATGTGTATTTGTAATTTTTGAAATCCATTTTGTAATAAATAATCTCAAAAAGTAAATCTCATGAATGAAAATGAGTATCAAATCCCCGATGTCTATTATGGGTTTAATTTTTGAATAACAAATTTCACTTCAAAAAAAGGAATTAAAAACAACTTTCCAGTCTTTCTCATCCATGAATTCCATTTTATACTTTATAATTCGAAATTGAAATGGGTGTTTTCCAAAAAAATTATTCCAAAAAAATAAAATACCTTCTTATTTTTCGAAAAATTGTAGTATTTCAAGACATTTATTTTTTATTACAAATCTATTTTGTATCAATCTCTTATGATCAAAAAACCGAGTATCTAAACTTTTTTAACCATTTAAAATTCACCTTTCAATAAGTAACTCTTCATTCAATTCCAAATTAATAGATTTTTAATTATGTTTCCAAAATAACAAAAAATGTTTCAGTTTTTTCTCTTTAAATTTTTTTCTTTATTAGTTTATTGATCAACAATAATCATTCATTTTTTAATAATAATATAAGAGAGAATATTATTTTTGGGACCCATTACTAGAAATTAGAAAAAATAAAAAAATACCGAAATTGTAGCGAAAGACATATATATATATATATATATAATTATTTTTTTTTGAGATAAATTACAAAAAGATAACTTTTCTAAAGAAATTTAAAATAAAAAATTATTTCATTTATAGAGATTAAAATTAGGGAGAAGGGTGGATGGAAAAAAGGTAAAAAATTGTTGGTTCAAATCAAAATACTTTTTGTATATGTTTTTTGTTTTTTTTATTGTAATTAGTCAATTTGAAAATGATGTTTGTAACTCCAAATTAACATACAGAAAAGAGAGGCTATGTATTTTATTTTTAAATTCGTATAATTGTTATTCAAAAAACTTATTTTTATCAATTTTTCAAAGGAATCGAGAAATTTTGCATATCAACGTTTCAATGAAAGGGTAACAAAAATTTTTTTAACATTTTTATATTTTGTGAATTTTATAGTTTGTTCAGGTATTTCTTTTATGAATCTTAACTCTAATCTTAAGATTATTATTTAATGTATTTCTAAACAATGTAAACTAAAATTCAAAATTTTCCACACAGCTAAAACGTTCCAAACAATCACAATAATACAATTTCATTGAAATTGGAGATAATTTGGATTTTTGTGAAATATGAAAAACATTTTTTCATCTTTTAGTTTTTCTTTTCATTTCATTGTTTGAAATACGTAATTTGTTTCGTTGGATCAAAATTTTTTTGAACAATTGATATTATGTTAGAGTCAAGTTGTTCCAAATAGAAGAACTCAAATAAAATTAATTACTAGTATCTAACCCTTTGATCGATCAATAATCCTAATAGAATTTAAACAAATTTACCAAATATTTTTTTGTTTTGCTCTATCTAAAATTTTGAACACACCTTTGATTTATTTGTATTGATAATTATTTATTTATTGTTTTGTGAGTATTTTAATTGATAAACAAGTGTTAACATTTCAATTAGCGAATGGTTCTAATTTGGTAAATCTTCTTGAATTGATTAAATAAGTTTTTTTCTTCACAAATTGAATTTTGGTGTGTTAAAAATTTTGAATTGGGGTTTAGATCGGTTGGTTCTTAAAAAAAAATTGAATTTTTTACTTTTATTTTCCCCCATTTAAAGTGAAATGGTGTTTCTTTACCCAATTATTAAATTTATCAGTTATCAAATAAATTCTGATTCTTTAATATAAATTCATTTCAACAATTGTAACGAGCCTAATAAAAATAAATCGAAAAAAAATTCTATATTTCCTATAGTATTCAAGAACAATTAATAATTAAATATAATTCATAATTCAAATTATAATCATTCTAAAGATATAAAAACTCTAATACTCTTAGAATGAAAACAATAAATAAAAAAAAAAAAAAATGAATGATAATTTTTGAAATAAGCCTTACAGATTTTTTATTTCTGAACTTTCACAGAAAAAAAGTTAAAAAGATGATTATTTTCAGATAATTAAATTCATTTTAGAAGAATATATAAAATTTCACTTTTCTTGGCTTTTATTTAACTTTTCGAAGATCTTTTTGTTTTCCACATGATCTTTTTCAAAAATATATTAAACAAGAAGAAAAAAAAGAAATAGAAAAAAAAAAGAAAAAGAAAAGAAAAATAAATAAAACAATTTGAAAATGAATAAGGGAGAAAACCACATAACTACTTCTAATAACATAATAAAATGAATCAATTTTTTTGAAAAATGTTCCATATTACTGAAGAACTTTTTAAAAAAATATCATCTTTTCTTTTACGAAATTAAAATCATCTGTATTAGATCAAAATTAGAATTAAAATTCATATTAGCATTTCTTTTTAAAATAACATGTAATTTATTTCTCAAAAATTTCCAAATATAAACTTTTTACATTTAGAATTAAGAATAAAATTATATAAAGAGTGCGTAATTGGGTGAAATATCATAAATTGAAGATCAAGAAATAAATTGTCTTTGTTTTTTATTTTTTCGAGGTGAATTTTTATATATTTTTGATTTCGATTTTTCAATTATTATCTCAAAATTTTAGATATATTTTCTTCTGTATTTATACAACACAGTTTATTTATTTTGTTATAAAGATGGTTTTAATAACACAATTTTTTAGAAACGGAGATAAACACAACAAATAACATTTTATTGTTACATAGAGTATAAATTTCTCTGATGAAAATTGGGAAATTGTGTAGAAAATACAACCTACTAAAGAGTTCCATAGCCTGAGTTAAATTTACACCACTTATAATTCTTTCCAAAAAAAAATCTTTAATTTTCACAATTCCAACAATTCTTAAATACTTGATCTTATTTTGTACAACAAAAATTTGATTTTATACTTTTATAATATCCCTTTCAAATCTCTAATAAGCCAAATAATTTTTCCATCTATCCTTATACAAGTATTTTTTTTAGTCACTTTCTCAAGTTTGAAGTGTTTGAAAATTTGAATTTATTCATGGAAATCACTTGTTGTCATTTTTTGACAATTTTATATCGTTCAAATTATTAATTTGGCTCTTCTTTTCCTTTTTAAACTTTAATATTTTTTTTGCCAAATTTCTTCTGAATTAAAATTCTTTTTGAGAAGTGAAAGCAAAATAACACAAGAACTCAATATATAACTAGCTCCAAACTGAGTCCTTCAGTGTTAAATTCTGTTAAATTTCAAAAAAAAATAAAAAATTATTATTTTAATGATCTGTTTTATTATAATCTGATCTCATTACTTATAAAAAATTTTCATTTATAGAACATGATGAAAATTAATGAATTTTGAAAGTTTAGGTGTTTTGAAATCAATAAAAGTTTAAGATCCATTAAAATTTGTTTGTATCATCTTTGGAAAATGAGAAAAACTCCTTCAAATTTATAATTAGACACAACAAACAATAAAAATTGATTGTAAAAACAAAAAAAAATCTTTTTTTCGTGCAAACTTTTACTTTTTCAAAAATTTGAAAACCTGATAAAAAACTTTGATAATTTTCAGTTAATTGATGAAAGTTGTCTATGTTAAATAATTTCAATGATGTTTATTGGAAAAAATTATCTATTTATTTGTTAACTTTTTTCGAAAAAAATAAAAAATCTATAATATTGTTTTGAAGTCTCAACATTTTAACAAAGAATGTCTAGTACTTAAACTGTGATCATAGAATGAATATTTTGACATTATAAGGAAAAAGGGGAATTATACTTGTAGAAAACTGTTTTGAAAGTTTTTGGTTAATCAAAAGAATTAATAGTAGAATATAAATGGTATTGGACCTTAAAGATCAAAAAAACAACTTTTAACCAAACAGGTATAAACATAAACATTTATCTAAAAAGCAACAATTTTGTTAAACGATTTCATCGACCGAAAAACAAATTGTTCTGAATTTCATTTTTCTGTTTCAAGCTGAACTTTTTAAGGGTATAGATTGTTTTATGACTAAGAACAGTTTTACTTTTTAAAAAGTTTGTCAGAATAAAACACTTTTAATTAAATAACGTCCAGTCTATGCTTTTTTTTGAAATAATCTTTAATGATAAGAGTATTCCATGGAACTTTGATTAAATATAATTTGGGAACAGTTTTTTTGTTGAAAAACGTCTGTTAAAAGAAATTTTTCGTATTTAAATACAAAAGAGTAAAAATCAAATCATAAAATTATTATTTTTTTCTAAAATTTTATTGAAATCTTTAGACTTTTTCAAAAAAATTTGAAAAAAAATTTATTCTTTTTTTCCTTAACAAATCAAAAAACCTGAATACAATAATAAAAATCACAATATGCAGTTACAATTGATGAACAAATATATGTTAATTGCTTTGATCGGAGAAATCCTATCAGTTCTTTTTTTGACCTTATTTGTCAGAAGAATTAAAAAAAAACAAACAATGATCAGAACAGAACAGAGAACAACAGAAGAATGTGAAACCTTACTTGAAAATCAAGATCTTGAAATGAATAGTGTTGAAACCAAACCATTTAAAGCATCAAAAGAACAGTCTGGAGGCCAACTAGATCAAAATAACCAGTTCCTCAAATCAAATTTTTATCAAAAATTAGGATATTGTGTATTTATAATTTTCCAAACAATTGCATGGTTTTTGCCTTCGATATTATTTTCAAGAGCTGAAGAAATGAACAAAATCACACCCAATTTCCGTTCCAAATATATTTGTGTTGTAATTTTACAAATCGTGATTTGGTCTCTCTATTCCCTGATGGTTTTAGTTATTTCTTTTAAAACGCTTTTTAGCCAAAAATTTCTGAACAACTACATTTTTTATAACTATACAGGAACTTTAGTGACATGGATTGTGTGTCTACAAATAATCAACCTCTCTACTGAATCTGGTTCTGAGGATGCTTTCTTTAAAACAATGCTGATTGTTTGTGAAATTATTCATTGGGTATTTTTACTAATCTTAATATTGATTACCAAACCAGAGGTGAAAAGGCATGGTAGATGTACAGACTTGTTCGTATCACAAGAAACAAAAGTGGTCTTGATTCATGATCAATAAAAATGAAACAGATTATTTTTATTTTTTTTTTAAAATTTGTAGTTTGTTTCAACAAAAATATGAAATAAATATATTATCTATTTTTACATCTTTTGGTTAATCATTTAGTCTACCTTAAAAAAAAGTTTTTTCCATTTTTTAATCAAACTTAAGGCTAGTAATTCTAAACAAAAGATGTCTCTTTTTTGAGAGTTTTTTTGATATAAAATTGATTGTTGAAGAAACTACTTATGATATCACCTTGAGCTGAGAGTGATAAACCTTCAATTGAGAGTAGGTATTTTGAGTGATTTTTATCAGATTTAATCAAAAAGAACTTTGCCTGATGATAAAATAGATTTTTAAAAAAATAATAAAATGGATATTTCGATAATTTACGGGCTCTTGATTCTTTATGTACAATTTGACATAGTCATCTCAAAAAGGTCCCTTCTTAATTCATTTTTTTTATTCAGTTTTCCAAATAATATTTATGTAAAAAAAAAAAAAAAAATTATTTATATAGATGTGGAAAAAGTGATATCTTAATATTTTAAGAAGGTATAAATTATTATATTAATTTACTTTTCATCATTTTAATAATACAGTTAATTTACAATATAGTAAAATTCCAGAACCTCCAAAATAATGAGGCTATTACATTTATTGTTGTTAATAGTAGGGTGATTTTTAAAACTCCCCGGAATATAAAAAAAGGTTTTTTTTCTACTAAATAATTAACAATAAATCTTTGGATGGATGGATTTTTATTAAATTCAACTTGAGGATATTTACTTTAAATCGATACTAACTATTAGTTTTAAAAATGCTGTAGATTAAAAATAAAACTGAAACAGAGAGAGAAAAAATAACGGATGGCTATTATTATCATGTCAGTGCAGTAGAGTACCGTCATGTGCCTAGGTTTTTTAGAATTCAAAAAAAAAAAATTAGTTTGATTTACTCAAATTTAGAACTAAATTTTGTTTTTTTCTTAAAAAATCAATTACAATCAAAAAAACTAAAAGAAAAAAGATACCACGTTTCGAAATTATTTTCCAGAAAAAGGGTCCCAGCTGTAGGGGGGCGAATTACATGTATTGCAAAGGTTTTGGATATTTATCAAAAGAAACAATTTATTTTGAAAAATGTAAACATTAAATCCTTTTTTCACATTGTTAATTTTTTTATTTGGAAACCTAATTCATTTACAAATTTTATTTTATTTGAAGAAATATATTGCCATGAAGTCAAAAAATGTTATTTAATGATTATTAGAATAGAGAAAATAATTATTAGACAATCATAGTAGTTTCTAATCATACTGTTTTTGATCTCCAATAAAAGATCAAAATGAGCATATTTGTTTTTCTGGAATGGTACATAAATATTTAAAGTTTTTAATTTGATAAAAAATATAATTACTCATAAATTCAAAAAAAAAAGTTTTGTCCTTTTTGTTATAATTTCACTTTGATATCTATTGTATAAACCAACTTTCGAAACAATTTTATCTCCAAAAATAAAAGTCCTATTTCCAACTAATTTACAAAGTTTTCTATGTATTTATACCAATAAAATTCTTTCTTAAAAGCTCATACACACATTTTCAAAAATCAAAAAGTGAACAAAAAATTAATTTTTTTTTAAATTTAACACTATTTATTAGACATATTGCATATGGATATCAACATTTCCTTGGTTTTATATTATTCCACTTATTTCTGATTTATTCTTAAAAGTTCAATTATCAAAAATAATTGTTATTTGAAATTTTTTTAATGATTACTTCGTCAGAAATAAAGTTTAATTTTATTCTGAGATTTTTAGTAGAGATAGATCAAAAATTATGTACAAGCAAAGACAATGATCCGTTATTAAAAATAAAATCTATGCTTTTTTCTTCTTTTTGTTACAATGAAAAACCCTATTTACTAATCAATAGTATACTTAAGTTCAAATCAATTTTGAAGGTAAAACCTTATATTTTTTAAGTAAATTTTAAATTATTCATGTAAATAGTTGAAAATTTTTCATAATATTCTCAATTTTTTTAAAATTTTTTGTTTTTTTTATTATTAAAATTTTTACCAAAAATTTACTTTATTTTTTGAGATAAATTTTGCAATTTGATCCTTTATTTTTAGAATTTCTATTTCAATAATAAAACTTTAAGTAATCAATACCATATTTACTTCTGTTTTTTTTGATTTTTTTGGCCGGTTTATGTATAAGTCTTCTATAATAAAAAAATACACCATTTATTTTGAAAAATAGAAAATACTTTTCTATACTCATTATTTTGACAAAGGTTTACAGTCAGTTCCACTTTTCAGACACAAACTTTCAACAAAATTTAAGACACAGAAAAATCTCAAATTAAAGCATAAAATTTGGAATTTTGTTTTACACATTTTTTTTACAAATTATTTTACTAGAATTCGAATTTTATGACTTAATTTGAGATTTTTTTTTGTGCCTTAAATTTCGTTGAAACTTTGTTTCTTAAAAGTGGAACTAACTATAGTAAAAAAAAATAAATGGAAATGTTGAGATTAAATCACTTTTAAAAAGAAATTTGGCCTATACTGAAGCACAAACAATAGAATTCAATCAATTTCTTTTTTTGATTTTTTTACATCTAAATATAATTTCCAAAACGATAGTTGTTGTTAAGGGATCAGTTTTCTACGAAAACAAGGTAAAATTTAAAAATATGTTATTGGTATTATTCTCTACTTATAAATTTTGGATATTCATAGTGTCAAAAAATTCTGATCGATTATAAAAGCCCTAAAAATAAATTAGTTTAGTGAGATCAATTTTTTTTTCCCTTTTTTTCTGAAAAAGAAAAGGATTAAATTCATATTATTTCTCTTACTTTAACAATATTTTATCCTTATTTTATTACCATTTTGATCATTATTATACTATAACATTTCTTTTTTACTAGTCATATTAATATAAAGATTTTTTTTCTTTTTTGAGATGATACTTCACAAGTGTAAATAAGGAATGTTGTAAAAAATAGAGTTTTTTCAATTTTAGAGATAAATAAAGAGTTCCATGTATTTATCCAAATTTTGGTAATAGTTTACAAAATACCCGTTTTTATTTTTGATCTTGAGGGTGTTTTCAATATAAAATCGTTTGGAAAATACCAATACTTTGTTTTAAAAATGAATTTTTTTTTAAAATTGAAAGATTGTTGTTTGCCAAATGATTTTTTGATTAAAATTATTCTTAGTTTATTAAAATGATCAGATATTATATTTACTTTTACCAAAATTTGGATAAATACATGGAACTCTTTATTTATCACTAAAATTGAAAAAACTCTATTTTTTATAACATTCATATTTACTCTAGTGTTTTGGTTAACTAAAAAATTGATATATTGAATGGATTAAAAAATAATTGTATATTTTTAAGAAATATCAATATAATAATTAAAGTTTTCACACCATTTCAAAATTTTACAAAGAAATTTTGTTTTTTTTTTAATATGAAATTCTATTTTTCAAAATTATATTTTCTTGAAGATATTTGGGAATTAGTTAATTTTATCTTCAAAATTCAAAATCATTTTTTTTTTGCCAAAAATAATTTGAATTTTTATAAGGATTCTTTTCGATTATAACCAATCAATTTGTTGAAAAAAATTTTTCAAAAGTGAAAATTTTTTGCCAATTTTTTTTCATTTTTTGAAATTCAGAAAACAACTTTTTTAAAACCTTAAAGAAAAAAAAAACAAAATTGTTGAATAGATCCCAATTTAATTGATAAATTGTTGTTATGCCCCTACCAAATATTAGAGGTATGGTTGATAACCTATTTTATCATGATATTAACAATAAAATCGCGATAGTGTTACAGTCAGTTTCACTTTTAAGGCACAAACTTTCAACGAAATTTAAGGCACAAAAAAATTTTTCAAATAAAGTTTCCCAATTCAAATTCTAAACTAGATTCCAAAAATTTGGACACAGTTTAAGCAGTTGAAAGAACATCATTACTATACTTTAAATTCAAATTGGAAAGAATTTTGATTTTACAAACTATTTCATTTTTTGTCTTTTTTGTTTTGTTTTCATTTCCTTTTTTGCAGTTACGTAATCTGTTTCGTTAGATCTCGAAATTTTTTTTCAATGATTGTTAGAAGGTTAGTGTTGAGTTTGTTAAATTGGAAAATCAAATACAATTGGTAGATGGTATCTTATCATTTGATCGATCAACAATTGTTGGTGAAATTTCAACAAATTTACCCAATACATTTTTTGTTCCGCTCGTTTCATTATTTTGGACACACCTGTTTTTTAATTTTTGAGTTTTAAAATTTTTTCTTTTATTTGGATGAAAATGATTACTTATAAAAACATTAATACCTTGTAACTTAAATGTTTTTTTATATTAGGTTTGGGAAAATACAATAAATTGGGTTTTTTTTTTGCCTATTTTTGATTTTGGGTGTGTCCAAATTTTTGGAACGGGGTTTAGTAAAAAAATGGTAAAAAAAAAATTCCAAATTTTGTATTATAAATTTGAGATTTTTTTTGTGCCTTAAATTTCGTTGAAAGTTTGTGTCTTAAACGTGAAAATGACTGTAAAAAATATCGATTATTCCAACTTTATCGTGAAAAATCATAAAATCGCGATATTCAATATTATTGAGAAAAAATGAAAAATTATTTTTTTGAAATCTTAAAAAAAATCTCTTGACTTTTACAAAGCCTTGAGACTTTTACAACACTTTTCCCCTTTAAAAATGTTTGAAAGTGTTTGTAAGGGCTGTGAATTATCTTCAAGTATTTGAAAGTTTTAAAATACAGAAAACTTTTATAAACTGAAATGGGCTTGTTTGTTGTGAAAACACAAAATATTTATTCTTTTCATTTTTTTTTTTAAAAAAATATAAAATCTCAAACAAATTTTATTATCAAACTAATAATTATCCATTTCAAATAATACACTTGAATATAAAATATATGTGTTTTCTTAAAATAGAGTTTTGACATTCACAATTTTAATAACTAAATAGAATAAAGATTAATTTTCCTTCTTATGGTAATTGATTAAAAAAAAACCTCTAAGATCTAATTATGTTTTCTGTCCAATACAAATATACTCAAAGAAGAAGAATAGACCACAACAATTTTATAAAAAACCTTAATAATTGGTGAACATCTGGCAAGGATGTTGTGAAAGCTTTTGAAAGGTTATCCGACTATTTAAGCTTTCTGAGAATATTGAAAATGTTTTCACCCAAGAACACTTCTTTGAAGAAGAGTTAAAGTATTGGTTGTTTTAGAAGATAATTATTCAAGACAATTTCTAACACCGCGATTAACGGGGAAAACAGTTATTTTTCTTTAATTCTTATTGTTGTTGATCTACAAGGATCGATAGGTTTGACAATCAAACCAAATTAAAACACAAAAAAACTCTTGGATCTGATCCTTGATTGAATTAAGTATTTTTTTGTTTGTTTTTTTCAAAGAATAATTTTTAATCACATGATTAGTCTTTTGATCAAAAAATTTTTTAGGCAAAATAATTCTCAATTAGCCCAAAAAAATATCAATTATTATATTGCGATTACCTTTTAAATCGTAATATTTTGGCATTTATCACGATTTTATAATAATTATCGCGATTTTATAGAATATTGCGATTTGTTATATTATTGAAATATTATTGAATCTTGTGATTTGATAGAAATTATTGCGATTTTTGTAACTTTATCGTGAATTAAGCATGTTATCATTAAAACCTCTATTCATTTATTGGTTCACCTATATATAAATAAATTAACTTTTATTTATTGATATTTGTATTGAAATATTAATTATTGAAAAAGAAACACCAAATAAAAAATTTGCTTTCGAAATGAATACTTTCCAAGATAAAAAGAAAAATATGTTTTCCGATTTTCAAGAATTAACTTAAATCTTAATTAAAATAATAGGTTGGTTTTTGAGTTTTAGATTGGAAATATGCAAATTTTAGGATTTCAAAAAATACACTCAAATCAATAAATTGTTTAAATGAGGTTAACTTATCCATTTCAGTGTCGAAACACAAATTACAAATAAAAATTATTTAAAATCTTGAAAAGATTTCCTTTTGAAAAAATAATACTCCCTTAAATAAAAAAATTTTGTAGATTGTAACAAGTCCTCTGGAAGAGAAATCCAACATAGTATATTTCTGTAACACTTAGAAAAAGGATAGGAAATTAGTTCAATAAAATAGTTGATTGACAGTCCTTTCTGTCTTTATCTCGGATAATATCTTTCATTTTTTTGAAAAAAGATACTAGGCCAATTTGTTTCAAATGGATCAAATAAAAACTCATATTACCGAACAGTGGCCAGTAGTCGAGGAAAATCTAAGCCTCATTCTTCAGTCCTTGGATCATAATTTCGAAACTCAACAGTGGATGACCATTTCATCGTAAAAATTCAAAAGCTTAAACGATCAATTACTTTGTTCTTATTTCAATTTTCTATACTTTTTCTTTTTAATTCTTTTTCTAGAATGATCTATGACTTATGTTTTCGAGGGAACTTAAATTTACAAAAGAAGAAAAAAAGACAAAAAATTGATATAGTTGAAAATGGGAAAATTATTTATGAGAAACTAGAGGTTTTTTTAAATGATCACTTAAAACAACTCATCAAAGTAAATCTTTTCTTTTTATTTTTTGGAAATTTCTCTTCTTCAAAAACAAAACAAAACAAAAAAACACTAACAAAGAAGAACGTTGGGATTTTGTCAATAAACCTGACCAAAAAATTCCAGGTTTTCGCTTGTCGTTATTTTGAATTACAAGCGATCTTGTTATTGAACTTTGATTTCATTTTAAACAGAGTCAATACCAAATACTAAGGTTTAAGCTTTTCTAAATATTGTTCTTTGTTTTAGTCACCAAACAAAAAAAACAAATGCTTTCAAACAAATCGAAAACGTAATAGTTTGAAAAAAAAACAATTCAATAACAGTTTACAGAGCAAACTATTCTTCAACAATTTTGAAAATTCTGTTATTCAAAAAAAACTGTCTGTTAAAACTTTTTTTGAAAAATCAAATCCTTCCAAAATTAATTTGAGTTTTTACAGTCCTTGAAATGGGAACAAAAGATTATTGGTTTATTTTGTAATTATCTGTATACCTCTATTTTATAAAACCACCATGTGTCAAAATGCTAAAAAAATATTATATAAATAAAAAAGAAAGAAATCAACCAAAAATATCAAACATTGATTTTTCAACCAAAATTCCTGTGTTTTTATTCGTTTTCGGATCTGTTCAAAATAAAAAATAGAATTTTCTTTTTGTTTTCTGAATCACTTTAATGAAAAAGAAGTTTTCAGAGAGCCTTTGAAAAATTTTCAAAGAAGAAACTAAAATATAAAAACATCTTTTTGTTTTGAATAATTCAAAATAAAAGGAAAAAAGGGTTTTATTTATTTCAACATATCAAAAAAATTAAACAAAAATTTTTTCAAATCATCTCGTCGAGGTTTTCTGACTGGAAAAATGATAAGACCAAACAGTTTTGAAATACTTGAGTATTCTCTAACAATAAAACTTTCTCAAAAGTTTGGAATCTAGATTCTTTTCTTGTGTTTATTTCCATATTTTGGGGTGTGTTTGTTGATTCTATTAAAACACTTGTTTCAAGTATTCGCCCTACTTCTTTTCTTGATTTTTTTTTTAAGATCAATTGTTTGGAAGTACCTTAGTTATATATATTCGAATTTATTCTTCTTTTTGAAGGTTTTGAAAACTGGTTCGTTTTCTTGTGTTTTTTTATTCAATTTTTGGTTTGTATTAAATTATGTTTTGAATCTCAAGAAATGTGCTTATGTGAATAATTGAAATTAATCAAAGAATAAACCAAAAGAATAGAACTGAAAAGGTGTATATTTGAAACAAATCTTTTCTTTTTTATACAAACAAGAAAGATCACCTTTCAGAAGAAATTTTATAAAATCAAGAATGAAAAAAAAATTTTTCAAAGTATATTTTACAAGATTTCTTTCTTCGGCATCTTATTCATTTTCTGAAAAATCATTTTTTTTTTTTCTTTTTTTAAAAAAATCCAGTTTTATTATTCGAAGTTTTTACAAATAACCTTTTTCTCAAAAATTATCTTTTATTTTTGTACACACACACACACACACACACACACACACACATATATATATATATATATATATATAATAAATATTCTATTTAAATTCATATATTAAAGAAATCCAAAAACGAAATGAAAGATTTTTTATCGCAAACAATCAGCTGTTGGACACAATATTACACTTCAGCAAAAGTTATTTCACTATTATTCTCATTTCTTGATCGTAATTTTTTACCACGTATTAAAAATAACAACAAAAATGAAATAAAAGAATATCTAGACATTTTAAATGTAAATAATTAAAAATTTTCCCTTTTTTCACTTACAATATTAATTTATTTATTTTTTTTTATCCAAATTTAATTTTGTATTTTTATTTTTTATGAAATGAAATTTATTTATTTATTTTTAAAATCTTTCTTGAAAGCTTAATTTAAATATTTTTAATCTTGGATATTATCAACAATTAAAAGATCAAATTATTCATCAAACACTCGAATTAATTAATAAAAGAAGAAGAAAACAACCGGCAAATTTTGGATATTTCAAAAAAATTATTGAAATGATATGTACGATTTCTTTTTACTTTTCTTAATAACCCATTTAAGCCAAACAACACATCTTTGAAAATTTCCATTCTTTTTTTTTTTAATTATCCAAAAAGCAAATTTGAACTTTTTTTATAAAATAACAATGCTACAACCTTTCCTATGATATCACAATTTTTTTTTTTATTCATTAAATTTTGTATTTTGATGCATTTTTTTAAATAAGAATAAGAAATCTTATTTCCAAAAAAAATTTTTCAGAATGAACTCTTTCTAAAAAATTTTTTTCGGTCACGATCAACAAAATTCAAAGATCCCACAATAACTTTAAAAATGGGAGAATCATTTACAAATACCTTAAAATGTATCCAAGATAAAAGTAAACTCCTTTTGTAATGTTTTCACAAATATTTTAAAATAAACTCTTTTTCAGATAAAAGATCATAGAAAATTTCAAGAATTATTCATAATTGAAGGAAGTTAATTGTAGTCCCATTCTAAAATCTAAGAAACTCTTTAAAACATAAAAAAAAAAAAAAAAAAACTGAATATTTAAAACTCATTACACTAGGATGAAAAAATAAAATTGAAAAAAAAAAAGTTAGACGAAACTACAACTTCAATTATCATTTCATCCTTGTTAATCGAGTTTATTCAAAACATAATCAACATTCCAGTTCTTAAAATTCTTGAGGCTGTTGTATTTATTGTTGTTAGTATAATCAACTTTTTTAAAAGTCTCTAGTCTAGAAAAAAAGGTCTATTTTAGGGTAAAAAATTTTAAATGGATGTGACAATGAATTTTCTTTAAACTCAACTTTAGGATATTTTTTTGAAGAGATAATAACTAATAGTTTTGAAAACACTCTTATCATCTAAAAAAACTCAAACACAGAAAAAAAAATAACTGATGATAAATATTGAGAGTGTCCGTAGAGTGCCGTAGAGTGCCTAGGTTTTTTTGAAGTTTCTGTTTTATTTGTAAAATCTATCGATTTTCGTTAGATTTTTTTTACTTTTCGAAATAAACCGAAAATTTGTTAAAATTTTCTGTTTATTTCAAAAAGTAAAAAAAACCTAGAACACTTCACAAATAAACAGAAAACTCAAGAAAACCTAACGGCGGTTTTTTTTACTTTTTGAAATAAACCGAAAATTTCTCAAATTTTTTGTTCATTTCAAAAATTAAAAAAAATCTAACGAAAGTGTTCGTCAAGTGCCTAGCTTTTCTTGAGGTTTTCTGTTTTATTAGTAAAATCTATCGATTTTGCTAATAAGCAGAAAACTCAAGAAAAGCTAACGGCGGTTTTCCAAAATTCAAAAGAATTGAGAAAAATCTTTGATTTTACTCTATTCTTTTAAATTTTGGAAAACCTAACGTAAAATCAAAGAAAAAATATTTTTTCCAATTTAAAATACCAAATAATTCCTTAATAGTCAAAATAATTGATTCCCTATTTGAAAGATATTCATCATATTTAAAATACTATTAAAATATAATGAAATGACTTCTTAACTAGAAGCAAAAAATTTTTCAAATTTTTTACTATTAAATTGAAAAAAAAATATTACTGGAACCTGGAAAATTGGATTTTCCAACTTAAATTGTAAAATATCTTTCAAAAATATTTTTTGATCAAAGATCCTTTATTAACCAATAGTGTTTATTCTAATTGAAGTTATTAAAAAGGGTAAAATTAGCAAAAATTTAATTTTTTTTTGAAAAAAATTTTTCATGATCATGTAAAACAAAACAACAAAAATTAAAATTAAATATTTTAAAAATTGATATGACCTTTTTATTTGAAATGAGAAATCTCGTTTTGTAAATTGTAAAGGAAAAAAAATTATAAAATCAATAAAAACTGTTGAACAAGGTGAATTGGGAAAAAGTTCTTTACATTTTATTGCTAACTCTTTACATGTCAAACATTTGTTCTTTAAAGTCTCATTTTCAATATAAAGCCTCAATTCATATGGGTATTTTGTTGGAATTGTTTTTTTTTTTTTGCTTTATTTTCTTTTTTCTTTGTTCCATACTTCAATTCAATAATGTCCTTTCTTAATTCCTATATCTAACTCATCCGAAATCAAACTTAAACTGTTTCCATTTTTATACTGGTAAATAATTTACAAATTGATTTCTTTTTATCTTGTTTTTTTTTTTTAATTTTCCAACTGTTCAATATCCATAAATAAAATAACAGAAAATGAAAAAATGAATAATTAAACACGACAAGAATAGCACAAAAATTGTAGTCACTTTTTTTACTTCACAACACGTTTGTTTTTTGAAATTGTTCCAAATTTTGAAAGGAATAACAAGATCAAAATTCAATAACTTTCTATTTAAAAGTTTTTACAAGTCAAAATTTTAAAAAAATGTAATTTAAACAACTTTCCACTTTTCAATTTTCATAAAAAGAGTTTCAGGTTATTGAAAGTTAACAAATATTTTTCTTTTACATAACTTTTCAAAAATTTCAATAAAATTCAAAAATGTTATCTGTTGTTAATTATTATTTTTTTGCCCTTTTTTGGCTTATAAAAGTTTGTATCAAGTATTTGAAATTTAAAAAAAAATATGAAAGAATATCAGAAACTGAAATCTTGTAGACTGTAAGTCTGAAAGTTCCAAAAGGTCTTGGAAAGTATTTGTATGGATTGTGCTATTCTTGTTGTGAAATGAAAATTATCAAGAAGTAATTCTCTTATTAACAATCAATTTTAATATTATTGATGATTTGAGAGGTGTGCCCTTTTGTTTGAAAAAGAGTTTACAAGCCGTTTTATTAGATTTTTTTTTTTTTCAAAATATCAGCTTTTTTATTACGTTTTAAACAATGAATCAAAATATCATATTTGATGAATAAAAAAAAATTATGGTGGCCTTTGGAAAATTTTACATTGTTTTTTTTTTTTTTTTGATTTTTAATCAATTACATTATTCTTTTAAATTTTACGGTATTTGGAAGTTTTGAAAGAATTTAAATCAGAAATTTCTAAGTTTTATTGAATTTTAAATTTTCACAATCTGTGATTAATAATTGGTATTATCCTATCATTTCTTTTTTTTTTTGATTAAAAAGAATAAAATAATCACTGGTTTACACCAATAAAAAATATCATATAAAAATCAAGATCAGAAATTGTGATATCTTTTAATTTTATAATATCTTATAAATCAACAAATTGAATTATTATGAAAGATCAATTTTTGATGGTTAATAACAATTTTGGATATTTAAATGGTTAATATGAAAGAATTGAGTTTAATAAAGATATTTTAAAATAAATTTTCCTGTTTTTTTTTTTTTTTTTTTGGAATTAGCTTAAATTGATAATACATTTATACTCGCATATATTTTGATAATTAAATAGTCGATATTTCACCAATAAAAGAAATATAATAATAATTTGGAATTTTAAAAAATAAAAATATTTTACAAATAACACTTCATGAAACTTGTGATGAAAAGAAATATTGGAATAACCAAAAAATTCTCAAAATCATTTTCCTTTTTTTTTTGTTGCTAAAATTTTGTAAATGATTTTTTTTTTTTTTTTACAAAATTAACATTTAAAAACCTTGAAAAAAATATAGTGACTTTAGACGCTAAAGTTGCACCAAATAAAAAAAATAAGAATAATTATAAACAAGATTTTGAGGCACCACTCATATTTAATACTGATATTTATTATGAACGTACGTACTATATTTTACGAAAGGAAAGAAATTTCGACACATTTACAAAAAATCTTATAGCGATTGTTGAAGATGAGTTGCACTTTATTGGATCAAATCTTCGAAATACAACACAAAAAAAATTAGAAAAGTCCTTAGTTAAGAAAATATTTATTCCAGGTTTAAAAATTATTATGGAAAAAATTCATAACTATAATTCTGTATCGATGAATGATCAAAACACTGTCAACAGTTTATTGGATTTGGTTAACAACTTTCCAAGGTTTAGAAAATTTTTTTGTAGATATATCTTCGAAATCGATTTCAAAAAAATTAAAGAAACATGGACAAATACAAATAAGGTAAGAAACTCTTAAAAAATTCTTTTTTTTTTTCATTTTAATTTTAAATTTTAATTTTTTGAAGAAATTGTAATTCAAATGTTAAGAAGAAAGGCTAAGTTTAAAAATATTATTATAGAATTTTTATTCGGAAAACACCCAATGATTCTCATATATATATATATGTGTGTGTGTGTGTGTGTATGTGTGTGTTGTGTGTGTGTGTGTGTGTGTGTGTGTGTAAATAAACTCCATTTCACTCAAAGGTGACCAGCCAAAAATGAAAAATTCTCTTTTTTTTTAAGAATCAATTAAACTACAATTGTTTAGAAATAAGAGAAATAATAAAGTTCGTATTAGAGTTGAAATCCATAAAAGAAAAACCTAAACCCCATAAATTTCAAAAAAAAAAAAAAATGTTAAAAAATTTTTTGCCCCTTTCATTGGAACGTCTAGTGCAAAATTTCTCAATTTCTTTTGGAAAATTAAAATTGTTGACGATAAGATTTTTTACTTGTAAATGTATGAATTTTGAAAGGAATTAGAGATCCTCAATTTTCTACATGTTAATTTGGAGTTTCAAAGGATTTTTTTTTTTTTTCAAATTTACTTTTTACAAAAAAAAATAAAGAAAAAGAAAAAAAAAAAAAAAAAATGAAACTACAAAAATCTAGCAAAAAGCAAAAAACAAAAAAAACAAAATTTTACAAAATTAGAAAAAATGATCAGATTTAAAATTTGAAAATTTTATTTTGAGAAGAATAATGAATTAAACTCATAGAATATGTTCTATCTCTTCGATAAAACTGGACTCCTTTGACTTAAAAAGAGTTTATATCTCTTATCATTTAAGGGTCTAGTCATTTACCGTGAATATTCTCCATACTCAAGGGGTGACCTGATACCTAAAAAGGATATTGTGAAATAGCCCTTCTTTTGGTTGACAAAATTCAAATAACAAAAAAAAGAATTCCATTGGATCATCTTTGACTAAAAATTCAACAAAGAAAAATAAGTTTGAAAGAGTTCTCAATTTCAAAAAATCAAAATTTAAAAAAAAAAATTCATCTTTTCTCATTTTCTATTTCCAAATGGTTAAATTTCTTTAATTTAAAACAAATTGCTTTCTTGAATTTCGCAATCAATTTAATTCGATTTAGTCTGATTTCTGGTTATTTTGTAACCCTCTAAATTTGACCAAGTATGGATTAGGTAATATTCAACCGATAAAAATATTTCATTTGAAAAATGAAAAAAAAGAAAAAAAAAATCAATGAGATCTCAAAAAGCCACAAAGAGCGACACTTCAAAACTGACATAGTTGTTTTCAAAATTGTAATTCACAACCATTCTAATTGGAAATTGAGTGTTGCTCTTTGGCACTTTTTTCTAAAAATATCCTCATTTTTGGTTGTTGATTTTTGGAGATCGATCGTACATCATAGGTTGGTTGGTTTTTGATTGGTGTTAGGTACTCAATAAAATTACTAAAAAGTTTTTTTCCATTTGAGAATAAAAAATTTCACCGTAATGACTCGACCCTTAATTTAAAAATCAATCAAAATTTAATAATCATTCTTGCATTTTCAAGTAATATTATTTTAAAAAATTCATAATTTCGATATACATTAGGAGATTTTCATACAAAAAAAATTTTTTCTAAAAATTATCATTTTTTTGAGATTATTATTAGTATTTTACAAATTAGTTTCCACACACACCCTTTTACAATATTAACAAACCTTTTTTGAACTTAGTTTTCTTTTGTAATTAAAATTATTACAAAATAAAATCATGGATTAATAAACATCTTTAAAAAAAAACAAAAAAAAAAACAGAGAGAGTGGCGGGTATGTAAATATAAACGAATAAATTTTTTTAGATATATATTTCCACCATCACCAACCTTTCAAATTACCAACTGGACCACCCCTTTACTTTTACTTATTTAAGACATGATAAATAATAAGCATTACTCCCTGTGGATTCAGGGGTGTCGTCAAGTATCGTCAAGTACCTAGGTTTTTTTTTTTTAATTTAAGAAATAAAAAGAAAATTTTAGAAATTTCATTTTTATTTCTTAAATTAAAAAAAAATCTAACGGTATTTTCCAGAATTCAAAATAATAGAGAAAAATAAATGATTTTACCCAATTCTTTTAAATTCTGGAAATCCTAACCACCGGTGGTTTTTATATATATTTTTTCCATGAAAATGATGTTATTATTTTTTTATATTAATATTTTAATTATTTTTCTTCCTCTCTCTTTTTTTTATGATAAATTTTCTTTAATTACTCCTTTCTCTCAATAAATAAATAAATAATCAAATAATAAACATTTCATAAATTTATTAGAATAAAATGAATAAAAAAAAAACTTTCATTAAAAATATTAGATAAAAAACCAAATGAAAAGGTTATACTAAGATAAAAATACTTAAAAGATTTTTAATCTTACTAATCAAAATTATGAAATTTATTGTTCTTGTCGTGAAGTTTTCATCAAAACTCTTATGGTTGGAAAACTTAGGGTTAATAATAATAATAATAATAATAATAATAATAATAATAATAATAATAATAATCCACCGAAATAAATATTAATCAAAATAATAAAAAACTATAAATTCAGATATTTATATTCAGTTTCACAGAGAGTCTAGTAGAGCGTTGTCAAGTATTGTAGAGTACCTTATAATACCTATTTTCCCCAGAATTTAAAAAGAATTTAGTTAAATCTTTGGTTTCCAGCTATTCTTTTTAAATCTTGGAAAACCCAAGAGCGATTGTTATTGAATTTAGTCAAATAAATAATACAATTATTTTTTTATATAAATATTTTCATTATTTTTCTTCTTCTCTTTTTTTTTTTTTTATTTAAATAAATTTTTCTTTAATCCCCTCCCTTCCCACCACCCCCCCTTTTTTTTAAATAAAAAAACAAAAAAAAAAAAAAAAAAAACATTTCTTCTTTGCTTTTCTTCTTTTTATTTTTATTATTATTATTTATTGTTATTGTTATTATTAAATATTAGATTACAATAAAGTTCATAAAATTTTTTATTAATTTGAGCAAAAGCTACAATAAATTAACTGTTCATAGAAATGATTTTATATATTTCATGATGGTTGAACTGAATGAATTGTTAGATCCACAACTTTACCATGTCAATGTAGTTAAAAAAACTAATTATTCTGAAATTGTTTGCAGACTTTTCAACAAATTGATGAAAGATAATTTTTCTATTTCATTTAATTATGACATTTTAAAAAATATCGATAAAGACGTAAGTTCTACATTTCTACATCTTTAGTTTTAAATATTTTTTTATTATTCCCAACAAAACCAAATAAAAATAAAAAAATATTTGTAAAATTTTCCAAGTTACGATTATATACCTAATAGCCTTTTCTTTGATCAAAAATTATCAGGTAATTCTGGGTTGAAAAGTCAGAATTTATTTTTCATTAAAGAATAATATGTTTAAACCATTAAGGGGGTAGCCCCATCACAATATACTTCATGATTCAAGTATTTTGTTCTTTATTGAAAAATATATTGGTGTTCTTAAGTTCAAATATCCAAAAAAAATTTAATTTTTCAAATATTTTCAAATAAATTTTGAAAATAAAATATTTAAAAAAAAAACAAAATTAAAAGGAGCACGAAAATCCTATTTGAAATTTTTTTTTTCAAAAAACTTTTTTTGTGGGAGAGAATTATTAGATTATATTTACCACAAGAAAATACTTTTAATTGTATCGTTGATTTTTAAATTGAAGATCTATCTCTTTTACCAGATATTACAATTCCTAGAAATCCATCTATTTAGAACTCTTATTAAAAAAGTTAGGGTGTATTTTTTTTTTTTTTTTTTTTTTTTGGTATTCTGCAAGATAATGCAAAATTCAAAACTTTCATTAAAATTGGCTTAATACGCTTTAAAAAACTTTTAATAACTAAATCGTTAAAAATTTATTTTTATTTCTGAATTTCAAAAAAGCCTAATGTTGAGTGCTTATCTTTTCCAGAATTCAAAAATAGAGTTAAATCTATTGATTTTCCTCAATTCTTTGGAATTATGTAAACCCTAACGGGGATTTTTATTGGATTTGGGAAATAAAAAGAAAATTTATCAAAATTTTCTGTTTATTTCTCAAATTAAAAAAAAAAAAAAAAAAACTAACAGCAAACAGGTGAATCTTTAGTACTAACCCTTTAATAATAAAAAAAAAAATAAAGAAAAAATTTTTCACATTAAAAATTCAAATACATACCAACTAAAAACAACTATCATTGAAAATATTTTAATTTGGATAAAAACGGGATTTTTATGCTGTAAAGACAAATTTGAAACTTATCATTGATTTTTCAGTTTTTATACAAAAAAAAAAAAATCCATATGTATAATTATATATATATATATATATATATATATAGATATAGATATATATATAGATAGATATATATATATATTCCTTATAACCCCGGAATTGCCTAAATTTCATCAAGTTTAAAATAATAGATTTAAAATGATATTGAAGTGCTAATATATCCATTTTGTTCTTTGTCTTTCATCCAGATTTAAATTCTAATAAAAAGTCAAAATATTTCAAAGATAAAGTAGTTAGGTTATGGATTTTATTTTTTGATCTTGGAAAAAAAAAATAATTATTCATTTTATTATTTTTTTTCAAGATTTTAATGATTTTTTTTTTAATTGTCAAATTAGAAATTTCATTACAATAACAATAATTTAAAACTCAATACATTGGTTTATTTATAATAACCATCAAACAATATTGTTAATTTTATAATAAAAAAATAAATAAATAAATATGTTACTTTGAAATTTTCATTTTTTTTTTTTTTTTCGATAAAATTTCAATAAATATTAAATCAAGAGAAAAATGAAAATCATTTTATTTTATTTAGACCAGAATTAAAAATTTAATACGAATAATTTTATGGAACTTCAATTTAAGCAATAGAAAATAATTGAATAAACAGTAAAATAATAAAATAATTTCATTTAATATTTTGAATTAAATCAATAAAAACTTTAAATAGATCAAGTAATTAACCCTATTTAAAAAAAAAAAATAAAATAAAATAACTTTTAAATATTATTCAAAGATAATAAAACAATCTACATAAACAAAGAAATATTTTTTATTGCATTTTGTTATTGGTAAAAATTAGATAAAAATATCTTTATGAAAATTGAATTTGTCAGAATCTAAATAAATCCAGATAATTGAAAATAATTTTTGAAAGAAATTCTCTTATTCAAGAATATTATTTGTTTTATGTCTAGATTTTAAAAAGTCAAAAATTAAAAATTATTTCAAATTTAAAAAAAAAAATCCAATATTAATCTGATTCGAACTATTGGCCAAATAATTTAAATTTGAATAAAATTATTTGTTAAAAAAATTTCCAAATTTTACATTAAAAAAAAATATTATTTTTTTTTCCAATTCAATTTTACAATTTTTTTTATTTAACATCAATTTATAATCAAAAATATACATTGCTCTAAAATGATAATCAATAGATTAAATAAATGTTCTATTTGATATGTTCAATATATATCTTTTGCAATGGATAAATTATTTATTAAAGTATTTTAAGGTTATTATGGTGTGAAATGGGACCCAAAAAAATTTTCCAGTAAAGAATGATTTGTTATAATGATTAAAACTGCGAAGTTTTTAATGTTTAGGCAAACTTTTCAAAAAAAAAAAAAAAAAAATTTTGACAAAATTTGGAAAAAATAATAAAATTACAATAACCAAAAAAAAATTCCCAATGTAGAAAAATTTTTGAAAATGTTGAATATTTTTATAATTGTAAGTAACTATACAATTTTTAATCATAAACTTTTCTTTCGAAGATAATTGCTTATAAATATTATATCTTATAATCCTTTCATAACAATCCAAATTAAAAATTCTATTTCAAAGGCAATTAGGATGTTTGGTTTTCTAGGGGTATATATATATCTTTCTCTACAATTTCGATATTTTTTATTTTTCTAATTTCCCGTAACCAACGCTAAAAATAATAAGCTCTTATGCTGAATATTAAACAGTGAATGGGAATTGTTGATCAATAAACCAATAAAGAGAAAAAAATTAAAGATAATGAACTGAAACATTTTTGCTTATTGTGAAAACATAATTAAAAATTTATTTATATGGAATTGAATGAAGAGTTACTTGTTGAAATTTGAATTTAACAATGTTAAAAGGTGTTAAGGCACTCAACTTTTTAATTATAAGAGATTTATCCGAAATATATTTGGACTGAAAAAAAAAGTCAATGTATTGAAATACTACAATTTTACGAAACAAAAGAAGGTATTTTTTTTTTTTTGGAATAATTTTTTGAAAACTCATCATGAAAAATTTCAAATTTCAAAGGATAAAAGGTTATTTAGATTAAAAAAAGACTGAAAAAATTATTTAATTGCTTTTTTTTGAAGTGAAATTTTCTTCAAATAATCAAATTTTTTACAGAGATAGACATCTGGGATTTAGTTCTTATTTCAATTAATGAGATTTACTTTTTGAGATTATTTATTACCAAGTGAGTTTGAAAAATTACAAATATACTTCGGAAAGAAAACCATTGATAACTTGATTGTTTGGCAGTTTTTAGATTGTATCTTTTTTTTGATTGAAGAAAGTAACAAAAAAGGGAAATTTAATTCCTCGGCTCATAGAAGAATAGTTTAATTTCCATTTTGGTTTTTAAAATTGTTTTGTTTGGGTGATGTGTATTCCACTCGTTACAGAAAAAATGGAGTTGTGTTTTTTCAAGGCATAAATTCAATTATAATTTCTTTTTTTTTACACAAAAAATAAAATTATTTTCTTGATTTGTTCCCGCCCTCAAGAAAAAACAAGCAAATTCACCCCCTTTGGCTGGTCTTTAAATTATTTTGATTTTAGTAAAAAAAAATAAAAAATTTTTGAAAATATTTTTATTATTTTTCAATTTTTAGTAAAAGATTATGGGGGTTTCTCGAACCCAAAATAATGAATCTAGAGTTGGGTTTAACAATATTCTAATAAAATTTAGATATTTATATTCATTAAAACAAATTCTTAAAAAAAAAAAAACATTATCCCCATATATTAAGAAATATATAATTAAATCAAATATTATTAATATCTTTCTCTCTGAATATCAAAATATAATAACTCTAGATTTTAATGTATTTTTTCGAATCTCGCAAAGCAGAATTTATATATATTTATTTATCCCTTTTGACAAAACGATTTTTATCAAAAACCAATTTTTCAAAGGAAAGGGAATTTTCCATTATTCATAAGCTGATTCCACGTTGTAAAAATATCCCGTATTTAAAAGTGAACAATATCAAATCAGAAATAAATAATAGTGAGCAAATAAATTCCAGTTTTCAGAATAATGCACGATTAAAAAAAAAAAAACTTCCAATACAATTCCATATCACGATATGCGGTGAATCCATGTTCCCGTTTAAGTGTTATGACATAGAATTCATGTTACCACGTCAACTGTTATTTTGTAAACAACAATTTGAAGATTTTTATCAAAACTATTTAATAAAATTGAAAAGCCCAACAAGAAAACTCAATTGGAATTTTCCATTATCCACAATAGAATTAATTTTCTATTCAAAAGGTAATTTTTATTTTTTTGTTTGATCTTCTTTTTTTGAAAAACGTTACTTTAAAAGTTCAATTATAATATTTTTTTTTATTGTTATCAATCATATCCATCTCTTATTGTCTTTTTATTAAAGAAAAGGTAATAACTGTTCAAACCATATATCCTCTCTCATATTTTAAATTTGTATATACTTAAATTGTCTCCTTGTAATATTTACAGTGTTTTTGATCAGTGTCATTTTTAAGACAAAGGGGGCAATATTTTTTAAAAATGTAAAATAAACTAAATTCCAGAATTTTGAATACAGTTAAAATAATTTAAAGAATAGCAAATACTACATTTTGCATCCAATTTGGAAATAATTTTGATTTTACAAACTATTTGTTTCCATTTTTTGTCTTTTCTGTTTTATTTCCATTTCCTTTTTTCCAGTAACAAAAATCTATTTCGTTAGATCTAGAAAATTTTTTACAATGATCGATTGATGGTTAACTTTGAGTTTCATTAAATAGAAAAATCACATAAGATTAGTTGATGATATCTAATCATTTGATTGATCAATAATTGTTGGTGAAATTTCAATAAATTTATCAATACGATTTTTTGTTCAAACCCTTTTCATCATTTTTGACATATCAACTTTGATTTTTTTCGTTTTTTCTTTTTATGTTTATTTGAATAAAAATGATTCCTTATAAAAACATTGATACTCTGTAACTTAAATGTGGTTTTTTATTAGGTTTGGAAAAATATAATAAATTGAGGGTTTTTTTTTTTGCCTATTTTTGATTTTGGGTGTTCAAATTTTTGTAGTGGAATTTATAATTATTATTAAAAACTTTACTTTTATTTATTCATTTATTTATTTATGAGGAGATAAAATTACTTTGCTCATATGTTCCCTAATTTCTAACCTTTAAAAACTTTTATTATAAGAGTATTAAATCATTTTCTGATATCTCTCTTTTCTTGTTTTCTCCCCTATAAAATAATCAGAAAAAAAGAAAAAAAACTTTTTAACATTGTTATTTGTAATTTTTCAAATTTCAAAAATAGTAAGAAAAAGTACAAGCCCTATTATTAAATTGTCCCACATATTGATTGTTGTTTAGAGATTTATTTGAAAAAATGAACAAGTTATTTATTTTTTTTTTTTCTAGTATAATTCACCAATTTAATTTTCTAGCTTAGGTTGGTTATTTTGTTTTGTAATTGTTTTTTGCCTTTATCGAAATAAATAATAATAATAACTTTAACATATTCAAGCATTTTCCAGTATTATTACCTATAATACTGTTTATTATAAACTCTTTTTCAAACAAAAGGGTAAACTCTCAAATCACCAATAATATTAAATTTGATTATTAATGAGATGATTACTTATTAGTGCTTTCGTTTTAATGATTCATTTTTTGATTTTTTGTTTTTTTTTGATTTCTGAATATTGAACAGTTGGGAAATTAAAAAAAAAAACAAGATAAGAAGAAACCAATTTGGAAATAATCTGTCAGTATAAAAATGGAAACAGTTTAAGTATGATTTTGAATGAGCTAGATATAGGAATTAAGAAAGAAGATTATTGGATTGATGTATGGAACAAAGAAAAGAGAAATTAAAAAAAAAAACAATTCCAACAAAATACCCAGATGAATTGTGGATTTATATTGAAAATGAGACTTTAAAGAACTAAAATTGACGTGTAAAGAGTTATCAATAAAATGTAAAGAACTTTTTCCCAATTCACCTTGTTCAAAGGTTTTTATTGATTTTATAATTTTTTTTCCTTTACAATTTACAAAACGAGATTTCTCATTTCAAATAAAAAGGTCACATCAATTTTTAAAATATTTAATTCTGATTTTTATTGTTTTGCTTTAATGGGTTGCAAATATTTAGTTGAGCGCTTTTTTATGTTTTAAAGAGTTTATTACATTTTAGAATGAGACTACAATTATTTTGATTCAATTATGAATAATTCTTGAAATTTTCTATTCCCTTTTATTTCGAAGAGTTTATATGTATTTAAAAAAAATTAAATTTTTCGAGGGTTTGTTTTTTTTTTTGAAAAAAAAATATATGTAGTGTAATGTTAGTTTCTATAATGAGAAAAAAATATTAATTTATTTTAAAAAATAACTTTGGGTTGAATAAAATAGTTTTCTTAGGTATCTTATGTCAGGTATTTCCAAAAAAGGCAAGGCAATTTTATTTTACATTTCAAATAATATTCTCCTCCGAAATATTTCTATTCATAAATTAGTAATTACTAAATCAAGGGGTATATTAATACTTTTTTGAATTAATATCTATTGTAGGAATTTCCAAGTATATCAATCAAAATATTCCCAAAAAATGAAAAAAAAAAATGTTAGCACTTTTTTTGTATAAAACAAGGTATGTTAAATTTCAAGAAAAAATGCAATATAGTTAAGGATACAATCGATTTTTTAAAACAATAAAATACAGTTATCGGGTTTTCCTTCTCTCTTGAAAAAATTTTCAAGATTAAACCTCTTTAGAAACGATTTTTATGATCAAAAAGAAAGAAATATTCACCAATTTTCACTTTTTAAAAAATATCAAAGAAAATTCAAAGATCAGAAATTTTCATATCTTTTACTAAAATTATCCCTTAAAAACAAAAATAAACAAATATTATTAAGATTCAATAACTGGTGAGTTACCAATTTTGTTGTATATTTAAAGAGTTTTATTTGAATTTAATTTAAAAAAGTTATTTTAAAATAAATTGCACCTTTCCCTTTTTTGGGGAAATTTAAAAAACACCGAAAATACTCAAAAATGGAAAATATTTGATTTTTTTCAAAAAGTCTAAAATTATTGAAAATAATCTTTTAATGGTGTTTTTGTTTGTTTTTATTCTTTAATTTTATTAATTATCGATATTCCGATTAAAATTTTAATTGTATTTTGCAGAACAAAAAAAATCAAATTATTTTTCAAATTAAAATAATCCAATATTTTAATGATTTTCCTTTTTTTTTTTGAAAAAAAATAACAAAAAAGAGAAATTCAAGTTTAAAAATACACTTATTATATTAAAAAATAAAAAACACTTTTGATTTATCTACTCTAATCTAACAATCTTCTTGTGAGAAATTTTAATTCGAAAAATTCTTTAAAGTATTTTTTTTTATTATTATTTTTTTATTGGGGAAGAAGTTTAATTTAAACTCTATGCTACCCTTTTACTTAAATTTCTTTCCGGGAATTTAAGCGTAAAATCATAGATTTCATGATTATTAATTAACGAAAATGGTCCTGAACTATCACAGTTTAAAATTATTTCATTAAAGTTTAATTCTTTTAGTTTGTTATGAAATGTTAATCTAAACTAAAATTCAAAATTTTCCACACAGCTAAAATGTTCCAAAGAATCACAACAATACAATTTCATTCAAATTACAGATAATTTTGTTTTTTGAAAAATATAGAAATCATTTTTTCATCTTTTAGTTTTTTTTTTCATTTCATTTTTTGAATTACGTAACTCGTTTCGTTCGATCAAAATTTTTTTCAACAATTGATATTGTGTTAAAGTCAAGTTGTTACAAATAGAAGAACTCAAATAAAATTAAGTGGTAGTATCTAACCATTTGATCGATTAATATTCCTAATAGAATTTCAACAAATTTACTAATGTATTTTTTTGTTTTGCTCTCTCCAAAATTTTTAACACACCCTTGATTTATTAGTTAATAATTATTTATTTATTGTTTTGTGAGTATTGTAATTTATAAACAAGTGTTGAAATTTCAATTGGCGAATGGTTCTAATTTGGTATTTCTTTGGGAATTAATTAAATAAGTTTTTTTTTTCACAAATTGAATTTTGGTGTGTTAAAAATTTTGAATTGGGGTTTATCTTTTTCATAGGAAGGACTGACCCATTAAAAATTATCAATATTTTCGATTGTTTTCTTCTGTTCATATTTTAAACATAAAGGGCAAAATTTATTTGCTTTTTTATTGATTGCATAATAATATCTATTTAGGTAGTTAGTCAAATTTTCTGAATTTTAGAATTGTTGAACTTGATGGATAACTTAAATATTTGTTTTTGGTTTACTCAATTTTTTTAAATTTTGGAAAACCTAACGAAAAGTGTCCGTCAAGTGCCTAGATTTTCCAGAATTCAAGAAATAAACTGAAAATTTCTTAAATTTTCTTTTTATTTCTTAATTAAAAAAAAAAACCTAACAAATGTTCCAACTAGTAGAATTCAACAAGTCGTTATAATTGTTATTATAAATTTCTTTTTTAAGAATATTTTAATTCTTTTGAATTCCAATTGATTTTATCGTTGATTCTTTGATTAAATTTTATTAGATTTTCAAGACATGGAAGGGATAAGTTTTTTAATTTATTTTTGAATGTAAATTTCTTTTTATTTACTGAAATTGCCAAATTTTCGAATTTAAATTATGTATTATATATAAGAACTTGCAGTTTATTTTGCATATTCCAGTAATATATGAATTTATACAAGGATTTAAATAATTTAGGGTTGTTATTTTATAATTATATATTTCTAATTCATATATTAATTAGCTTAATATAAAAGATTTAAATAATCTAATTTTAAAAGTATTTGTTAATAAGTAATTATTAAATATTTGTTTATAATTATTATAAGTCCCTTTTGACTTTTTCAGATTATATACTAAATGTGAAATTTTTATCCGAATAAATACCTAAATATTTAATTTTTGATAAATCTTGTGATTTTTACTGTTTTGTCTTTATTGTGTTTTAATCAAAATTGAGTTATTATTTCATATATTGCATTTAATTTTTGATTTATTTGATTTATATTTCCTTTTATAATTAAGATTAAATCATATTCCAACATTTGAATGATTTGTTCATGGGATTATTTTTAATCAAAGAAAATCTGAAATAAGAGCAAATATTATAGGTGATAATGGATCTCCTTGAAATATACCAAGTCCTTTACCTTGATAATATTTTAATCAAAAAATTTGAATAATTTCATTTAAAATAAAATTTTTTAATTGTTTTTCTTAATTATTTTAAAACTAATTGAATCAAAAAATTTCGCACTATCAATCATTATAATAAATGTTTTATTATTTTTTTCGTTTTTATTATTTGATTTTATCTGGTTATAAGTATTTTTGAAATTTAATACAGCAAAGTGAGTATCAATTTTTTTTTCCGATAATCAAATTGTGATTTATGAATAAAACTCCAACAAGATTCAATTAATTGGTATAACATTTTAAGAAATAATCTTAGTAAAGTTTGATTAAAATTCTTTAAATTAATTTTTTTGCGGTTTTTTTGTTTGAGAAAATTTAATACATATTCTTTCGAAAACTATTCATTTCTCGAAAATTTTTAGATCATGCATGGATGATTATTCTACAAATTCTTTTTGTTCAATTAGTAAAAATTTGATGGATTTGAAACCAATTTACTTTTAAAAATTAACAATTCTCAAAAGTTTTAGAGAGAATGAAAAATATTTTGAAAAGATTTTAGATCATATAAGAGGTTATTTCCTTCCATGATAAAATTCAATTGAAAAAATGGGTGTTCACAACGTTTAAACAACAATTTTTATAATTTAGGATATTTTTGAAAAAAATCGATTATTTTTCATTTTCGGCGTTTTTCAGCGATTTTTCATGTATTCCGATTTTTCGAGTCAATTTGATTTAAACCGCCTTATTTTTGTTTTTCAATACAATTACTTCTAGACTTAGCACAATGAGTTTCGAAAAACCAATAAATTTAAACAAAAAAAATTTTTTTTATTGTAATTATTTATTTCAATTTTTTATTTGGATTTCTTATTATTGTTCTAATTCGCCAGCTGGTTCATTAGATGTTTATAGTTGAAGAATAAAAGTATTTTTAAATTTTTGGAAAGTATTTTTTTCTAAAATGTATCGATCATTTCCTGAATGGCAGATATTCATCTATTTTTTAAAAGGATGCAAAATCCAAATTTTCTTTGAAAAAATAAGCAGCAATTTTCTTATATAAAAAAAAAGATTTTCTTTAACAATTTTTTCTTTGAGAGAAGTCAAGATCATAAATTTTTTGCAAATATAAATTGAATAAGAAGTTTTAATGGTTTGGATAATCTTTACATTCTTTGGTGAAAATGCATACATAAATATTGATCAATACATTTATCGTTTATCTGTTTCTTTTAATATAGCACAAAGGTATATATTGTATACTTCAATTTATGAGGCAAAATTGTTATTGATGTTCAATTCAAAAAGAATTATCAAATTCGAAAAAATACAACAGGTATTAAAATTGCCACAAGAATTAATAATAAAACTTTTGCAGTTCTTAATCAGCAATAAAATTTTAAAAGCAAAAACAAATATACATCAAATCGGTAATCGTTATAAAGTTAATTCAAATAGCCGGCAAGTAACAAAAAAAATCAAATTAAAGCTTAACTTGACAAAAAATAAAGAATTGGAATCAAAAATATTGATAGATCAAATTGGAAAATTGAAACAAATAAAAATCAATAAAACAATCATTAGGTATGTACATATTATTTTTCTTTGGTTTTCTTTTGGTTTTTTAATTTTTTAAAGATTAAAATACTTTATTTTTTTATTTTTTTTTGATTTTTTGTTATTTTTAATTTTTTAATATATTAATTTTTTAATATATTAATTTTACTTTTGTTATTTTTTTACAATTATGAAATAATTATTCAATAGAATCATGAAAAAGAAAAAGAAAATTCAACATAAGGAGTTAATAAAATTGGTCAGATGGCAATTATTACCTGTACATTCTTACATCAAAGACAGAACAATTAAAAAATCCATTAGTTATCTAATCGATTTAAATTATTTAGAAAGAAAAGAAAATTCAACAGAAATATATAAATATATATCTTAATTTATTAATAAATGTAAATTTTTTTTTCATAAAATCTAGATATATATAATACTATTAATTTCGAATTTATTTTAGTAAATATAGAATTATAAAATAAAGAATCATTTTTATTTATTTTTTTTTATTATTTTTTGTTTTTTGGTTTTTATAATACTTATGATTTTCAAATCATAGAATCTTGAGTTGAAATATCTTTCTTTTTTTATTTAATTATTTTTTTATTTATGGATGATATTCGGTATTTTCGCTTATTTGTTTTTTTAGTGAAAAAAAAATTGTTGATGTTCGGTCTAAACTCCATTTCAAAAATTGTGACTCATCTTAATTAATAAATTGGAATGTATGTATATATCATAGGTAGTACAATTTTTCGTTTTAAGATAAAGAAATGGTTATAAAATCACGTTTTTTCGATTTTTTGATGTTTTTTTTTTCGTTTCATTGGTTGTTTTATTTTTTTATTTTTGAAAAAGTTCTCAAAAAAATATGATATAATGTTTTTTTGTTCAGGAATGTGAAAAAATGCAAACAGAAAAACTTAAAAACAACGAAAAAAAAAACAGAAACAATTATATATTGGTAGGTTGTAATTTACTTAGTATTCATAGAAAAGTAATGGGAATTGACGTTTTCCCAGTTAAGTTGGGGGTTTTGTAATTAAAACCGTAAAAATAATTTGATTTTGTATTTTGAAAACACCAAAATAATACAAAGTCAGTTTTCCTTTTAAAACTTTGAAAATTGTAAACTCTTTAAACACTGAGAAAAAATAAAATTTCTTTTAAAAAAAAATTACTAGTTGGGGAAGAAAAGTGGTCAAAAATTAACTTTTTTACCAATTCCAAATTAGATCAGCTCACTTATTTTTTAGGGTTTTGATTAGATTTATATATATATATATCGGACAAACGACTATTACTTGTCTTTCACAAGTGTAAAATGCGTTTAATGAAATCAAAAAAAAAAAAAAAAACAACATACTTGGCATATATATATATATATATATATGCGTGTGTGTATATATGTTTTATTATTCAAGAACAATTAATTATTAAATATGATAAATATATACTTTTTATTTATTATAAACATCTAAAACCTGATATTTAAAAAAATAAAAAATAAAAACCAAAAAATAAAAGAGAGTTCCAATTTTTGAAATGGGCATTTCAGATTTTTTATTACTTGAGTTTTGTTGAAATGGGTTGAAAAAAAGATTCATGGCTTATAATTAAATTCATGTTAATATAAATTCCATAATTTTATTTTTCTAAGTGATTATTTGTCTTTTCGAAGATCTTTTTTTTTTTTCACTTGATCTTGTGTAAAAAAAAAAAAAATTTTTCAAAAAAAAAAAGTAAGAAAAAGAAAAAAAAATAGTGAAAAAAATAAAAAAATTTCCAAAATTAGAAAAAATAAAAAGAACTAAAAATTTAAAAAAATTTTTTTAAAAGAATATGGGATAAACATTCAAAACCACTTCCATTTCGATAATATTAGAAATTGTGTTTAAAATTTTGAAAAATAGTTTATTTTCATGTATATTTTCTTTTTTACACAAAAAGGTATTAAAAAATTTGTAATTATCTGTAAAGAATTGGAGGGGTAATATATTATTAATATAAATTTAGAAACGGGTGCTCAGAGAGAAGAAAACTATAATTAAAATAGTAATATAAAAAATTAGAATATCATTTACATGATCAAATTAAAAACTTATCCAAAGTGGTTAATTTTTCCCTAATTTCATGTAATTAAGCAAAATCTCTGATTTTACTATTTTCTTTCAAATTTTGAGAATTAGAATTTAGTTGTTATTTAATTGTCGAAATTAAAAGAAAATTTAAAAAAAAATAAGTTTATTTCATAAATTAAAAAGTTTCCTTTAGTTTTACTTTATTTTTTTTCTGTTTAACCGGGAAAGATATTGATTTTCTTGATAAAAAAAAAACATCAATAAAATTTCTATTAACTTTTCTAGAATATAAAAAGAATTGAGAAAAATCGGATATTTTTCTCTATTCTTTGAATTTTGGGTAATCTGGTACTTAAAAGCACTATACAATACTTGAAGGGGTGTTCCACGTGTTTAGAGTTCAGTAAAATCACAATAGAAAGATTATAAAAAATAAAAAAAAAAAAATTCAGGAATCTGTGATTAATAATTTGTATTTGGTTGTTTATAGATTTTTTTAATTGAAAAAATACGGAAAACAAAAATATTACTCAATTATTTTGAATTAAAACAAAAAAACGGAAAGTGGCATCTCCTGAAATAAACGGATTGAGTAAAATCAAAGTTTTTTTTCAATTCTTTTAAATTAAAAAATGTCTAGACATTACTTCTTAGAGTGATCCACTATGTAGTAATATTTATTTCACTATTACAAGTTTTTTTTATTATCAATTTTATTTATTATTTTTTCTTTATTACTGTAAGTTTCTTGATCAGTCGGGCTTTGTGTGTTATTCTTGATAATAAAAATAATTTTCGTAATTTTTATGTATCATGTGACTGAGTTTCCATGATTTTTTTCTAATATTTTTGAAATAAAGATCCTTTTTTGTGGGATAATCCAAAAATAATTCATAAATGGTTGATTCTAGGTGAAGGGGGGGGGGGGTATTTTTAAAAAATATATTTTATAACATGATTGTTGTATTATTAGATTTAGATGAGCTTTCTACTAAATGTTATGAACAATTAGTGTATTATAATGACTTTTCTGTACTATAGATTAATATAGGGGTGGTTATTGATTCTATTCAGAAAAAAAAACAAAAGAAATTCAATTTAGGAAAAATGAAAAAATAATAAAAGATTGTTTATTTTTTAAATTCACTAATTAAATATTGTATCTCTTATATCTGATAAATACTTTATTTTTTTTTTTTGATGTATAAATTATTATAAAAAATACAAATAAATTTATTCTTCCGTTCTTGATTTTTAAGGTTTTATATTGTTTTTTTTTTTTTTGTTCACTCCTATTAAACTATATTCCAAAAATTTGTGCTTGGTTTAAAAAGTGGTAGGAATATAATTACCACACTTTAAATTCAATTTGGAAAGAATTTTGATTTTACAAACTATTTCATTTTTTGTCTTTTTTATTTAGTTTTCATTTACTTTTTTGCAGTTACGTAATCTGTTTTGTTAGATCTAACATTTTTTTTCAATGGTTGATAGAGGGTTAGGCTAAAGTTTGTTAAATTGGAAAATTACATACAAATAAGATGGTATCTTAACATTTGATCGATTAACAATTGTTAGTGAAATTTCAACAAATTTACCAATGCATTTTTTTTTCCGCTCCTTTCATTATTTGAGGTACACTGGTTTTTATTTTTGAGTTTTGTATTTTTTTTTTTTTTGGATTAAAATGATTACTTAAAAAACATTACTATTGTGTAAAAAATATGTTGTTTTAATATTATGTTTGAAAAAATATAATAAATTGGGTTTCTTTTTGCCTATTTTTCATTTTAGGTGTGTCCAAATTTTTGGAATGGGGTTTAGTTAAAAATATCTTCGTGGAGATTTTTATTATGTTTACTAATCAAATATTTAATAAAGATCATATTTAAAAATTCAATTTTTTAAAATTTTAAACCATTTTTTTCTTGTGAACTTCGATTTTTAAAAATTTTGAATTTGAGAATTTAATTTTAAACCATTTTCCAGTCAAAGGGGTTCAGTTTTGGTGAGTAAATTAAATTTGTTCAAATGGATTGAATGGATATTAGATTTAAAAAAATTATTTTTGAAAATTCCAAAATTAAAATCATTTTTTTACATTTTAGTTTTTTTTCGATTATTTTTTACATTTAATTGATTTGCAATTATTTTTTTTATTATAAGATCTATTGCAAGATAGACTGGCATTTTGTAAAAAACTGTTATTCAAAGGTTATGGAACAAGTTAAAAGATTGTTGAACAATCATATTGATTTCTATTGGAGTTTTATTTGATCTTCAATTGGTGGATCAAAATGAACATTCTTGTTTTTCTTCTCAATAGGGTCATAATAGTTTGATTTTTGAAATTTTTAAGAAAAAAATATGATTTATTATTATTATTTATACAGATGGTTATCAACTATTCTTTGGTGAGTTTTATTCCGCTTATTTTAATTTGTTTTTCAAAGGTCAATTATATAAAATAATTGATAATTGAAAACAAAATGAGATTTTTGACAGAAATAAAGTGTAATATTTAGTATACTTAAAAATGATTTATTAATAAAATTTAACAATCCTTTGTTCTTGAATATAATCGGATATATATATATATATATATATATATATATATATATATATATATATATATGTTTCATTTGACTATTTTGGGTAAGATGAAATTTTTGAAATGGGGTTTATGTTAACTGATATTTAGAATTAAAATCCTAATTAAAGATAAACAAGAAAGTAAATTTTTTAGAATCCATCAATTATTTTTCAAATATTTTATTGTAAACTTCATAATATTTATGTCAATCTGGGGTTTTAAGGGATATATATTAAATTATTTGATATTTAAAATAGGGGGGTCATGTTTTAATTTTAAAACTTGGAAATTTTTCTCAAGTGCGTTAACATGTATTCTTATGTTAGGAATAAAAATTAATCAAAATATTGAGAATTATATAAAAAATCAACAATTTAGAAATCAGACAAAATTGGACCTCATTATATGGAATTGTCTAGTCTATGAAAATAATTGCAAAATATGGATATTTGAATTAAAAAAAAAAAATAGCTCGTAATATATTAAATAATAATAATATATCTATTTTTATAAAAAAAAAAAAAAAAAAAAAAAGATATAATATGTTAATTAGCCTAATTGGGTAATAAGCTTATTTCAGTGTCTTTAATAAAATTCCTGGAAAAAAAATAGAAATTCAAGTAAATAAGATCGGTTAATAACTACTCACTTAAATAAAAATAAATAAATAAATAAATAAACAATTGTACAGGATTCCTTTTTTTCAATATAATTTTAATAAAGATTCAACGAAAACTAAAATAAAAATTATTTATTTCGAATAGGCTAAAATTAATAGTTTAATATCAATAATGTTATAAAACTTGATTCTAAATCAATAGAATTTTTCCATTGAAAAGAGACCAAAAAAAAAAAAAAAAAAATGAAAAATATTTTCTTTATTACTTTAGAATTAAATCAATCAAAACTTAATTACAAGTCCAATCATCTCTATTTAAAAAAAAAATAAAAATTAACTTTTATATATTATAAAAAGATACTCTAATAATCTTCAGAACTTAATTTTTTTTTTTTTTTTTGAATTTTTTATTGTTTAAAAAATATATGAAAAAAAAAACCTTTGTGGATATTAAATTTGCTGAATTTAAATAAATCTGGGTATTTGAAAACAATTGTTGATACGATTTCTTTTTTAAATTACATTGTTTATTTTAAGTCTAGATTTTAATAAGACAAAAATGAAAAAAAAACTAGTGAAAATTAAAAAAAAAATAAATCAAATATTAATCTGACTTGAATTGTTGGCCAAATGATTCAAATTTAAAAAAAAAATCATTGAAATAAAAGTTAACTTTTATAATAATGAAAAACACTACAGTCAATTCCACTTTTAAGACACAAATTGTAACGAAATTTAATGCACAAAAAATTTCTCGTATTAAGGCACAAAATTCAAATTTGAGTAAAACAATCTGTATAAAAAAAAAATCCAAATTTTGTGCCTTAATTTGAGATTTTTTTGTACCTTAAATTCCTTTGAAATTTTGTGCCTTAAATTTGAAACTGACTGTATTATTTTTTTAAAATTTTTAATTTATTTATTTATTTATTTATTATATTGTCAATTATCATCAGATATATATATATATATATATATTTCACAGGTATGAAGATTTTGTTGATGTCATGAAACGCGTTGGCGCACGCGTGAACGACACGTAAAATTCCTTTCTTTGATATATAGATATATATATATATATATATATATATATATATATATATATATATATATATATATATATATATATATGTGTGTATGTATATGTATGTATGTATGTATGTATATGTATGTATGTAGGAATTTTTTTCGTTTCTAAATTCACCGACTAAAGATTTTATTTATTTCTTTTAGTATATATCTCAGAAATAATTCATAATTTAAAGTAAAAAAAAAAACAATAAATAAAATTTAAAAATGTAAAAGATAAAAATGGAAGGGGTTTTTTATTTATTTATTTTTTGCTTCATACCAAAAAAGAAATTAACAAAAAATTTTGAATTAAAATTTATTATGATGTAATTAAATACATTCCAAAAAAAAAATTTTTTTGATCGATCTAAAAAAAATAAAAGTAAAGAACAATCAATTAACTACTAATAAAAAAAAACCAAATTAACTAGATACGATATTTTATACACTCTCTACACTTTGATTGAGTTTTTTAATTTTATCTTCATTAGTTCACCAATTTCTATTTTTATGTTAAAGTTAATAAATAGAATAATAGAATAAATAAATTTAAGAAAGAAACAATATAATAATTCAAAACACAGTTTAAATAGTGAAAGAGATATTACTTGTTTTAACCTTACTTTGAAATTTTATTTCCACTGGATAAACAAAGTAATATAAGTATAAAAAAGTAGAAAGCAATACTTTTGTAAAACAAAAAAAAAAAAGTATAGTCTGAAAACAATTTTATAAAAAATGAATAATAGAAAATGAAATTATTTTTTATTATAATATAATAAAGCAACAGTAAGGAAATAACTGTTAAGTAATGAGAAATTTGATAATGATTATGTAAAAAAAATTAAGGTAAAACAGTTTTATAGTATCAAAAAAATAAAATAATAACAATATAATTTTCTTATTAATAAGTTGAAATATAACACATATGAAGAAAAAAATTACTGATCACATTTTCCAAATTCAAAATTGTGAAAAAAAATTTTTTAAGTTAATAATTTTTAATTTTTTTTTTGTGATCAATAAAAAATTATATTGGGAGAGGTAATCAAAACACAAAATAATTAGGTGAGCTGATCTAATTTGGAATCGGTTTAAAAGTTAAATTTTTACCACTTTTCTTCCATAACTAGCAATTTTTTACAAAAAATTATTTGGATTTCTTAGTTTTTAAAGAGTTGATAATTTTTAAGAGTTTTAAACCGAACCACTACTCTATATTGTTTAGGTATTTTCAAAAGAGAAAATCAAACTATTTTCATGGTTGTATGTGTAAAACCCCATATTTAAATGGGGAATTGTAAATCTCCATTATTTGCTAAGGCTTTGAAGGTAATCACTTCTTAGTTGTATATAATTGTTTTGTTTGGTTTTTCGTTGTTTTTAAGTTTTTTCGTTTGCATTTTTTCACATCCTAGAAACGAAAAGTGTGATTTCAAAAGAATTCGAGGACTTTTTCAAAAATCAAAAAACGAAAACAACGATTGAAACGAAAAATATATATAAAAAAAGTAAAAAAACGCGTTTTTATAAATCTTTCTCGTTTTTGAAACGGAAACTCGTATTACCTGTGATATATATATATATATATATATATATATATATGATTATATATAACTATTGTATTATAATCAATAGAAATACCAAATTTCCTATGTAGAGCCAAAATATCTTTTATTATGAATAAATTATTTGTCAAAATAATTACTGATGTTACAAACATTAAAAAATCCACTGAAAGAATTTTCGATTAAAGAATCAAGTGTTTAAATTATTAAAACAGAGAAGTTTTAACTGTTTAGATAATCTTTTTAAAAAAACTATTATTTTTTTTTTTTTTTTTTTTTGATAAATTTCTTTGTAATAATAATAAAATCATTAGAAATCAAGAAAAACTATTTCAAATGTCAGAAAAATATTTTATAAACTCTTTTTTTATTGTGGGCCCCTTAATTAATTTTAATATTATATTTTCTTGCTAAGGGAATTGTTTATAGTTTCGATATATTGGAATCCATTGATAACAAACCAAATTATGAAATTTATTTCTAGGATAATTGGGGTATTTGGGGTACTCAGTGGGAAAAAGAAATCAGATGTTATTAATTCTAAGGTGGTTCATCAAAGTTAATTTCATTTTAGTTTTAGATTCTTATTTAAAATGAAAAAATTTTTAATCAAAAATGAAAACAAGAGATCTAAATAAAAAAAAAACAAAAATTGATATTAAAGCCAAAAAATCAAAATCATATTAAAAAGGCAATTACATAGGCCATATTTATTTCATATTTTTGTTTAAAAAAACGAAAAATTTTTAAAAAGAATTAAAAATATTATGATCAAACAAGGGTTTTGTTTTGAATCAATGACACTTTTGTTTCTTGTGATATGAACAAGTTTGTACATTTGATTTTTTTTGTTAAGGTTTTGTTTTTTGGAACACAATGAAGAAAAGTAAAATTAACCAATGAATAATTTCACAAACAATCGTCAGAAAGTTAAAGATAGTTTCCTCAGAACCAGATTCGTTCAAGGATTTGGTTATTTGAAAAAAGGCAATCCAGAATATTAAAGTTGTTAAATAGGTAAAAAAAATGTAGTTGTTAAGAAATTTTTGGCTAAAAAGTTTTTTAAAAGAACTCAATAAAACAATCAAGGAATATGAAAACCAAATCACAATTTGTAAAACAAGAACACAAATATATTTGGAACGGAAATTGGGTGTGATTTTGTTCATTTCTTCAGCTCTTGAAAATAATATCGAAGGCAAAAACCATGCAATTGTTTGGAAAATTATAAATACACAATATCCTAATTTTTGATAAAAATTTGATTTGAGGAACTGGTTATTTTGATCTAGTTGGCCTCCAGACTGTTCTTTTGATGCTTTAAATGGTTTGGTTTCAACACTATTCATTTCAAGATCTTGATTTTCAAGTAAGGTTTCACATTCTTCTGTTGTTCTCTGTTCTGTTCTGATCATTGTTTGTTTTTTTTTAATTCTTCTGACAAATAAGGTCAAAAAAAGAACTGATAGGATTTCTCCGATCAAAGCAATTAACATATATTTGTTCATCAATTGTAACTGCATATTGTGATTTTTATTATTGTGTTCAGGTTTTTTGATTTGTTCAGTTAAAAGAGTAATTTTTTTTTTAAATTTTGAGAAAAAGTCTAAAGAAAACAATAAAATCTTAGAAAAAAATAATTTTTTTTATTTGATTTTTACTCTTTAGGATTTAAACAAGAAACTTTCATTAAATAGATCTTTTCAACATAAAAACTGTTCCCAAATTATATTAAATCAAAGTTCGATTGAATACTCTTATTGAAAAAAATTATTTTAAAAAAAAATAGACTGGACGTTATTTAATTAAAAGTGTTTTATTCTGACAAACTTTTTCGATAGGGAAACTGTTATTAATATAAAAAGCGGTTGTCAAATTTTTAATAATACCAAAAAAGCAGTTCAATTTTTTAATTATTGTAACTATGTTAAAAAATCAAAAAAACACTGATCTTTTTTTTAAAAATTAGCCTGTTTGCTTTGGTGTTATTTTTAAATTCTCCAAAAGTACAAAAAATCATTTATTTCTCGATTATTTGGTGACATTTATTTAATTTTTCCATTTTTTTGATAGTTTCGAAAAGACTTTTTTACACCACTTTGAACAGCTGTGCTTTTATTTGCCTTTTTTTCAAAAGATCTTAAAATTTGATTTTTTTTACCTAATTTCGACTAAAGTTCAGATCTTTCACACAAAACAGAGAGGTTCTTTATTTGTAACACAGATGTAATTTCAATCGACTAAAACGTTATTTTAACAAATTATTTGCAAAATGTTTTTTGTTAAGATTATTTTTGACAATTAAAAACGTTTCACTCTCCCAATACACATTCTGGTTCAAAACCAATAGTTGAATAGTTTACAATAAAAACACTTAAACAAAATCAATCATCATCTAATTACTTCTTGTTTTGTAAAGAAAAAAAACTTGCTAATTTATGTCCAATAAACAGGAAAAAATTTTTCCTTCCTTAATAATTTTTCTTTTACAAAGTGTGTTTTTCAATACGTAGTTTATGTTTGGGTGAGTTTATTATAAAAGGAAAATGAAAATGGAAATTTGTACTACTTTTGTCACAAATACTTTGAAAATTTCTGATTTTTTTGTAAATACCCCAATTTTTTTAAACTTATTCCCCATTCGTTAAAAATCGTTTTGGGAACAAATTCTTCAACACAAACAGTTTAATTTGTCTTTTTCAATCCAAAAGTTAATTTTGGACAACTTTTTGTCCTTTTTTTAATTGCTTATTATTTAAATTCAAAAGGGATCAAATTTCAACTCATTCTTACCTTTTCAAAAAGAAGTCTTCTCTTGATTTAGGTTTATTGATACTCACAACAAATAAAAGCATAAAAAATTGCCAACTAAATCAACTGAAATGACAAATAACAATCTATTTCTCTGTTAAACATCAGAAAGGTAAGATGAAGTGAAAATTTTTTCACCTTTATTTTACAAATATACTTTCGTCAAAATGATTTCAGAAATTTTTGATGTTTTTTTTTGGTTAAAATTGTGATTTTTTCATTAACTGTGATACTTTTCAGGCAAGATGCCAAGGGCCAAGAAAGATAAAGCCAGATAATATATTTGTTGTCTTTTGTAACATTCTACTGTATTTAAAAAAGAAAGAAAGTGGTATGCAGTAGAAACCTACAAAAAAAATGGAAATTCATTTTTTTCAAATTCAAAAGAACCCAAACCTCTTTGTTAGTTTATTAAAAGGAATTTCATGAAATTTAAAACATCAAATATATTGTTAAGTTTCTTGTAGCTCGAGGAAATACCAGAAAAGTATACCAGTTTATGAAAAAATTACAATTTTAACCAAAAAAAAACATCAAAAATTTCTGAAATCAGATATGTGTGTTTTTGTGCAAAAAACTAAAAATTTTGAACAAAATATATTCCCAATTTAAGGACTATGTTCCCACCCTAGAGGATATTTAGTCATTGTGTTATTTTACATTTAATTGTTACATCCATTTCCCTTTTTTAACGCACAAATTTGGAATGATACTCAAGGCACAAAAAAATCTCAAATTAAAACACCTAATTTGGAATATTTTTTGACACAGATTATTTTACTAGAATTCGGTGTTTGTGTCTCAATTTGGGAATTATTTATGTGTTAAATTTCGTTAAAAGTTTGTGTCTTTAAAGAAGGAAGTGACTGTATTAATTTCAAGTTCTTTTTTTTCTTTTTTGATATGATTCTTTTGATTAACCAAAAAATAATTTATTCAACTGATTGAACAATATTAGTATTTCTTTAATAAATTGAATTATAAACTTTTTTTTAAAAAAATATTTTGATTTGTGTAATAATGATAACGAAAGTTGTTTTGAGGTGGTTGTCTTGTATTCTTATCAAAATCAATATTTTCAAAGTTTTGGATTAGAATCATTTTTTTGAATTTTGTCAAATTGTTATTTTTTTTGATTTAGTGTTTTTTTATTCTTTTTTGAAAAAATTTTCAAATTTTTCTTTTGCTTTTAAAATTTTTCTTACTCTTTTTCTTTTGATTTTGAAATTTTTTTTTTTTTTTCTTTTTTTTTGAACTATTTTTCTTTTCTTTTTCTTTTTCTTTTTTTTTTTTTTTTGATGCTTTTTTTTATGATGTTTTTTTTTTTTTTGCAAAAGATCGTGTGGATAGAAAAAAAGATCTTGGAAAAGACCACTAATCACTAAGAAAAATAATAAGGTCTAATGTCTTTTAAAATGAATTTAATTATTGGTAAAAAATCTTGTTGTTTACTTTTTGTCAGTAAGAGTTCAGTAATAAAAAACCGGTAATACTCTTTTCATTAATTATGATGAACTTTTTTTAATTTTTGTTTTTCCTTTTTTTTTAATTTTTAGAATATCGGGGTTTTATATATTGAGAATGATTTTAAAGTGGCCCATATGTCAGATTTAGTAATTTATTATTCTTGAATACTAAGGGTATGGATATATATTCAATATATTATTTCGGCTTGTCACAATTTTTGAAGGGTGTTGATTATAGTTAAAAATTTATTCAATATTTATATACAGAAAAAAATTTTTTCTTTTAACAGTCAAATATAAAACCTAAAAATTTTCAAAAACCCGTTAATTCCATTTTTCTGATCAATTGAAAAAATTAGTAAAAAGTTAAAAAATCTACTCCCATTTCACAGACAAATAATACACTTACCATGTAACTTATATCCGTTCCAATTGGGTATTATTTTAAAATTTAAAATCAAAAGTGGATTTTCGTCTTCAGTCTTGTTATCGATTAATTTTACAAATTTATTGTTTTTTTTTTATTTCTAAATTTACCAACGAGTTAACATTGCTTGATTTGGAATTGTAAAATAATACCCAATTGGAACGGATATAAGTTGATCAGTAATTGGATTATTTGTCTGTAAAATGAGAGTATATTTTTGAGTTTTTACTACAGCCAGTTCCACTTTTAATACACAAACTTCAATGAATTTAAGGCAATAAAAAATCTCAAATGAAGGAACAAAATTCTGATTCTAGTAAAATAATTTGTAAAAAAAAAAAATCCAAATTTTGTATCTTAATTTGAGATTTTATTGTGTCTTAAATTTCGTTGAAAGTTTGTGTTTTAAATTTGAAACCGACTGTAATATTTTCAATTAATCAGAAAAATGGAATTGACGGGTTTTTGAAAATTTTTAGGTTTTAGATATGACAGTAATATCAAATTTATTTTTTCAAAATAAAATTTTCTTTAGGGAATATTCTCTAATATTTTTTTTGACCAATTTCTAAATAAGGATTTCTTATCTAGAAATGTATTTAATATTGATAATAAAAAGAGTTTTTCATATCTAATTAATTGGCAAAAAAATTTCTTGATCTCTATTAAATATAGATAAAAAAATTTAAAGGGGAATAGTAACTCAAAAGATATTTACAAATTTTATAATTTTATCCACAAATAAATTTTTTTCTTTAAAAATGAAACAAAATTTTTTAAATTATTCTGGTGAAAAAGAAAACATAATTTGTTAAAAAAATTTTTTAGAATTTTTTTTACAATGTTTCAAAAACTAGAAAACAACTTTTTTCAAATTTTATAGGATAAAAAAATTTTTTTTCCATAATAGATCAAATTTTCATTGGTAAATTTTTGTTAAAATTTAATCAACATTTTATTTATTTAATCACCTATACCCCAATTAGGCATTTTTTGGCTGGAATTTGAATTGAAATGTTAATAATTTAAAAAATAATAACAAAATAAACAATTTTCTTTCAAAATCAATTCCTTCCAACATAAAACTAAAAAAATATGATGCGCAATTTTTAAGAATTAGAATTATTTGTTAATAAAAATAATAAGTTTCTTATTTTTCGTTTTATATTGGAGATATGTGAATTTTGGATTTCTAAAAATAGACTCAGGTTAATAAATTGTTTGAATGGGGTTAATTCATCCTTTTTATTTAGTCGAAACACTAATTACACAAAAAATTTTTCAAGATCTTAACAAGATTTCGTTTTATTATTAAAAAATATTGCTCCCTTCAAAAAAATTTTTTTTGTGCCATATTTGATTGAAAGTTTGTGTCTTAACTGTCTTCTTAGGGTATGTTTTAAAAAGTTTTGGACTGGAAAAAATAAAAAAAATTGGTTTATTAAAATAGTAAAAGAATTGAAATAATTATTATTTTGACTCTTTTTTTTCTTTTATTCTCATTTTCTTTACAAATTTTGATGCTTTTTTTCAACCATTTTTTTGAGAGGAGCAAATTGAAAACACATGAGTGATGTCAAAAATATCTTGTAATCTCAGAGACGCTACATCAGGACAACAGTGCACTTATGTCAAGAAATAATTTTCTATCAAAAATCCAAAGTTTTTTGTATCTGGTGTTCGAGCATTGTGATTTTTATTTAATTGTATTTTTCTTTTTCTTTTTCTTTTTCATCTTCTTGATCTGCTGAAACATTTTTTTTTTCATTTTCAGTTTTGTTTTCCTTTTCAAATATTATTTCATAATTGTTAATCATGAAAGTGGTAACTTTTTGAACTTTACGTGAATCTTCAAAAAGTATAGAGGTAATTTCTGAATTGACTCGAAAAAAGTTGTTACCAAAAATAATACCTAAATTAGAAGTGTTCATGTAGTTTTTTTGAGATCTTCGGCTAATCGAGTCTAATTAATAATAAAAATCAAGCAAAAAAAAAAAAAGAAACTGTGAATGCCCAATTCGGAGAGTTTTTTGTGGAAGGTATTTACTCAAGAATTTGATAATGCATTGTAGAACAAGTTTTCGTGTTGTAGGTAGCCTTTTGTGAATTAAATTGAAGAGGTGATCAATTTTCTCTTTTTTTGTGTCCAAATCAGGAATTAAAAGAAATTGATCATATAAAGGTGCGGTGGTTAAACTATCTGGTAACGTTCGTAGGTAAAGTTTTAATAATGAAGAAAGTGTGTCAACATTGGTAGTTTCTTTTAATACATTTTCTTCTCCATTATTGTATCTCTCTACGAGGGCGTTGACAAGAATTGAATTTCCTGCTACACGAAAAATGCCCATCCGTTCTTCTGCTTGAAGTAATTCTAATCGAGTTAAAATTTCAAGAACAACATCAGGTACTTTTCCATTTTCAATTATTGGGACACCAAAAGCTTTTTGAGTCATTTTCGTTTGATTACTTTTGGAGAAAAAATGAAATTTTAATAATTTTCCAAATCTCATAAACAAGTACTGAACGAGATTGGGTTTCTGTTTTGTTCATATTTCTTTTTGGAAATTTGTGAGGTTCCAACAGATTTCCAATCTTTTGAATCTTCTCTTTGAATAAAAATACTGTTAAAAACCTTATTAAGATTCTGGTACTTGAATTATACTGTTGTCAAAATAATGTGTTCAGAAAAGTTTAATTCGTGTTTCAGAGAAAAAAAGCGTGTTATTTTGTTAAAGATGATCTATACATTAAAAAATCAAAGAAACTGTCAATAAACCCTAATAAAATCTGGTTTTGCTTTCTTATATTTCTTTTATTTAGAAATAGATTCTAAAAAATTCAAGATCAAATTGGAAAATTTATCTCAAAAAATAGAGTAAATTTTTATTCCATTTCTTCCACAAAAAAACAAAAAATTTCAAGAAAATTGAGAATATTACAGAAATTTTGATCAAATTGCATTCCTAATTTAAAATTTTACTGAAAAGATCAAGTCTTTTCTTTCAAAATTGATTAGAACTTGGGTATTCCATTGGGTAATAAATTATATTTTACATTGAAATAAGAAGAAAATAAAGTACAGTTTATTTATTTTGAAACTCAGATTATCGACTTTTGATACAACTTTGATTTTGATAACTGAAAAATATAAGGTTGTAATTTTTCCTCACTTTCCTTTTTTTAAATAAGAATTAACAATGAAATGATTATCTTTGAATGTTTTTCAACTTTATTTTTTTTTGAGTGGCTCTTACTCTCCATGACTAGTATTTATATCAATTTCGTTTCTAATATCGAACTGGTATTTGAATAATAAATAGGGAAAATTTCTAATTCATTTTCAATTTCCTTTTTTATTATAACCATAAATTGCAAGATATTTTTTTGAAAACTCGATTTGTAAAAAAAAAATCTGAAAAGGAAAGTAAAAATATTTTCTCTTTTATAATTCAATACTATATTGATCAAAATAATGTGTGCCAAACGATTATAATTTGTGTTCCAAAATATAATCCATGCTTTTTTTTTTCTTCTCGTTCCAATAAAACATCCAATTTACTGCCCAATGGTATTCCTAAGTTCAAATCAATTTTGATAGTAAGTTCATTGATATTATAAGTAAAAATCAAATTCTTACTGTAAATAGTTGGAATTTTTCATATATTGTCAATTTTTTTTTGAATTTTTTCGGTTGAAACAAATATTATTTATCAAAAATTAACTTTATTTTTTGAGATAAATTTTCCAATTTGATCATTTTTTTTTTGATTGCTTTTTAAAATAATAGAAATTTAAGAAACGAATACCATCTTTAATTAGGATTTATTGTTGTTTTCTTTCGTGGGTTGATGTATAAGTCTTCTTCTAGAAAAAAAAAACACTTTTGATTTTAAAGCACTGATTAAACCTTTTTATATGATTTATTTTGGCAACTGTAGAATAAAATTGGGATCCCTGTTTTGTTTTTAAGGGGTATCTTAATCTCCCGCTCTAAAGGATTGGTGTCCCATGCTATCTTTAAAAAAAAAAAAACATTTAATTGATGGTCTGTCGGGGGTGGGCCAAAATATTAGAAATTAAGTTTTTTTTTTGGGATTTTGAGAAAAAACGCTTATTGATCAAAAACTTTACAAAATTCTCAAAAACGGGATACATTTAAAATCATTTTTTTTGTTTAAAAAAAAATATGTGCCTATCAAAAATTTTTTCAAGTGTATTTATATCATTAACCTTAAAAATTATAATATTCGAAAATGTGGTGGGTGGGGGAAATGTTGTGGGCTTTAGTTTTTGAATCTTTTTAATCTAAAATTTTTAATTTGATTCTAAAACATAATTTAATTTTTTTACAGAAAATAAAAATATAATTATTATATTTTAAAGTGGTACAATAAATAAAAATACTTTTTTTGCGTAAAGAGTGTACACCAATCCTAAACTGTGATCTTTATGTCTATAATATTAATATAATTCTTATAAATTTTCACCCCTTATCCAGAAAAAAAGATCATCTTATATTTTCTGTGCACGGGGGGGGTATTCTGGGCATTATCCACTTGGTATTCAATTTGATATTGATTTTATAGGGACGGGTGGGTAGGTCAGATGTTTATATATTTTTTGAATTTTAATTCCAGTAATAACATTTATTCTAATTAAAAGTTGCCAAAAAGTTTTTCAAATGTCAATTATTGTTTTTAAAATCATCTTTGAAGAATAAATATTAAATATGTGGAATATAAACATTAAAGAAGTGTTGGTACCCATATTAAGGAATTCAAACCAATTATTATATTTTCAAAAAAAAATAAAAATCTAAAAATTCTTTAGGATTTAAAAAAATAGAACAATATTGGTTTTAGTATTCTTTTTAAGAATCACAAAAATTTCAATTGGAACGAATATAATTTTTCTAAAATAATTTCCAACGCAGACAGTTACAATTTAAGGCACAAACTTTTAAAAAAATTCTAGGTACTAAAAAAATCTCAAATTAAGGTACAAAATTCAGATTATAGTAAAATAAATTGTATAAAAAAAAATTACAAATTTTGTGCCTAAATTTGAGATTTTTTTAGTGCCTTAAATTTCGTTGAAAGTGTGTCCCTTGAAAGTGGAACTGACTATATTCCAATGGTATTAGAATAACTTTTTTTTTTATTTTGTTACCAAAGATCTTGTAATAAAAAAAAAATGAAAACAATTTCCTAAACTCAGGTAAATAGATATGTTGTAAAAAATAGAATTTTTCCAATTTTTGGAATAAATAAAGAGTTCCTTACATTTATCCAAAATTGAGTAATAACAAATAAACTCTTTTTCGCTCAAAGTGTACCTGTTTTATTGAAGAAATGGGGACATTCTATGGGTTTAATTCAGTACTCTTATCAAACTCAAATTTTCAATTTTTAGATCAAAATAATTTTTTCTCCTTTTGTAATTTTTTTTTTTTTTTTGTTATTTACTTTTTTTTTTCTTTCTTTTTTTCTTCTTTTCTTTATTTTTTTTTTTTAAAAATTAACTTTGAAAAAAAAATGTTTAAAACACCAAATTAACATTAAGAAAAGTTAAGCTTTTTAGGTTGTTTTAAAATTCTTACATTTTCAAGTTAAAAATCTTGTTATCAACAATTTTAATTTCCTTAAGAAATTGAGAATTTTCCACGAGACGTTCCAATGAATTTGGCAAAAAATTTTTTAACATTTTTTTTTTTTTTGAAATTTATGGTTTGTCCAGGGTTTTCTTTTATGATTATCGATTCTTATATCAGTTTAATGTTCTTCGTTGTTCTAAACAATCCAAGTATGGTTTATTCTTAAAAATAAAGTGGTTTTTTCATTTTTGGCTGGGCCCCTTTAGTGAAATGGAGTTTATAATATCTGATTATCTTAATAGACTAATAATAATTTTAATCAAAAAATCCTTTGGTGGGCAACAGTCTTTCATTTTTAAAAACAAAATTGTTTTCCAAACAAAGTATTGGTCTTCACCAAACTAACTTATATTGAAAATTCATTTAAATCAAAAATCAAAACAAATATTATATTTGCTATTACTAAAAGTTGGATAAATGTGTGGAATTTTTTATTTATCCCAAAAATTGGAAAAACTCTATTTTTTACAACATTCAAATTTTCACTTGTGTATACAATACTAGTATGAAAAAAAATATTAATAATTTCAAGTTAGAGAAAGCTATTACTTCAATTATCATTCCACCCTTGTTAACCAAGTTTATTCACAAGATGATCGGCATCCATATTCTAAAAAATATATGGGTTGTTGTATTTGTTGTCATTGATATGCTACAATTTTAAAGGTCTTCAGTATAGAAAAAAGGTACAATTTTGGGAAAATAATTTTTAAATGGGTTTGGCAATTAATTTTCCTTAAATTGGGCTTTGGGCTATTTATTTGGGTAAATAATAACTAATAGTTTTGAAACAGCCACACTCATCTAAAAAAATCTGAATACAATAAAAAAAAATAACTGGTTCTGAATATTCCATGTTCGTCAAGTGCCTATGTTTTCTGCTTTATACGTAAAATATATTGATTTTAAAAATAAAGGGGAAACACGGGAAAGGTTACCCTTGGTTTTTCTGGATCAAAGTGGGGTGGGTCAAATTACTTGATTTTACTCAATTCTTTTGAACCCATTCAAACTGGGTGAAAGTGTTCACGGTATGACTATCTTTTCCTGGGTTAAAAGGAAGAGATAAAAATATAAGATTTTATTCAATTCTTTTAAATTCTGGAAAAGTTAAATGTTGATTTTTTTTTACTTTTTGAAATTAACCAAAATATTTTTTAATTTTCTTTTTATTTCAAAAATTAAAAAAAAACAGAACATAAAAATCAAAATAAAATAATTTTTCCAATTTAAATGAACAAGTAATTCTTTACAAACCCAAACAAGTGATTCCCTATTTGAAATGTATCCATCTGGTTTGAAATAGTTTTTAAATCATATAATAGAATAACCTATTAGGTCTGATGAAAAAAATAATTTTCAAATTTTTTCCTGTTAAATTGAAAAAAATATTTATTAAACCTGGAAAATTTGATTTTTCAACTAAAATTGTAAAATATCTTTACAAAATAATTTTTGATGCAAGATCTTTTATTAACCAATTGTGTTTATTTTAGTTGAAGTTATTGAAAAGTTAAAAATTAGCAAATTTTTAATTATTTTTTGAAAAAATTGTTTCATGATAACTTTGGGTTTTATCCTCTTAACATCGATATTTTTGACCGACTGTATTTTTTTTTTAATATTTGGATAATTGAAGAATCTTATCCAATATAAAATCATATCATTTGTAGTCTTTCAGAAGAATTCGTTTGGAAGTTAAACCTAAATGAAGAAACTTTCTTGAAATCAATCATAACTTTTGATTGAATTCCAGGTTTACCCACAAAGGTGTGTTATTTTAACAACTTTAAAAGAAGTAGTGTTTAGATACTGATAAATTGCAATAAATGTTCAGAAATTATTACTTGATTTTACTTTTTGAAATTATTATGCTCAAACTTTTAATAAAGCACTTTATGAAGTCAACTGTTATGAAACTCTGTAAAATTATTTGTTCTTCAAAATATTCTTTGTCGTGGATTGTTTGAGAAGAAACAGTTATAAGATTTATAAAAATGGAAATTGAACTAAAAATTTTTTTGAAATTTTTTGGAATTTAACAGTATTTCCAATAACAATCACTTTTTTACAAAAACCAGATATTTTACTAATCAACATGGATTTTGGAGAATTGTCTGAAATTTTTTTAAAAGTGGTTGGATATTTTCGCTGGTTGTTTATGATTAATAAACGGGGAAAAATTATAACTTGTTTTTCCGTTTTTTTTTTCTTACAAACAAAACTGAATTAAAAGAAATTTGTTGTTAATGTGTGATCTCAATTTGATTGTTAAATACCTTTTTTGTTATTCAAATTATTGGTTCAACAACGAGTCCTAAATGAAAAGAATTCATAACTGGTATTGGAATTAAAAACTGATAAATTTTCACTTCTTTTTTGGATTCCTTTTTCAAAGCGAGTTTTAAAATTTCAACCCTCTTTTCATGTGAACTGTATTCTCAAAAGAAAAAATAAGAAGATGAAGTGAAAATTTTTTCCCATTTGAAACCCAACAACCATTCTCAAAAAATTGATAAATTGATTGTTATTTTGTCCAATTTAAATTTCAAAGACCAATAAATGCGAAAAAAGTGGACCTTGGTCTTCAAAATTCACTCTACTTTTGTCTGTGAACATCTTTTATCAATTTCCTTCTGAAAAAATCTATGATTAGATGAATAAGATCAAAAACAATGTTATTCTCTCAAAATGCAACTCTTTTGTTCTTTGTCATTAGAGATTTTTTGTTGATTCAAATTATGTGAAAATGAGTAATTAAGAAATGCGGTTTTGAAATATGTGTTGTTGCTTTAATATTTTCTCCAAAATATCTTTCTTTTACCTTAGAAAAGCAAATTGTTGAGAAAGTAAAGACCACTTGTTTCCAAAGACTTCCATTGTTAGTCTCGCTCTTCATATACTTTATTGTTTATTTTTAAAAAAGAATTGAATTGTTCGAATAAAAACAAGAAAATTATACTCATGAAAATGCTTTTTTGTTGTGTGTATTATTTTTTTTTTATTGTCAAAGATGTATTTTTTCCTCCAAAATTTGGTATTTTCGTAAAAAAGTAAAAAGAAAATCAAAAGATGACTAAACTGTTAGATCTTCAAATTATCAAATCCCTTTAAAAATATCTCAAAAAAATTCAGTAAATTTTTAAACCGTTGAAATCCCATTTCCAGAATTTGTTGTTCTGTGTAATAGCCAAATTTGTTTGTGTTGATCTTCGAACATTCAAAGTCTTATATTTTTTTTCTTCCTTGACATTCATTTTTTTTAAATTTCCTTTCTCTATTAATCATAAAATGAACTCAAAATTTCTTAAAATTGGTGCTATTGGTACTCTTGTCGGTGTTACCGCTTTAACTGGAATGCATTATTTCGGATGTGGATCCAAACCAATTAAGCCATTCACTCCTATCGAAGATGAAATCAAAAAACCAAAAACACCACAAAAAGTTGGTATCATTGGTTCTGGTAACTGGTATGTTTTTTTTTTTTTTTTTGATTCTTAATTACTTTTTTTTTTTTTTTTTTTTTTTTTTTTTTTTTTTTTTTTTTTTTTTTTTTTTTTTTTTTTTTTTTTTTTATAACGTTTTTGTTTTGTAATAATTTCTTTCTTCTGGTTCTTTATGAATTAAAGTAAATTAATTTTCAAAACACGTTTTTTTATTTATTTTTTTTCTTTCTCATCCTAACAGGATGAACTGTTTTGACCAAAAATTTTCTCCTTTCTGTATTTTTTTTTTTTTTTTTAATTTTTTAATTTATGCTTTTATTTTTTGCTAAAATTTTTTCTCCTTTATTTTTTATTTTTAAACTTTTTATTTTACATTAAATAGGGGATCAGCAATTGCCAAAATTGTTGGAGCAAATGCCTTAAAAAACCCAGACTTTTTTGTTGAAGAAGTTAAACAATACGTTTACGAAGAAGAATTTGAAGGAAGAAAATTAACTGAAATCATCAATGAAGATCACATGAACAAGAAATATCTTCCAGGAATTGAACTCCCAGAAAACATTGTAGCCGATCCAGATCTAGTCAGCACTGTCAAAGATGCCGATTTATTGATCTTTGTCCTTCCTCATCAATTTGTACCAAGAATTCTCGGTACAATCAAGGGAAAACTTAAGAAGGGTGTCCGTGCAATCACCTTAATCAAAGGTGTCAATTTCATTGACAACAAACTTGTTCTCATTTCCGAACTCATCGAAAAGGAACTCGAATGTGAAGTTTGTTCTTTAATGGGTGCTAATGTAGCCAACGAAGTTGCTCAAGAACAATACTGTGAAACCTCCATTGGTTATAAGAATGTTGAAACTGGTATCCTCTTCTGGAAATTATTCAACACCGAAAACTTTGAAGTAAGAATTGTTAACGACGTTAAAGGACCAGAAATCTGTGGTGCCCTTAAGAATGTTGTTGCCATCGGTGCAGGTTTCGTTGATGGTGTCGAAGAATATGGTGGAAACACAAAGGCTGCCATCATGAGAGTTGGATTAATGGAAATGAAACAATTCGCTCAAATGTACTATCCATCCGTACAAACCGAAACCTTTTTCGAAAGTTGCGGTGTCGGTGATCTCATCACTACATGTTTCGGTGGAAGAAACAGAAAATGTGCTGAAGCTTTCGTCAGAACAAAAAAAAGTTGGGAAGAAATCGAAAAAGAATTATTAAAAGGTCAAAAATTACAAGGTACCGGTACAGCCATCGAAGTCTATGAAATCTTAAAAAACGATAATGTCATTGACAAATTCCCTCTCTTTAAAACAATCTACAAAATTGTTAAAGGTAAACTCGATCCTGAAGATATTGTCAAATATGATCAATTAGATTAAGTTAATAGTTGTCTTTTTATTGACAATTTTTTTTTTTAGTTTAATATCTTTTTTAAAAATTTTTTAAATAGGGTTCTCATTTAATATTTGCTAGTTGTGAATATTTTTTAAATTTCTATGAAATTTTTCTAAGTTGATTCTTTTTTTTTATATGTTCTTTTGAATTTCCTAACAAAATAAACTAAAACTTTATAAACTTTAGAAATTTTTTATTTTGGATTTTAATTTGATTTTTTATACCTTTCTTGTGGATATTTTTTATATTGTTTTTTTATTTTTAGACCTTCGTCAAAGTTAAAAGTAAATTAATTCAAGAAATTTAAAAAGGAGCCAATTTTAAAATAAATTTTTTACTTTGTCTGAAAAGAGTATTATAAAGGATTACAATCACTGAAATTTGAAATCAGATTATCTTTTATAAGATGTAGTGACTTGTTAATTTATTTCTTCGCTGATCGATCTTGACTTTGATATGGATTTTAACAATTGTTCAAAATGACAATTTTTGACAATTTATTTTCTTTTTTTTTCCGAAATCCGAATTGAAGTGTGTACGATTAATAGATTGGTCAAGGCATGTGTTTAAGAATAAATTTAAATTTTTGGGTTTTAGAAAAGAATCTTGATTTACTTTTTTGTCAATTACTAAATGAAAAAAAAAATTTTTTTATAATCTTTCAATAAAACCAAGGTTAATTAAAATTTCAATCAACAACCCACAAATCACCCCTTTTTATAACTTAAATTCCAGCGATTAACCTTACGATCTTCAATTCAGATTTCGGGAATAAAAAAAATAAATTGTCAATAATTGTCATTTTGAACCACTATTAAAACCTATACAAAGCACAAGATCAATTAGATAAGAACCAAATTAACAAGTGGTAACAAAAGATATAAGATAATTTTTTTCCAATTGTCAGGAGTTGTAAACCTTAAAAGATGACTTTTTTCAGAATAAAAAGATAAAAAAATACACACGAATGTATTTTTTCAATCTTTGATTTATTTTACAGCCATTTAAGCTGCACCATAGAAATTTATAAGATATACAGATTATTGTCTATTATAAACCGTATTTTTGAAATAGAAAATTCAATTTCTCTTGTATCATGTGATGAATTTTTTTTAATGATATCAAACAATAATTAAAAAGGAACAAAAAAGAAATCACAGAAACTAGAAATATTTTTTGTCCATTGATTTTAAAATGTTGAAAACTTTTATTTTTTCAATTTTAAAAATTGAAGATTCCACATTAATAAAAGTTTTTTTCGATCCTAGTTTTAAAATTGTAAAAACCTGAAATTTTAACATTTTTGAAAATTAAAGATCCATATGAAGATAATTATTTTGTCAATTAGTTTATCGATTTCCAAAAAAAAAAATGAATTACTTAATTTTTCACCTTTTATAATTTTAATGGTTCAATATAAACTTTTAGAACCTTTTATATTTTATCATACATAATAAACTGTTATAATAGAATATTAATTTCTATTAATTATAAATTTTCATGGTAGGTTTGGAACGGCAGTATTTCAGCTTTGTATCATAGTTCCCTTCCTTATTTTATCCCACGGATTTGTGGATCAGTATAAGGGATTAAATTTTGTGACTGATCTTTGTTGTTTAAAATAATTTTTGATCTTGAAATTTATTTTTTGAATATCTGAAAAAATTCTTTTAGATCCTTTTATGAATATTTTATTTTGATATTAAATTTTCTAATTTTTTATAACGAAAAATATATCACAAAGTAGCTTAAAATTCACTGTTGAAATAATGAAAATGTTTTTGCGTTATTATGTTTCTTATACTTTGATTTAATTTTTTAAAAAAGAGGGATCAATCTAAAAATTTGATTCATATAAAATATCATAATACCTTTGGAAGAATGAAAAATCCATTGAAAATAGTTTATGATTGTATTTAAAGAGAAATAACCCTTCTTTTTTTTTTTTTCCAACATAGGATAAATATATAACATTTTTTAAACATCAAAAAGAAGAATAAAAACTAAATTACCCCCTTTATATTTCCCAAAACCAAAACTTCCAAATAATTAACCAATGGTAACAACAGAGGGGTTTTATATTGATGTTATGAATTTTAAATGCAAAATTATAAACCACCTGAAATATAAATCACCGTAGAATAAAAAGATATATGTATTTTTAGTAAAAATAAAATAAAAGAGAAAAGAAAAAAAAAAAGAAAAAGGAAAAAAAAAAAAAAAAACAAACAAGAAATATACAGAAGAGAGGGTAAAAAAAATAAATAAAGATTCCATTAAAATATTTTCGAATGGATTCTAAATGAATAAATATAATAAAAAAAATACTTGAGTTTATATAAAAATCTAATTTATTTATAAAAGATATTAAAAGGATGTTATTGTTTTTTTTTTTGTATAGGGTTGTGTATTTTTTCATCTATTTTTCACTGCTCTCTTTTTATTGATCCTTTCCAACCCATTACACATATTTAACCCCACACTCATCATAAGAAAAAACCCCTTTCTTAATTAAATTTATCTGATTTTTGGAATAAATACTTTAATTGTGAAAGTCATAATTATTTTAATAGAGGAAACATTAACCTTTTTTTTTGAAAATTAATAAAAGAACAAAAATCCAGAAATGAACTGGACCAATTTTGATTAATATAAAATTTTTACAAAGATTTTGACCCACTTGATAATGTAACGATGGGTTATTTTGATGGTTTAATCCTCGTATTCTAATCGAAATTATATTTTTAAAATTTTGATGTTGATTGATTTTTCTAATTTTTCAAATTTTTATTTTTCTTTTTCTTTTTTTTTTTCATTTTTTTCGATTTCTTTTCTTTTTTATTTTATTCGTTTTTTTTTTTCATTTTTATACTTTTTTTTTGATACCTTTTTTTAACAATAGGTTAATTTGGAAAAAAAAGAAGATTTTCGAAAAGACCAATAATCACTATGAAAAATTCGGTTTGTAACGTCTTTTAAAACGAATTTAATTATTAGCAAAAAATCTTGTTGGTGACTTTTATTTCAGTGAAAGTTTAGTAATAAACAATTGGCAATGCTCATTTCAAAAATTTTGACTCACTTTTTTTTAGTTTTTTGGTTTTATTTTTTTAAATATTTAAAATATTATGTTTTTATATATTTAGAACTATTTTAAAGTGAATTAAAAATCATATTTAATAATTTGTTATTCTTGAATACTAAAGGATATATATATATATATTTCAATTTATAATTCCAGGTGAATTGCATTGTTTTACATGGTGTTATACACACACACACACACACACACACACACACACACACACACACACACACACACATATATATATATATATATATATATATATATATATATATATCACTTGCAGTCTGGTCCTAGTGTTTAAAAAGTATTTTTAAATATTCATAAATTTTCTGACCTCTCTTTGGATTTAGAGTATTTTTTGATAATATTATCAAGAATTTTGTTTTAAATCTTAATATTTTGTTTTTTTTAATTATCTTAAGGGCAAAAAATCATAGTTTGTGGTATATTTTAAACATTTAATAGAAATACAAAGGCAAAATTTATATACAGATTGGAACTAATTTCTATTTTTGTATAATATGAAAATAATAATTTCATATTTGAATTTTAATTCTCTTTAATTTTGTGAATTATGCAACTTTTTTTTTGAGATCAACATTTTTTTCCAATAACTAATTTTATGAAAAAGCTGATTTTGTCAAAAAAATAATCCAAATAAAATTAGTTATGTATTTTTAACACTTGATCGATCAAAAATCCCTTATAGAATTGAAACAAATTAACCAATGTATTATTATGTTTTGCTCTTTCCAAAATTTGTAACAATCATTTATTTATTTGTATTGATAATTATCGATTTTTTGTTTTGTATTATAATTTATAAATAATTGTTAAAATTTCATTGTGAAAATGGTTCTAATTCTATATTTTTTTGAGAATTTCTTAAAAAAGGATTTTTTTTTTCAAAAAATGAATTTTTGTCATTTAAGATTATCTGTTGAAATATTATTGTTAAGGTTTAAATAGAAGAATTCTTTAATACATTAATGGGGGGGGGGGGGTTAAGAGGCTAAAACGGCGACTACATACCCAAAGAGCACCGAAAATAGACACAGATATTCGAAGTGCTCGATTCTTAATTAATTTTAAAAAAAAAAAAAGAGAGAGAAAAATATAGTTTAAAACAATTATTAATTAGGATTAATATCTCATTCCATATCAATTTTTATCAATTTTATCATTTCTCATCAAGAAGAAAGACTAAAAATTATTTACCAAATCAGCACAGCTATGTTCAATTAGTTTATGATTTCGATATTTTCAAATTTTCTTTTTGTTGAAATACTTACATTGATGATAGCAATTATACTTTTATCTTTAATAATATATTGTTTTAGATACTTTATGAATTTTTAATATCAACCCAAATCATCTTTTACAAGTGAAGATCAATGATCATTCAAAAATTGGGAAAGTGTAACGTTTATTGATTATCTACAGTTTCTATCAATCTAAAAAAAAATATGAAAAAAAAAAAAAAAAAGTTGTACTGAGATGATATTTTTATTTTCAAATAAAGTATTAACATATTTTTAGTTTTTTCAATCAAAAAAAAATTGTAATTCTCTTTTTAAGAGAGAACTTAAATAAATTTTAATTTTTCCATTTAGGGAAAAAATTGAAACATGATTTTTAATTGGGAACATTATTGAAAATTCAAAGACAGATCAACTAATAAAAGAAAAAATCAATTTTATATAGACAAAATGGAAGATTCAACACAACAAAAGTTTTTTCAATAATACCTTTTGAACTGGGGGTTTCTTTGTTTGATCTATGATTAAAAAGTTGTTGAAAAATTTGAATAATTTTTGAGATATCCAAAAATACTCTCAATACTTTGATAAAAAAGTAGATTTAAATTGTATTTGTTTGTTTAATTGATAATAATATAATTGATTATTATTTAAATTTAATTTTTTAATACTTTTTGTTGATTTTACTTTTTGTTTTCATGTTTCTATGATTCTATTTATGGTCCCAATTAAAAAACATGTTGAACTTTTTTCTAGAAAGGTTTACAAAAACACAAAAACCAAAAGAAAGAGCAATTAATTATATCCGATACATTCACATTAGCTCATTGATCAATGAGATATTGAATAATTAGGTTTCCGTCTTCTAATTGATAAAACCGTGTTGCAATGTGAAGTGGTGTATCTTTCTAAAAAGGGGTTAAATAAAAAAAAAATTATTTAAAGTTTGGTGTTTCAGAAAAAAAAATATAATAATTGAAGCAAAAAGAAACACTTACTTTCTAAATTTGAAAGAGAATAATAAGTGTGGTGTTTTTATTAAGAAAGGAAATTAAAAAATATACTAAAAAAACTTTAATTGATCAAAAAGTAAAATTATAATGAAGAAAATTGTTAGATCTTTATCCTGTTAGAAAGGAAAAAAAAATTAAAAGAAGAAAGATAAACAAAGGATCCGACAAAAACAATCTTATTTTTTAAATTTACTATTTCTGATTTGCCTAATAGTTTAAAGGTTTCGAATTCATAAGCATAGTGACTATCACTCTGAATTGGAAGATTGCTATTAATATCCATTTGTGACAAATCAGATTCTTTTTTAGCAAAACTCTTGAATTTTTTCATACGTAATGTTTTAATTTCTTCAAAATTTTCCCTGTCTAAAACAAAAAGAAATCAATAAAGTAAAAAAAAAAAATAAAATTCAGTAATACTTCTTTATTATGTTTTCCTATCTTTATTAAAACAGTACCTTCAATTGAAAATGTGATTCTTTAAACGGTTATTTATGGGATTATTACCAAGTACTGGGAAGTCTAAAATTAATTGATTTTGGTATTGAATATATGATATTGAAAAAAATACAGAAAGAAAAGTAATACTTATCCCATTTTGTTATTGTTAATATTAGGAAAATTGTTGTAAAATATTTGAAACAATTAAAAATAAGTTTTTCTTACAAAAAATTTTTTTCGAACTTAGCAATAAACGGACCTAAAATTCTTGAAAGTGGGGGTACCTCTAGAATATTCAAATAATTGTATGGTACCCGAAGTAGATCTACTTGTTTAGTAAAAAAATCGGGTTTTATAGGGTTTGTGCAATGATAATTTCTATTATTGTTTTTTGATTGATCGAGTATTGTTTTAAAATAGGGTAATTCAATTAATCACCATTCTAATCAGCGACAGGTAATAATTTACAAAGTTTGATTCTTGGATAAAGACTACTATATGGATCTTTTCTAAATATTATCAATTAAAAATCCTCACTGGGGTTATTGTCATTTCAAGTATTTTTTTTTTTTTCAATATAATCAATAATATTTATTATCACTTTATTTAAATGTCTCAAAAAAAAAAAAGGGTGTGTGTGTGTGTGTGTGTTCTTGCATTATTTGTTGACATGAACAATACAAAATTATCCTTATATTAGTAAAAAAAAATACAAGAATTTTTGTAACAATAACTGAATTTAAAGTTAAATTTAAAATATGGGTCATAAATATTAAAATTTCAAAGTTGCAAAAAAAAAAAAATCTTCAATTTGTCTTGAGTGTAGATCGGTTTCGAAAGAATTATTTTTTTTTTAAATAAATTAAATAATTAACTAAAGAGATTATTTAATCAAATTATTTTCACTGATTTGAAATTTACAGACAGAAAAACTCTTTTTTGATAAGGTATCTAAAATAATAAATGAAAGGAAAAAAATATGTTCTAAGAAGAAAAAAACCGAAATTTTGCTTTTTTTTTATGTTGTGTGTGGAGTTGTTTTTTTTTTTTTTAAATACGTAGTGGATCAAATGAATATCGAAAATTATATCTTTCCAATTACCAGTAGAATATCCATCATAATTGAAGCTCTCAAAATTAGTAATCTTGGATGTTTAAATAAGGATATCATATGTCCTTGCAACTCTAATCTCTCAAATACATACTAAATATAGATTCCAATGATTTGCGATATTCCTCTTAAAAGAAATAATATTACCAAACTACTCATTCAAAAATATTCCAGATACATACTGCCCCCCTGAGAGTATATAATTATATTATTTCAGGGATTTTCAATATTTATCAATTATTTCAAGTTCTAAAAAAAAAATACTCTTTTTTTTTCACAGACATTTATACTATTAAAAAATATTATGAAGTTAACAAATTCAGATAAATATTTATTGGATAGAATTGTCTCTTTTTATCATCAGTAATAAATATTATTTTTTTTGAAATCAATTTCTATTTTTTAATATAAGAACCATTTAAAAAAAAAGCTAAATAAAAAATTAATAATTTTGGCCATTAGTAGAAATGAAAGAATCTTCAATTAAACAATAAATAATCATGAATTTTTTTCAGATCTACTCACCATTTATGAAAATGTGTCTGTTCAACTTAGAATCCTATTATTTTTGCCAATCCAAAAATGAAAAAAAGAATTTCTTCTTGACCTTGATTTGTTTAAAGACCTGGATAAGACTGGGATTGTTGAATCATGTTTTTTCCAATTCGAGAATAATTTGCTTAGCAACACCATTAAAATTTTTAATTTAGAAGATCAAAACTTGTTTTATTAAAAATTAATAAACCCTGACTCACCATTGTACACGAGAAACCAAATCAATTAACGATATCTCTGCCCTAAAAATAAATTCCCATATATTTTAAAAATCAACAAAGTTATTCTACAGAATATTTATGATTACTCAGAAAAAATAACAAACCTTAAAATTGATAAATTGCTTTCAAAAGTTTTTATAACCCATATATGAAATAATTTTCAGAAAAATTGTTCGAAATTATCAATTTTTTTTTCACAATAAGAAATCCAACGATTTTGAGCTTAATTTTTAAAGAACAGTTCATGATGTTTTCTTTTGGTTGTTGTAAAGGAGTTAGATTCAAATTATATAGAAATGTAATGATTAAGAGAAGAAAAAAACAAGTTAAAACAGAAAAATTTCTCAAAACCTTTTTTATTTCCCATTATATTCATTGGGCGGTTGTTCCAAAAAAGATCAAAATGCATGAATAAGAAAGTGAAAAAAAAAAATAGATTAAAAAAAAATTATCAAAATAATAAATAATTAACAAAAAATTATGGAATTTTAAAAAAAAAAATTAGTAGTTTTTCCTCAATGATCTGAAAAATTTCAAATAAAACAATTGAGAAATAGAATCATAAATTATGGGTGACATGAAAGAATGTTGATAAGAGAAGATATTACAGGAAAATTATTTTTTAGGTAAAAGGAATACTCTAAATCAGTTAAAAAGGGTCAATGAAAATTTTATTTATTGATTCTGATCTATTCGAGGTTTTCTAAAGTCGACGACTAAGAGAGATTTGGTTCAAAGTAATTGGTTTTCTCGTTCCAGTTTTGAAAAAAGCAAAATACGTTTTATAAAATCAAAAAACAAATAAATTCTAAAGATCTCAAATAATTTTGAAATAATTAAACCCAAAATATTGTATTATTTTTTGTTTTTCAAAAAGAATAAAAGTTTGTGATAAAATTACCCATGACTCATTTCTAATCAGTCAAATTGATTGTTAATTGAAAATTTTGAAAAAAGACATTTTCAAATAATTTGTTTCAAAAAATAAAGTTTTTTTTGCAAAATTAACTACAGATTCAAAAAGTTTTAAACTTTTTTTTAAATGATTCTGTAACAATTACTCTGAAGACTACAGAATTTAAGATTTTGATTTGAAGATGGATACCTGACTGGTCAATCTTCTTGTAATGTAAAATCAAAAAATTACAATCAAATGTAATTAAAAAATTAAGCAATTATTAGAGACAATTAATCTTCTATGACAACTTTATTAAAGAACAAAAAACCAAATTTCCCCAAGCTCTGTGAAATTATCTTTTAGCTCATGAACTTTTCGTTTGGATTTCTCGAAAAATGCTAAAATTCATTTTAATTTTCGAATATTTTTCCTCTTCAAGAAAATTAACTAAAATAGTTTTTTCTGGAAACTTAATGATATATCTTAAAATAAAACCAAAATTCCCAAGCTAAACATAGTAAGGGTTGATTTAATTTTCAATTTAACCGTATCTGGAACAAAATAAATATTTTGAAGAAGAAATATTTCAAAAAAAAAATTATTGTATAAAATTCACAAAATGCGACTATTATTTCAAAAAAAACACGTTGAAAGTTGAAATCAATTCTGTTCACATAATAGATGTTTGTTCTAATAATTTCCATCAGAAAAATGTCTGATTGGAAAATACATTACTTTTCTAAAAAAAATAAAAGAATTTAAAAGCAAAAAACACAAAAAATAAAAACATAATTTTTTTAACATTCTTTATATCAAAATTTATAATCATAAAATAGAAATAATGTCAAATTTTGATTGTAACAACAAATTTAAGCCAATCACAGAAGGGACATACATCAAAAGTTTCAAAGAATACCAAAGACTACATAAAAAAAGTATCGAGGATCCACAAGCATTTTGGTATGAAAAAGCACATGAATTCTTAAATTGGGACAAATCGTTCACCAAAGTTAGTTCTGGGTATGTTCTTTTCAACTCTCTCGAAAGCTTTTTCGGTTTTTCTTTTTTCTAATCACAGGATCCATTTTCTAAAATATTTTCATTTTTCTCTTTTTTTTTTTTTTTTTTGAAAACTTATTCCTAACACAATCAAATAAAACAAAAACTTGACAACACAACACAAAATAGAAATTTAAAATATGGCAATGTCAAATACTTTGAAGACGGATATTTAAGTGTGTATCAAAATTGTGTCTTGAGACACAAAGAATCAAATCCAAACGGAATTGCCTTAATATATGAGGCCGACAACCCAGAGGAAGCACGAACCGTCACGTGGTTGGAATTGTCTCAACAGGTGCAATTATATGCACGAGTATTAAAGCAAATGGGAGTTAAAAAGGGAGATGTTGTGACGATTTATATGTCGACAAGCCCCGAGGCCATTTATGCAATGTTTGCCTGTTCCTATATTGGCGCCGTCCACTCTGTGATCTTTGGTGGCTTTTCAAGCGACGCGATCAAGGCAAGGGTTTTAGATTCCAAATCTGAGGTTATTTTCACACAGAACTTCACAAAGAGAAGAGGAAGAACAATCCCAATGAAGACCACAATTAACAATGCAATTGAAGGGATTGACTTTGTCAGGAAGGTGCTTGTCTATGGGCGAGTTAAGAACATCAAAGAGGAAATCAACATGAAGCCAAACAGAGACATTTTGCTTGAATCGCTTCTCGAGGAATTCCAAAAGGGAGGCAAGTATGAAAACGAATATGCCGACTTACAGCCAATGTCCATGAACGCAGAGGATCCCTTATTTTTGCTGTACACCTCAGGCTCGACGGGGAAGCCTAAGGCGCTTATCCACACAACCGGCGGCTATTTGCTCAATGCAGCCTTAACACACAAGACAGTCTTTGACATCCGCGAGGGGGACAGATTCGGATGTGTCGCAGATATTGGCTGGATCACAGGCCACACTTATATCGTGTATGCGCCCATGCTAAATGGGGTGTCGACTGTTTTATTTGAATCCACACCCGACTATCCAAGCATCACCAGATACTGGGAAGTCATCGACAAATGGGGGCTGACCCAGTTTTACACCTCACCAACGGCCGTGAGATTTGTCATGTCGTGCGGAACCGATCCCCTGAAGGACTTTTCTCTGAAATCACTACGTGTCATCGGCTCTGTCGGCGAGCCGATCGGCGTCGAGGCATGGAATTGGTATTTTAAAAACGTGGGCAAATCAAGGTGCTATCTTGTGGACACCTACTGGATGACAGAATCAGGAGCAATCATGATCTCTGCAATCCCAGGCGCCACCGTTTTAAAAAGAGGATCAGCAACACTCCCATTATTTGGCATCAACCCAAAGTTGTTGGCTAAACGCGAGGGCTCAAAAAACCACGAATTGAGTATGCAAAACAAGCAAAAGAAATTTTCCGAGATCGCAGAGAACGACCAAAGCGGGATCCTTACCATCAAGGGCCATTGGCCATCGATAACGAGAACAATTCTGGGCAACCACAAAAGATATTTAGAAACATACCTCAACCCTTACCCAGAATATTTCTTGACAGGAGACTCCGCATACAGAGACATGGACGGGTACCATTTCATCAAGGGCAGGATCGATGATGTTATTAACGTCTGCGCCCATCGCTTTGGCACCTCAGAACTCGAATCAACGCTCACCTTGCATCCAAAGGCTGTCGAAGTCGCAGTTGTAGGAATGCCACATGAAATCAAAGGCGAGGCCATCTTTGTGTTTTGCGTCTTAAAAGACAAGCAAACAGAAGAAAAAGTAATCAAAAACGAACTCAAGGTATTACTGCAAACATCTATTTCCAAAATCGCTACACCCGATCACATCGTTGTTGTAAACTCATTACCCAAAACTAGATCGGGCAAAATAATGAGAAGAATCCTCAAAAAAATTGTTCGAAAAAATTACGAAGTTGCTACTTATGGTGATCTGTCAACTTTATTAAACCCAGAGTCTGTTGACAGCATTGTCAGCACGGTCAAAAAAATATTACATTAAGATGATTAATAATTTATTTTATTTTTATTTTCATTTTCTGAACATTTATTTAAATAATTTATTTTATATTATTTTTTGTCTTTTTTGATATATATATATTTATCTTCTTCTTCTTTATACCAGTTATATGTATGTATATATATAAATATATATTTATATATAATAAAGATAATTGTTAATGGTTATTGTTATTGTAAAGAATTTTTCTTCTTCATTTTTTTTTTTTAAATATCCATAAAAAATGATAGATATTTTCAAATATTTTTTTATACATTCCACAAATACCCTATTAAAAAAAAATAAAATTAATATATTTTTTTAAAAAATTTTAAATTTGTTTTGAATATTTTAAAATTAATTTCCAGATTAAAAATTGAGAATGATAAGAGGATTGAATCGATATGATATTATTTTTTTTTAACAAAATGATCTGTTGGTAGATATACAGTCTTTCCAAGGCTACCGTGAATTTTTATTTGAATCAAATTTTGATGCTGATATAGATTTTTCAAAAGTTGGATATGAGGATAAGAAAGCTCATATTGAAAAAAATTTTCACAAATGACCTCATTTGAAAAATTTTCTTGTGAGAAGATTAAAAATATTTTCTGTATTTCAAGAGAAACTTTTAAGTGGCATCTCAACAGATTTTCCAGGTTTGAAGCAATTTAGGGATCTGGAAATTAATTTTTTGAATATCAAAAGAAAATTTTTTAAATGAGGTCATTTGTGAAAATTTTTTTCAATATGAGCTTTCTTATCCTCATATCCAACTTTTTAAAAATCTATATCAGCATCAAAATTTGATTCATATAAAAATTCATGGTAGCCTTGGAACAGCTGTATGTATTGAAATTAACAAGTTATCATTTTCTTCTGTATTAGACAAAAAAAATGACAAAAAAATAACACATGTAAACAAAGATGATTTCATTAGCTTAAACTTTACATCAACTTCTAGCCACTCGCTTATTCTTTCAATTTTGGTTATTTTGAAATTTTGGATTGTAATTTTTTGTTATTCAAAATAACCATTATGGATGAATGAGAGAATTTCTAATTATTAAAAATTAGAAAGAGTTGTGGGATAAATCAAATTAGTAAATTTTATTTAGATCAAGTATAGTAGCTTATATTAAGTTTCAAAAAAAGTGAAAATTAAAAGGTTCTTTTAATCATCTGACCCATTCAATTTGAATACTTTTAACAAACAATAATAATGAAAAATATTCAGTTGAAAATTTCTCGATCAAATTGATCAATTTGTTTGAGTTTGGTATTTTAAGTAGTTTTTTAGGGAAATTCTGTTTGGGCCAAAAATTTTTAAAATTATTAAAAAAAATGAGTAGAATTTGTTACATTTTTTTTTTTATTTTAATTTGATTAAAATTATAAATTGATTCCTTTGTTTTTTTCTTTTGTATAGTATTTTGTTTTAATTGGGATATTAACACACTAGTTTGAAATAAAAAATCTTACATTTTTATTTTACATTTCATCAAAATATACAAATTATCTTTGTATCTTGGTGATATCAAAGATATCACCCATTGGGAATTATAATAAGAATATTATTTCGAATTCACTTAAATATTCTTATTTTTATTTTTATTTTGTAAATGTCTAACTCAAAAAAATAACAAAAAATGAGCAATTTTCAAGAGAGATTTATTTTAGTAATTTTTTTTATGCTAATATATATTCAAAACTTGAACAAAAAATAACCCACACATGTTGAATCATTATTTCGATAATGAATAAGATTTTTTTTTTTTTTTTTTGGAGTGAATTTTATAACACCGTATCAAAGAAAGTAGATTAATTGTTTTTCCCAAGCCCATTCAAATATCTACAGTTATTTTTGAACAACTAATAGAATCAGAAAGATTTTATTTAGTATGAAAATTAGAAAAAAACCCAAATATAGAATAAAATCAAATAATATTGTTTACCATTAATTGTAAAATTTTAAAAATTATCAATTCTAATAACTTTTTGTATTATAAATATAAAATTAATTGAACAAATTATATATTTAAAATGATTACATTAAAATGTACAAATAATTTCAAATGCGGGAATTTTTTAATAATTTTCAATAATATAATATTTATTTGGAAATAATAAAAAAAATAAATAAAAAAAAGAGCCAGGTAATAGGGTCATACTAAACAATAAATATTGAAAAATTCAAATATATACAATATGCTTCAATTTTTCGAATTTTCATATTTTAATATTTCATCACCCATATAAGATTATGTATTATTTAAATACAAAAAAAAATTTACAGTCAGCTCCACTTTTAAGACACAAATTTATAACAACGTTTAAGATTCAAAAAAACTTCAAATTTAGAACAATTTATTTCTGAATTTTTATTTTACACACTTTTTTTTCCCAGAATACAATTTTTTGTTTCTTAATTTGAGATTTTTTTTGTACCTTAAATTTCAATCAAAGTTTGTGCCTTAAAAGTGGAACAGGCTTTACTGTTGAGAGAAAAATGTTGGACAGAGAAAAATAAACCCCAATTCAAAATTTTTAACACACCAAAATTCAATTTGTGAAAAAAAAAAACTTATTTAATCAATTAAAGAAGAAATACCAAATTAGAACCATTCACTAATTGAAATGTTAACACTTGTTTATAAATTACAATACTCACAAAACAATAAATAAATAATTATCAATACAAATAAATCTAGGGTGTGTTAAAAATTTTGGAGAGAGCAAAACAAAAAAATACATTAGTAAATTTGTTGCAATTCTATTAGGAATATTGATCGATCAAATGTTTAGATACTACCAACTAATTTTATTTGAGTTCTTCCATTTATACAATTCGACTTTAACATAATATCGATGGTTGAAAAAAATTTTTGATCGAACGAAACAAATTACGTAATTCAAACAATGAAATGAAAACAAAAACTAAAAGATGAAAAAATGATTTTCATAACTTACAAAAAATCAAAATTATTTAGAATTTGAATGAAATTGTATTATGTGATTGTCTGGAACGTTTTAGCTGTGTGGAAAATTTTGAATTTTAGTTTAGTTGGACACCAATTTTGATTGGGAACATTACTGAAAATGATTTTTAATTTCAATCGTTTGTGAAATAACTAAAGAAAATAACAATAATCTACTTATTAGAATAACGATTAATGTAATTCTACTTTTTCAAAACCTTATCTCTTATAATCTAAAGCAAGTTTAAAAATAACCATTTTCCGAATTAATTGTAAACTTTACGAAAACTTGGATAGTTGTTAAAATAGCATGATCTACTTTAGTTATCAAGCTTTCAAATGAGTATTCTACACATACCGCAGATTAATGAACTTGTCAGACATTTAAATTTGGATTTATATAAAATTCACCTAGTTATCAATAGGATCTGAAAATCAATTTTACTAATGTTCACAATTAAAAATGGTGTACAACAATTTTTCTGTTTCAAACATTTTTCTCTCAATTGTTAAATCACATTTAAACTGAAGGATTTTTGATACATTTGAACTTTTGATCACTAATGTGATTTACACCCAATAACAACATACTTTTCTCTTAGATTTCTCCTTCGTAAAAGATAATCCTTTAACCATATATTTTTGTTAAAATAACATACCTTTTAAATCTTTTTTTAAATTAATTTTCATTTGGATCTTTGAATTCAAAATTCCTCAAAACCTTTCCTACCACACTCCAACCCAATACACCTTGGTAACTTATAATTGTATTTTGTGAGAGAATAATATAACTAAAAAAAAATGTTATACAAAAATAAATCAAATGTTAAGAGTATTAGATCACTGTGGGTTCTAATTAAAACACCAATGAGTAACTACTATCCCACAAAATGTTTTTGAGAACACCAATCCAAGAAAAAAACAAAAACCAAAAACACTCAGAGAAATCCAACAATTCCTTTGTCCGAATTGTTAAAATTTGTAAGACAATATAATAATTCAAGTACCTGGCAAAACTCGTGTTGAATGTGAACCTTTAAAAGTGAGAGTTTTTTATTAAGGGTGTTTGGATGCATCGTCAATTTTTCATTCTCGGAAATTGTGATTATTATTCTTTTTCATTATCACACTTCTAAATAAGGGTGTTTGGGTTTTACTATCTCAAAATTTCTTGTAATTTTTCTATTAAAAAATAACAAAAAAATGAATTTAGTGATCCGTATTTCAGAATATTTCTTTTACATTTTAAATGAGACTAGATCAAAATATGTAAAGTTTACTTGGTAAATTTCAAAGGTATTCCTTATGAGTAGTAAATAAAAAATATTGAAGTTAAAATTTTTTCAGGTTTATTTACAAAATACATACAGCAATAAAGTAAAATTAATTAACTTTTTTAATTTAACCAAATTCCAACTTCCGAAGAGTCATTGCAAGTTTAGTCTTTTGAGATTTAAACTAACATTTAACTCACAAAGAATCTCATTTTCCACTCAAAATGAGAAAAATTGTGAGTTTCGTTTCCCAAAGAGTATGACACCACAATTCACTCCAAAAAATACAATAATTTCTCAATACTATTTGTTTCCATATAAATGGAACAAAATTTTCATACAGCTTTCCATAAATACAAGATTTTATTAAACCAAATAAACCTTTCAATTTTTTAATAATCTTTAAACAAGCATAAATTATAAATTCAACAATTAAGTTTTGGTACTTTGACGATTTATTCTTGAGACGCATGTGATTTTTTATAAAAAGCCGAAAGAAAATTTTGGTCTTTTTATTTTGAAATTAACAGTAGACACAACAATTAAAAATTAGTAGTTATTTGACAAAAATTAAAGAGTCCTTATGAAAAATGTCTCTAAAAGTTCAGCCCGTATACTACCAAAAAATTTGTCGAATGAGTAATTTCAAATTGAATTTTTAAATATCAGCTTGATGTTTTTCCAACATATAGTTTGTAAATTATTTTGAAAACCTTACACCAAAATTGTTATTTCTGAATTTGAAAATTACCGCCTTTGAGAAAAAATAAATTCAAACAATTTCTTCAAAAAAAAAAACAAAAACAAAAAGGTTAAAAAAATATTTCAAAATAAAAAATCTTAATTCTCGAGTAAATTTTGATATTACTATCAAGAATTGACACTTTTATTGGCTATTTAAACTCTTACTGTTATTTTTTTTTGTCAAGCTGAATGCAAATTTGGTTCAATTTATTGGTCTGGTGAAGCGAAACATTTTTGGAGTGTATTTCATAAACTTTTGGTAAAAATTGGAATTTCATGGTCGTCTATCTTTATTGTTAAAATATTCACATAAAAATGAAGGAAAACTTTGAAAAAAAAACAGTTTTAAAAGGATATCTTCAGCAATTTAATATTTTATTTTTATTTGCAAATAGTACCAATAGATCCACCTAATAACATCATGTGGATCACTTTTCTTAAAAATTGTTGCACATTATTGGAAAAAAACAAGAGTTTTCCGAGTAAAAATATTAATTTGTATTTTTGACTAACATCAAGGGTTATTGCAACACACATCTCCAAATACATTATTTTTCAGAAGATTCTCAATTTTAGTGATCAAAAAAACATTTTTTTTAAATTGCAAAACTTAAACTAAAAATTTTATTTTCCCTCAGAACCACAAAATTGTTTCTTTGAGAGAAATAAAAACAATAATAACAAACAACAAAAAAGAAGTACCAAAATCTGCAATTTCTCAAGTAATGATTAGAAACAACACACTTGTGCCTTCGACTATTCACAGCTTTATAAAGAAGCTCTCAATCGATTTTCTTTTTGGCAGCCCAAACCAAAAGGAAAAGATCAAGTATGAGGAAATGAATTTTCTTTCGATGAACAAGAATGTGCACCAAATCTTGGAGACAATACAAACTGCATTAAGATCATGTCAGGTAATTAACACGAATGATCAAATTACCTTTTTTATTGAAGAATTGGATCTTTCAAATAAACAAATTAATCCCAAGATTTTGAACGTCATATGCAACTTTCTTTTAAAAAAAGAAATTATTCTACTCTCGCTGTCATTGTCGGGAAACGTGTTTGGATCAAAAATTGATCCACTTATTAAATACCTTGAAGGCACAACAAAATTAACAAAATTGAATTTAAGCAATAACAAGCTTGGCCAAATCGCGTTTAATAAATTAAAATATGTGCTTTGCAATCAAAACACCACGCTTGAGGAAATCAATTTAAACGCAACAAATTTAGGAAGTAGCTCACTCATTTTGCTATGCGGCATCCTGTCCAGAAACCACCAACTTAAAAAACTCGAGGCAATTGACAATTTCAATTTTGTTGATCCAAAAATCCTTCAGCATCTATTCCAACTGATCAAAAAGAATAAAACAATTCTTCAAATTAACATTTTTAAGAAAATGCAATTGGACGAAGAATCACAAATTCTTTGGGACAAAATTGAAAATATTTTGCAATTGAACTTAATGAGTTTTAAAGAAAATAATCGACTCTTGTCGGACAAAGTGTTAGACTGCGATAATGAAAAACCAAAAAAATTAAAACTATTAAACAAAAATCATCAAAGAGAGAAGAACACTATTGAAAGCAAAACCAGAGTGGACAGTCAAACAAATCTGAATAACACAAAGAGAATTAAAAGTGGCAATGAAAATAAAAGGAAAAAAGATCAAAAGAAAAAGTCAAAGAACAAAACAGTCAAAAAGACAAAGACAAACAAGAAGACAAAGAATAAAGCAAAGAAAAAGAAAAAGGCGAAGGAAAAAGAAAAAGAAGCTTCATTTAATAAATGTAAAAACAAGAAAAAGAAAAGAGAGAGTGCCCAAATTAAGACGAAAAAAAAGCCAAACAAGAGAAGGTTTTGGTTTATGAAGAAAAAGAAACAAACAAACAACAATATCTGCCTTGATAAAAATAGTAAACAAAAAGAAACGAAAAAGAATAAATCTAGAGTAAAGTCTGATCTGACTTCTTCTTCTTCTTCTGAATTAAGTGATGACAGCTTTTTAGGTTTTGTGCTCGTGGAGAAGAACAATATTTTTATCGAAGAATGGGAAAGAGTCAATTTCGATATAGACAGCGATGACTATAATGATTTTGAACAACAATATAACAAAAATGTCAATAGAATGCTAAAATCAAACTCCAAATTTAAAAAAATTTATAAGGATTCTGGTTTAAAATAATAGCCATGTCAATATTCTTTGATGTTATATTATATTATGATGAAATTGTATAATAATAAAATTGTTATAATAGTTTTTTTTTTAATAACCCTACTAATTTTTTTTTTTTTTTTTTTTTTTATTAGATTACATCCCAAGATCAAGTTAGTGATTGTTTGAGAAGACCAAAATTGAATAATTGTTTTAAATTAAGGTTTGTATATTTGTATTTTTTGATCTCAAAGATTAAAAAATTAATTAGCTTTAAGTACTACGTTCCCACCCTTGAGGGGGTTGAGTAATTGTGTTATTTCACTTTCACTTCTCAAAAAAAATTTTCACACGGAAGAAATTGGACTAAAAAAAAAAAAAAAAACATTTTTTGTCCTCTTTACCTTTTCACGTAGACAGTTTTTCTTTGTTTTCTTCAATGAAAAGGAAAATTGAAAATAACAAAAAAAATAATCGAAAAAAATGTCTTTTGGGGATTTTCAAGTGCATTTCAAATTTGATAAAATTTCAAACTTGTTAAAGCAAATTTAAAAAATATATAGAACAGCTCTAGAAAATAGTGTGAGTTCCGAAAGTTGAAATGGAAATTCTAAAATATTAGGATCATAATTTGGCAAGATCTAACAAGGTAAAAATTGTGAAAACTTCACATTTTTTCTAAAAGAAATTCTCCTTGGACCAATATTACTTGGATTACATAACTTATTCAAGGGTGAAATTATACATTATTTATCTGTTTTCACCTAAAAATGTAGTCCTTAAAAGGAGTTGATTTTGTTGATTTTACAGAAAAAAGTGATGTGATAAATTATCAAATTTACATACAACTACCCCCAGTCCTACTGTTAAAATTTAAAAGAAATAGAAATTGAGCTTCTATTATAAAATTTTATTATGATATGGTAAATTGTAAAAGAGGTTCTTACAGGTTATTTTTAAAAAGGAAATTTTGATAAAAGAGGAAAAAAATTTATGTAATAATTTTTTTGGTATTTGACATATCAATACTTTTCAGTTCAAAACAGCCAGTTCGGGCGAGGAATGTATATACCGCCTTAAAGGGGTGTTTGAAATATTCCCGAAAATCTAAAAACTAGAACATCTTTCACAACAAAAAAAAACAATAGATTTTGAAGAACTTTTAAGAAACAATAGTGTTCAGAGATAAATGTTTATTGTTAAATAATAATTTTTACTTCCAGATTATTATTATTTTTTTTTTGAATTTTCCCCCATCAGCCCTCTGAAGAGTTTTTGGTACTATTTGGGTATATTTATGTCTGGTAACACTTGATATGGCAAGTATATGTATAAGTATATGTTTTTTTTTTTTTTTTTGTGAGTTTTGGTTTTATTGTAATACGCTAGGTTAGTATATTTCGATTGAATCAATTTTTCTTTTGACATGGGAAATTAAATTAGATCGGTCACCTTGGGAAGGCTATTTGTATATCGACTGTTGGATATTAGGTTTTTATTTTTGGATTATTTTTTAGATTACCAAATTATGAGCAATGATACACAATTAAAAATTATTTTATCAAAGACATTTTCTCCTTTGTTAATATCATTTAGCGATCATTAAAAATGCTACAAGTTTGCAAGATACCACTCCCATGTACAAAAAATACCTTGGATAATATTCCCCAAAATTTTCAAATTTTCCACCTTTTACATTTTTCAACTATTAAAAACTTTTACTTGTAAAAAACGAAACCCCATTCCAAAAATTTGTACACACCCAAAATCAAAAATAGGCAAAAAAAACCCACCAATTTATTATATTTTTCCAAACGTAATATAAAACAACACTTAAGTTACCCAGTATTAAAGTTTTAGTAAGTAATCTTTTTAATCCAAACTAAAAAAAAATATAAAACTCAAAAATTAAAAAAAGTGTGTCACAAATAATGAAAAGGGTTTAACAAAAAATGTATTGGAAAATTTGTTGAAATTTCATCAACAATTATTGATCGATCAACTTTTAAGATACTATCAACCAATTGTACGTAATTTTCCTATTTAACAAACTCAACCCTAATCTTCTATCAACCATTGAAAAAAAAATCCAGAACTAACCAAACAGATTAAGTAACTACAAAAAAGGAAATGAAAACAACACAAAAAAGACAAAAAAAGAAATAGTTTGTAAAATCAAAATTCTTTCCAAATTGAATTTAAAGTATAGTGGTGTTATTCTTTCCACCATTTAAACCATGTCCAAATTTTTGTAATATAGTTTACAATTGTACCATTAAAGTGAACATATTATAACTATTGTTTCTTTGAAGTTATTCAAAAAGTGTTTATTTTTATTGGTTGAAAAAATTTTGAGTATTTTAGAATTTCCGTAATATTTGATAGATTAACTTAAAATGTTTTGAATGGTTATTAGAAGATAAAAATTTATTTCAAACTTGTATGAACAATTTTAGATTTTTCTTTATGTCAATTTTTTTTTTTTTTTGATTTTTATTTGAAAAATTCTTTTAAAAAATTTTTTTGTTACATTATCTATAATCATTAGTCAAAAATATATTACCGTCATTTTCACTTTTAAGACACAAATTTTCAAGGAAATTTGAGGCACAAAAAAATCTCAAATTAAAGAACATTTTTTGGAATTTTTTTTTTCACAAATTATTTTAATAGAATTTGAATTTTGTTCCTTAATTGGAGATTTTTTTTTGTGCTTTAAATTTCGTTCAAAGTTTGTGTCGTAAAAATCGAACTGACTATACTTCAAAAGTTATTATAACAGAGAAAATGATAGTAAAGAAATAACATTTGTTTCTATTGGAATTTTATTCGATTTTTATTTGGGAAATCAAAATGAGTATTTTTTTTTTTTTTCTCAAATAGAGAACTTTAAGAATTTTAATTTTTCACATTCTAAGAAAATATATTGATTAGTAAGTTTTACTTTAGAGGTATACATATTATTCTTTGATATTTATTATTCCTCTTATTTCTTATTTAAACTTTTAAGGCCAATTATAAAAAATAATTGATATATTAAAAAACTAATGTTTTTTTTTTAAAGGAAAAAAGTTTTCAAAAAATATCAATAAAAAAATTGTTTTTTAATGAGAATTGTTAATTTGTAAAATTGTAATATTTGGGTTTTTATATAAATCCAAAGAAAAAAAAAAATACTAATGTACTTATCTGATTAATTTTAATATTAATTTGATTGTTATCCTTTTAGTTTAGATAAAATAAAATTTAATATTTTGGTTTTATAGGAATTGGAAATTTTTATCTCATATTATGATATAAATCGAAGTTTCAATTTAACAATAGGCATTTACATGAAAGAAAATTAATCTTTATGTAATTTAAATTTGCACCAAGGAATTATAAAAATGAAAATATTTAAATAAAAAGTAAGTTTTTATGATAATTTTCTACATAAAATTTGATTATCAAGCTTTTTTTTTTATTCTTTTATTGTTACTTTTTGTTGGTGAATTAAGAATCTTAAAATAAATCAATATTTCAAAATTAGAAAAAGAATATAGGTCTAAATTTCATTACATTTTTTTTTTTTTATTCAAATACCAGTATTCTCATTTATTGTATTCAAATTAAATCGGAATAATAAAAAAAAATTTAAAAGTTCAATACGGAAAAATAATGAAATCTTGAGATTTTAAAATTTCCAAATTAATTTTAAAAAGATCTTTTGTTTTTTTTTCTAATAATTATAAAATAATTTAGGAACTTAAAATAATTGTTTTTATTTAGTAATTTGAGAATAATAGTAGAAAAAATTCAAAGATCTGTTGAAAAAACCAATATAAAAATCAAATTATAACAGATTTGATTATTCTTTTCGGTATTAAACTTGAGAGATACTAATTTTTTTTTAATCCGAATTTAAAATAAAATTTTTTTTTTACTTGTAATTAATTTTAATTTTTCAATTATTCGACAGGCCAAATAATATTGCATCAAACAATAACACTTTTTGATTTAAATAAAAACTGATTCAATAAAAAATCATTTTTCAGGTTTTAAAGCTTATGAAAAAAATACCAAACGGAAAAAAATTGTCAAATAAATTTTACTTATAAAATATTCACAAAAAGGCAAAATAGTTCAAATTTTATTTGTAATATTTTCTACTGATCGATGAAGATATCTGAAACCGAAATTCCACCAACAGTACTAATAAATATTTTTAAAATCTTGTAGCCAATTTCCTCTAAAATAGGGAAAATCACATCATCAAAAAATTTAATAAAATCACTTTTTACTAATGTTTAGAATTAAAATCCCAAATTTGTAAAATTTAACATTCATAAATTTTGGTTTTATATGAAGTTTTGAATTATATTTTTGATTCTAATAATCCAACTAATTCTTGGATTTAATATTTGTTTTAAAATGAACAAAAAAATGAAGTTATAAAATCTTGTAAGGTGAGAAGTTTTACTGCTACTTTTTTACAATTAAAACCGATTTGACACTTTTTTTACAGAATTGTACTATAAAAAAATCTCAATTTATTTTTCAAGAATTAAATGATATTTTTGTCTGTTGTAAATCAGAGATTAAATTGAAGTTGAAGAAAAATGTTCTCTTTAAAGTTTGATTTAAGACTACCAATTCTTTTTTTAGAGGTAGAAAAATTTAAAATCACTTTTAATTTTGGTTTGTTTGAGTGGTTTGTTGTTTAAAAAAATAAATATTTTTTTAGATTGTTAAATTTATGTCTTTCTTTTGCGTTAAAGTTGATCAGCTACCAAAAGAAAAATTTGATTATTTTTGTGCAGAAAAAAAAGAAAAAAAAAGAAAAAAAAGAAAAAAAAGAAAAAACAAAAAGCAAAAATAAGAAATAAAAAAAAATATTTTGGGATGGTTATATTTTTGTTTTCTAAAGTTGTATAATTTAAGATCAGTAAAACGATCATAAATTTCTATTTACTTGCAAAAAAAGGGTTGTTTGTACTGCAGTCAAAGAGTTTGATTTGAGGTTCACCTTCAAAAAGAGTTTTTTTTAAAATTAATTGACTAAATTACTAATTTATTTCTTTTTGTTTTTTTCAAAAACAAGTTCACAAACACCACCAACGGCTTTAATTTTCTTTTCAGCAGTTTCAGAGAATGATTTTGCTCGTACGATCATTGGTTGTTTTGGGAGTCTTCCTTTTCCAAGTACTCTAAAGTAACCAAATTTGACAACATCAATAACTGGTACCTCTTCACCTTCTTTGGCTTTTTGGTATTTTTTTCTTGTTTCTTCGGGAACTAAGGTCCAAAGTTTGTCAAGGTTAATGATTGGTGCGTATTTGATATTGTTTTGTTTATGGTACCATCTCATACCAACTTTTCCAAAAAAACCTGGATGGTATTTATCAAAAGCAATTCTTTAGAAGTTTTGATAAAATTATTTATGAATTATGAAGAAAGAAAAAGAAAAAGAAAAACAATTTAACAACAAAAAGCAAATAAAAAAAAAAAAAATAAAAAAAAAAAAAATACAAGTTTTAACAAAAACAAATAGTAATTTACCTATGATGTTGAAGACCACCTGATTTACCTCTACCACTTGGATGCTTTCTGTGTTTTCCTACACGTCCATAACCATGAATAATTTGACCTCTTTTTTTTCTTGATCTTTTAAATCGGGTTGGCTTTTAAAGAAAGAAAGCATAAAAACAAAAATTTTGAAATGATGTTATTAGCACATTGGCCGGATTGAAAAAGAAAAAGAGAAAATGTAGAAAATAGTTACCATTTGAATAAAATAAAAACAAATTCAAAAAAAATGAAAAAGATACCCATTTTGTAAATAATCGCAATTATTATTTTCAGATATTTTAACAAACCAGAGACATGATTTTAACACGTATTTTGTGGTTTCTTTTGGATTTCACATCTTAAATTAGTTGAAATTTAGTTACAAACTGCTAGGATTTGCATAATAATTGAGAAAATTTATCACTTACTTTGTTAAAAAATAAGTTTTAAAGAGAAATTCATTATTATTTAAGATCTCTATTTATTTTGGTATTAAATTTTTTCAATGTATTGGTGTTTATATTGGAGGAATGTAAGAAATGGTTAATAAAATGAACTTTACAAAATTGAAAATGGGGTAATCTGTTGGAATCGTATCCTATTGAAAATTCCAATATCAGTCTCCTTTGAGCAGACTAAATTGAAATAAATGTTGGCTATAAACAATAAGAGTCTCTCAATAAAAAATAAGTTGAATAACTTTAAAGAAAACAATTATATTGTCTTTTCTATTTTAAAAAGAAATAAAGGGAAGAAAATTTACAATAATCAAAATACTATGTGCCCAAAGTAAAAGCTGTATCAAAAGTCGATAATCCGAGTTTCAGAATATAAACTGTACTTTTATTTTCTTCTTGTTTCAATTGAACACTCAATTCAATAGTCAAATAGTATACCTAAGTTTGAACCAAATTTCAAGGTAGACAATTTGATATTTTTTAGTAAAATTTAAATTATGAATGAAATTTGTTCAGATCTTTTTTCTAATTTTCTAATTATTTTTTTGAAATTTGTTTGTTTTTTTGTTTAAAAATTTACCTTAAAAACCTAGTCTATTTTTATATGATAAATTTTCCAATATGATATTTTATTTTTACAATTTGTTGCAAAATAAATGGAACAAAATTTTCATTCAACTTTTGTAAAATTAGAGTTTTTGAATAGATGTTACATTTCGAATTTTTAATTTCATAAAACAAGCATTAATTATTAATTTCCCTTTTAGAATTGAGGACTTTGAGATTTATTTTAATTATTAGGATATGTATTTTTTTGAAAAGCTGAATGAAATTTTTGATATTTTTATTGCAGAATTAACAGTATTTTTTGTTTGATTATAGAAATCATTTTCGTAATAAAAAAAAAACAGAGACTTTTTCATAACCATTTAATTCTTTTTTAAGACTGAAAGGAATTCTTCATGGAATTAATAATTATTTTTGGTAAAGTAAAAAAAAATTTCATTTTTTTACTTTTCGTTCTTGTTTTTCGAAAATGTAAAAAATAGTAATAAATTCAATTTCAAAGACAACTATACTATTAGTAACAAAACAAAAGGAACTAAATTTCCATTCAACTTTTCCAAACAAAGATTGTTAAATCAGATGAAACTTTTTAATTTTTAATTTCTGAAAAGACACTTAGGTTATTCTTTTGCCTTTGATAGAATTGGTGATTTTGATAATTTATTTTATTTATTGGTCTGTGATTTTTTTGGAAAGCTGAATGAAAATTTTGATCTTTTAATTTTAAAATTAATAGTAGAAATTCTTTTTAATTTTAGAGCTTTAAGAAACCAAAAACATATTTATTATCCAGGGTTCATTGTTGGTTACTTTGATTGGTTGAGTGTACCGGTATTCTATATCAAAAAAACACGCTTTTTATTTTAAAACACGAATTAAAGCTTTTTTAAATACATTATTTTGGCAATAGTAATATTTTTTAAAATTAAAATGAAATCCTAGTCAAGATCTGATAAATTTTTTTTTTTCTGTTTTTCTTCCATGAAATAGATAAGTTAACCCCATTTAACCAATTTATTGATTTGAATCTATTTTTTGAAATCCAAAATTTAAATATATCCAATATAAAAGGAAAAAAAGTCAAATTTTTATTTTTATTAACAATGCGGTTAATTCTTGAAAATGGTAAATATGATTGTTCTTTTTATATTCGAAATTATTGATTTTGAAAGAAATTTTTTTGATTTGTTATTCTGATTAATAATCTTTCAATTCAAATCTGAATATAATTACTAATTGATGTATGGGTGATCAAATAAACGAAAATTTGATAGAAGATTAACAAAAATTTATCAATGTAATTTTGATCTATATTACAATTTTTTTATTCAAATCTTTAAAAAAGTTGTTTTCTGATCGATTAAAAATTGAAAAAAAATTAAATAATAATATATCCTTGACCGAACAAAATCACTTCCAATAATATTATAAAAGAAATAAAAAAAATATAAAATACTTGATAATTTTAGGAAAAAAAGTAGAAAATTTTTAATTTCAAGTTCAGATATATTTATTTCTAAAAAAAAAAAAAACAATTTAAAAAACGATAAAGGTTCTCTAGATAAATTGTAAATAACATTTTCGAAATTTATTTAATATGAACAAAATAATCAACCAGCTCAATTTCAAATTCTTTCATTTCTGACCACCATGAAAATTTATTGTCAACCGTTCAAACTTGATTTTGAAAATATATAACTACACACAATAATTTGATAACATATTATGAGCTAATATTGAATTTTTGTATTAAAAAAAGACAAATTTATGATTTATACTACTAACAAAGCATTTATTTTTTGAAAGTTTGGAAATATTTTTTCTTTTATTAGTTTTAATATAACAGTACCACATAAATAAAATATTTTATTTTTTTCGTAAAAAAAGGTTTTGATTTTATGTTCTACTATACTGCCCCAACAACCCAATTATCAAAAACATATACTTTCAAATTATTTCCCACTTCATTAATTTATTATTAAAAGTTTTACTATTTAATTAACCTAATACAAGACATACCCTATTAATTGGAAAGTTGGTATAATAATTTTCACAAATACTCTGAATATATATATAAACAGGCAACTGGATTGTACTTTCAATAAAGACCAAAGTGTATAATTTAATAGTTCAATACGATTTTCGTTTCATTTTTAAATTTTTTTTATTTAAAAACAATAATAAATTTAAATTTAATATAATTCATTTCTTTGTTAGAATATTTATAAAGTTAACCACCTTTCGTCAATTACAGTATTTTTTATAAAAAATTGAAAGGTATTGTGTGGGTTGGATTCATTAAAATATAATATAGACCTGGTCTCATATTGTGGACTGTTACAGCTATATTTAAAAAAAAAATAAAAAAAAAAAAAAAAAAAAAAAAACTGAAACGTTCTAGATTTGTGAAAAAATGTTTCATCATATAAAAATTTGGTATTAGTGTTTAAAGAGAATTTCTATTTGAATACAACTTTAAAACACATCCACTGACAAGATATTTTTTTAAATAATCAAAGTACAACTTAACAGTATAAACATAATTGTTAAATTAAATTTCTGTTGTTTTCAAAAATCTACATAAAAAAAAATCATTATAAGATCTCGTTATCAAAAAATTAAAAAACAAAAAAAAATAATAGGAACCCCATTCCAAAAAAAAAAAAAAAAATTAAAAAAAGATGTTCCGAGGATTTTCAATTACAAAAAATCATAATAACAAAAAAAAAGTTTCAAAGGATTACACAATTACGCAATTTCATTTTTTTTAAAAAAAATAATCGAATCTCGTTTTTTATTTAAAAAGTACTAAATTTCTTCAATTAAAACAAATTGTTTTCTTATAGTAGAACATTAATTTACTCCAAATTTTTATTTTATCTAGAACCATTCTATATTTGACAAAGCATGATTTATTGGAATATTCTTTTGATAAATTTAGCTCGTTTGAAAAAGGAAAAAAAAAAATCTTCGAGATCTCAAAAAACGACAAAGAGATACACTTTGAAAACATCTATGTTGTTTTTTATAAATATAATTCTCAAACAAATTAATGAGCTTTATTGATGTTTTGATAATAAATTGGAAGAAATTGCTATTTCACTTTTATTTTTTTTTTCTTTTTTTTAACAAATTCAAGAAATAAATTTAAAATTGTGCAAATTCATATTTAATTTGTCATTTTTTAGTGAAAGTAAATGAATATTTTGGAAGAACTGTCAACATTAAATATAAAGAATAACTCAGAATAGAAAAAAGAGTAATCGAGTTGATATTTTTTCCAATTTAAAGTTCAAATACTCATAATTATTTCTTTGTATGAGAATCAATGGCCATTTTTTTCTTGAAACTTTTCTAGCTAATTATTAATCACTAAATATTTCTCAAAGTTTGAAATTTAAATTGGTTAACAACCAAGAGTAATATAATTTCACAAATAAGTCTTTATTCAATCTGTTAAAATTCAAATTGAAATGTTTTATAATATTCACTTGATTTCTGTTACTGTAACAGTTTGGGTTGTTTTGAATTAAGAAAAATTACGATTTTATCGTTTATTATATATCAAAACATATAAAATTTTTTGATCTTCAGATATGTTCTTTGGAAAGAACTATTTTGAGTGTAGAATCATCCAATTTTTTCCAATTAAATGGAAAAGAAAATCTTGGGAACTTTTTTTTGAAATTTATCAAGAATCCTTCACAACTAAATATTTAATTCAACTTTTGTTCACAACAAACCACTTCTTAAATAAAACTCTTTTTGATATTTCATCCAAAATTCACTTTATCAAATTTCAAATTATTTCTCTCATTTTTCTTATTTTTTTTCCAATACAACTTTTGTTTCAACAGTTTTATCTGAATAAATTTAAACAATTTAAAACCAACAAGGAGCTATGTCATTTGATACCTCTTCTTTCATCAAATTAGTAAGAGATCTTACATTTTGATTTTTTTTTTTTTTATTTTTCTTTTTTTATCAGAACACAAAGCAATCTTTTAAAAAAATAATCGATTTTTGTTTTTTCTTCTTGGGGTAAACTAATTCTAAAGATGGACTCAACAGACAACGACATCCGTTATATGGCTATTTCCGATCTTGTTCGTGAAGTTCAAACAGAAACCTTCCTGCTTGATAACAATAACCAAGCAAAATTATTACCAAAAGTTGTCGAGATTATCGAGTCTTCTTCTTATGAAATCAAAACAATCGCAATTCATCTGTAAGTGGAAAATTTAATTCAAAATACAACCAAAATATTCAAACAAATCTTTTTGTTCTTTGGGTTGTTTGCTTAAAATCCCAAACCACCATGCGCTTATTTTTTTTATTTTTATTTTTATTTTTATTTACATTTTTGTTAATTTTTTTTTTCTCCTTTGTTTTTCTTGTTAATACCCTTTTGTGTTGAATAGCCTCTTTTTTTTAATTCCAAAGGTAAGTGGTAACCACTTGTCATCAATTGTGCGTGATTTATTAGAGAAATTATTCGCTGAAGAATTGTCAAACCAAGATACTTGTGCTGCTATAATTTTTTTAATTCTTTTTACGATCCCCAAGAACAAAATTGATTTAAAAATAAAAATGATTCATCAAGTACTTCCTCAACTTATTGAAGGATCTGAAAAAGTAAAACTATTTTCATTACCATTCTTAATTTAAGTCCGAAGGAGAAGAAAAGAAAAGAAAACAAAAAAAAGAAACATAACTAATTTTTTTTCAAGCAAAAACTTTAAAATGTTCCAAAAGACATTTGTTCAACTGTTTTCAAAAACATTGAAAGTTCTTACTTCTTTGGATTCGTTATCCTTTCATCACCTTTTTTGATTTTTTTGATTTTGATCTTTAAGGTAACGTTGTTTTAAAAAAGTGTGACTAAAAAAGTTATATAATCAATTCCTGAAAAGAGTTCTATTGAACTTTGTCGATCGGCTTTTAAGTTACTTTTTGAAAAACTTTGGTGTCACATTTTTTAAAATGGCTCTATCAAAGAGACCTTTTATCATCAAGATTGATAATTTTTTTTTTTCCAAATTTTTCTAAAAATTCATTTTTTTTATTTTTTCTTTTTATTTTTTATTATTCCTTTTTTAAAAATATTCCCATGCCGAAAAAAATCTTAGTCAAAAGTTCAGAGTGTTAAAATAAAATGTATCAAGATCATTACAAAAGTACTTAAAACCGATGGCGAATTATGTGCAAATTATTATTCAAAAATCGAAAAAGTTTTACTAGATAATCTTACAAAACACGACGTAACTGGAACATTTATTGAGTGCCTCGCAATCCTGTTAATTTTGGTTGATCGATCTTTTTTTCATAATACAATTCACACTCTCATTCAAAAACTTGAATCATCAAACCAAATTCAAAATATTATGATATATCTCCAAGCAATTTCATATATTTCAAAGAAAATAGAAAATAAACTTAGTTTCCAAATTCCTCAAATTGTTCGAATAATAATAAAATTCCTTACAAATTCCAAATACCAACAAGACGATGAACTTCGGGATATATGCTTAAATGTTTGTTATTATTATTATTATTATTATTATTATTCTTATAATTTTTATTATTATTATTAGTTTTTTTTTTTTTCTTAAAGATGTAACTTTAGGTAAGAATGGTGAATTTTTTAATCAAGTTTGTTTTCTTCTGATTTTCAAATAATAACATTACCAACTGCACTGTCTGTGTTAAGGGCTATTCATATTTTGTGCTCTGTAGAAATTGAAATCCAGTATCTTAACCAATAAAAATGATTGAAAAGAATGTAAATTAAAGGAAATTAAAAAGATTGAGATTTTTGGGATTTTTGATTTTTTGATGCAAAACCATTTGATTGATCAAAAAAGTTTGAGAAATTTTCAAACAAAACAAGGCAAAAATTAAAATCGTTTTTTTTTTTTATATTGCGAACAAGGTTCGATCCAAATTATTTTCAAGTATATTGATACACTTGAAGTAAAATATGTGGCAATTTAAAATGATTTGGGTGGAACTAGTAGAATTAGTGGAATTTGTATTTTCGAACTTTTTCAAGGTTATTTTTCATATTCGAATAAAGTAAAAATAATGTTTTGCCCAAATTTCAAAATTTAGAAAATAAACCAAAATTTTCTATCTAAACAAGAAACCTTGACTCAACATTCCAGTAATTCAATAAATATGTTGTTAGTCATAAAACAAACATTCACAGTCCAAAAAATATAAATATTTCTGAAACATATTACAGAATAGATTATAGGTTTCAAATAAAAACTTAAAAAAAAATTAAATCTGAAAAAGGTAAATTGGACTTTATTTTTCAATTCTTAAAAGATCATGAAAGTAAAACAACATAATTTTGAGAAGTACTCCTCAAGTAATTGAAATTTGTTTCCAAAACTCGAAATTAAGATGATAAAGAAAAAGTGCATCAATTGTACTTCAGAAAAAGTTTGGCTTGAGAGCAGAGTCATTTTGTAGAAAAAAAATTATAAAAAAAAAAAATAAATTTTTAGAAATTTTTATGAGGACAATACCAATTTAAAACAAATCAGCAAGTGAAGTATGATAGATTTCGAATATATAAAAATTAAAAAAGGTGACATTTTTAGAAAACATCGCAAAAAAGTGACACTCAATTTTCAATTTAAATCGTTATGAGTTGTAATATTTTGAAAACAACTTTGCCAGTTTCCAAGTGTCTATTTAGCTCTTTTTAAGATCTCGAAAGTTTTTTTTTTTTTTTCAAATGAGTTATATTTATCTCAAGAATATGAAGAAATCCCTACTATGCCAAATATAGATGGTTATAAGCATAACCACAAAATGTATTAAATTGAATTAAATAGATTTTGTACTGAAAGAAAACAAATTGTTTCAAATTGAAGAAATTAAAATAGTTGGAAATGTAAAAAAAGAAATTAAATGTATTTTTTTGTCATTTTTTGATTTTTTGAAATTGAGAATTCTTTTGAAACTTTTTTTTTTTTTTTGATAATTTGAATTTTTGTTATAATTTGAATTTCCAAAATTGAGAAATCCTCTTGAAACTTTTTTTGTTCATTAAGATCTTTGAATCTTTTTTTTTTTTTTAAAATTTTTTGAATTTTTTTTCAACCAAAAAAAGTTCAAATTTCACAAATATCCTTTTTGGTTTCAACCCACCCACTTGATTCTGGGGCAAATCCACGTTAAGCGGTTAAACTCTTAAGATCTAATAAAAATGAATTTATTTAAGAGTTATTTTCAAAAATATAAGTAGATCATTATAAAAAAAAAAAAAACATATTCTTATTTCAAAATGAAATACTAACGCATTTTAGTTTTTTTCATTTAAAAGATTATACTGTAATAATTTACTTTTTCATAAAATTTATAAACATTAAATTTACAAAGATTCAATAATGATAATTGTATTTGAATTAATCAAATAAATAAATTTTGAATTCCATGTTTTTAAAAAAACAATTTAATTAATTATTTATTTTTACTCTTCAAAAAGTGAATTCAATGATCAACTTCAAATCTTTTTCCAAAAAAAATATAAAATCTCCGAAAAAAAAACGAAAATGTGAATTTGAATTTTATTCTTAATATAATATTATTCATAATTTTTATAAAGTTATTTGAGAAAATAAACTTCATTTCACTCAAAGGTGACTCAGACAAAAATGAACAATTCTCTTTTTTTTTAAGAATCAAATAACATACCATTGTTTAAAAATAAGAGAAATAATAAACTTTGGATTAGAGTTGATATTTATAAAAGAAATACATGAACAAACTATCAATTTCAAAAAAAAAATACTAAAAAAAATTTTCACCCCTTTACATTGGAAGGTCTGATGGTCTAAATTTTCTCAATTTCTTTCGAAAAATTAAAATTGTTGAAAATAAGATTTTTTACTTGTATATGTATTTATTTTTAAAAGAAAATTACAAACCACACTTTTCTTAACGTTAATTTGGTATTCTCAAACATTTTTTTTTTTCAAATTTAATTTTTAAGAAAAAAAAAAAAAAAAATTGAAAAAGTAAAAAGCAAAAAAAAAAAAAAATTAAAACTAAATTCGAAAAAATGATCAGATCTAAAAATTGAAATTTTAGTATGAGAAGAATAATGAAGTAAACTCATAGAATATGTTCTATTTCTTCAATAAAACTGGACCCCTTTGACTGAAAAAGAGTTTAGACAAAATAAAACAATAATAATTAAAAATAAATTAAAGATCACTTATTATTTCTGAAAAAAATAAAATTAAAGATGTTTTTGTTTTTAAAATCTTCTTTATGAATGATATTTTGATGTATTGATTTATTTTTACTAAAAGAATGCACTATTAGAAACAAAAACCTTAACTATTATAAATTATATCTCATTCAAACAGATTCCTGTCTTTTTAAATTCAACAATTTTTATTTTATTTTAATATTTATAAAATAGCATTTACTTTAAAAAAAGCTACATTCAAAAAAAAAAAAGTCCATATACAAATTTCTTTATAAATATAAAAGCAATAACTATAAAATTATTTTTTGAATAAAATTTGTATTTCAATCAGAATTATAAAGTATCAATTTTCGTTTTTTATTTTTAAAAGTCAAGAAGATTTGGTGAAAATAAAAATTCTAAAAGATTTGTGAGCTTTAAAAAAAACTTATTTTTATTTTTCATAATAAGAAGAAAATTTTTTTTTGATTCTTCAACAAAAAGAATCCAAATATTTTAAAATAAACCCTCTAAAATAAAAATATTTTGACATTATTTTTTAATTAACTGATTCAAAAAGTATCAAATATTAATGGAGTAGCACCACCAGAATACATGATAAAAATTTGAGAGAGATGTGAGAAGAGTATTTTATTTTAGTGGCGTGTGATCGTAGATTCTCTAAAAATTATTTTTAAACAAATATTTGATATTTTTTTTTAATAATGTGAAACAATAAAAAAAAGAGATAGGAATTGATAAAATTGGTTCGATTTTTATTTTTTTATAATAAATAGTTTTTTTTTTGGAGAAGATAATTTTAGATTTCATAGTATAAAACTTACAGCTATTTTGTGGTTTAAAATTTGATAAAATATAATCATATTCACGTCTCCAATTCCACAAAATCCAAGTGTTTAAAACCCTAATCAGATATGTTTTGGTATAATTATTATTTTTTGGAATCCTTCTAGCTGTTAAAGCCCCATTCTTATTTACTTTTGTGATTCTCCCAATTGGAATGTTGTTGTTCATTTTAAACAAAATTCATTTATCCCAAATGCCACTTATAAAAAAATCATTCTTATTGCTTTTTGTTTTCATGATTAAAAAAAATTCAAAAATGATGAAAAAAATAAAAAATGAAAAAATTAAATTCCACAATAGAATGTTGAGATAAGGATAAAAGATAAGTCATTCAATAATTCGAAACACTATTTTATGCAATTCAACTCAACATTCTATTGTGGTAATTTCTTTGAGACTTTTGAAAAAAAAATTTAAAAAATCTAATGAAATGAAGTACTTTAAATAATAAAAATAAATGAGTTAACACCAAAGTAAAAAATGTTATTTTCTGATCCTCTTCAAAATTGCAAAAAAGTGAAAAATTTTCCTTTACCATTGCTACTCCCTTAAAAACTCAAAATTTTTAATTTTAAAAAAAAACAGAAAATATTCCATAATTTGAATAATTTTTTCAGATGTATTTTGGAAAAGAAACTACTACCCTAATAAAAATAATTCTCAATCGCAGTGAGACAGACACGTGAAACAGCTCAAGCGTACAACAAAAGTATATAACTCGTATAAAAAATGATCTATCACAGTGCGATATCTATAGGATATGAAACTTTGTACATTTTTTTTTTTAATATTATTATCCATCTGTGTATTATGTGTGATAAATGTTTATATCATGTGTTAAGAAGTATGATATAGATGTGATAGCTTAGCACTTGTGACATAATTTTATCACACCAAAATTTTTTAGAAGGGTAATAGTTATAAAGATATTATAATTTATTTACAGAACGTTTTTAAATCAATCACTTTTTATTTAATTCAAAGAAAAAAATTCAAATCCTTATTAAAACTTGAACAAAAAATGAAAAATAATTTCCAATTTATTAATAAATTCTCTTCCTTTTATTTATTTATTTATTTATTTATTTCTCTTGATTGTTTAATTTCTCTATAGATATTTGAGGGATTTGTGATAAAATTTCCAAAAGAAATTGAGCCATTTGTAAACGATTTAATCCAGATTTCTTTAGATTTATTAAAATACGATCCTTATTCTAATATGATTGAACCTGAATATAGTGATTCTGAATCATATAATGAAAATTTTTTTACGGAGTCAGATTATGAAAGTGAGGATGAAAATGAAAATATTAGTGAAAACGAAGATATGTAAAAAAATTTTTTCTTTATCTTTTTCTTTTTGTTCTACTTCTTTGATTTTATTTACTCAAAATTATAAAATAAAAAATAAAAATATTGTGTTTATAATATTTTAGAGAACAAAAGGAAACTTTAAAATGGATTAATGATCAAAGTTGGATAGTAAGAAGATCAAGTGCAAAATGTTTGACTGTATTAATCTCATCAAGACCAGAGCAAACTGAAATTTTTTATTCCAAAGTTGTTCCTATTTTAATAAAACAATTTAATGAACATAACGAAAGTGTAAAGCTTGCAATTTTTGATACATTTATTAAATTAATTGAACAAACAAAAGTTTTTCTTGAATCTACAACTGAAACTGAGTAAGCATTAAACAACAATTTTTTTTTATAAAAAATTTATATTTTGGAATTCAAAACTCCTCTATTTCTACGTACCTACAAACAAAAAATCAATTTTTATTCTTTTTTTAAAATTTAAACAAAAACAAAAATTCTTCAAATACTTGAAGATTAATAATGTTTTTTATTACTTATTTTACAAACTTGATTTTAAAATTATTTAAAAAAATAATTACTAATAATTTTTCAACTTTCATTAAATAATCAACAGTATTTGAAAATTAAAAGAATAAAGTTCAAATTGAAAATAATCATTAAAGTGAAAAAAGACGAGAAACTCAAAATAGAACAATTACCAGGTATTCGAACATAAAATAGCAAATAAATGTAAAAGATATTGAATTTTTTTTTTGATCTCGTCTCAAATTATTTCTGTCTGATTCTTCTTGTTAAAAATCAAAGGTAAATTGTATTACGAAATTTTCATTCGTTTTGACTAGAAAATTCAACAAAATTCCTTTATAAATTAGCTTGAATTCAGAGCATTAAATTTGAAAAAGAATTAATATTCAACAAAACTTATTCTTTAAAAAAGTTTAAAGAAGAAAAATAAATCAAAAAAGATAATTATTGTCATTAAACTTTTTGTTTCGCTTTTAACAAGTTGGACTTTGATTGACAAACCAAACTTTAAAATAAAAAAATACCAAAAGATCCTTAAATATCCTTCATTTGAATATGTCAAAAAGAAGACAGAATATTAGCATTACTCTTTTGGAAAAACAAAAGCACAGAAATCACAAAAATCACAGAAATCACAGAAATCACAGCAATCTCAAATTTTGACTAACTTTTTGATTTTTATTTCTCATGGTTAAATTTAGATACTTTGGTGTTTTACTAATTCTAAATTATTTATACAAGGTGTTTCTTCAAAATGGTAAACTTTTGAATTATCTTGAACTAGAAGTTTTTAGATTTGAAATTGGTTTTCTAGTCAGAGTTTTAATAGGGGTAAAATATAGCTTTTTCATACTTGATAAATTACATTTTTTCACCAAAAATACTTGTTTGTTGCTAAAAAGAAAAATAATGCAAATTCTTTTTCGTGAAAATTAAAAATATTGTACTGAAGTGAATAGATAAAATTCAATGGATCTTTGAAAAAAAAACTATAACTGAAAAAAAAAATTACATTTAAAATTAAACCTTTCAGTAAATATAAATTTTTTTTTTTTCACAAATATTGAACAAAAAGAAATCAAAAAGTTTACAAAGGAATTGTTGGATAAAAAAAAAATTGAAATTTTTTTTATTTTGTCTTTTACAGAAGTATTAACTATTAAAATTTAAAATTTATTCTTTGAAAAAAAACAGAAGAAATTTCATAATCAAAATTATTTTTAATTCAAGTTTTTGTAGAAGAATTAACTATTGACAATTAGCTGGTTATTATTAGTTATTCAAACTATATTATTGAAATTAGCACATTTATTAAATTTTCTTCAAAAAAAATTAAAAATTAAATCCAGCAATTTCTCTTTGTACTGATCTTTAAAATTAATTTGATTTTAGTAACTAAAAAATAATAAATTTAAAAAATAATAAAACTTTAAAATATTTTGATTTTTTTTTAATTTTTCATCCAAGATTCTGAGTTTTTTTTGAACCAAAATAGTGGATCAAGAGTTGGGTTTAACAATATTCTAATCAAATTTAGATGTTTATATTCATTAAAACAGATTCTTTAAAAAAAAACACATTATACCCATATTAAAAGAAATATAACATTTTTGAAATAATTTTTTTTTAAAGTTATTATTTGAAAGAATTTAAAATTTTTAATAAAAAATGATTTTAAATAAACCATTTTCCAGTCAAAGGAGGTACAGTTATAATGGGTGAATTACATGTGTTTAAAGGTTTTGAATTGAAATTAGAAGAAAAAATTTATTTTCGGGAAATTCCAAAATTGAAATCATTTTTTCACATTTTTGCTTTTTTTTACGCCTAATTCATTTGCAAATTTTAATTTTATTGCAAGATCGATAGTCACTTGATAAAAATGTGTTATTCTAAGGTTATTGATAAAATAAAAATGATTGTAGAGAAATCATTTTCATTTCTATTGGATTTTTATTTGAATCTTCAATAGGAGATCAAAATGAATCTTGTTGTTTTTTTCAATAATTCCATAAGAATTTTGGTTTTTATATTTTTAAGAAAATCTATTGATTTATTAGTTTTGTTTCATACGTATATCAACTATTCTTTGATGTTTATTATACTACTTATTTTTTATTTAATCTTCAAAGTTAAATTTATAAAAAATATTTGATATTTGAAAAAAATGTTGGATACACTTTGACTGAAACAAAGTTTAATTTTACTATTTTAACAAAACATTTAAAAGCAAAAATAAATATCCAGAAGAAATTACTAGTAGTAATAATAATAATGTAATCTCAAGTAAAAACAAACGTAAAGTTCAGTCATTGCAATATTCAAAAATCCAAATTGTGAGAGTAAAATAAGATTGAGAAATCAAAAAACTATTACTAACCTTCATATAAAAAATTATCAAATTTACAAATAAATAATCTAAAAAAAAAAAAATGCCTTTACCTTAATTTCAAAAAATCTTTATTTATTAAATAATTCAATAATTATCTCGATAAAAAAAATTATTTTTTTTCTTAATTCTTCTTTTCCATAGAAAAATACATAATATAATACTCCAACATATAGAAGCAATAATTATTACATTAACAAAAAATACTCAAAGCAATAGTTTAGCAATTAGAATAGCACTTTTCAAAATTTTCAATTTAATCACACAAACTTTTAAAACTATATTAAATCCATTTATCGAAAAAATCATTAGTAGTATTATAAATGCTTTAGAGGTATTTTCTCTCTCTCTTTCCTTTTTTTTTTTTTTTTTTTTTTACCTCTTCTTATCTCTTTTTTTTTTTCAAATTATATTATTATTTTTGATATTAATTAAACAAAATAAAAATATTATTATTAATATGATAAAATAGGATAAAACAACATCAAATAAAGAATTAAAAATCACCGCCCTAATATTATTACAATCTTTATTAAACAATAATAACATTAATCATTTCACTCCATTTTTAAATAAAATTTATCCCATTATTATTTTGGCTCTTAAAAATCAATATTATAAAATTACTGTAAATGGAATAAAAATTGTGACTTTGATTTCAAAAATGAACAAAGTAAATATTGAAGAAAGCAATGAATTAGAAAAAGAAAAAGAAAAAGAAAACACTGATAATAAGACAAATAATTGGAAGCAAATTAGTCAAGAATTACATTCCAATCTTTTGACAGTATTAAAGAAAACAGACTGTGATCAATTAATTGTTGAATCTGCAATTATTGCGATTTCTAATTTGATTTCAAATTTTGGTGATATTTTAAGCAATGTCTTTGAAACTTTAGAATTTTTACTGAAAAAGTTAGAAAATGAAAAAACTAGAGAAATTGGTATAAAGTCTTTTAAAATAATTGCTGAATCAAATTGTAAATTGCCATTAGAAAATATTTTGGGTAAATTAATTCATGATTTATCACAATTTTTAAGATTAGATAACAAAACAATCAAGCAACAATCATTATTAACTTTAAGAATCATTGTTGAAAAGCATAGTCAATATTTCACTGAAAAGATTTTTAAAGAAATATTTGTGGAAATGTCTCAATTAATTGATGAAAAGGATCTCCATTTAGCACACTTATCATTAAAATTGTTTGGTAATATTATCAAAGCAAACCCCTCGATGCTAAAATTAGTGTTCAATAATATCCTCCCGCAAGTAATCAAATTAATTTCTTCTCCAATATTAAAAGGAATAACTTTAGAAACAACTCTATGGTTTTTGAAAACTTTAATTACGATTAATGATAATTCAATTAAATTCATACCTTTGATTGAAAATTTAATTAATTTAGTTATTAAAAAGGAAAGCGAAACGGAAAAAAATCAAGAAGAGAAGGGAAAGGAAATCGAAAAAGAAGATGAAAAGGAAATCAAAAAAGAAGACGAAAAGGAGAAGGAAAAGGAGAAGGGAATTGAAAAAGAAAAAGAAGAAAAGAAAATAAAGGAGGAAGAAAATAAAGTGAAAAAAATAGAAATTGAAATTGAAAAAGATGAAGAAAATGAAAAGGAAAACGAAAAGGAGAAGGAGAAGGAAAAAGAAAAGGAGAAGGAGAAGGAAAGGGAGAAGGAAAGGGAGAAAGAGAAAGAGAAAGAAAACGAAAATCAACAAGCAAAAAAAGAAGTAAGAAAAAATGTACTTTCAAAACAAGTATACAAAACAATAGCACAATCGATTGCAATTTTAGCGATTAATAGTACAAAAGAAAATTATGATTTAATTTTGAATAAATTTTTAAACAATTTAAAAAATTCAAAAGATGAAAAAAAATCTATTATTTTATTATCACTAAATGTAATTGGTGAAATTGGATCAAAAAAAGATTTATCTTCATTTCCAAAGATAATTGATTTATTAATTAATTTTTTTGATCATAAATCACAACTAATCAATAATGTGGCTTCTTCTTCTTTGGGTTGTCTCGCTCTTGGGAATTTAGACTTTTTTTTAGAAAAAACTCTTGAATTAATCAATCAAGATATTAAATATCAATTTTTATTATTTAAAACTTTGAAAGTGATTATTTCACAAATAATTGAAACTTCATTTCCAAATAATAATGATGAGGGTAATGATCAAGAAAAAAATAATAAAGTCAAAAAATTTTTACCAAAAATCTTTAAATTACTGTATCTTAATTGTGAAAATGAAGATGAGTCAATCCGAAATTTAGTTGCACAATGCTTAGGAAAAATCACTTTAATTAATATTGATAAATACTTTATAGAATTAAAACAAAAATTATTAACGGATTCCATATTCACTCGGTGTATAATTTTACAAAGTTTAAAATATTCGATTACAAGCGAAAGAAATAACAAAAAAATCAATAAGGTATTAAATAAGTATTTACCAGAATTTTTAATTTCATTGGAAGATAAAGAACAAAGAGTCAGATTGAGTGCTTTAAAGACAGTGAATTATTTGGCGCAAATCAAGCCAAGCATCATCAACAAACATTTAGCTTTTATTTTGAAATGCATTTACATTGAAATCAAGCCCAAGCCGGAGCAAATAAAAATCATCAAATATGGGCAAATTACAAATCTGATTGATGACGGGCTTGAAAACAGAAAGGTTTCCTTTGAAATCCTCAAAATTTTATCAAACACTTCGCAATTTCAAATCAATACAGTAGAATTAGTACACTCGATTATTGATGGTTTAAACGATCAAAACACCGAAATTATTTTATCCGCACAAGTTTTGCTAAGTAGAATAATTACCAAAAACGTTGAATTAATTTTGAATCTCTTGGATTCCCTTCTTGAACCATTGAAAAAATTGATCACTCACCAATTGAAAAAGGATGCTAATCAACAAGAAATCTTCCAATTTAACGAAATCATTTATTCATCGATCCAGATTATTCACAGCCTTACAGAAATACCAGAATCATTCAAATCAGAGAAATTTAATACAATTCTCTACAAAATTATTGATATTGATGATAATTTACTAGACATATTCAATAACATTTCAAATGATTCTTCGATTAATGAAGAATTAGAAAAAACGAATGAGAACAAATAATTTTGTTTTTTTTTTTTTTTTAAAAAATTATTTTCTAAATTTATAATTATTTTTTCATTTTTCTATTATTTTTTAATTTAAGAGAAATTTATCTCTTTATTGATGCTCTCATAATAATATATATAATATTTTTGATTTTTTATTTTATTTTTTCATTTTATTTAAGGGACTAGTCTCTATTAAATTTTTTTAGGTAAATTTAATAGAGATTTAGATTTTTTTTGCCAATTACTTAGATTTGAAATCAAAGTGAAAAACTTCTTTGTATAGTAATGGAATCTCGATAAATGACATTCATTAAATTTAGTTATTGTTTTTATAGAAATAAAAAATTTTTTCCATTTTTTTCACTTTTTTGAGAGTTGCTTTTTTTCAACTTTTCACAAAAATACATAAAATAAAAAAAAATATGAGCAAGAAAGCAAAACCTTGTTATGTTTGTGTAAGAAGTACAAAAAATAGTTTGAAAAATAAACCTGAAAAGGTTTTTTTAGATTTGCATGAAAAAACAGTTTGATTAGAAAAAAATATGCAATATATGATTTACCCAAAATAAAAGATTTTCTTTCTTTTCCTGTACCCTTCTTTTTTTTTATGAATCTACTTTTTGGGTTTACATTCTTTTGTTTTTATTGAATTTTTAGTTTTTTTAATTATTCGCAAATTATCATTCTAAAAGTTTTTGTCAGAGTTAAAATAAATAAAAGAAAAGAATAAGAACTATTTTTTCAAAAAGTAATTATTGATAAAATAAATTGAGTTCTTTATGGAATCAAGTTGGATGAACAGAAATGAAAGAGAAAATATTCACTAGTTTTCAATTATTTTTTAGTTTTTAAAAATGAGAATAAATATTATTTTTGAGAAAAAAGTTAAATTCAAAATTAATCAAAAAATTCACATCCGTTAAAGATCTTTTTTTTAAAAAAAATTTTTTAAATTCACTTTTTTTGACAAAATTGTAAAATTAAAAAAAACGAAAACACAACGTTCTAACATTGAAAAAACTTGTTTTTTATCAATTTTAAACATATTTCAAGATAAGGATTCCTTATTTAGTTATGGGTCAAAAAAAAAAATAATTGATACGACACTACACTACACTACAAGGAAAAAAAAAATTTTTTTTCAGAGGTATTTTTTAACTTTTTCAAACACAATTATTATGTGTTATTCAAATTTATTTTTTAAAAGAATCTCCACCCAAGAAAAAAAAAAAAAAAATTGAAAATTGAAAAAAGGTCACTATTAAAAAAATTTTTTTTTACTTAATATTTTGATTAGTAAAAATTCATTTTTTAACTGAGAAGTTTTTTTTTTTTTGTTTAAATTTGATTTTAATGATTTTTTTTTGAAATTTTAGGCTATTTGTACTAAAGTTAAGCGAAAATAAATTGTATTTATTTAAAATTAAAAAAAATCATTTAATCAATTTTTTTGAAAATTTGAATTTTTGAATTTTTTTTTGAAAATTTTAAAATTTTATTTATAATATTTTTATCTATGATGGCACTTGAATATCCGTTCCCGGTTTTTAATAAATATTTACGACCGGGAAAAATATTTTTTCACCATAAAAAGTGATTTTAAAAAAAATTGATTTCAACTTTTTAAATTTTTTTTTTTAGTTGAAAAATCATATTTTTTCTGATAAAAAAAAAAGATTCAAACTTCTACACCTTTTACAGAAAAAATTTATGTAATTAGAGACCCGAGTCGATTCACCAAGAGTTTTATTAGAGTTATACTTTCATTTTTTTAGATTTTTTTTAAAATCAAAAGTACATCTATACTAATAATATTTATATATAAAAAAATTTTCAAAAAAAAAAAAAAATAAAGTCAACTAAAAAAATTCACTCGGCATTTTGAGTTCTCCAGTTGTTTAAAAAAATAATATTTAACAAAAAAAAATAATACAGATATTCATTTATATATTTTAATATAAAACTTGTAATTTAACCATGTAAAAAAAATAAAAAATAAAAAAAAAAAAAAAAAAAATTGTTTTATATATTTTTATTTATTTATTAAATTGAGTAATAAATTGAAAATAGTAAAATAAATTTATTAAAAAAAATATTAATTAAACAATTAATTAATAAATGTAGGATGAGAATATAAATATTATTTTTTTAATTGTAAAGACAGCCAAATATTCACCATTATAGCCAAATAAGTTCTATTATGTGTCTATTTTCTATTTGAGTGTATGGTTAATGTGTGGGGAGGAGTTGTGTGTGTGTGTGTGTATGTGTGTGTGTGTGTGTGGAGGAAGTTTGGTTGGTTGTATTCCAGGTTGGTTAGTCCCAACTCTGGAACACACTAACCTTGATAAAATAAGAGGCCAAATGAGGCCAAATTAGAACATCTTTAAACATTAGGGGCTATTAAAGTCCCTAATGTTTACCTGAATATTAGATCAGGTTTTTTTTTCAAAATTTTTTTTTAAAGGTTTAAAAAATACAAACAAAAAAAGAAAGTATTTATTGAAAAAAAAAAAAAAAAAAAGAAGAAGTTACTAAAAGAAAGGAAGAGAAATTGATTTACATTTAAACAAGGTTATGTGTATTATAACAAATGCTCCAAAAATAGGTGCATTTACCCTCCGCCGAAGGAGACCCTTTTTTTCTTGATATTTGAAATTATTGTTTGAGAATCTTCAAGCAAGAATTAAATATGGTCAATTACTAGCCTCTTTTCCTAATATGTTTGTTCTATTTTTTAATCGAAAAATACAAAACAATAATAAAAAAAATTAAAAGAAAAAGAAAAAGAAAAAAAAAGTTAAAAGAAAAAAATAAAAGGAAAAAATGAAAAAATGAAAAAAAATTAATAATAAATACAGTCAGTTTCACTTTTAAGACACAAACTTTCAACGAAATTTAAGGAACAAAAAAATCTCAAATTAAAGCACAATTTTTTTGCAATTGTAATTTTCACAATTTATTCTACTAGAATTTGAATTTTGTGCCTTAATTTGGGATTTTTTTTGTGCCTTAAATTTCGTTGAAAGTTTGTGTCTTAAAAGTGAAAATGACTGTAATAATAATTGCCAATAGATTATTTTATGAGTCAGGATAAAGTTAAATTGATTAAATTGGGATTAATTTAATCGTTTTTTAACTCACTCACCTTTTTTATCCTTTTTTAATTTTAAATATTGAATAATTTTTATATCTTCTCATGGCAGAGAATCGAGCAGCTTCACCAATTGTAATACTTCAAAAGCTGATACAAATAGTGTAAATGCCGTTGAGACCATAGAAGAAGAAGAAAAGAAGCTGAACTGGGGGTATTTGATCATTGAAGATCTTGTCAGGGAAGACCCGAAGAAATTTCATGAAGAAAATCAAGAAAATAAAACGAAATAATTATTTCAATTTTTGTTTTCAATTTTTTTTTCAATTTTTTGTAATTTTTTTGATTTTTTTATCTTGAGTTTATTTTTTTAGAAATTATAATTATAAAGATTTTTTGTAGATTTTTTTTTTTAGAAATTTTTTTAGTTTTTTATCTTGAGTTTATTTTTTTCAATTTTTTTTGGATCTTTTTTTTTAGTTTTTTTTATTTTGTGTTTAATTTTTTTTATTTAATTGAGTAATAACCTTGAATTTTTAGATTTTCAAAAATTCAAATTAAAATATTTTTATTTAAGGGACTAGTACCGATTAATTTTTTTAAGTAAAATTTATCGATATTTAGAATTTTTTTGCCAAATACGTAGATTTGAAATCAAAGTGAAAAACTTCTTTTTATTAATGAAATCTCGATAAATGACATTCATTTAATTTAGTTATTTGTTTTTTTTTTTGAAATAAAAAAATTCCATTTTTTCACATTTTTGAAAGTTGCAATTTTCCAACTTTTCGTAAGAATTCAAAAAATAAAAAAAAAATATGAGCAAGAAAGCAAAACCTTGTTGTGTTTGTTGGATACCTACAAAAAATACAGTCAGTTTCACTATTAAGGCACAAACTTTCAACGGAATTTAAGGCCCAAAAAAAATCTCAAATTAAGGCACAAAATTTGGAATTTTTTTTTTTTACAATTTATTTTTACTAGAATTTGAATTTTGTGCCTTAATTTGAGATTTTTATTGTGCCTTAAATTTCGTTGAAAGTTGGTGCCTTAAAAGTTAAACTGACTGTAGTAAAATATTATAATTAAATTAAATATTTTGAAAAAAAATAAAAATTTTCTCATTTTTGGAAATTTGATCAAATTTGATAACTCCTAATATTTTCCTATCAAAATTACGTTTTAAAAGTAGAACTGATTTTACAACTTTTTTCCTTCTAATGACCTTCTAACAAAATTTTATAAATTAAAAAAATTAATTTACATTTTGGAAAAAATAAAAAATTCAATTTCTCTAAAAATGAAAATTTCAACAAAAGAGGTAGTAAAAATAATAAATAGGTAATAATTTCTTTAATTGATCAGATATAGCATTTTGAAATTTTAAATTGTGTTATTAAAAAAAAATTTCTGACATTTTTTCATTTTTTCAGAGGTGAAAGTTCATTTTTTAAAAAAATTTTAAATTTTTGAATGAAATTTTGTCGAAAAAAATCAAAAGTCGGTCTTTTTGAAATGATGGGTATTAAAATTTAGGCGAATTTAATAGAAAAAATCAAATTTTTTTATAATTTTTTTTCTCCACCCAAAAAAATATTTTTTTTGATTTTTAAAAATTTTTAAGGGGGTTTGGTTAATATTTTAGAGTATATAGCACTTTTTTCTTTTCCTTGTAGTGTATAAGGAAAATTTTTTTTCAAAAAAAATCTCTAAATTTTGTATTTTTGAAATACACTCATATAATAAACATTATTATACATAACAATTTTCAATGAGGTTTACAACTTTAATAGATATTAATAGGAATTGAAAAAAAAAATGAAAGTTTTCAGTAATATTTTTTTCATTTTTAATTGTAAAATTTTTGAATTTTTTAATTGACTTAGTAGAGAGATAATTTTCAAGTATTTTTTTAATAGTATAAAAAGGAAACATATTTTTCAATTTGAAAATAGTACAAAATATTTCAATCAAAAGATATTGCTCAATTAAATTGAAAATCTGATTTTTTATCTGTTTTTGGAATATTTTTTATCATTTTATTTTTTTCCATGTTTGAGTTTTTATATACGTTCCCGATTTTTTTCTGCAAATTGCTTTAACATATATTCCTTTTTCAATCTTAATGTTCAATCAAAAATTAATTCATTTCAACTTTTTTCCAATAAAAAAATACCCTGAAAATAGGTGTTTTTTTCAAAAGTCGGTATTTTTGAAAAGGGGGGTATTCAGATTTTCAAGAGTTTAATAGCTATCCTTTTTTTATTACATAAAATTATGATAACTTTGAAAAAATAATTTATAAAAGAAGTATAACTTAAATCCAATGTATAGTTTTGGCTAACTTTAATTTTATGTATTTAAATTTTCCTTGTAGTGTACACTACACTACAAGGAAAATTTTTTCAAAAAAAAATCTCTAAATTTTGTATTTTTGAAATACACTCATATAATAAACATTATTATACCTAACAATTTTCAATGAGTTTTACAACTTTAATAGATATTAATAGGAATTGTAAAAAAAAATGAAATTTTTCAGTAATATTTTTTTCATTTCTAATTGTAAAATTTTTGAATTTTTTAATTGACTTAGTAGAGAGATAATTTTCAAGTATTTTTTTAATAGTATAAAAAGAAACATATTTTTCAATTTGAAAATAGTACAAAATATTTCAATCAAAAGATATTGCTCAATTAAATTGAAAATCTGATTTTTTATCTGTTTTTGGACCATTTTTTATCATTTTATTTTTTTTCATGTTTGAGTTTTTATATACGTTCCCGGTTGTTTTCTGCAAATTGCTTTAACATATATTCTTTTTTCAATCTTAATGTCCAATCAAAAATTAATTCATTTCAACTTTTTCCAATAAAAAAATACCCTGAAAATAGGTGTTTTTTTTCAAAAGTCGGTATTTTTGAAAAGGGGGGTATTCAGATTTTCAAGAGTTTAATAGCTATCCTTTTTTTATTACATAAAATTATGATAACTTTGAAAAAATAATTTATAAAAGAAGTATAACTTAAATCCAATGTATATTTTTTGGCTAACTTTAATTTTAGGTATTTAAATTTTCCTTGTAGTGTACAAGGAAAATTTTTTTCAAAAAAAAATCTCTAAATTTTGTATTTTTTGAAATACACTCATATAATAAACATTATTATACATAACAATTTTCAATGAGGTTTACAACTTTAATAGATATTAATAGGAATTGAAAAAAAAATGAAATTTTTCAGTAATATTTTTTTCATTTCTAATTGTAAAATTTTTGAATTTTTTAATTGACTTAGTAGAGAGATAATTTTCAAGTATTTTTTTAATAGTATAAAAAGGAAACATATTTTTCAATTTGAAAATAGTACAAAATATTTCAATCAAAAGATATTGCTCAATTAAATTGAAAATCTGATTTTTTATCTGTTTTTGGAATATTTTTTATCATTTTATTTTTTTCCATGTTTGAGTTTTTATATACGTTCCCGGTTTTTTTCTGCAAATTGCTTTAACATATATTCTTTTTTCAATCTTAATGTTCAATCAAAAATTAATTCATTTCAACTTTTTCCAATATAAAAATACCCCAAAAATAGGTGTTTTTTTCAAAAGTCGGTATTTTTGAAAAGGGGGGTATTCAGATTTTCAAGAGTTTAATAGCTATCCTTTTTTTATTACATAAAATTATGATAACTTTGAAAAAATAATTTATAAAAGAAGTATAACTGAAATCCAATGTATAGTTTTAGTTAGCTTTAATTTTATGTATTTAAATTTTCCTTGTAGTGTATTCCCTTAATAAATTTATGAAATTTACAGTATTTTATTATTATTATTAGAAAAGGGGGGTAATTAAAGATAATTTTATCAATAGAGAAGAAATGAGAAGAAGAAAAATAATTAAAATATTAATATAACAAATAAATAATCATACGCATCACCAAATTAAAAAAAAACCTATGCACTTGACGGTACTTCAAGACACTTACATTGACTTTTCCAGGATTCATAAAAGCTCTGATTTTATTATTTTATTTTGAATTTTCGAAAAATATTATTAGTTTTTTTTTTAATTTACGAAATATAAAAGAAAATTTTTGAAATTATCTTTCTATTTCTTAAATAAAAAAAAAAAATCTTTAGGTTTTTTTGAATTTTCTATTTAGATGGAAAATCAATAGATTTTAGAGATCATAGAGAAAAACCCAATAAAACAGCGTTTAGCTTTTTTCAGTATTTGAAAGAATTGGGTTAAATCAAAGATTTTTCACTATTCTTCTGAATTCTGGAAAAGCTAGGCACTTGGTGGTACTTTTCCAGAATTCACAGAAAGTATAAGGGTCCTATAGAAAGATTATCAATAATAAATAACAATTCTATAATATGTGATTAACAATTGATATTCATTTTCTTTGGATTTTTTTTTAAAAAAAAGGGAAAACAAAAATATTACTGGCGTTATTTTATTGAATTCGTAAAAATATGTCAATTATAATTATCGATCTGTGATATTTTAAATGTCCCCTAGAGATAATTATAATCAGCTTCTTTTGGAGAAATGAGCAAAGTTGTAAGAGTTATTATTTGAAATTGGTCAGTTAATACCAATAATTAAAATAAAATTTAAAACAAACAAAAAAACAAACAAATATATTTACAATTTATCTGTTATGGATTAAAATACATAAAAAAAAATAAAACAAACTCTACCAATTTTTTAAATAATTTTGAAAAATTTTCACTCAATGCAGAATTTCCCAAAATCTTCTTTAAATTACCAAAATCAAACAAATAGATCAATTTGATCTAGAAATTTACAACTGAAATTTTTTATTTTTATTGTTTGTTAAAAATATTCAAATTGAATGAGTCAGATGATTAAAATATTCTTTTAATTTTCACTTTTTTCGTAAATTAGTATAAGCTGCAATACTTGATCTTCATAAAATTTACGAATTTGATTTATCCCTCAAATCTTCTAATTGTGATGATTCGAAACTCTTTCATCATCCTAAATAGTTTATTTGAATGATAACGAAAAATAACAATTCAACAATTGAAAATAGTCAAAATTGTAAATGTTTCCTAGTGGTAAGAAGTTGATCTAATTATTTGAGCTAATAAACAATCTTTGTAGATATGTTATTTTTTGGTTTTTTTTTTCGCCTAGGCAAGAAGAAAATGATAACTTTTTTAATTATTCTATCATTAAAATTTCCTCATAACAACATCACTCCAAGTTTTTTTCAAATATGCTAAAGTTGAGGTCGGGGTAGTAAATATACTTCAAAATGAATGGGGTGTGTGCTTTTCAGAAAGATAACAAAAACGATTTTAATTTTACTATTTTTTTATCGATTAATCACTCTTTTTTTAGGATCAATCAAAGTTTTTACTCAAATATCCTAAAAAATCCAAAAATTGAAGATATTTTGACTTTCCTGGGTAAAGTATTCTTTTAAATCACTTTTATTCATTACACTATTCTCTTTCAATTCCAGCAGAAAATATAATATAAATAGTCCTTATCAAATAATAATATTTTGAAAATTCCTTTCTTTCCTGAAGAGTGTTTGAACCAAAAATTTGTTTCAAAGAAAAAATTTACAAATGTTTGAGATTAGGCCAATTAAAACGTCTAAAGTTTGTAAAATAATTGAGAACAACAAGATCTTTTTTGAAAAACCTAAATTAATTTTTTTTTTAAGGTTGAGTCATTCTTCCAAAAATAAAAATATTCAAAAATTTCAAAAGCCCATAACTTTCGACAACCAAACAATTTGGTAAACATTTTCAATAAATCTTTCATTAATTATACCTCATAAAATTTCAAACTTTGAATTTTATTTTTTTTTTCTTGTTGTGTCTCAACAACCCTTTTATCTTTTTTCTTGAATCAAATGTAACAAAGGTTATCATAATACAAAAGATTTCTTAAACAAAACCAAAATTGGGACCTTAACTCAGAAACCGCTTCAAAACAAAAACAGTTTGATATTATGAAACAAATAAAAAACAAACAAAATTTTTCCTAATTCCTTTGCTTTAGAAGAACAATTAAAAACCAAACAAAAACTCTTGAGATCGTGAAACACACAAATAAAAATAGAACCAAGATTTACATTCTCTTTCTTGAAATGCTAAAAGTAATAAAAAAAGAAGACAAAGAGTTTAATTCTATTGGTTTGAATTTCAAACATCAGTAACTAGAAGAATTCAAGCCAACAATAACAACAATTTACAACCTTTTCTTCAAACAAAAACTTTCAAGAGCCAACCTCAAAATTCATTGCACAATAATCAAAGCAGAGATACTGTTTCAAGATAAGAAAAATCAGAGAGTAACAAACAGAAATACTTTTCCCAAAAAAACCCTACAATTGAAAAATTTCTTGAACTGTCCGAAATTCAAATAAAACCCAAACAATCTTTTACTCTTTATTTCAAAATCTTTAAAAAAAAAAATCCAAATTTCAAATATTTTGATATGATTGGACTTTTCAAAAATAAATACCAATAAATATACATTTTCCAACCAAATCTCTTGACAGTTATTCCATTTTTAGTTTAAAGTGAGATTTCTTTGTGACGTCATTTTAATAATTAATTTTGATTTTTCCGAAAACTTACTTTTATGAAACAAAATCAAAACAACTAACCAGTAGTACCCCCTAGACAAATCAAGATTTGAGACAAATTCATTTTATCAAATCCAAAATAATCTAAAAAAACAGCCAACTTGAAAAAATAAAAAAAAATACAAACATTTTTTTTTTGCGAATAAACTTTTTTTATACCTCTATTTTTATTAAAATTTCGCGTTTTCGCTTTATTTATAATTCTTTGATAGCTTACCGAGATGGATTATATATCTGAGTCTACTGATCTCTTTGATTTTTCTAGTTATTTGAACGAGCTTTCTGATTTTGCTACTCTTGAAGATTTGGAAGCCATTACAAACAATGAAGAAAATCTGCAAGCAATCTCTTCGCCACTGATTCTTGACGAAACATTCTTATTTGGTTCGCAACAGCAACAGCAAAAGCCTCCGCCGTTGCAAGTGCAAGTTAACGAAACTGCTACAACAACAACAACAACAACAACAACAATAACAAATTTAACAAATCTTGAAAACAATCAATGTAACGAAACTACCAAGCCTCTTGTCAAAAGCAGGCCACCTCAAAACCCAAGAAAAAGAAGGTATGTTGTGATTAAGAAAATTAAAAAGAAAAGAGAAAAGATCACTTTCCCAACGCCTCTTGACAAAAACGGCAACCCTCGAGAATTGACAAAAAGTGAGCTTCGGAAAAGAGAACTTGAACGGAATCGTATTAATGCGATCAAAAGTCGTAAACGAAAGAAAAACTACATTAAGAAACTTGAAAAGGAGTCTCAAACATTAAAGCAAAGAACAGGCGAGCTTAGTAACCAACTCCAAGAAATGAAGCATACTAACAAATTCTTAAAGGAGCAATCAGAAAAACTCAAACAATTGGTCCTCCAAACATTTTCTGTTAACACTGAACAATTAAACAAGATTCTCAACAACGAGAATGAAAACGAAGTCTTACAAAACGAAAATGTTCAAGAAAACGAAATAGAAAATGAAACACAAGAACAAGAACAAGAACAAGAACAAGAACAAGAACTAGAACAAGAACAAGAAGTAGAACAAGAAATAGAGTTGTCCTCTTTTGAAGAAGAGGAGAACAATAACTCGGGTTTTTGGCACGAGCTTACAACAATACCTTCTTCTTTTACTAGCGATGAAGAGTTTGCGGGAAATTTTGATTCCGTTCATGGCGAAACTGTCGCATCGCAAGATTACCAAGAAAAGAAACAAACCTTTGGGGCTTCATTACTTATAATTCTTTTCACGTTTGGCCTGATTTTCTCATTTAGCGAATTATGCATTAATGATCATTGCATCGAATTTGGATCAATCCTAACATCATCGCCATCATCATCATCGTCTCCGGTCTCATTTTCTTTGATCCCACAATTAATGTCCACCACAAAAACAAGCTTCTTTTCTCTTTTCTCACAGGGCCAAACATGCATTGGAATTCATTTTGAAAAACTAAATGAGGAAAGGGATACCCTTCAAATTGCATTAAACACATACCTTGAAACACAGAAATACAATAAAGACACTCACCAAAGATTACAGATAAATGGAAACGAAAAAGATGGACTATCGGCTGAGACAAGAGAAACAGAGGGCGGAGTACCAGGTGCCCTACACGCAGCATATGGCTTAACTGATACAAGAGGCTTTGCATCGCTTAAATTGTTTGCATTTATCTTTGCTCTTGCATTTCTTCACCAGAAATTTGATAGGGGAGCTCACCGCAAACACGTCAAAAGGGAGAACAGGGATATACTTGGCCAGGCTTTTAATATTCGGATCTTGGGTATTTTAAGAAAAAAATTCCCTCGTGAACAAGATTCTTCTTTGACAAGCACACTATTATTAACTACCTAAATCTAAATAGAGAATTAATAGATTGATTAATTCACTCAATTAATAATTGGATTTATGGATACTCTCAATTAACAATTATTTATTATTTTGAATATATATTTATATTCAAATAATAATTCAATAATCATTTGTCTTCAAAACAATGGAGTGGTGAAGCATGATTATTATTATTTTTTTATCAATTGGAAAAATGGTATGGATTTTAAAACCTTTAAGAGATAATTTATTTTTAAATTAAAAAAAAAGCAAAAAAATGAAGAGTTGATAATTTTATATCAATAATAATAATATTATCTTTGTAAGTTATTGATATTTATATATTTATTTCTCTTCTTTTCATTTGAATTACTTAATCAATTGAACTCTCATAATGGACTCTTGTTTAATTGCTTTTGCAATTTTTAATTTTTTTTTTAATTTAATTTTTTTTTTTTTCATAAACATATTTGTTTATATTTATTTGCACTTAAAAAATAAAATGATCTTTACAATTAGTATTTTAAAAAAAAATTTTAATTGTTTTTTGACAGATAAGAATAAAAAAAGTTGAAAATAACAATAACCAAACGAAAAGTTTCATAGACAAAAATTTTTGTTACAACTCTACTGATAAAATTATAAGATAAAAAAATTGATTTTGAATTTTGGAAATTAATTACCCTTTTATACAAACACTAAAATGGATGGTGCGAAAATATAAATTTTTGAAGAAAAGAAAAAAAAATTATGTTATCCACTTTTTTGGTTTTTATCAGAGACCAATAAATTAGTATAACAAAAATCACATTAAAGAAGATCTATAATTTACAATATTGTAAAAACTTTAGGGTTTATCAATTTGAAAATATCGCTCAAAACACAATTTTATGGCGACACATTTCAAAATTTAATAAATTGTAAAATTATCTTGTAAATATTTTTGTTTTAAATATTATAATAGAGCCGAGAACCATGAGATAAAAAATATGAAATTTCAGAAAGACATTAATTGAGAACTAATTTATTTTGATCAAGATTTTTTTATGAATTGTAAACAAGACATACTTATAATTTTTTTCATTGGATATTTTTTAATTTGAGAATTTAAGATAATTTATATTAGCATCAAAATAATTATTTTGTCATTTAAAACTATGTCATAATTTATACTAAAAAAATATTTATCAAGATTAAATATTTGATTAAATTTTTTTGTTCTTAAGAACCAAAATTCACCTACGATAAGATTTCTATAATTATACAGGCAGATCTAAATATAGTTTTAATGAAGGAAAAGAAAAATAAAACAGATAAATGAAACTGTATTCTGAATTTATTTAAACAAAAAAATTTATTTTTATTTTGTCATTTCTGACTATTATTATTTTTGTTAATGTAATTTAAGAAAAGTTTTCTTTCTTTTTTTTTTTTTCATAAAAAAAAAGTTTGCACAATAAAAAAATAAAAATAAAAAATAAAGTTTAAATTTATAATTGTGGTTCAAGCACCTATTAAATTATAAAAACAGAATTTTGAAAATTTTTTTAAACATTTTTTTTTTTAATTTCCATTTTCATAAATCCCTTTTGATGTTCTTTGGAATGAAACTTTAAATATTATTATAACATAGCATAAAATAAATTCTTGTAAATAATTGATAAAAGAGAATTTGAAAAAAAAAAAAAAAAAAAAAAAAAAAGTAAGGGTGTGCTTGATGTTATCCTTCAATTGGTGTTGTGATAATGCTTCAAAATATACCGACAGTATTGTTTAAACCTAGAAATTAATATCATCTTCGTCACTTGATTCTGTATCGTCTTGTAAAACTTCATCTTCTTCGTTATTTGCCTTTTCTTTCAAATCTTTTAATAAATTTTTTAAAGTGTCATTGTCTCTTTTAAGATCTTGTATTTGAGAAAGCAGGGTTTCTTTTTCGGTTTTCCATTCTGTCTCATCATTCATATATTGTTCAATTTGCTCTACTAATTCCTTTTTTTCACGAATTCTTTTTTTTAATTCTTTTTGGAAAATTAAAAGTTTTGAATTTAATTTCAAAATTTTTTTTTTATATTTTTTTTTTGTTTGGGAAACATCTAATTGTATATTTTCTGAATTGCTTTGTTCTTTAGTGTCATTTTCTAAAATTATTTTATTTAATTTTCGATTCATCCCGATCAATTTTCTTAAATTAAGTTCTTGTTTTTCAGTTTTTGATTTTTCTTCACCAAGTGATTTTTCTAATAATTTAATTTTATTAGTTAATTCTTCGTTTTGCTTTATAGTATTATTATTGGCTGTATTATTATTTTCATTATTATTATTATTGACGGCGGTGGTTGTTGTTGAATTATTGTTTTGATCTTTGTTGCTATTTTTTACTTTATTTGGATTGGTGTTTGGTTTTCTTCCCTTTATATTGCCTTTTAAATTATTAGTATTATTAGATTTATCTTTTTGTGTTGTTTTTAATTTAATTCTTAAAGATCTAATATCTAAATTCTTGGTTTTAAGTTTTGATTCTAATTCTTCAATGCGTTCCCTTAATTTCTTTTCCATATTTTTCACTTCTCCTATTTTTGACACAGACTTTGTTTTTTTTCTTATTAGTCTTCCTCTTCCCTCCCCCCTTCCTCGTCCCCGCCCTCTTGCAATTTTTGTATTTGTAGTTCTAATTACGCCAACCCCAATTGGGAAATTCGGTTCTTCTTTTCCTGTTTTAATCCCTTCTTTTTTCATTTGATTTTTCATTTCTTGAAATTTTTTAGGATTAATGGTTTTGACATTTCTATAAAAATTTTTTGGTTCTATTATTTTTATTTTTACATTATTGCGAATTTTGAAAAAAAAAAAAAACAAAAATAGAGAAGAAATTTAATGAGGTTCTCTTTTTTTTAAAAAAAAAACGTTTAAGAAATTTGCTTGAAAATGAAATTTGCTTGAAAATGAAATTTTCAGAATTTTAACACCACTAAAAAAAAATCATTTTTTTTTTTTTTCAACAAAATATTTTTGAAGAATATCAAATTAGATTCTCAACCCCAATTTAAAATTTCAACTATATTCAAACTAAAATCTTTTACAAATGGTTTAAAAAGATATATATATACAAATAAGGGAAAGGGGAGTAGATCCCAAAATATTCAAATGTGCAAAAAAAAATGATGATGCCGATCGTTTCAGAGGGGAATGTTAAAAGATATGGAAAGAAAAACCAGAAAACAATGGAAAAAATCCAAAAAAAAAAAAATCAAAGATTTTAAGATTGCCAATAATGAAGATACAGAGGATTTGATGACTAAAATGAATTAAAAATAAATTTATTACAATTACTATTGAATATTAGGTGGTCAATATGGCTTAACATTATCTAAGGAAAAAAAGATCTCCCAATCGAAATGATTGTGTATCATATAGTCACTCGAATTTATCTCAATTCCAATAAATCTAAACATAGTTCTTTGATTTTTAAATTCTTTATTGTTTATTTATTCTTCAATTTTTATTCTTTTATTTTTATTTTTATACATACTCTTTATTTCAATTTTATTTTAAAAAACTAATATGGGTTTTAAATAATTCCAATAACTGTTTATTGGCTCTTTGAATTAGAAGAAACGGGTTTAGTCAATTCGAATAACGACTAGATACAATCAGAGTATCTAGAAACAGCCATTATAAGTATTTTAAAACCAATAGAATTTGCTATATATTCCCAAGAGAGCACAACAAGTTTTTTTTTGGAGAGAGCATGACACAAAAGCCTTATTGGTAAATTTGTTGAAATTTCACTAATAAATTATTGATCAATCAAATGATTAGATACCATCAACTAATTTTATTTGAATTTTTCTCTTTCACAGAACCCAACTTTATCCTAATATCAAATCATTCTAAAAAAAATTATCCAATCATTGAAACTATTATAGAAACTAGAAAAAAGGAAATGAAAACAAAACATAAACTACAAAAAATGAAATAATTTGGAAAAAATCAAAATTTATTTCAAAAATGAATAAAACTGTGTTATTGTTATTGTTTGGACGTTTTAGCTGTATGTAAAATTTTGAGAATTGTTATTTTATTGTTAAGGATTAAGTGTTAAAGAAAAGGCACTTAATCTCTTAAAGTGTTAATTATGAATTGACTAAATGTGTTACTTTTAATTCAAAGGGTGGACAAAAAGAGTCATTAGGAAGCATTTTAAATTTAATTTATTTTTATAAAATAAAATTGAATTTTAGTTTATTTATAAAATAAAGAAAATTTGATTGAATTAATTTCGAGACTATTGCATTTTTTTTTCGAAAAAAGACAAAGTGGAACAATAATTTTTTGAGTGTTTTTATTTTGTTGACACGATTTCCCAATTTTCTCTAAAAAGCACGAATATACTCATGCTTGTTTTCTGAAATATTTATTTTTTCTTATTGCATTTTTTTTTTTCTGTAATTAATCTCTTTTTAGGCCCCAAAGAAAAAAAGAATATAATTGTTTTAATTAAAAGATTTATATGAATTATCAAACTTTAATTAAAGAATATTCAATTAATACCGGCAGTTTATTTTTAATAAGTTGATGAAATAAATGATTTTTTTTTTTTTGTTTAAAAGAAGAATATCTATTCCTACACCCTTCCAAAAATTTATTATCAATCACAAAAAATGTACAAAAAATTTTATAAAATTTCACAAATAAGAAAAAACAATTTTTTTTGTTATTTACCGAATATAATTTCTGCCTTGCAAATACATATTAATTTTTGTTTAAATCATCAATATCATACATTTTGAAATTCTAAACTCCCTCCGCAAAATTTTAGGTACAAATATTATTTAATTAAGAAAATCTCTTTCTGACAGTTTCATTTTCACAACTATAACATGTAAAATGTATTTATTGCCTTGCTAGTTATTGTTTAAATTAATATCTTTTATTGCTTGAAAAATCTTAAGAATAAAAAGAATAATTCAACATATGTAAAAAAAAATGATACTCTTAATTTTGTAATCCATAATCTCATTTTTATTTTTCTTTGTATTCTAAAGAAAAATTAAAAACTTGTTTTTTTTTTTTTTTTGGAATAATATACTTTTTTAAAACTTTCAGTTATATTCTATTAATTTGTTCTAAATAATTGTAATAAATTCTAATTAATTCTTGGTTCAGGTTTCTTTTTCCTTTCCTATTCTTTTCTTATTATTTTTCTTTTTCGTTTTTCGTTTTTTGAAAATTATGTTGATTTTTGAAAACCAAGTTGAAATTAAAAAAGGTTAATAGGTAAATAACCTTTCTAGATCCGAAATTTATTATTTTTATTCTCCTAGGTTAAGCAATGTTCTATGAAATCAAATATAAAATTATATAATAAATCATCTTTTAAATTAAAGGGATATTAATTATTTTTGAAATATTTTTTTAATAAATGAAAAATATTAATTAAAAAGATAAAATATAAATCATTACAAATTTCTCAAAGTGAAACTTTTAGAAATTGCTATTTGGATTGTTTTCCCCATTAAAAGATTGCGTATTTAATTATGGGAAATTGTTTATATTCCAAAAATGCTTTACAAAAAATTAAATAAATAATTTATTTGTAAAATTTTTGTTACCAAAAATTCTTGGCCACCTGTACAGGTTTATAAGGGTTTCTGAAACAAGCTAAAATTTTTTAATTTTTTGTAGACGCTTTCACACGATTTTTCACAACTTTTTTGTGAATTGAAAACCTAAAATACACAAAATGGAACAATGGTTGAAAGTAAGTAAAAAATTTTTGTTATCAATTGCTAAACAAATCACATTTTTATTTTTATTTATTTTCTGTGTGAATTTTTATTTTTTTTTTTGGAAAATCAAAATGTAAAATAATTTGTTTGATCCAAAATTTCTCTTTGAAAAAAGTGAAAAAAAAGGTTATCTTGTGAAACAAAGAAAATTAGAAACGTAATCGACTTTTCCATTATTTTTAAATTCCAAAATTGTAAATTATCAAAAGAATATGAGCAAATTAAAAATTAATGATTATATTATAAATTAATGACTATATTTAAAAGAATAACTATATATACATAACCAAGAAATAGTAAATGATTTTTTCATTGTTGTGCTTCTCAACTTTTTAGTATCAAACAAAATATTAAATTAGAAACTCTATTGGGGTGATATTGCTTTTTTTTTTTGAGGTTTATGTTTTAAGCACCATGGATCACACAAATCCCTTAATAATATTATATAAAATAATGATTTGACACAAAATATAGGGAAACATTTCGAAAATGAATAATTTAAAAGAGTGATCAAAAAATTATATTGGTTAATTAAAGATGAAACAATAGTCATTAAAGAGTGCTATTATTAGCATCACTCGAAAATATATTATTTATTGAATGATTTTAATAATGATCAATGGACAATAAAATAAAAAATTGGTTTACAATGATATTGAAAGTAAAACAATGAGTTGATTTGGAATCATAATGCGAAGGGGGTAAAATTCATTTTAACAATCCCATGGTTTTTGAACTCAACTGTTTTGATGCGAATATATGGGGTTTTATAAATGGTTGGAAAAAAAAAATTGAAAAATTATTTAGGGTTTAGCAATATTTTCAACATAAAATAACTTTTAATGTTTTTGTACAGCAAAGTCATTTATAAAAAAACGTGGCCAAAAAAATATTAAATAGTGTAATCAAAATGGCACTATCGAAGTTCGTTGACTGTTTTAAAGAGGCCTTTATAAAAAACTTTTCAGTTATACTTTTTGAAAATTGCTCGATTAAAAATTTTTCAGTATAATGATTGTATCGATACTTCTCTTATTTGAACACCCCTTCGAAAAAATATAATTAAAAAATATTAATAAAAAAATTAATTTGAAATGTGATCGGAATAGTATAGTGCTGCACAAGAGTAAATATGAATGTTGTAAAAAATAGAGTTATTACACTTTTAGAGAAAAATAAAGAGTTTCATGCACTTACCCACAATTTTGGTAATAATAAATATAATATCTGATTATATTAATAGACTAATAATAATTTTAATCAAAAAATGGTTTGGTAAATACCAATCTTTCATTTTTTTTTCTAAAAAAAAATCATTTTTCAAATAAAGTATATTGGTATTTACCAAATGATATTATATTGAAAATCCCTTTGAGCTCAAAAATCAATTCAGGTATTATTTTTACTATTACCTAATTGCGGGCAAGTGCATGAAACTCTTTATTTTTCTCTAAAAGTGTAAAAACTCTATTTTTTTACAACAATCCATATTTACTCTTGTGTGTTTTAAAAAAGTTCGGAATAAAAATTTTATAAAGTGTTAATAAAGCCGTTTCTAACAAGTGAATTAGAAGGACTTTAGTGCCACTTAGAAAACTTTTTTCACACTTTTTTAAAACAGTTATAATTTGAAATATTTTGTTGATGTGAATTATTAATTCCAATTTTGTTTTTCAATTATATTATGGTTTACATGTTATTTATTTGTTTATTATTACAAAGTTGTGAAATTATTTATATACTTACTGGCTCTCCCCTTCCCCCTCTTCTTCTTTGGGTTCTTTCTTGTTGAAGATGTGCCTGGTTTGGATTTTAATTTATTTAATTCTTTACGAAGCTCTTGGTTTTCCTTTTCAAATTCCTTTTTTTCAAGAACGATTTTTTCATTTGAAGACTGTCCAAATTCTTTCAACACTTCAATCTTTTCGGCACAGCTCATCAATTGTTGTTGTAAAACATTTGTTTTGTTAATTTCCTCCTCTAGTCGGATGCCTAATTTTTTCAGTTTTTGATCTTTTTTTTTCACTTCTTTTTTCAATTTGGAGAGCAAAACAGAGGATGGGTTTTTGTTTTTCTGTAATTGTTTTACTTTTTCTTCTAATTTCTGATTTTTAGACTCAAGCATCCTTTTTTCTGTTTCTAATTCCATAATAGCTATTTCTAAATTTTGATTATTTTTTTCGGTCTCTTCATCTTTTAGCCCATTTTCATTCTCATTTTCATTTTCATTCTCGTTTTCGTTTTCGTTTTCGTTTTCGTTTTCATTTTCATTCTCGTTTTTTTTCTCATAATTAGAATCACCCCCACCTTTTATTCCTTTTTGATTTTCGTTTTTCTTTTGTGTTGTCGTTTCTTTTTTTTCTTTTTCTTCTTTTTCATCAACAAGATCATTATTCTGATCATTGCCCATATTCAATTCCTTTTTATTTTTTGATGTAGATTGTTTTGAGGCAGATTTTGGTTTTGGTTTTGTTCTTGTCCTTGTTTCTGTTGTTATTGTTTTTTCTTCGTTTTTGATTTTGGATTCTCTTTTCTTCTTAGTCGAATTTTTTTCTCTTTCAGTGGTCTTTGGGGAATTTTTTTTTTTATATTGATTCTTTGTCGAAAGTGGTGTTTTTTTTCTTCCTTTTTTTGACGAATTATATTTCTTTGGTGCGGAACTGATCCTAAACAGTTTATTTCCACTTTTTTTCCTGAGACTAGAGGGAGTGATTCTTGTTATTTTTTTTACAGTTTTTCTTGGGGTAATTTTTTTTTTTAATTTTGGGTTTTTTGCTTTTGGCTTGACTTTTGTTTCCTTATACTGAGTGTTTTCCTTTGTTTCTTCAGTTCCCTGTTTTTCGTTTGATTCCTGTGTTTCTATTTGCTCGTTTGTTTCTTGGCTTGCTGAAGTTGTAAACAGATTTTCAACCTCTTGGTTATTCAGTAACTCTTTAACCTGCTCTAAATTATTTGGATCCAGATTGTCCAGTAACTTGTGCAATTCTGTTGAGTCCATTAGAAATGATTTTTCGTTAGAAAAGCAGTTTGATCACAATGTGTTTGTTAAAATGGAATATTTATGGTTTTATTATTTTTGTGTAAAAAATGAAATATTTATTATCTTTCTTTTTTTTTTTTAGAATTTGAGAATTCTATTTTTGATTTCTTTTCTTATTGTTTTTTGAAACTATGTGTTATTTTTATAACATAAAATCAACCAGAATTTTTTTTTTTGATAATCTGAGAATAATTTATTTTATTCTTTTCTCCCCCTCACATAGATAGAACGAGTTTGGTTTTGTTTTATCTTTTCTGTTTAGTTTTTCTCATTTTGGAAAAATTAGTACTCAATTTAGCATGACTAACATATTTCTTCCAAGATCTTAAAACCCCTTTGAAGAGAAATTTTCTTCAGTGGGTACTCACAAGAAAAAAAAACGATTCTTTCGAATTTAATAACAAAAAAGTCAAAAAAATTTTACCACATCTCACAATTTTAAAAATAAAGTTAAAAATCTTCTTACTACAAGACCTTATCTCACTTTTAATGCTATTTTTCACAAGTCACATTTTTGTTTTTAAAAGTTTGAGTCATTTTTATCATTTTTGAAAAGTTCAAAATTCAACATATTTCTGAATTATTCCCAAAAAATTATTTTCGTTGAAGAAGATAGTAATCCCATTGATCCTTTGAAGGAAGTATACGTAAACACACTTTAAAAATAATTCCACTAAGTTTTCAATTAACTCTGTAGTGAAAATCTAGTTAATGTCAAAATAATAGAAATAATCATTTTAAGGACTACTTTTGCAATTCACCAAATAGCCTCAACACGATTTGTTCCAATCTCATTTAAAATGTAAAAGAATGATCTTTAAAATATTCTCCAATTTGGATCAAAAAATCATTTTATGTCATTTTTTAAATGAAAAATTCACAAAGAAATTTTGAGATACATGAACGTCCAATTTCTTGTTAATGATCATGAAAATGAAGAAGAAAAATAATCACAATTGTATAAATTTAAAAACTCACTGATTACAAACACTTTTCAATAAAGAATTCGAACTTTAAATGATCCTATTGTCCTATGAGTTACATTGAATTATAAAATTGTCTCCAAAAACAATTAAGCTCTTCCCAACCTCCCGTGAAAATTTATAAGATATAGAAATTGGTTGTCTATTTTAAAATTGTTTTTTTTTGAAATAGAAAATTCAATCTCTACCATATAATAAAAATTTCAACTTCTCTGACCTTAATTAGAGTTATTTTTTTGTGTGAAAACCAAGATAAAAATAAAATTTTATCAAGAAAAGAAATCAAAGAAACCATGGAAACTCGAAAGTATTTTTCGATCATTGATTTTAAATTGTAAAAAGCTGAGATTTAAACAATTTTGGAAATTGAAGAACTTCCATAATGAAAGTATTATATCAATTTGTTTGTCAGTTTCTAAAAACAAAAAAAATGGAGTAATTATTTTTAATCTTGTATTATAACTTTTATGATTTATGATGAACGTTTATAACCCTTTTACGGATGTTTTACAAAAAAAATATTTCAGAAAAGAAGATCAATTTCCTATGTCTTATAAATTTTTGATGCAGGGATGGAAGGGCTGGATTAATTATTACACAATTTGGGTGATTTAGACTTTTTTTTTTTTTTTTTTGGGTTCTTTTTGTTTTTCCTTGAATTTAATCTCCTAGCCATAACTAAGAAGATATTGTCCCCTATAATTGTTTTTGGAACAACAAGGTCCATGCCAGACACACACCACCCTTTTTTTTTTTTTTATTTTTTTGATATTTTTTTTTGTTTTTAATTTTTCTATCAAAACCCAATTTGTTTTATCAAGGCAAATTGGGTTGAGGTTGTTTGGGGAATGTTTAGAAAAATTTTTCCTGAAAGGTTCTTTTTGAAAATTAAATTTGTAAAAATTAGTCAGTTTTTTTTATTTTTGAAAAAAATATTGTGTCATTTGAGCAAAAATGATCACTCAATAATTGGAAATGGGAATTTTAGTGGATTTAATACAACCCCAAACTAATACCATACCATTAATCAAAAATATCTTTGTTTTTAAAATAACAAAGAACTAAACTCTGTTTCAGTCAAAGGGGCCCAACATTTTTTTTTCAAATATCAATTATTTTATACAATTGAGCTTTGAAGAACAAATAAGAAATAAACAGAATAATAAACATCAAAGAATTGTTGATACATGTCTGAAAGAAAACTAATTAATCAATAAATTTTCTTAAAAATTGAAAAACTCAAATTCTTAGGAACTATTGAGAAAAACAACGATGTTCGTTTTGAACTTCTACTGGTATTTGAATAATAAATAGGAAACATTTTTTCACTTCATTTTCCATGCTTTTCTTTTAGAAATCAAGCCCCCAAACGAAGTTTTTTGGTATTTGTGGTCTCTATTTGAAAAAGGAAATGAAAATGAAGTGAAAATTTTTCACATTTATTAAACAAATATCAAGATCAAAGATCGAATTGAATTGCAATAGAAATCAATATGATCTCTCAAAAATCTTTACATGGTTTCAATAACCTTAGAATAACAAGTTTTTACCAAGTGACTATTGATCTTGCAATAAAAATCTTTGCAAATGAATGACGTTTTAAAAAAAAATCGAAAAAAAAAAAACAAAAATGTGTAGAAATGTGAAAAAATGATTTTAGTTTTAAAAATTTCCAAAATAAAATTTTTCTTCTAATATCTATACAAAACCTTTAAACACGTGTATTATACCATTACAACTGGGTCCCTTTGACTGAAAAATAGTTTATTTCATTTAGTACATTGCCAAATACTCAAAAGAAGACAAAAAAATAAATATAGTTCATTAATTTCAATAAATATATTTGAAAAATTAATTTAAAAAAGAAAAAAAGTAAAGGTAAATAAATTAAAAAATTTTTTTACCTTTTATTTTTAAAATACAAATATTATTTATTGTTTATCATTTATTATTATTGAGTTTATCATTTTTTTTTGTTCTTATTAATTGTTTCAATTTTTTATTTTTTTTTTTTTAGTTAATATTTTTTATTTGATTTTTTAGTTTTTTTTTTGTGTGTATGGGGGGGGGTAAATAATTGTTGGAACCCCACTGAAAATCTATTTAATAAACATTTTAGAATAAACCCAAATTGTTTTTATTCAATTATTTATTAATTTATATAAATTATTAGTAGATTTTTAGTAATAATTTAATAAAATTAAATAATTTGCTCATGGATATTTTCTATATTTAATTACCACTTTGACACAAGCATACCTTTAAAAAAGAACAAAAAAATCAACAAAACTACAGATTCTACTAATAAAATTTATTTTTTTTTGTGAATTAAAGATTTTAATTAATCTAAACTAATATGAAAATTTTTCATTTGTAATAAATAAGAATTATTTTTTAGAAAGTTATCATTGGATATATCATGGATTAAAACCATACAAATGATAAATTTTTTAAAATTTCCAATATTTGTTTACAGCCAGTTTCAATTTTAGACACAAAATTTCAACGAAATTTAAGGCACAAAAAAACCTCTAATAAAGGCACATTTTTTGTAATTTTTTTTTTTACAATTTATTCTACTAGAATCTGAATTTTGTGCCTTAATTTGAGATTTTTTTTGTGCCTTAAATTTCGTTGAAAGTTTGTGCGTTATAAGTTGAACTGGCTGTATTTGAAGATTCTTTGTTTTTCCAATATATATCATTTTAAAAGGAACAAAAAATAACTAATATGAGTTATAAATTGTAAAGTGCTTCTCTTCGTACTATTTTTTAAAAAACCAAGAAATGAAAAGGGGGTAAATATTTTTTTCCATTAATATTTGTATACTTGCTTTATTTATAAAAATTAATCGTTTTAGATAGTTAAACATACCCTAAAAACTAATGCAACTTGATAAAAAATTTTTTTTAAAATAATATATAAATTGACATAAAAAATTACAAAATTTATTATCTTTATCAAGTAATAAAAAATAAGATTTGTTTAGAACTATTTTTTAATAAAAAACAGGAAATTGTTTAAAAAACACTTTTGAAAGAGTTTTATAATCACAGATGAAATTATCCTCCAAGACTTTCTTATAGAAAAATGGTAAATTTTTCACAATTCTCAACAATTTACATAATTTTTCACAATCTTGATCCATACCAAAATTTGATTTTTATCTTTTATCATTTCCCTTTCAAATCATTAAACACAAAATAAATTCTTTTATCTATTCTACGTATATTTTACATTTAATTTTACAAAACCTGAAGTGTTTCAAATTTTAAATTTGTACTTCAAAATTCCTTAAAGTCATTTTCTAAAAAATTTTCCACCCAAAGATCTATTTGAAAAAATTTTTTTTTTTAGTTGAATGAAATTAACTGAAATATTAGTAATTTTTTTATCCAATTTCTTTGATATTAAAATTCATTTTGAAAAGTGAAAGTTAAATAACTCGAATACTCTGCGATCTCCAATGTGGAGTTGTAGTGCTTAAACTTTTAAATTCAAAAAAAAACTATTTTCAAAGTAGAATTCTATAACTCTTTCAAAAAGAATACTTGTAGTGGAGTGTGGTTTTCGTTTCTCTCTTAAAAAATATTAACACCTGAAATCATAAGATACCAAAGAATATCATTTTTACTAGTTTTGTTCTCTGATGGAAGCAACTTGTTTTCCAACAGGACATGATTCTCGGTTTTCCCGTTTTCAAACAACACCATTTTTACCCGACATTACGTTTATTGTCGGACAAACAAAAAAAGAATTCCGATGTCATAAGTTGCTGTTATCCTTTTCGTCACCATTCTGGCACAAAATCTTTCAATTCCAAGAGAACTCTAAAAAAAAATTAAAAAAAAAAAAGCGCAACCAACAATCAATTGGTGGGTTGATTCGGATCTGTGAAAAATCCAATTTAATTAAAGAGATTGTTCTGGAAGAAATCTATGAGAAGTCCTTTCAGCATTATTTAGATTTCTTGTATAAACGCAATGTATGTCTAGCCCGTGAAACTGTTGTAGATTTGCTTTTCTTGGCAAAGAATTTCCAAACAAAAAAACTTGAGGAATGCTGCTCCAAATACATTTTGTCCACAATGTGCTGTGTGAACATTTTTTATTATTTGGAGCGATCCATCATTTTAAATTTGAAGGAAATCTCTCTTTCATCACAGGCATTTTTAAAAAAGAATATTAACAGTATTTTAAACAACTGTGGATGCCTCGACCTCTTATCAGAATGGTTTTTACTGGGGCTGATCAAACAAGGGTTTACTTTGAATTGCGATCAAATTGCTTTATATCGGAGGATCGTGGAAAGGGGCAAGTTTCTAACTCTCCAATTGCAACAGCCCGTTACTGCATTAAACGTGCGTAATAAGATTGGCAACATTGTGAAGCAAATCACATGGAAGCCTTTCAGCATGGATCATTTAAAAGAGATCAGTTCTTGGCATGCCTTTGATCCAAATTTTTTTCAAATCAAAAAAGAAAATAGAGTGTTCTCTATTGTGGAAACGCTCCATGAAATCGATTCCCTGAGGAGAAAATTAAAAAAAAAGCAAAAGAAAAGAAGAAAACAAAAACAAAAACAAAAAAAGAAAAAAAAATTCGAAAAGAAAAACCGGGCAAAATCAAAGAAGAAGAGATTAGTGTCCCAAGAAAATTCGACAGAGGATTCAATATCAGAAAGAGATTCGGCTTCTGATATTCAATCAGAAACTAACTCTGATGATGATGATGATGATGATGAAGATGATGAAATAAGTACTGAAAATGATCTTAATTCATCTTCTGAATTGCCATTAAAATTTAATAAATCCAATAATGGATCAGAATTTGAAGACGAAGATGATTCTGATAAAGACGATGACGAAGATGACGAGGGTGATGAAGATGATGATGATGATCTTGATTCTGATGATGATGATAAAGACGATGATGATGATTCCGATCTTGATTCTGATGATGACGACGATTCTGATGTTGATGTGTTTAAAATGAAAACTGAAGGAGAAGATTCTGGTGATGAAAAAACAAAAACAATAAGCCTACCACAGCAACAAGAAGCATTTGATCCACAGCAGTTACAACGAAAGCTATTGCAACAACTTCCAGAATCGAACCTACAAGAAAAATCAAAATTGCACACAAAAACACAACAGAATTTACAACAACCACAAAAGGAGTCATCACAACAAACGTTACAACTACAATCAAATTCGGAGTCAAAAGAAACAAACGACAAACAGAAAACACCTTTCCCAATATTAAAGCAGATTTCTAATACAACAGTTCAAAAAAAAATGAAGCCAAACGAAAAAAAAAGAAATCAAATTGTAAATAAAGAAAAGGAAAAGGAAAGAAAAGGGATAAAAGAAAAAGAAGAAGAAGAAGAAGAAGAAGAAGAAGAAGAAGAAGAAGAAGAAAAAGAAAAAGAAAAAGAAAAAGAAAAAGAAAAAGAAAAAGAAAAAGAAAAAGTAAAAGAAAAAGAAAAATCTCAAAAAGAAGAAAATAAAGAAATTTCAAAAAATATGGACAAAAAAGTAAATGAATCCTCGCCTAAAAAAGGGGCGAAAACAGAAAGACTTTTTGCATTAAAAACACGTTTACCTCAAAAAGAAACTTTAAATTCATATAAAGTGGCCCTTTTAACTACTGAAAATAAAATATCCAACCTTGAAGATATTATTTTTTCAATAAAAGCCCAGGGTATTAAAAATGTCAAATGTTATAATCTCGTCGAAGCCATGCCAAATAGAGAAATTATTCGGTGTTATGATGCAATTTTCCTTTATTCGGTATACCGGAACCCAATTCCTCGCATTACAGAATTAAGCGATATTCTTGTGGATTATATTAAAGATGGGGGCGGTGTTGTAGTTTGTACATGTTTTACAATGGTCAATGATCATCATCAGAAAAAAATTAAAGAAAATCTTTCGCCTCTGAATGGTAACATAATTAAGGGCAAGTTTCTGCCACTTGCACTCGGGATGCACCTAACATCCACAAAAAACAGCGATAAGTGCATTTTGGGAAACATATTGGATCCAAATTCGCCGTTAGCTAAGCATGTCAAATCGTTCGATGGTGGAAACCAATCGCATAGAACCCAAACACAATTTTCCCCCTGTACAGAATCAGAGATCCAAAAAGGTGGAAAATCACAATTGATCGCAAAATATTCAGATGGCATCCCAATTATCGCTTGGAAGCGATTACAAAAAGATTATGGAATTGTCGTGTGCTTGAATTTATATCCTCTTTCTGGTCATATACGCCACCATGGTAATGGAAATTTTTGGCAAGTTTCGACAAGTGGAAGAGCAATTATTTCAAATGCAGTGGAGTTTGCTCTGAAAAAAATATAAATTTTTTTTACATATTTCGAAGTAGATTAGTTAATTTTTTAGTTTTTTTTGTTACAATATATATATATATATTTTTGTTTTATTTTTTTTTATATTGATTTTTTTTTTTTTTTTATTTAATCTTTATAGAAATTATCTTAAAATTTAAAAATAATTTTCAAAAATAAAATCAATGTATTAACAAGCAATTTTCAAATATCTATTATTTCTCTCCTATTTCTTTTGAATCTGGTATCCATCCATCCATATTTAGTATATAAACTATTTTCCAGTCAAAGGGGCCCAGTTGTAATGGGTGAAATACTTGTGTTTAAAGTGTTTGCCTAGATATTAGAAGAAAAATTTTATTTCGTATATTTCAAAATTCAAATCATTTTTTCATTACTTTTGCACATTTTTTTTTTTTTTCTTCGATTTTTTTTTAAAAACGTCATTCAGTTGCAAAAAAATTTTTTTCATCGCAAGATCAATAGTCACTTAGTAAAAATGTGTTATTCTAAGGTTATTGAAACCATGGAAATGATTGTTGAGAAATCATATTAATTTCTATTGCAATTCTATTTGATCTTTGATCTTGATATTTGTTTAATAAATGTGAAAATTTTTCACTTCATTTTCATTTCCTTTTTCAAATAGAGACCACAAATACCAACACACTTCGTTTGGGGACTTGATTTCTAAAAGAAAAGCATGGAAAATGAAGTGAAAAAATGTTTCCTATTTATTATTCAAATGCCATTAGAATTTCAAAACGAACATTGTTGTTTTTCTCAATAGGGACATAAGAATTTGATTTTTTCAATTTTTAAGAAAATTTATTGATTAATTAGTTTTCTTTCAGACATATATCAATAATTATTTAACGTGTATTATTCTATTTATTTCTTATTTGTTCTTCAAAGGTCAATTGTATAAAATAATTAATATTTGAAAAAATGTATGGTACCTTTGACTGAAACAGAGTTTATTGATATATAAGCTATTTCCAATAAAGTGGGGCAAATTTATTTTAAAATATATTTATGTAACCCATTCTTCAAAATAGGATTTAAATATCCAAAATCATTAACCACCATTTATAGATTCTTGATAATAATTCAATTTGTTTCTTAGTATTGTTTTGCAGAAATAAAATATATTAAAATTTATGATCTCGATTTTATCTGATATTTTTTTATGGTGAAAATTGGTGTTTATTATTTTCTTTTTGATCGAAAAAAAATATTTTCATAACTTGTATAATCTCAACAAAATTTACAATATAATTAAAAACATATAACTGCGTTTTCGTGTTTAAAAAATCATTTGTTCCCATTCCATATTTCCGGTTTTTTATTGAAATTGGTCGTACATTGTTTTAGCCAAAAAAAGATCTATTTTTTTTTTCATTTTTTGGGAATATTTCAACTAACATGCTTTGAATTAAATATATAAGTGGTTGATTCAATCGGTATAAATATTAAACTTAATTTGGTATTATTGATTAATGATTACCATCACTAAAAAAGATTATTTTTTATGAAATGTAAAAAAAAATGCCCCACTTTTTTGGAAATACCTTATATATATATATATATATATAATGAAAAAATTCAGATCTATGTGTTCATAATAATGATGTGGGCAGAACAAAAAAGTAATTACAATATTATGTAAATTTCACAAACAATTATTAATCGATCAAATTATAAGATACTAGCAACTAATGTTATTTGAAATATTATATTTAAAAGAATTCAGCTTTAATTAAATATCTATCAACCATCTAAAAAAATCACAGATCTAACAAAATAAATTATTATGTAATTGAGAAAACTTATATGAAAAAAGAAAAGATAAAATAAATGTTAAAAATAGTTGTTAAAGTAAAAAATAATTCAAAATTAATGGAGGCAATGTAATTATTCTTTAAATTATTTTCAGATCTCCAAAATTGTAGAATTTGGTCATATATATATGTGTGTGTGTGTGTGTGTGTGTGTGTATGTGTGTGTGTGTGTGTGTGTGTGTGTGTGTGTGTGTAGATAACTGTTTATGGGTTAGTTTGTATGAAAAAAAAACAATCCTAATAAAAAAAGAAAGTTTCTTAATAATAAAATTAAAAAAAAACTTAAAATAAACAAAATATCTAAAATATAATGTAAATAAAGTTTATTTTACAAAGAATGAAAAATAAAAAATATAGAAAAAATCAATTTGAAATTTGAAATTTGAAATTTTGGTATAATATACTTTTAAAATAATTCAAGTTTAGACGAAAAATCACTATGAATATTTTAATTATTTTTTAAAATTATTAAATTTATATTCTTTTTTTTTTTTTTTTGAAATTAGCATAATTTTTAAAAATCCCTAGTTAAAAAATTTAATTTTCGGTCAAAAGATTCTTTGGCTTAGACACATTCCAAATTATAAAAAAAAGATAATCATAGAAAATAAAATTAAAAAATAATTTCTGTTAAATTTTGAAAGTAAAAATAGATGTAACAATTTTTGTTAATTATATTTAATCACTAATTTTATTGTTAAAAAAAAATTAAAAAATATTTTTACCTGATCTTTTTTTTTATAAGTTTTTTCTTCTCCATGCTTTCAAACTGTTTTTTTTTTTTTTTTTTAATTTGAGCCGGTCCCAATAATATTTACTGAATATTATATATATATATATATATATATATATATATAAATATATTGCTTTTTTTACTGTCTTTTCTGTTTTTAAGGTAAAACGTTTCAATTGAATTTGTAGCTCAAAAATTTTTCAATTTAATGTACAAACTTTGGATACTAGTAAAATAACATGTGTTAAAAAAATCCAAAAATTTGAATTAATTTGGGTGTTTTAGGTTTCTTAAATTTGGTTTAAAGTGTGTACTTAGTGTGTAATTGGTAGTAATAATTTTTTACTTGTTTTTTATATCTTAACACCATTTCAAAAATTGTGACTTATCTTAGATAATAAATTGAAAAAAAAAATTATCTTTAAGTATTCAAGAACAATTAATAATTAAATGTGGTTTGTAATTCACTTTTAAGTCATTCTGAATTTATAAAAACCCAATATTTTAAAAATTAATAAAAAATAAAACCAAAAACAAAAAAAAAGTGAGAAACAATTTTTTAATGAGCATTACTGATTTTTTTTTACTGAACTTTCACTGCAAAAAAGTTAACAACAAGAATTTTTATGAATAATAAAATTGATTTTAAAAGACATTACCATAGTCTCGATTTTCTTAGTTATTATTTGTCTTTTCAAAGATATTTTTTTTTTCCTGTTGATCTTTGTCAAAAAAAAAAAAGAAAAAGTATAAAAAAAAAAAAATAAAGAAAATGAAAAACAAAAGAAAAAAAAATTTGAATTGTATTTTTTTTTTAAAATTGTATTTTTATACCCTTTAGAACATTTTATAATTATAAATAAATAAAATCAAAAAGTAACCCAGATTATTTAAAAAATAAAATAGAATATAAAAAATAAATAAATATAATAATAGGATAAATAAATTAGAAATAAATAAAATCAATAAAAAAAAAAGCTTAATAAATTTAGATCATAGAGATAAAAATCGATCATAATATTTTTTTTCAAAATTTCTAATCATTTGTGTTTCTTATTTAATAAGTTATTTAATTTTGAAAGGTTCTTCTTTCATTTGGTGATATATTATGTTTCTTATGATAACTTAAGAATTGTCCTGGGATTTCAGCGAGTGTAACTCTAGCAAGTTCGCCCATTCCTTTATTTTTGTAATCCCTTAAAGGAACAAATTGTACAATATCTCTTTTAGCTGTTTTTCCATTATAGGTAAGTAATCTTTCGTCTGAATCAAGTTTTTCCATACTATCAAAGTTAGCTGGGCCAATACCAACAATAACAATGGACAAAGGAAGATCAGAAGCTTCAATAATTGCTGACATTGTTTCGTTCATATCAGTGATTTCACCGTCAGTCAAAATGAGTAAGATAAAGTATTTTTGGGTTCCTTGCTGAATGAGATTTCTACAGATTTGGGCAGTGGAAGTGATAATAGGTGCAAAATTGGTTGGCCCCCAAAGAGTGAAAGCTGGGAAATTGAAACTGTTCAAATAAGCCTGTAATAATCCCTGAACACCCATACAGTATGGATTTTGTTGGTTTCCTGTTAATGGGAAACAGTGGCTAACTTGGCCTCCTATTTTGGCACCAAATCCAAAGGCTGGGAACATATTTGAAGTGTCGTATTGTGCCAAAATTTGACCAATATAATAGATTGCATTTTGGTAATCATTGAGTTGTCCAGATCCTGTATAATGGAGACTATTTTGCATAGTAAATTTACCATTAGATCCTATTATTTTTAAGATATTTGAATAGCAGGTTGTTTGAATCAAATAAATTTAGTTATTAATAATTCGAAAAAATAATAGAGAAGGAAGAAGGAATATGGAAGAAATCAATTAAGAGTTTAGTTAAATGAAATTTTTAATTTTATTTTTTTAAAATAATAAGAAGATTTCTGAAAAAGATTTATTTACCAGTATAATCGATTGCTACAACTAAGGAAATTTCTGTTCCTCCAGCAAGGTAATCTAAAAAGGAAAATTGTTTTTCATATTTTAGCTCAGTAAATTCAAGGATTCCACTATTCTTATATTTTTTTTTTTTTGCCTTTTTTGGTTCAATTAAGGCAAATTCTCTTTTATTTTGGTTAACAAGTTCATCTAAAGTTGTTTCTGCGTGTCCAATCAAATCGGGTTTTCCGCTTTTGTTCCAATCGTAACATGTCATTCTAATTTTTCTATGGAGGTCACCTCCTAATTTATGTACGGGAATTGAAAATGGTTTCCAAACTGGATTGAGAGTACTCTTAAGATATTCAGTTTCGTGTGCTGGGATCCATCCTTCTCCTTCAATTTTTGATCGATAAAAGATAACATAAGGATCTGTTTTTGATTTGTTTATTTGTTTTTATTTGTGTTATGTATGGAAAAAAAAAAGAATAAATAGAATAAAAATTAATAAATGAGAAAGATAACAAAGATCCAAATCTTTTTCAAAAAGTGAAAAACTACATGTTTTATGAATTTTTCTTCATATAAATGTTGTATTTAAGTTGTGATTCTGTTTCAGTATACTTTTTAAAACTTGTGGTTGTAACTTTTTGATAAAGACTGTAAATGAAAAAATATATAAAAAAAATGTCAGTGTTTTTTTTTTATTGACATTTAATTCTTTTTGTTTTAATGTCTTTGAAAGGTTTTCTAATTGTTTTTTCAAAGAGAATTGGAATTGTTTTAAAAAGTATTGATTTATTTAAAATGAATTCAATTTTTCTTTTGTTAAAGATCTGAGCAATAAAATTTAAAAAAAAAAAAAAAATAAATTAAAGCTGTTTTGCAAAAAGTGAGAAACTAAGTTTTAAAAAGTATGACCCAAACAGCTTAAAAGAGTTATTTAAGCAATTTAAGTCGCGTAGTTGAAAACTTTCATACCCACTGTTGTTAAAACAGCTTTAAAACAACTTTTAAAGTAAAAATAGAAAAGAAAATTTGTTGACAAACCTGATTTTCCAAATCGATCTTTTTTATCTAATTTAATTCCTCTCATTTTACAATGAAGAATTGCATTGCCTCCACTTTTTTCTTCAGCTGACACCTTACAAGATCCATTTTTTCTATTTGGTTTTTTTTCATACACAAGAGGTTGGTTAAGAGTACATCCTATTTAAAAATATTTTTATTTTTTATTTTTATTTTTTATTAAAAGGAGAAAAAAAGAATTTTAACAAAATCAAAAATCCAAAAATAAAATTATGTCAAAAAAAATTCTGTTTTTCAGTCTAAAATTCTCGAAAAAAAAAAAATTAAAGACAAAGAAGAAAGAAAAAAAAAAAAAAATATTGTTACCTGAAGCACCCATTAATTCACCAAGATTGAATTGCATTGATCCAATAAGATCATGTTTGTTGAGGTTGTCACTTTTTTTGTCAACGTCATAGATTGTTATCCTGTAAAGTTGGATCTTTTCAAAAAAATAGGTAATATCAAAGGACTTTGTAAAAACAGGATTTTTTTGATCTATTCTCGTTTATAAGATAGTAAATAAAAAGATGATTAAATATTAAATAAAAAAAAAATAAGTTTTGATTGAAAAGGAGTTTAGTTTAGTAAAAAAAGACCACAATTGAAGCTTTTTAAAAATGGTTACTTTTCAAATTTTCAGTTCTTCCAACTTCGGTCATTTGGTGGTTTTGTGGATTAACTTCAAATAAAACAGCCATTGGATCTTTTGTTTTTTGTTTTGTTTTTGGGAAATTTAGAAGAGAAGAAAAAAAAAAAAAAAAAGAGAAAAAGTTTTTTTTTAGTCTAAAAATTTGGTTGAATGTTTTTTCGTTTCGAGTTAATGTAAAGAAGGGATGTGTTTACCAGACTGGGAAGTTTTATCCAAGGAAATCAAATTTTGGCAAGAAATGCTTAATATAATATCAGATTTTGGAACGTCCATTTTGTAAAAAAGAAAAGTGGAAAAAAATGACAAGTATTTGAAAAATTTTTTTGGTCACAAAGTTTCCACATCTGTATTAACAATAAATTGTTTCTTTAAGAATTGGGTTAGTGGTTTAAAGTAAATTTTTTTTTAGATTTCTTTTCAAAATTTCGTTAAAATATTCTTTTGTAGCTGACAAATTTGACTAATTAAATTTTTGAAATCTACGTTTAGTGAAAGGTTTGGTGTTTTTACCAAAAATATAAAAAAATATTTTCATCCAAACGTTTTTTCGAAATATTCGAGAAATCAATGGCGCTCCCATGCAATGTCTTTTTTTTTCTTTTGTAATTGGAAAAAAAAAATATTTACTTAATTTTTTTCATACTGATAAATTCTAATAAATGGTTGAAAATTTTTACTTGATTTTCCTTTTTGAAATTTTTCTGATCAAACTTTGAATAAAACATTTTATGAAGTCAAGTGTTAAGAAACTCTTCAAAATTAGTTGTTCTTCAAAATATTCTTTGTCCTGTTCTGATTGACAAGAAATAGTTATGAAGATTTATAAAAATGGAAAATGAACTAAAAATTTTTTGAAATTTATTAGAATTTATCAGTAATTTGTACATTAATTTGTTTAATTTAAATAGAAACCTGAAGACTAATTTTATTCACGGACTTTTTTCATTGAAGGTTTCCTTATCTAAGAAGGAACTAAAAAAATCTTTTCTTCAAAAAGAAATATTTTTACGTTTTTTCCAAATGAAAAAGTTTTCCAAAACTACTTGCCCTTTTTAACTATTTGATTTTTGACAAAATCTTTAACTTGTTTATGGTTTAGTCAATTGATTACTGTGTTGGTGTCATTTTAAAAAGACTGAAATTTAATTCTTAAAAGGTAAACAATTGAGATCTTTTTTAACCGTTTCCATTTTAGAAAAGAGAGTACTTTTTGTCAATTGATTTCTTTTAAAAACTCTGTGAATAAGTTGAAAAAAAAAGCAAAGTAAAAATTATTTCTCTTTTAGTAATCGATGACTTGTGATAATTTTTCATTTCTTTGAGAAATAAAGAAATGAATTTTATTTAAGGAACATGTTCCCAAGAACCTTATATTAGCGAACCCTCACCACTTAACTCTTTTGTTTGAGAATAGATCTATCAATTAATCAAAAATTGTCCTAAAAAGCCACAAAAACCAAAATTGAAATTTTTAACTTTTTTTTTTTTGTTATTGGAATTAAGACACTTTAATTAAACTTCACAAGGTTTAGTATGCAGTAAATAAATACAAAAAATATGAAGGAAAATATTTTTCAATTCTAAAATAATATAGTAATCACAATAATGAATACACAATAATTATAATCCAAGTTTCAAAATATAATTCGTACTTTTTTTTCTTCTTGTCAAAAGGTAACATCCAATCGATTACCAAATAGTATACCCGGGTTCAAATCGATTTTGAAAGCTAACCCCATGATATTTTCAGTTAAATTTAGATTAGTAATGCAATTTGTTGAAATTTTTTCATAATTATCTCGAAAATTTTTTGAAATTTTTTATTTTTTTGGATTGTAAAATTTTCTTAAAAAAGAACTTTATTTTTTTGCGATAAATTTTCCAATTTGATCCTTTATTTTTAGGATTTATTTTTAAAAAATAGAACATTAAGAAACCAAAACCATATTTAATTAGGATTAATTGTTGTTTTCTTGTATGTTTGGTGTTTAGTCCTTCTTTAACAAAAAAAAAAAAAAAAACACCTTTTATTTTGAAACACTGATTAAACTTTTCTGTACACTTTATTTTAACAACAGAGTCTTTCAAATTAGCATTCTTTTTCTTTTTTATCAAGAAGGCTACCCACTTAACCAATCAAAGAAACCAACACCAAACCCCAATTAAATATGTTTTTGGTTTCTTAATCTTCTATTATTCAAAAATAAATCCTAAAAATAAATGATCAAATTGGAAAATGTATCGCAAAAAAATAGAGTAAATTTAAAGAACAATTTTGACTTATCAAAAAAAAAAATTAAAAATTTTTTTAAAATAATGATAAAAATATAAATTATTTTCAATAAATTGAATTCCTAATTTAAAATTCATTGAAAAAGAAACAATGATTTTACCCTTGACGACGATTTAACTTTAAATTTACCCCCGGGTATTGTGTTTTGATAGTAAATTCTAGCAATGGAGAAAACTAACACTCTTTTATTTAAAAACATGGTTTTGTTTATGAAATGGGTATCGATTTTTTTTGATCACCTTAAAATAATACAGGGAAACGAAAAACTTGATAAAAAGAAAGACTTCATAACTCATTGGGCAGTATTATATTATTGTTTTATTTTACTTTCACTTCTCAGATGATTTTCCATTCCAAAGAAAGTGGGCAAATGATTAAAACAAACGGGGTGTTTGAAATATTCCCAACAATACCTGGAAATCGAAAATACCAGAAAAATTTTTAAAAACATAAAAACACGTTATGGACAACTTCAAAGAAACCCAATTCCGATATACCCAGTTTAATGATAAAATAACAATTTTACTTTCAGACAAAATATTTTTTTTGAATTTTCTACATTAAACCACTCTAAAGAGGTTTTAGGCCCCCTTTGAGTATATTTGTGTAATTTTTGGTACTTATTAGGGTACATGTATGGGTATGTCAGGGTATGTCAGGGTATTGGTATGAGCTGTGTTAGGTTTGGTATGGTACGTGTTAGTATGCTTTGGTTAAACCAGTTCCTTTTATTGAATGGGAGTTAAATAGTGTTTGGCTTGTGTCACCTTGTGCAGGGTATGTGTATGCATTGTACGATTAGATATTACTCGGTTATTTTTGGATTGTATCTAAGATTGCAAAATTAAGGGTAATGATACAGAATTAGAAATTTTCTTTACAAGTACATTTTCTCTCATTAACTTAATACCATTTCAAAGTGGTCATTAATATAAATCATACAAGATATCAATTCTTTTCAGACAAAATGGGTTAAATACCATATCCCTCAAATTTAATTTTTTTGAATTTTGATATTTTCAGAAAAAAATTTTTTTTCCAAATTAAAATTCCAAATTTACATTTAAACTGAGTATATTGGCACTAGCGATTCTTTGAAGTTGTTCAAAAAGAGTTTTTTCGTGGTTAAATAATTTTTAGGTATTTTCGATTTTTGGGTACAGCCAGTTCCACTTTTAAGGTACCAACTTTCAACGAAATTTAAGGCACAAAAAAATCTCAAATTAAGGCACAAACTTTGGATTTTTATTTTTTACAAATTATTTTTACTAGAATTTGAGTTGTGCCTTAATTTGAGATTGTTATTGTGCCTTAAATTTCGTTGAATTTTTGTACCTTAAAAGTGAAACTGACTACATTTTCGGGAATATTTGATAGATTCATTTTTGATTGAACATTAAGATCGAAAAAAGAATATATGTTAAAGCAATTTGCAGAAAACAATCGGGAATGTATATAAAAACCCAAACATGTAAAAAAATAAAATGATAAAAAATATACAAAAAACAGATAAAAAATCAGATTTCCCGTTTAATTTAGCAATATCTTTTGAAAGAAATATTTGATTTTATTTTAAAATTAAAAACTATGTTTCTTTTTAGACTATTAAAAAAATCGATTCAAAAAATATCTCTACTAAGTCAATTAAAAAATTCAAAAATTTTACAATTAAAAATGAAAAAAATATTACTGAATTTTTTTTTTCAATTCCGATTAATATCTACTAAAGTTGTAAACCCTTTTCAAAATTGTCATGTATAATAATGTTTATTATATGAGTAAATTTCAAAAATACAAAATTTAGAGATTATTTTTTGAAAAAAACACATGTAAAAATTTTTAAGTGACCCTGATCTTTTTTTAACATTCATATTTTCTATATTTAAAATATAAGAAGCTGTGGCATCAAGCTATTCAAATTTGAAATTTAGATTATTAGAATGAAAAAAATTAAATGCAATTTTTTTTGAAATATTGGAAATGCGTTACGTCTAAATGTTAAAATGAGTTAGAGTATTATTTTTTTTTAAAAGTTATAGTACAGTCAGTTTCACTTTTAAGGCACAAACCTTCAACGAAATTTAAGGCACAATAAAAATCTCAAATTAAAGCACAAAATTCAAATTCTAGTAAAAATAAATTGTAAAAAAAAAAAATTCCAAATTTTGTGCCTTAATTTGTGATTTTTTTGTTCCTTAAATTTCGTTGAAAGTTTGTGCCTTAAAAGTGAAACTGACTGAACATCAATAAAGGTTTCAAAAAAAAAAATTGGTATAACATAGTATTACATAATATTAAAAGATAGAACTTGAAAATAAATTTTGGAAATACTTATAATTTAATTGTAAAAATAGGAAAATTTAAAAAAAAAAATTTTTTAAATTGGATACATTAAAAGAAAGTTTCTGATTCATATATCTTTTCACTTATTCATATGAATAATGAAAAGAACTTTTCTTTTCTTTTTCTCTATATTTTTCTTTTTTTTTTTTTTTGATCTTACTTTTGTAAACTTTTTGAAACAAAAACTCAATAAACTGTACACCCCCTTCATTTTAAGTCAACTGGGTTTTTCTCCTGATTTTCTGAATTTTATTATTTTTTTTTAAAAAATGAGCTACTGAGACAAATTGATGAGATATTTTCCCGCTGGGAGCTACTGGGAACGAAATAAAACAATAATTTTACGAATTTTATTTTTTTAAAAAATTATTCCGGATTTCTGGGAGATAAAGAATTTAATTGTTCATAAATGCGACTTTAAGAATAAAGTGAGACGCTCAATCTATAATTTGAAAAAACCACGATTTGTCGAATTAGTATTTTTGTATACAGTCAGTTTCACTTTTAAGGCACAAACTTTCAACGAAATTTAAGGCACAATAAAAATCTCAAATTAAAGCACAAAATTCAAATTCTAGTAAAAATAAATTGTTAAAAAAAAAATTCCAAATTTTGTGCCTTAATTTGAGATTTTTTTGTGCCTTAAATTTCGTTGAAAGTTTGTGCCTTAAAAGTGAAACTGACTGTAATCTTCTCGATAAACCAAAAACTTATGACCAACTTGTAAAAAGGGGCGTTTGCAAATTCTGGATAGGGAAAACAAGAGGCGATGCACACAAAATATATAAAACGATTTTTCAAAATTGCAAATCAAACGAATACCACTGTAAAAAAATTACACTCAAAAGGAAAAAACAATAATTTGGGAATATGGATGTATACAGTCAGTTTCACTTTTAAGGCACAAACTTTCTACGAAATTTAAGGCACAAAAAAATTCCAAATTAAGGCACAAAAATTCAGATTCTGGGAAAATAAATTGAGAAAAAAAAATCCAGAAAAATTGTGCCTTAATTTGGAATTTTTTGTACCTTAAATTTCGTAGAAAGTTTGTGCCTTAAAAGTGAAACTGACTGTATACATAATGGGGAAATTTGGCGTTCGTTTTGTAAACAAATTAACCACTAACACTTATGATGAAGCAAGATCAACATCACAAAAATTGTTTCAGAAAAACAATTCTACAGAACAGTTGACTTCATCTTCAGAGTCTGAAGAAAGCGATGAGTCGACATTTAATTCACAAAAAGAAGAAGAAAATTTTTCTCAAGAAAAATCTGATTAAGTTGATTTTAGAAAGGCACCTTATATGGAAAAAAAATTCCAATCTCGAAATGTTTGAAGAAGAAGAGGACTCGCAAGAAATGACACAAATTTCAAAAAGTAATTTTGAGACGTTAAATTTTAAAATAACAAAAAAAAATTTAAGTTAGAAGCATCTGAGGAATTAAAATCAATCAAGTCTACAGACTTGAATTCGTTTCGGAAAAAGGTAATATATACAGTAGTGTAACTAACCCGTGTTTTTTATTTTAACCCATCAAGACAAGGAAAATTTTTTCAAAAAAAAATCTCTAAATTTTGTATTTTTGAAATACACTCATATAATAAACATTATTATACATAACAATTTTCAATGAGGTTTACAACTTTAATAGATATTAATAGGAATTGAAAAAAAAATGAAATTTTTCAGTAATATTTTTTTCATTTTTAATTGTAAAATTTTTGAATTTTTTAATTGACTTAGTAGAGAGATAATTTTCAAGTATTTTTTTACTAGTATAAAAGGAAACATATTTTACAATTTGAAAATAGTACAAAATATTTCAATCAAAAGATATTGCTCAATAAAATTGAAAATCTGATTTTTTATCTGTTTTTTGTATATTTTTTATCATTTTATTTTTTTCCCTGTTTGAGTTTTTATATACATTCCCGGTTTTTTTCTTCAAATTACTTTAACATATATTCTTTTTTCAATCTTAATGTTCAATCAAAAATTAATTCATTTCAACTTTTTCCAATATAAAAATACCCTGAAAATAGGTGTTTTTTTCAAAAGTCGGTATTTTTGAAAAAGGGGGGTATTCAGATTTTCAAGAGTTTAAAAGCTATCCTTTTTTTATTACATAAAATTATGATAACTTTGAAAAAATAATTTATAAAAGAAGTATAACTTAAATCCAATGTATATTTTTGGCTAACTTTAATTTTAGGTATTTAAATTTTCCTTGTAGTGATTACTCAAATTTAACCCATGTAAAAAATATTGGCTGACTCTAGAAATAAAAGAAACAAATCAATGGGACTACAACAGTATATAAACAAGAAATAGGGTTCTTTAAATAAATTTTAAAAAAGAATTATGAAGATACTGGAAGATTAAAATGTAATTTTTGACAAAAAAATGAGCAAAATTTCATTTTTTGAATTTTTATAAAAAAATCATTTAGTCTCACAAATTTTGTAAATATGATGAAATTTTTGAAAAAAAAACACTTAATATTATTGAGCCATTTGGATTAATCAAAGATCTAACCTCTAAAGTCAATTTGGTACTGAACCAAGAATCTATTAGTGATTTCTAGTCTTCCAATACCCAAGTCTGAAAAAAAAAAAAAACACGAGTTAAATTTAAGTAATGGGTAAAAGGTTGTCTGAACGGGTTATTTCCACCACTGTAGAACGTTACAAGATTACCATTTTTTTATCTTTTCCTACAGTTCATGACATTTTTATGTTCTGTGAATTCTCGACAAATTGAACTTGGTATAGAAAAATTAAGAACAGAGAGACCAAACTCTTGTTCATTGAAGATAGTCTAGTCAAATTCAAACGCGCAAAGAAAATCTCAAAAAAATCATTCACTGAAGGTTATAACAACATGTCAGAAGAAGAACAACGTGTCATCCTGAAGCAGTTCCAGGTTTATCTAGATCTAAAAAAAAGTTTAATTATTTTGAAGGATTACTTAATTAAGAATTATCAAATCGAGAAGCACATAACCCCACTCTAAAAAAAAAAAAAAAAAAAAAAAAAAAAAAAAACAAAGAAGAATTCAACAGGCAAGTCAAAAAAGCAGAAGAAGAGACAGAGAAAAAATTAGTAAGTTTTTCAAATTTTGATTAAAAAAAAACTAAATTTTATTGAATTATTTTTCCAAATTTTTTTTCTTTTTTTTTTGGAAAAATAACGTATAAAAAAAAAAATTTTTTTAATAAAACAATTAAAACAACTCACAAACCAAACACCCCCAACAATATTACCAACAATATCAAAAGATTTCAACTTTTGTTGATCTGATCATTTTTTTTCCCCAAAAATCAAGTGTCAAAACTTGTATTTTTTTCAACTCCTATTCTCACTATATATATTTTTTATTATTATTCATATTTTTCAAATTGGTTTTGAAAAAAATGTTCTATACAACAGGAATTTACATAAATAAAAGATACTTTTTTCAAAATTTTTGAATTTGTTACTTTTTTATTATTTAATTTTTTTTTGAGAGTTTTTTGTTTTTGTGATATTTTTTTTCCCACTTTTGGGTTTTCTAAAAATAAAAATTTTAAAATTAAAAGGTTTTACTATTTAGTTAGTTTGTTAGTTGTTTTTCTATTTTTGAGTTTTATTTTGAGTTTTAAAAATAGATCTTTCAATTTTTCTTTGAGATTTTTTTTGAGTATTTTCAGAAGATTTTTTTGTTAGCGTTTTGAATTTTGTGGAATTTTTTTTCTCTTGTTTGATTCGTTATATTTACAATTTTGATTAATGGAGTGTAGCTCTATCTATTTTTATATAAATTAGTAGTTTAAAGAAATTTTTGGAAAAAATTTTGTTAACCGAATTTCACTACAATTTATCTACAAAATTTTGATTTCGAGGTAAAACAAATTCGAAGAAATCTTACAGATATTGACTCGCCTTGGTGTTTAAACATTATTATTTTAAGTAAACCTTTTCTGATCTGAAGATCTGATCAAAACACTTTTTGCTTTTTTTATGTTCTAACTTAATAATATTTATTCGACTTTTATGAAGTACTCTATAAAAAATTTTATTTTTTAACCAATAAATACATGTTGTTATATGAAAACAGATTTAACATCTCACGGATTTAGAAAAGTATAAAACTCATCTGTAAACTCAAGATTCTTTGATATAATATATTAAAAAAAAAATTAGTTTACAAGAAAAAATACCTAATTTTTGTGTTAGTCACTTTACTTTTAGAAATTTCATAGTTTATAAAATTTTGTTTAAAATTTCTGATGTATTAACAGTTAAACTATTAATATAAATGTGACTCAATTTCGAATTTTAATTGTTTTGTAAAAACTTACAGTAATTTTGATTTACCAATATTTTTTTTTGAAAAAATTTTCGTTGTCTTGTTTTTCTCCAAATAAAGCCAAATCCGAAATCAAAATATCAATTAACAACCCACAGATCACCCTTTTTTTATAACATACCTACCAACCCATTGGTCTTACACTCTTCAATTCGGATTTCAGAAGAAAAAATAAAATTGTCAAAAATTCCTTTTTGATCAAAATTCAAACCCATACCTAGTCCAAGATCGATCACCTAAGAACCAAAATAACAACTCACCACACTCTACACAAGATGCTCTTTTTTCCAGTTTCAGGGATTGTAAAGCTTAAATATACCAAGAAAAAAAAAAAAAAAAAAAAAAAAAATCAAGAGTTAGGGATTGTTTTACCCATCTAATTCTTAAAAATTCAAATACCAATAAAAGCAGTACATAAAAAAAAGGTCTTTCATTCTAAATAGTTGTGCTGATATAAAAAATAAAATCAAAAACAGGATAAATAAAAAAAACAAAATCTAAAGAGGCAATCTTTCAACAATAAACTGGTGATGTTTAATGCTGACTATAGGGACACCAGGAATTTTTCTTATTCTCCTTTTTAAATTTCGATCGCAGGTTGCGATCATATAGCATTTAAAATTTGTAACTGTTGTGCAGAGGCAATCGTCCGCATAGCCATTGCAATTACAAGTTAACCTTTTGAATCGTGGATCTTTCGAGACCTTTAGTGCAACCTTAAATTTTGGCCCCAGCTTTTCTAGCTCGCCAACAACACAATCGGTAATGTAAACAATTGTCTTTGCCATTAAGAGATCAAAGAGCCCAGTTGTTATATCAAGTCGATTACGTGCCGAAAAATAAATAAAATTTGTATCCAAAATTACACGATATGGTGGTCCTAATGATTCGTTATAAGCAAAAAACATACTTGAAGAAACTTGTGGCCTTTTGGTATTGTAAATTTGGTTCAAAAATCAGTTTTTAAAAAGGGGAATTAGAAGATTAAAATCGTTGAATTATTTAACAGAATAACATTGTTTTTTTTTTTTTTTTTTTTTTGATGAGAGAATTAGACATTTATTTGAAGACAATTTGGAAACCAAACCCAAAAAATATGAAACCAAAAGAAAAAGTATTGAAAAATATTACAGATTTCTCACAAGAGATTTGGTTTTTTTTCTTTTTTTTTCTTTTTTATCTTTTTCTTCAGTCGCAATTCTTCGATCTTGTTTTCTTATTTTTCTCTTCACCTTTGCAAATTTTCTTGACTTACGAAGTTTACCCATCAAAAAATTGGTTTTTTTGTTCAATAAGGAAATTGACTAAAAGACTTTAATTCTTAATTGCTGATCTTCAAAAAGTAATTCGACTCTAAAATTTTTTAGTTGATTTGTAAAATTCACGTTAATAAAAAAATGAATTCGTCATAATTATAATTTTGGATTCAGTTTTGCTCTATTTGGAAAGAATTTCCAAGTTCTGTTAAGATACAAGCATTTGGGTCGGGATTTTCTCCATAGTGGATTGATCAATAAAGTAGGGACTTTTTTTTAAAGTCAAGCATGGTCAATCTCTCATTTAAAATTTTTAGTGTTTCTTCATTAGGTAATATATCCTCTTATCTTTGAAATCGTCTACAACTATGAAATTTTTAAAGAGGTGTTTTTTGGAGTTGTGGTCTATTTTGAGTTTAGGAGATTCTTTTTCTTGTCTCTCTTTCAAATTTTTGTTTCTTTGGATTTTTTTATTTGTTCAAAAATTACTTTGGGTGTTATTAAAAAGTTTTTAATTTGACAAATAAATTTAAAAATCAAATTGTAGTAAACAAAAAACTCCAAAATTACTAATACTAAGATGAAATTAACTTGGTATCTAAAAATGTTACATTCCAGATCTCTAATAATTAAAATTATTTGATCTTTTTTGAGATTGATGACTTGGATTAGCATTTACAATAAAACATCTTTTTAATTAATTTTTTGAAGAACTGATCGCTATTACATTTTTATTCTTATAATTCTAATAATATTTTATAAAATAAAATCAAATATAAAATTTTATTTAAAATGTTACATTACTTAAGAGTTATCAAAAAAAAATCGAGATCGACCTGATTAATTATAAGTTTTTTTTTAAAAAATAAACCTCTGAAAGAAAATTAGAGGATGTTAATTTATTTGCTCTTGATTATCATATCCTAGTATTTGAATTTGAAATGAAATAAAATTTAACTTCATTTTTATATTTTTCCAATTCAAAATGGTTCCTTTCAGGATTCTAAGTTACCGAAAAATTCCAAACCTATCTAACAAAAATTGAACCAAATAAATGAATGGTGGATACAAACTGCAACCCATTCCTAAAAAAAAATAATATTTATGAAAAAGAGAAATGAAAAGGAAGTGAAAATTCTTACCCATTTATTATTCAAATTCCATCATTTCCTTTTTATTTGAAAACTCTTTTTCAAATAAATAAATTAAAATTTGTGTTCTCGATTTATTTTTTTGTACCTTTTCTCTATTTATAATCATTGGGTGAATTAATAATAGAAACGAAACTTATATTTCAGGACAATTGAAAAAAAAAAAAAAAAAAAAAAAGAAATTTTTTATCTTTTACAATTCAAATATTTTCGCAATAATAATTAAATTTCATAATAAATGGCCCAATTTTTTTTTACTTTTATTTTACTTTTTTTCATTTTATCTTTAGATGGATAACAAATATTTCTTTTATCATTTAATAGGGTTTATTTTAGAAAAAAAATGGACTGCTAGTTTGAAAAATCAACTTGCAAATCCTGTTCATGTTATTTTAACAATATAATGAGAAAAAATGAGACAAATTTATCCCCCCCCCCCATAATTTGATATAGTTGTTTAGTAGTAGAATAGAATCAATAATAGTGACTTTGGATATTGTATAGATTTTCAAAAGACGAATTATTTTCACATTCTAACCATGAAAAGATTGATAAACGAAAATTCAAAGATTTAAAAATGAATTTTAGTAATATAAATTATTTTTTCTAGTTTATTTGAACACTAGTTCTAGTTGATAAAATGTTACTATTTTTTAAGAGGATTCTTTTTGATAGTAATAATAAAAAAAAATTCAAAAAAAAAATCAAAAAAATATAAACACAGATATTCGCTTTATAAATGTTATGAATATTCTACTATAAAAAGCTTTAACCTCACAACCCTGAACATTTTTTTTCAAAAAAAAAATTAAAAATTTATTAATTTTTCACTTTTTAATAACTTCAATTAGAATAAACATTATTGGTTAATAAAAGATCTTTGATCAAAAAATATATTTGAATGAATTTTACAATTTAAGTTGAAAAATCCCATTTTCCAGGTTACATTATTATTTTTTTTCAATTTAATTGTAAAAAATTTGAATATTTTTTTCTCCACAGAAAAGATGTAATTTTGTGGTTTTCAAAAGGATTATTAATCTGGCTGATTAACTTTCAAATAGGGAATCAATTAATTTTACTATTAAAAAATTATTTGTTCTTTTAAATTGCAAAAAATATTTTTTTCTTTGATTTTCAGTTAGGTTTTTTTTTAATTTTTGTAATAAACCGAAAATTTTTATAAATTTTCCGTTGATTTCAAAAAGTAAAAAAACCTAGAACACTTTTTATTCGGTTTTCCAGAAATTAAAAAAATTGAGTAAAATCTTGGATTTTTCTCTATTCTTTTGAATTCTGGAAAACCTAGGACACGTTCGTTAGTCTTTTTTTGAATTTTTGTAATAAATCGAAAATTCAATAAATTTTAGGTTTGTTTCAAAAATTAAAAACAAACCTAGGTACTTGACTGACACTCACAATATTTATCAACCGTTATTTTTTTTTCCATATTTGATTTTTTTTTAGATGATAAAGGTGTTTACAAAACTATCAATTAATGTCTATTTAAAAAATACTCTAAAGTTGAATTAAAATAAAATTCATCAAATCTATTTAAAATTTTTTATCCTAAAAAAGACCTTTTTTTCTCTACTAGAGACTTTGAAAAATCTCAGCACTATTAAAAACAATACATACAATGCCCTAAAGATTGTTAAGAACTGGGATATTGATTATATTGTGAACAAACTCGAGTAGCAAGGATGAAAGGGTAAGTAAATTAATAGTTTTGTCTAAATTTTTTTTTTCAATTTAATTTTTTCATTTTGGTGTTATCTACAACAATTTAACTTTAGTTTTTTTTACTGTTCAGTATTTTACATATTGGGATAACTTTCACATTTTGTTGAGATTTAAATCAACTTTTGACTCTAGATCTTGAATTAATGTATAAGTATAAAAAATATTAAAGGATTTTCTTTCAAAAATTTTGTAAGATAAAATGTTTTTTTTTCATATTTTGTGAGTTAGAATGAAATTTTTACAAAAAAAAAACCCAAAAAAATGTTCTTTTTCTCATTTTTTTCTCAAAAAATTTATAATTAATCTTTCAATATGTCCTTAATAAAATTAAGCACTATTTTTTTCTGATTAATATTTTTCGAAATCTAAGTTTCATACTTAATTCAATTAACCACTGGGATAATTTTTTTTAGAATAAAAACACTCTCAACTTTTGAATATCAAAATTATTTTTTGAAATTACTGTGCACTTTTTTATTTTTTTTTTGAAAAATTGGGGTTGAGAAAAGTTTGAAATCAAAGAATAAGTTAATATATTAAATTAGAATGTTTTTCCAGAGAGTTTATCCTTTTAGTTTAACTTTTTTTTTAATTTTACCATTTAAAACTAAAAAAAACATTTGAAGAACAAATTAGTGCCTTTTGTGAAAAGAAAATTCCCATAATTTAGAATTTATTTTAGTAAATGAGTTAAAACAAGAGACTGAATCTAAAAATATAGATAATTTCAAGTGTGAATTCAATGATTTTGGCAAAAAAAGTTTTCAAGAAAAAGTTAAATTGAAACTTTATTTATTTTTATTTTATCATTTTGTTTTTTTAATTGTATTAATGGAAAGTATTTGATCAGTTTTTCATTTTTAGTGTTTTTTGGTTCGTAGGGACATGTCTTCTATTATTCATTTTTAAAATTTATTTAAAGGATCGCATTTCATTTTTAGATGCTTTTACTATCTCATCAGTTTGTTTCTGTCTTTCCTTCCAAAGAAAGCCAATATTTTGATCATGAGCTAAGATTTTGGAACGGGTTCGAGTTAAAAACACCAGGAATTCTTGTGACATATAAAGGACAAGAATATTTCACACCATTTTGGAATTTTTATCTACAATTAAAGTTTTCAAAGAAAAAATTGTAATTTGTGAGTCTATATTTTTGTTTGGCCATTTTTTGGCTTGAAAGTTTTTTTAGTGTGAATAAACAATCTTAAAGGTAAAAATATTTTGGGATTACTGAAAAAAACCGAAAGAGATGATATGTTTGACAATTTAAAGGCCAAACACTGGCAATAATTGAAGCCGCAGGGAACTGTATTCTTCTTTGGCTCACTTTCCTTTTGAAGAATGATTCTTTTTACTTATCCAAAAATGAAATAAAAAACAGTAAAACAAAAAGGCATCTTCTCAATGGCATTTATGATGTAGGACTCTCATCTTGAAGGGTGTTTATTGCTTAACTGAACACATTCTATTCTCTAAAATTTTTAAAGTTGGCACTTCGGGCGCCTATGTCAAAAAATCAGTTGAAGAGTGCAAAAAATGAAGTTTTTCATTTTTGTTGGGGAATTCTTTTACCAATTTTAATTTTTGAATCTAGTGCTTGAGGCCTTTTTTTCTTAAATAACGCAAATAACTATTCAGATCCAGTTAAAAATGATCACTTTTATGGGTGTGGGATTGGCACTAAAAATGCGCCATCTTCTCATTAAATTGTCATTCCAAGGCTTTTTTATCCTTAATTTTGAAATTGCTACAACTCCTTTTTCACTGAATCTTAATACCAAATTCAGAGATCATGAGATTTTCACCGCTTTGAAAATGAATTAATTCATTCACAACAAATTAAAAGAAAATTAATAAAAAAAAAAAAAAATTGGTTAATTGATCACAAAAAGTCACCAAACGGTTTTTTTTTCAGTTAAAATTGTATGTTTCTGTCTTTATTTAGAAAGTAATACTAAATGGTGCTTATTGAAAACAAAAAAAGAAAAAGAAAGAAAAAAAAAAAAATAATAAAGCAAAATAAAAAAAAAAAAACTAATTTTTGTGAATAACTATGAGGGAGAACGATTAATTTCCCAAAAACTGATTGTGCTTTAACAGTAATCTCCATTTATTTCCAAAAGATTTTAATCGAGGATTACTGCAAGGACTTCCCATTCTGACCAAATGGAATATTCCTTTCCTTCAAGTTCGATCTCTGTGCCGCCATAAAAAGGAAGGAGAACTTTGGTACCTATTTTTAAGTTAGGGTTCATTGGGTTTCTTTTACCTTCTCGATTAACTTGTCCGTCGCCTAAAGCAACAATTGTTCCAATGTTTCTTGGCTGTTTTGCAGAGTCTGGAATATAAAGGCCAGATGTTGTTTTTTTGTTTTTTGATTCTTCAACCCTATCAATTAAAATTTTGTTAAACAGTGGCTTGAAATTGACTTTAGTAGCAAAGCTTCTGAAAATGTTTGTGGAAAAAGATTTTGTCAAAGTTGAAAGCATTTTAAAAATGATTTTGAATGGAAAAATAAAAAAAATGAAAATACTTCACAACAAAAATAGCACAAATATTGTAGTCACTTTTTTTACTTCACAACACGTTTGTTTTTTTGAAATTGTTTCAAATTTTAAAAGGAATTACAAGATCACAATGCAACAACTTTCAATTTAAAAGTTTTTACAAGTCAAACTTGAAAAAAGATGTAATTTATACAACTTCCCACTTTTCGGTTTTCATAAAAAGAGTTTCAGGTTTCTGAAAGTTAACAAATATTTTTCTTTTTGATAACTTTTCAAAAATTTCAATTCAATTCTTGTGGGTATCTTTTGTTTATTATTATTTTTTTATCCTTTTTTTTTTGATACAAAAGTTTGTATCAAGTATTTTAAATTTGAAAAAATATGAAAGAATATCAGAGACTGAAATCTTGCAGGCTGTCAGTCGGAAAGTTCGTAAAAGTCTTGAAAGTATTTGTATGGATTGTGCTATTCCTGCCGTGTTCTCCTTCACTACAAAAAATCTCGTAACTTTAACATCGCTTTTCACTTTTACATGTATATCCTAATTAAAAGCGTTGGAAAGGTTTGTAAGGAACGTATATTCTTTGAAAGTTTTGAAATAGCTAAAACGTTGTTAAAAGTCATGTGATTTTTTGTAGAGTTCTACAGCCGTTCCAAACCTACCGTGAAATTTGATAGACATAGAAATTGACTTTTTTGTCTCAGTCAAATACAAAAAAAAAGTCTTCGGTTATACCCTATCACCATTTTGGAAAAAAAGTGAAACACGGTTTTTAATTGGGAACATTACTGAAAATGAAAAGTAAAATCAATAAAAAGAAAAAACCAATTAAATTCAAATAATAACCCATTATATTATTTTCAATCAACCCAACAAATACAATTTAAATCTTCTTTCTTATCGAAATTGTCCATGTGGTTTTGGAGATTGCAAAAAAAGTCAATTTTTTGAACAAATTTTTAATACAGTGTTTCCAAGGCTACCATAAAATTTTAAATAAAACCAAATTATGTTTCCGAATTTTTTGAAAATGGAAAATAAAAATCGAAAACTCAATTTGGTTTTATTTAAAATTTTTATGTAGGCTTGGAATGGCTGTAATTGACCAATTAAAGAAAAACCCATGCCAAAAGATAGTAGTAAAAAAAATGTTATTGTGTTGAATACTCCATTTGTCTTAATTGATTTATTTATTCTTTTTTTAATTGATCTTACTTTTTATTTTCAGTAATGTTCCCAATGTAAAACCGTGTTTCACTTTTTTTCCTGTTTCACTTTTTTTTCCACAACTGTCATATACATTTTATGGTTTGACATAGGTTTTTTAAAATAATTTCTTCTTTGAAAGACTGAGAAAAAAATCTCGTTGTTTAGGAAATAAAGTCAAAAATCCAAAACAAAGCTTCCAAAGATCGAAGATAGAATTTGATGTCTACTTTGAAATGGTCTTTCATTTTGATTTTAAGACCTTTGGAACTTAGGGATGCACCAAAAACCTGAAAATTTTTATAAATTATTGATCATTCAGGAGGTAAGTAGTCAAAAATTGCAATTAATATTTTCTATCTTGGGAAATTTTTGTTTTAGAATACAATTTCACGGTTTGTAATAGGCTATCACATAACCAGAAAATCCTGTCATTAAAAGGCCAGTATGATACAGAAAATGAATTTTTGGTTTTCATAGATTTCACGGTAGTGTTTTATAATGCTAAAATTATTTATTTGAATCATTATTCAACAATTTCTAATATTAGATTTAGAATTTAAAAAACTTTTTTCTTTGTTTCCATTTCTGTGGTATTGTGGAATTTCCATAAAAGGTCACCTTTTGAAAATTAAAATAATTACTATTCTGATATTTTTGAATTAAAGTATTAAAAATAATACCTGTGCCTTAAAATAATCCCCAAAAAGATTTTTAAGTGGAAATATTAGTAAAATTGTTGTGTAATTTTAAATACTTCAAATCAAATTCCATTTTGATATGGACAACCAAATTTATTATGAAGTCATTAATAAACCTACACAAAGTTCATAAAAGTTGGGTTTCAACAGAACACTCAAGTTATTGTTGGATAATAAAGTAGATCTATTTTTTTGAAAAAAAAATCAAGTTTTATAGAGATTTACTTAGAGTTTGTAAAATGATAATTTTGATTCTTGTATTTTGGTTAATTGAAAAGTGTTTTGATAAAGTGTAATTTAATTAATCATCATTCTAATAAGTGGGTGAGTTATAATTTTTATTTTTTTGATTCTTTAAAAAAAAACCATTTGATTTTATTGTTGAGAGAAATATGTTGGAAGGCAATTTGTATTTCGAGTATTACTGAAAATAATTTTTAATTTCAATCGTTTGTGAAATATCTAAAGATATTAACAATAATCTACTTATTAGAATAACGATTAATTTCATTCTACTTTTTTCAAAACCTTATCTCTTATAATCTAAAGCAAGTTTAAAAATTACCATTTTCAGAATTAATAATAAACTTTACTAAAATTCGGATTTTTGTTAAAATAGCATTATCTACTTTAGTTATCAATCATTCAAACGAGTATTCTACACGTATCCCAGATTGATGAACTTGTAACACCTTTAAACCTGGATTTATATAAAAGTCGCCTAGTTATCAATAGGATTTAAAAATCAATTTTACTAATGTTCCCAATTAAAAATGGTTTTCAACCATTTTTCTGTTCCCAACATTTTTCTCTCAACAGTTAAATAAAAGAAATTACACAATACTATACCTAATATTCACAATTAAAAATCTTGTCAGCGACTATTTTCCTTCCTGGTATTTTTTCACAACAATAATTAGATTTTTACACCATTTTTCCTTTTCAAGATACAGTAAAAAACATTTTTGAATTTGTTATTATATTAACTTGAAGATTTTTTTTTAGTTTACTAATCCCTTAAAGTTTATCTTGTTCTGAGTAAACGACATAAATAGTTCTATGTCAAAACAAACAGTTCATACTTTGGAAACGATCCTTGCAATCATGATTCAAAAAAAATCAAAAGCCAAAATAAAAAACAAAACAAGCTTTCTATTTACCGAATAAATGTGACTGAATTTTCATTTCCTTACCCATACTCTTTTTCTTTCATAATTAAGGTTTCCCAAAGAATTAGGTTTAATTCGTGACTTTTTATGCAAAAGTGTAAATGAAAATTAAATGCAAACTTGATCCACTTAATAGGAATAAGTCAGTAAACAAGACAAAAAAAAAAGAATAGACTTTGCTCAGTAACTCTCTTCTTTTACTTTTTGAAACATGAAGAAAAAAAACATCCAAAATGCAACTTTCAATAACTTTGATGACCGAGCACTCTCTCGTTGTATGACCTCGACGAAACAGTGAAACTCAATTTTTTTTCTCAAAGTTCGTTGTTCACATTTAATCTATCCCTCAAAAGAATAAAATCAAAAAAGTGTTTAAAAATAAAGTTTTCGAATTTTCCAAAAGAGAAGTGATTTTTCCAATTTAAATTTTTGTGAAAAATTCATAATTATTTGTTCTATTTTATGTTAGCGACAATAAACAGTGAAATAAATTGAATTTTGAATCTACCATCAGGTCATCAAAAAGGGCAATTGTAAAAAATAAATTCCTTTTTCATGGAGATAATTCATTTCCAGAAAGTTGAAAAAGGAGTTCATTTGTGAATCTGAATTGAAGAATAGTTGAATTATTTGTTAATGTGTCTTGATGAAAAAAAAAAAAGTTTTTTAAATTACATCCAAAGCTGAATTACAAGAAAGTTGAATACTTTAAGAAATTTTTTTTTCCGAGCAATCATTTTTTCTAAATATTTTTTTTTTTTTTTGGGAAAAAGAGATAAAATGTTTATTGATTCACTTTCTTTAGATGACAACGTTTTAGTTGTTTGTTTCTTAATCTTTATCTTTTTTGCATTGATTTGCATAATTTTCCAAGCGATCGCAAGGGGCACATTACCGATCTCTTATGCTTTAGTCTTTGCAAAAAAGCCCAAGAAATGGCTAAGGGTGTTATATTTTGGTCTCGTTCTTGCAGCTGCACTCTTTTTTTTCCTCTCCATAATGTGTGTTTCTGCTGTTGATCGAGCTGATCCTTATTCGATGACGATTGTCTTGTTTATTTTTCTTTTTATTCTTATTACAAGAATTATTGTCAAGCCTCCCACAAGTAACTACCAAGAAGGCGATAATCTTGAATTGGATAATGTAAACAAACTTGGCTCTTCTTCACAAAAGAAAAAAAAAAAAAAAAAAAAAAAAAGGAAAACCAAAAAAAGAAATCAGGATCCGATACAAGCACAAACTCCAAATCAGAGACCAACACTAAATCAGAGACCAGTTCTCATACCGGTTCCAGTGATTCTTCTTCGACAAACAAATCAAACATTTCAAAATCAGAGAATGATTTAGAGGATAAACCACAAAAAAAGAAACCAACCAACAAAAAACATAATTTGTGTAAAAAATTTTTTTTCTTAATTTTAATTCCCTTTCACCACAATTCCAAACTAACAACTTTTTTACATATGAACTTCTTTCTTATTCGTTTGGCTTTAATTCTTTTTTTCTTCTCTTTTCCTCCTTTTATCAAAAATTTTTTTTTATTTTTGCAAATTACTAATGTTTTAATAATTTGTTCACCTCCAAGTCAAAGCTTTTTTTATTGATTGGTATTTACAGTTAAAAGCCTTCTATAGCGCACACACGATTGCCTTTGTTGCCATTTGTTGTGTAAAGATTTTCTTTTCTTTGTTTTGTAATGAAATTTGTGCAATTTTTTTGAAACCAAATTTAAACCCAAAATTTTTCTTTTCGATTTCCTTTTTTTTTTTTTTTTTTTGATAAAATTCCAATTTCCTTCTTTCTTTTCTTTTACTTTTTTAATGTGGACAAAAATTAGGCTGTATTTTTTTGTTCCATATTTCCTTTAATGATGATCGAAGATATATGCTATGATGCATATGATAGTGGGTTTAGCAGTTCTAGAGTGACAAGAAGATATAAGGACTCAAGTTGTGAATCTGGTAAATTTCTTTATTTTTTTCTACTTAATTTTTCAACAAAGAATTAACAAACAATAAGGTAGTTTTTGTTTTTTTTTTGTTTTTGGGATAATTATCCCAAAAACACAAAAAAAACAAAAAAAAAAACAACACAAAAATATTTCTTTGTTCACATTTTTAGGTAAACCATGCCATGTTTATTTGACTGTATCAGAAGATTTAAGAACAAGTATTGTTGTTGTTTTCCATACAGCAGATCCTTACGATGGCAAACCTGCCTGTAAATATTCTCAAACAACAGATGATGATTATGAATTCGAAGAACAAGGAGAATCGTTTGAAATTGAATTTGACAAAGAGAGGTATCTCCATTATGTCGGATTAACTGGATTAAATCCAGGGACAGGGTATAAATTTATTTGTGGAGAAGATGGTGAAACAACTAATTGGAGTGATGAAAAACGATTTAAAACCACAGAAAATTCAACTTCAGATGATCTGCTTACTTTTGTTGTTGGTGCAGATACAAATGTACTTTTTTGTTTTTTTTTTTTTTTTTTTCATGATTATTTCAATTCCTTTCTTTTACTTCAAATAAATATATTTTATTTCTTGGTAAATACCTAGAAAATAATATCCGGATCTATCTGTAAACTTTAAACAAATACACAATTTTATGAAAGAAAAAAGATCTCTATTTATTTTTTAATTTCCTTATGGAAAATGAAAACAATTGAAAAAAGAAGAAATCAATATCTCAAACATAATTTTAATGGTTTAAACAAAAACAACTAATTTTTCAATCTTGAGATTTCAAATAAAAATTTGCTTTAAGAATTTTCCAAACTATAATATTCATGAATACCCGTCTTCTACCAACACAAGCACACACACAAACTTTCATTATAAAACAAGAATGGGTTTGAAAAATTCAAAATCTAGATCTACCTTAGTCATTAAATTATTTCATTTTCATTACAACAATTCAGGATTTGTCCCTTCTTATTACACGAGTGACACATAAAATCCATCTAGTTCCGATATCTTCACCTTTTCATTGCCGTGATTAAGATTTTTGCACATTACATGCGAATTTTTAAAATCCACAATAATGCAAAAGAAGCAAGTGTCCTTGCATAAGTGCGTGAAGAATTCTGTTAGTCAAAAAAATTACTAATTTCTGATTTGTCCCACCCGTGAATAATAATAATAACTTTCGTATAAATTGTTTAAAATTAAAAAATTTCATTAAAAAAAGCATTTAATTACATTACACAAGAAATTTAAAAATTATTTTCAGAACAAAGTATTTTTATTAAAATACCACAATCAAAAATCTTTTTTATATCGATCCATTAATAATAAATTAAAATCTTTGCAATAATGAGTTTAATTTTTTTTTTATTTGAAATTAATGAAATTAAGAAATAAAAATGAAAATAGGATCCTGTAAGGAAGATAATTACATTAAAAAAATTTTTTGTAATTTGAAATGAATTTAAAATTGTTGATATAAACAAAATTCCAAAAATTTGGACACAGTTTAAACAGTTGAAAGAATAACAATACCACACTTTACATTCAATTTGGAAATAATTTTGTTTTTCCAAACTATTTCATTTTTTGTCTTTTTTTGCTTTGCTTTCATTTTCTTTTTTCTAGTTACCTAATCTGTTTCGTTAGATCGAGAAAAAAATTTTTCGATGGTTGATAGAAGGTTAGTGTTGAGTTTGTTAAATAGAAAAATCCACATACAATTGGTTGATGGTATCTTATCATTTCATCGATCAACAATTGTTGGTGAAATTTGAACAAATTTACCAATATAATTTTTTGTTCAGCTGGTTTCATTATTTTGGACACACATATTTTTATTTTTTCGTTTTTATATTTTTTTTTTATTATTTGGATTAAAATAATGACTGATAAAAACATTAATACTGGGTAACTTAAATGTGATTTTATATTATGTTTGTAAAAATATAATAAATTGGGTTTTTTTTTGCCTATTTTTGATTTTGGGTATGTTCAAATTTTTGGAATGGAATTTATTTGGTTCATGATCATTAAAAAATTTTTTCAAAAAAAAAATTAAACATTTTACCAATTTTTTCACTTTTTGATAACTCTACTTATTATAAACGTTATTGGTTAATAAAAGATCTTTGATCAAAAACTATTTTTCAAGATATTTTACAATTTAAGTTGGAAAATCCAATTTTACAGGTTATATTAAGATTTCTTTTCAAATTTAATAGTAAAAAATTTGAAGAATTTTTTTACCCTATTTGAGTTTTATTAGATGAGTACAGCGTTTTCAAAACTATTAGTTATTATCTACCAAAGTAAATATCTCCAAGTTGAATTAAACTAAAATTCATTGATTACATTTTTTTGATTGAAAATTTTTTACCCCAAAAAACACCCTTTTTTCTAGACTAGAGACTTTTTTAAAAAAGGTGGTTATACTAACAACAATGAATACAATAGCCTCAAGAATTTGAAGTTCCTGGAATTTTGATTATATTATAAATAAACTTTTATTATTATGGATGAAAGGTTAATGAAAGTAGTAGTTTTATCTAACTTGGAATTTTTCAATTTTATTTTTTCATACTAGGGTTGGGTTGGTTTTTTTTTTTTTTTTTTTTTTTGATAATGGTTCAAAGGAAATTATTGAATAAAAAAAAAAAAAAAACACAACTAAAAACATAAATATTATTAAAATTGTACAACTTTGTAAGCTTATTTTTGCCACTTTTGATATAGCCATTTTAAAAAAGAGCGAAAAAAAGATTTTACAAGTATTACTTCAAACTGTCTAATTCACTTTTTTTTAAAACAACTGGATCAAATTTTTAATATAATATTAATAAAACATTTTTTGATCATTACAAAGAAAAAGATTGAAATATTGATGAATATTTTTACTTATTTTTCTATTTCTCAGAAATAAAAATAATAATTTTGTGCTGTTTTTAATTTATATTTTTTTTATCTCTCTAAAAATAAATCCAATTATATATTTATATTTTCATGCTAATTTTTTAAAAAGGTTGTTGAAGAAACAAATAAAATAACTGCAATGATGGCTTCAAATAATCCAAGATTCGCAGCAATTGGCGGTGATATTGCTTTAACAAATGGAAACCTTTTTTGTTATAGGAAATGGGATAAATGGATTTCAAATTGGGAACAATATGCTCAGCATGATGATTATTTAATTCCTGTATTGCCAGTAATTGGGTAAGTGTTTTTATTTTTATTTTATTTATTTAATTAGAAACATATATAAATTCATAATTCCAATGAATTTCTTCTCAAATTTTTATTTTGAACTCAAAAATATCTGATGCAAACGTTTGTTAAATGGAAACAAAATTGTTTACATTTATTTTTATAGTTTTATTTTTTGCATAAATCATAAATAAATGTAATATTTCAAAATCAAAAACTTTATAAAGGATTTATCAAAATATTAACTAAACTCATTAAAACATTAACAAAAGTCATTAATCCAATGAATTACCTCCATTCTTTATATGAAAAGAAATAAAAATTAAAATTTTTAAAAAAACAACTACATTACCGGATAAAATTAATAAAAAAATCATCATAAATTGAGATATTTTTAAAAATATTTTCTCTTTATAAATTCCTTTGAAACCTTAATTAAAGTATAAAAACAACAAGTTTATCCACAAACAAAATCATTTTGTTTGTTTGTCATTTTTTTTTTTATTTTTAATCAATAATTTTCTTTAAACCATTATCAAAAAAAAAAAAAAAACAAAAAATCATCAACCCAACCAAACATATCAAGAATTTTAAATTTATTTCAAATTCCAAAACATTTTTTTAATGTAATTATTTTTAAAAAAGATAATGTAAAAAAAAGGTTTTGTCTTTTTAACATGGATTAAACTTATTATCTAGTAATTTTAAAAAGGTGTGACAAAAAATTTTCAAAAAATATCTTGAAAACAGTTGACAAATCTCAATAGATCAAAACTTTTTTTCAAAAATATTGATACCACTTAATAACGTTAATGTAAGTGGTTTTGTTAGGATTTTATACCAGATTTTATCAAAAAAATATTTTCAAATTTTTAGATCAGAATCATTTTTTCTAATTTCTTCAAATTTTTGTTCTGCTTTTTCAAATTTTTGTTTTTCTTTTGTTTTTTTTTTGTTTTTTTTTTTGTTTTTGTTTTTCTTTTTTTTTTTCTTTCTTTTGAAAATTTTTTCTTTTTCTTGAATTTTTCTTTTTTTTTTGCAAAATGACAATTTGAAAAAAAAAATGATCTTTGAAAATCCAAATTAACTTTAAGAAAATAAAGACTAACTAATACCTTCTAAAATGTATTTATTTATTTTGAAAAAATCTTCTTGTTAACCTTTTTTCCTTGAAAGTTCAGTAATAAAAATCTGTAATGTTTCTTCCAAAAATTGTGGCTCACTTTCTTTGAGTTTTTGATTTTATTTTTTATTAATTTTTAAAATATCAGGTTTTTATATGTTTGTAGTAATCAAAAAAAGGAATTATTAAAAAGATTTAATAATTAGTTTTCCATGAATATGAAAGAATTATTTATTATATATATATATATTTCAATTTATTATTTAAGGTGAGTCATGTAACAATTTTGAAATATAAACGAAAATTTAAAATTTTTGAACACAATTAAAATCGTTAAAAGAATAACAAGACTAAAATTTACTGAAATTTGGATATAATTTTTAATTTTTTTATTTTTTTAGTTTTTTTCCTTTATTTCGTTTTTCTAATGACGTAATAATATTTGTTTTTGTCAAAGTGTTCTAAAAAAATTTCCAAATATCTATTATTTTTTGAGAATTGAACTTTGAAGAACAAAAAAAAAAAAAAGCAGAATTATATACATCAGTGAATAGTTGATATCCATATGAAACAAATCTAACCAATCTCTATATTTTGTGAAAAATTGAAAAACTAAAATTCTTAGAGCATAAATCGAAAAAAAAAAAAATGTTTATATTTGATCTTCAATTGAAGATCCAAATAAAATTCTAATAGAAACCAATATTATTTTTCTAAAATCATTCTCACTATTTCAATAACATTTATAATAACACGCTTTTACCTTGTTGTTCAATCGATCTTATAAAAAAAAAAAAATTTACAAATGAATTAGTTGTAAAAAAAAAAATCTTAAAAAAAAGAAAGACTGTGAAAAAATGATTTCAATTTTGAAATTTCAAAAATTAATTTTTTCTTCTAATATCCATTCAAACACCACAAACACATGTAATTCACTCATCACAACTGGGCCCCTTTTGTCTGTAAAATGGTTAATCATATATTTAAGAAGATTTTTTTTTTCAAAAATTGAATTTTGATGTGTCAAAAATTTTTAATTGGCGTTTAGTTTATTTTTCACAATAAATTTTAATTAATACCAAGATGTATTGGGTTGCTTTAAGTATTTATTAAAAATTCAAGAATAATAAAAATTTCAAATCCATTTTTTAATTTTAACAACAACAACAACAACATTTTATCTTTTTTAATCACAAAAATTTAAAGAAATCATGAAGTAAAAGAAGGATATAGAGTAAAAGATGAAGTAGACACAACAAAAGCACCATTTTATATGACACTTTTCCAATATAACTCCAAAATAGAAAAAAATCCTTATGATCAAAAAACTTATCGAGTAAGTCGTATTACACACGAAATTGCCTTTGTTTCCTTAGACACCCATCATGTATATACCGAAGATGAACAAAAAGATTGGATTGATGAAACATTTACCGAATTATATAACGATGGTGTGCAATACATTTTCCCTATATACCATATCCCAGCATACCCTTCCGATAAAGAATATTCCGTGGAAAAATCAACAAGGGTTAGAACTGCCTGGACAAGTTTATTTGATAAACATAACATTCGCGTTGCATTTGAAGGGCATAGCCATATGTTAAAAATGACAAAACCATTAAACGATGGGGAAATTGTAGACCAAGATCAAGGTACTAGATTTTTAGGCGATGGTGCCTGGGGTAGATTAAGAGATAGAAGGGATGTCAGTGTTAAACGTTGGTATGAAGATTTTGTTGAATCCAAACAGTAAGTCCTTTTACAATTTTTAATTCACAATCTATTTTTTTCACCCAAATATTGATTTCTTTTTATTTTTATTCACAAATATTATTTTGTATTATCTTTTTTTTTTTAAATTTAATTAGACACGCTTGGATAGTTAATATTAATGGTACAAAATTTACAGCTTCTGCAAAAGACGACCAAAATGAAATACAAGCTGATGTTAATTATTAAATATTATTAAAAAATTTGAATTAAATAAAAATATTTTTAATTTTTTTGTTTTTTATTGCTTTCGATCATTTTTTATTAAATAATTTTGCTCTATTTCGATTTCCAAATATCAACACAAACAAAACTGGAAAAAAAATAAATTCAGAAAAGTATTTGCATGAAAACTCCAATTCAAAATGAATCTATTAAATATTTCTAAAAATAACCGAGAATTAAAACTACCCGAAAATTTTAAAACAATATACGAAAAAAACACTTTTTGAACAGCTTCTAAGAAACCCTAGTGTCAATATACTAAGTTTAAAGGTAAATTTGGAATTTTACTTTTCTACAAAATATTTTTTTTTGAAAAATATAACATTTGAAAAATTTCAAATTTTGGAGGAAAAGGTATTCAACACATTTTGTGTGAAAAGAATTGGTATCTTAGAAACTTATAGCATTTCTTACAATTGCTGAAGGGTATTAACGAATGAGAGAAAATATCTTTGATAAGGATAATTTCTAATTGTGTATCATTTCTCATAATTTTGTAATCTTAAAATATAATCCAAAAATAACAAAGTAATGACTAATTGTGCATTCGTACCCTACCCAAGGCTAACCCAACCTAAACCTGATTAAACTTTTTAATTAAAGAAGAAAAAATTGGTTAATCAAAACACACCTATAACCTAACCTAACACAAACCAAACCCAGACCAATACCAAGCATATCCTTACCTACAAAACGTATTTCAAAAAAAGTGGTCTAATATTTTTTAAAATTTCATAAAAAAACATCTTTTTTAGTTGAGATATTTTTCAACTGACAACACTAAAGTACTTTAAATATTAATACCAATTGAATAAATGGCTAAGGTATTTATTTCAAAATATGTTGGATGAAATATTTTCAAATAATGAAACAAAAATAGAACTTGTATTAGAGAAAACTATGTACCACCTATTTCAATAAAAAACTGGAAATATGGTAATGGTCACATATCATTTTTTAATCATAAAATACAGTTATAACTTCCCCTTCTATGTTAAATTTAGTTTATATTAAATAAGTTATGAAGATATAAAATTTTCGATCAAAGAGAAAATAATAAACATACAATTTTCACCCAAAAATATTAGATAAAATTGAGTTCAGAAAATTTAATATCTTTTATTTATATAATGACATTATAATAAACATATTAAACTGTTATCAATTATCAATAAATGAATGATATTTCAAGATTTTGTTGATTTAAATAGTTTTATGAGGATTGAGTTTAATAATCATATTTTAAAATAAATTTACATAACTTTTTTGGAAAAGGCTTTTAAACTTACCCTAACAATTACTAACATACCTAAATATACTTCAAAACCCTCAAAAAGTTATTCAAAAAGTGTTTATTAAATGGCTAAAAAAATTTCGAGTATTTTAGATTTCCGGTATTTACTGGAATATTTCAAACACCCTTTCAAAATTGAATTTAAATTTTTGAGAGAAAAATCTCATGATTCAATAAATTACATGAAAAAATTTACAAATAATCACCTTATTTAATTGAATGTTTACAATATTTCACATTGATATAACCAATATATAAAAAAAATAAATAATTATAAATTTAAATTGAAAAATATATTTTTAAATAAATTTTGAGTTAACAAAATCAACAATAATATTGCTAAATTGATAAAAATTATATTATCAATTATTGATTGGTTATATTGTTAGATACAATCAAATAATTTTAATTGACAGATCTATTTCAACAAACTAAATTGCAAATTTAGAATAATTAGAACTATAAATTAAGGTTATACAAATAATTATGTATTTGAAAAAAAATGCTGAAAACAAAAATAAAAACAAAAAAATGATAAAATAATTATTTCAAAATTGAAGCATTTTTAAAAATGAACTTATGGGCTTTCTTAATTTGAGGCTCAATCAATATTAATTTTAGATTTGACTTCATAGTAATTTGCATTAATGAATTTCAAGTCGATACAAAGTGTGAAGAAACAAAACTAAGAATCATTTTTAGTAAAATTTTGAATTAGTAACAGAATAGAATCCTCTCAAAATTTGAAACAAACTTTAAAAGGGGTTGAAAAAAGAAAAATAAATTTAACCTTCAACCTGTTAATATCATTTAAAAATGGTTAAAATGCGGAGAATAATTCCAAACTAAATCAGCAATTTTTTTTACAAAATTCAAAATCTTCATAAAATCAAAGAATATTTTAAAAGTTTTCTTTTTGTAAAACCATAATTATGATTGAACCAATACCATCTTATGAAAGTTTTGTTCTCTCTTTTCAGTTCAAACATTTTAAAATGTAATATTATCTTTCCTATTGTAAATAAAAATGAAATAAAATAATTTGTTATCAACCCAAATCATCTCTTCAATTTAACACTAAATATGTCATATTTATCACATTTCAATTTTGAAATATCAAATTAATCCCAAATTTTATTTTTAACATAGTGGAATTTCACTACTCAACAGAGTTATTATAAACTATTTTTCAAAAATGTTGTTTCACTTTATAATGCTAATGGAAATTGATTGGAGGGGGATTTATCCCAGTGTTCTATGTAAAAAAAATTATTAATTTTTTTGATCAAAACCATTTTTTATCATTTTGTAAATTTTTTGTTTTTTTGTATTTTTTTTTTTGTTTTTCTTTTTCTTTTTCTTTTTCTTTTTTTTTTTTTTTTTTTTTTTTTTTTTTTTGCAAAAGTTCAAGTGGAAAAAAAAAGCAAATTGAAAATACAAATAATCACTAAAAAAATTTAGACTTTATAATGTCTTTTATAAACCACATTTTATTACAGACAATCTTCTTGTGGCTCTTTTTTCAGTGAAAGTTTAATAATAAACAATCTGTAATGTTCATTTCAAAAATGGTATTCACTTTTTTTTCGTTTTTGTAATTTTTCTAACTTTTTGGGAAAATGATAAACAATCAAAAATTATGTAGTTTTAAGAGAATCGAACACCAGACATTTGTATTGTAAGTTGGAGATGTTTACTACTGACACATTATTGTTTCTCAAAAATTATTAGTTTTTTTTTTTTTTTTGATCGAATTGGAGACTTACCAAACTGTATTTTCCAACGAGTTAAACTCACTTACTCTTTTTAAAAAAAATATTAATTGAAAAAGATGTATTGAATATTTACTTTGAAACATTTTATTTTTATTTTTCAAGAATATTTTTTTTCAAAAACTGTAAATTTTTTTTTTTTATATAATTCAATTAATTATTATTAATATATATATATATATATATGTATATTTCGTTTATTTTAATCTGATTCATCTTCAAAAGAAATTTTTGATAAATGTATTAAATTAGTTATTTCATCTCGAAATTTTTCAGCAGTACCATCTTTCCAAATAAAATGGACAACATATTTTTTAAAACTTTTAATTTGGATTTCATGATCTATATCTTGTTTAGAATTTTTTTTTGTTTTGGATTTTTTTTTCTTTTTTTTATTTGAATTTAATTCTTCGATCCTTTTATTTCTTTCAATTTCTTTTTTTATTGAATTTTGTTTGATTTTAATTTTAACTTTCAATTTAAATCCCTTTCCGGTTAAAGTTATTAAATTTGTGTATTTCCACTGTATATTTAAAATTGTTAAGCCTTTTTGTAGTTGACCCATTATTTCAAAAACCGATTTATCACTTAATACTAACATTCTATCATCTCTTAAAGTTATTTGATTTTCTTGGAACTTTTGAATATTTTCTGAAATGGTTTCTTGTAATTGGATTAATTTTTTTTGAAATTTTTTATTAATTTTTTTTTGTTTTTTTTTTTCAAAGTATTTTCCAAACCAACTTTTTTTTTGGATTTTTAATCTCTCAGTTGTAGGGGTAAGGCTTCTTTTCGATAAATTACTGCTATTAATTTTGGTCAACCGACCATCTTGTGAAGACGATCTTTTTCTGGGCTTTCTTCGTAATGTAGTTTCATCCATTGATCGCCTTCTTGCTGGCTTTTCATTTTTTAATCTACTAAATGACCATCTTCTTTTTGGCTTTCCAGTTTTCTTTTTTTGAGTTTGTAATTCAGAATTATCTTTATTAACATTAACATTATTACTGTTATTCATTTCTATATTTTGCGATTTTTCTTTATTATTATTATTACCACTTTTATTTTCATGATTATGATTAATTAAATTATCAACATTGTTATCACTTTTGATTAAATTATCATTGTTTTTATTACTATGAAGTATATCATTTGTTTTTAAGATATTTTTTTCCATTTCATCTATTGTGATATTTGAATTTTCTTCATCTTTTTCATTTTCAATTAAATCATTCTGTTTTACCCCTCTTTTGTTTTCGTTTTCGTTTTTGTTTTCCTTTTCATTTTCCGTTTTATTTTCCCTTCCATTTACCTTTCCATTTCCGTTCGACTTTCCCCCTTCATTTTCCCTTTCCCTTTCATTCGTATTTCCATATACTTTCTTCTTTTCTATTTTATTCTTTTTAATATTTGAGATAAAAGTATCATTATCAGCTACCAACCCCTTTTTAGATGATGACAAAGATTCTTTATTGTTGTTATTATTGTTCTTTGAAAAAATTGAATATTTATTAAGTACTTCAGAATATTCTTTTAAATCAATTTCTTGGTCATTTTGAGCTCTTTCAAGAACTTCTTGGATGACAACCAAATCCATTGGAGTAACATTCGATTCAGTAAAAGAATTTACAAGATCATTGGTGTTATTATTATTATTATTATTATTATTGTCGCTGCATTCGTTATTTTTATCATTTTTGTTTTTATTTGGATGTTTTTTCGAAAATGAAAACCTTCTTCTTGCTCTCCCAGCAATTTTGGAATTTGGTGGTAATGATCCTCTCCTCCTTCTTTTTTTGATCGTTTCATTTTTGATTTTTTGTGTTTGTTTATTAAATATAGTATAAAACACTTTGATCGCATTTCTTTCATTACTATTGAGTGCTTTAATAACCTCTTCCTTTGATCCCCAATCTAATTCAATTAAATTTTGAAATACTTTTTTTTCAATTTTTTTTGAATCAATTGGTTCACTTAAATCAACATCAAAATTAACAGGTGGTGAAGGTGGAACAAAATCTTTTGGATAATTTTTTCTAAACCATGGATGTTGCTTAATTTCCTTAATCGTAATTCTATTTTCTGGCTTGACAGTTAACATTCTTTTAATTAATTCTTTTTCATTTTTCATTAACTTGTTTGGGAATTTACATCTTCCTGATTTCACCTTATGTAATAGCTTTGAATAATTCGGATCATCAAATGGTAAATATCCACATAGTAAGGCATACAAAATCACACCACAGGACCACACATCACTTTTCCTCCCATCATATGAAATTCCCTAAATAAAATGGATTATTTATATTATTTATGATTGATTATAAAGGGTATGTTTTTTAATATATATTTTTTTTTCATAAAATAACTTGAATAAATATAAATATGTTTAATTAATTTGAAATTCATTAATTAAAGTGCCTTAACGGGGCAGATTCTTAATGAATTCTCCAGATAAACCAAAAAAAAAAAAAAAAAAAAAATCCTTTTTTTCTTGGTTAAAGGTCAATAAGATCTTTTATCTAAAAGACTAAAATAAATTATTTTTTTTTGAAAAATGAAGTTTATTCGAGTTTTTTTTTGTTTTCTTTTTTGTTTTATTTTAAAACCTCACTTACCAAGTCCTTAATCAATTTCTCTATTGAAAAAAAAATTCAAAATATTACAAACTTTGAATTTGAATAGAAAATAATTTTTCAATCCAAAAATAATTTTGATTGATTTTCGTAAAAAGCAATTAGCAATTTAAAATCAAATTTTTGAAACCTTGAGTGTCTCGAGCCACCCAAGTTATATTCAAGTATTATACACTTATTCCAATTATCAGAATTAAAATTTTATCTCTAAAGTCCAATAAGGAAGTTTAATTTCAATCACCTCGAAATATCATTTCTTATTTGGGTTTTGTGAAGATCGTTTAGGGTTTCTTCAACAAATAATTCATAAAAATTTTTTTTCGGAAAATTGAAATTAAAATTTTCATTTCTTAATTGGAAAATAACAATATATATATATATATATATATATATAATACTCTCATATAAACTAGAGCATGCCTGGAAATAAAGTGAATATTTTGGAACATTTAAGGATTTTAGTTTTCTGGCACTTCCAAGGAAAATTTTGGATTTTGGTAAGGGGAAAATAGCTTACTTAACATCTAAATTTGCAATTGAAATAAAAGTTATTTTGTGTTCTAATCAGTATTTAGAGGTTGTTAATTCTCATAAAATTTTATTCATCGGGATCTAAGAAAGAAAAAATGAAATCTTTTTCATAAATTTCTCATCGTATCTCAAAATGAAAAAGAAAAAAAAGGTTGCGAAAAAACGACTTTTTGCGAAAATTTATTTTTATATGAAAGTGTTGTACCTTGAGACCTTGTTAATAATTTTCTTCTCTGTTTTTTTCTTATCATTTATTGGTTTCCAGGGTATGAGCTCTACATATGAAATCACAAAATGGGAGAAAATGGTAAAAAATTGGATTTATTGTTTGTTATTTACAGGCTAGGTTAGAATTTGACAAAAGCTTGTTAAAGTATTGTGTATTATATTGAATCCTCCAAAATTCCCATTTCCAAAAATAAAAAGATCTTTTTTTCCACTAAAACAGAAAATTTCATTTTTTCAAAAACAAAAAAAACTGACTAATTTTTACAAATTTAATTCCCATTGGATCCTTTGAATGAAAAATCCTTCAAACTCTTTCCTACACAATCTCAACCCAATTTTTCTTGAAACTGTCAATTGGATTTTGATAGAAACGATCCAAACAAAAAAAAACAACTTGAAAGAAGAACAAAAAAAACAATGGATTTTGTGTTTGGCATGGATCATGTTGCTCGAAAAACAATTCGAGGGGAAACTCTCTTCTTAGTCATGACTGGGAGATTTAATTCAAGGATAAAAACAAAAAGAACCAAAAAAAAAAATAAGACAAAATCACAACCCCTTTGTTATAATTGATACATTCGTTCCATCCCTATTGTAAAAATTTATAAGACCTAGGAATTGATTTTCTATTCTGAAATATTTTTTTGTACAACAAACCGTAAAAAGGGTTATTAAAGCTCATCATAAATCATAAAAGTTATAATACAAGATTAAAAATAAGTTATCCATTTTTTGGTTCCTTTGGTTGCTTTGGTTTTGGAAATTCACAAACAAATTCTTTAAAATACTTACATTAATGAAGATCTTCAATTTCTAAAATTGTTAAAATCTCAGCTTTTTACAATTTAAAAACAATGATCAAAAAATACTTTCAAGTTTCCATGGTTTCTGTGATTTCTGTGATTTCTTTTCTTGAGAAAATTTAATTTTTATCTTGGTTTTTATACAAAAAACTAACTCTAATTATGTCAGAGATGTTGAAATTTTTATCTTATGATCGAAATTGAATTTTCTATTTCAAAAAACACAATTTTATCATAGTACAAGCAATTTCTATGTCTTATAAATTTTCACGGTAGGGCTGGAAGAGTTGTATGGTTTGTGGAGACAATGTAACAATTCAACGTAACTCAGTGATTTTTGATCATTGGACAATAGGATCATTTAGATTTAAAGTTGTTTATTGAGAAGTGTTTTTAAGGTTAAAAAATCGTAGTTATTTTTTTTTTTTCATTTTCAGGTTCCTTAACAAGGTGCTCGAGTCTAAGTATCTCAAAATTTCTTATTCTTTTTCCATTTAAAAAAATGACATAAAATGATTTAATGATCAAAATTGGAGAATATTTTAAAGATCCTTCTTTTACATTTTAAATGAGATTGGAACAAATTGTTTTGGGGCTATTTGGTGAATTTCAAACGAATTCCTTAAATTAGTAAAACTTTGTGAAAACCAAAATTTTCATTTTGTGCAATTTCTATTGATTTGGAAATCTTCATGTTCAATAAATACAAAGTTAAATGTGAAAGTAAGATTCGCTGAACCTCAAATTCAGACACTACTTCAGTAGTTTTCTTTGAAAAGCAATTTAATTTTGGAATTCAAAACAAAATTTTTGGTAATTGTTTCTCTTTAATTGTAATATTTTGAGTCTTGATCAATTTTAGTCAAACTAATTTCTGAAAATCAAATTTCAGTTTTAATTACACTTGGTTTAATGACAATTAGATCAGAAATCATAAGATCTCCTTGATTTTTAATTAAATTACTTTACAGTTCTAATAAGAATGATTTTAGGAAATCAATTGAAAAATAAAATGCTAAATTATTATTTCTGAAAAAAAATGTAAAATAGGTTTTAATTGTAAAATGGTAGATAAATGTTCGCATTTTCAAATATTATTTTTACTAAATTTTTTCCTTCATTTTAAAACAAAAACCAAGTCCAAAAACTAGATTGTTTATTTGAATCAAAATAGAATTTAAAACATCATATGAAACAAAAATTTAATCAAATTCAATTTTGTTAATTTTGAGATTTTAATTGTAAACATTCGTAAAATTTGAATATTTTGGCATTTTTGTTGTTTTGATTTTCCTTTTCGTGCGAAATTGACTTTAAGTTTTTCGAAATAGACATTAACCCAGTTTGAGGAATTTCAGTTTGAGATAATTTTGAGTGATCAATAAAAAATAAGGAAAAAATATTTGGAAAATTTCTCTTTTTTCATTCTCTCAGAAAAATCCATTCGAAAATTTTTTTAAAGAATGTTTATTTTGAATTTGTTTGTTTGTGTGATTTGAAAAGAAAATTTTTTTTTTGAACAACCCTACAAAAAGGAGGAATTGTTACAAAAAATTATTTTAAAAACAAAAAGAAAGAATAACCTACAAGAGGTGGGGAGAGAAATAAATCAAGGAAATTAATTTTTACCCTAATAACTTCAGGAGATGCATAATGAGGAGAGCCACAAGACGTTTCAAGAAGAGTATTTTTTGCCATAATTTTAGCCATCCCAAAGTCTGCAACTTTGACATTTTTATGTTCGTCTAACAACAAATTTTCAGGCTTAAGATCACGATGTGCAATTAAAAAGGAGTGGCAATACTCGATCGCAAAAATTATTTGTTGGAAAAAGATCCTTGCTTCCTCTCGAGGGACAGATCCCTTTTCGACAATATAATCAAATAATTCACCTTTGTTTGATTTTTTTATTTTTCAAACAAAGAGCAAATTGAATTAAATTCATTGTTAATTAAATTTTAAAGGATAGAAGAAGACCAAATGACAAGAAATTAAAAATGAAGTTGGTTGTTGTTTTTTAAAAAGGAATTGAAATTAAGCGAAATTTGAAAAATTTGGAAAAAAAAACAAAATAAAAAAACCACAAGATTTGCAAAGGGTTATCTTTTTTAAATTTATAGTTGTCTTTTGACAGAAAAAAAAAAAAGATTCAAAGTGATAAGAAATAAGAAAGAGCATTTCCATACCTCCAGAGACATATTCCAAGATTATAAAAAGGTGTTCTGTTGTTTCGTACACGTCATAAACCCGAAGAACGTTTGGGTGCTTCATGAGCCTTTGAACAGCAATTTCTCTTCTTACTCTATCGAGTAAATTTTTACTATTTGAGATGTCTTCTTTTTGGATAATTTTAATTGCAACTTTCTGTTTTGTTTTGTTGTGAGTTGCAAGTTTCACTTTTCATTTCCAAATACAAAAAAATTTCATGTTTTAGGTTTTGTGTTAAAAGATGGAATAGAGACAAACAACTTTAGTAACAAACAGAAACAATCAAAACACCAATTCGGAAAAAATTACCTTTTGCAAAACTTCCTTTCCCAAGAGTTTTTCCTGTTTTAGAATTAAAAGGATAAATTTGTTTTTTTTTTTTTTTGTTTTTTGAGGTTAAATTTTCGTGAATATCAATAAAAGAAAAAAGGAAGAGATCTTTTGACAAACCAAGGATATAAGGTCCTATTGTTTCACCAGACATTTACAAACAAAATTGAGTTTTATCAGAATTGAAAAATTGGAAAATTGAATTTGGTAAAAAAAATGGAAAAAAGAATTTTTTTAATTAACTTTTCATTATTTTGAAAAAACTATTTGTCTCAAGTTCTTGGAAAGACGAATACATAAAGTCAAAGGAATTACACTATTGTCCAAAAATATAGCCTATTCCTAAAGTGACTAGTAATTTCTTATTTATTTTTTTTCCCAATGCAAATAGAGTAATTATTTACAAAGAATACAATTAAACCCGTAATGACAACTTCATTTGTCCACTTTAGAGAAGTGAGTTATTCATTTTTCAAACAGTTCATTTTTCACAATTCTATTTACAATCTAAAGATCCAGATCCTTTTTTTGTTTGTGATTTGTTTTTGGGATCAAATTTGAAAAAAATAATTTGCAAAAAAAGTTTTATTTTTGCAAGAAATCTTACTTTTAGGGATTTAGGAGTTTTTATATGAACAATTAACCTTGAACATTTTATCTTTTTTTTAAAAATACAAAATAAATCAAATATTGTAACTTTTAAGGACTACATTTTTAGGTGAAAATAGTGAAATAATGTATAAAATCACCCTTGAATAAGTTATGTAATCCAAGTAATATGTGTCAAACAAGAATTTCTTTTAGAAAAAATTTAAAATTTTCACAATTGTTACCTTGTTAGATCATGCTAAATTTTGATTTTAATATTTTAGAATTTCCATTTCAACTTTCGTAACTCACACTATTTTCAAGAACTATTCTACATATTTTTTAAATTTTACTTTTACAAGTTTGAAATGTTGTCAAATTTGAAAGGCACTTGAAAATCCCCAAAAACCATTTTTTGCAATTATTTTTTTTTGTTATTATCAATTTTCCTTTACATTAGAAAAAGATTGAAAAAAAGTCTGTGTGTAAAGGTAAAGATGACAAAAAATGTTTTTTTTTTTGTCCAATTCCTCCTATGTGAAAATTTTTTGTGAGAAGCGAAAGTGAAATAACAAAATTACTCAACCCCCTCAAGAGTGGAATCGTATCATCAAGATCTAGAAAAAAATGATCTTTTATTTTATTTACGAATAATTTTTAAATTTCTTGAAATTTGAAAGATTTTATTATATTCTATTTCGAATATATAGAGTGAAAAAAACTAAATATTATGATTAAAATAAGTTATTTGAGACTATTTACTTTTTTATTTTTATTAGAAACATTAATTTGAATTAGATTTTTTTGTTTTATTTTTTTGAAAATCTATAAAAAGTAAGAAATATAATCATAAAATATATTGATACTTTTCATCTTTAGGTTATTTTTAACCCATAAAATAGATTAAGATTTATTTTTAATTATTGATTAAAAATAATCAAAATAAAAAAGTATTACTTCTGTTATAATTGAATTTAATGATTTTAAAAAGGTATTTTGGGAGAATTTTAAAATTTAATTGTTTGTTTTTTTTTTCTGGATATTTTTTGTTCAAAAAAAAAGAAAAAAATTGATTTGAACTTTTCTTTGAATCAAAAAATTATATTTTTTTCAAGTTTATAATTATTATTACACTTTTTTTGAAAAAAAGTAGATTTTTTTAGTTCTTTCTGTTTTTTTTTTTTTTTTTTTTCGAAAGTTAATTTGATTTGAGCCTTCATTCACATATAAAATAAGATTTCTTTTTTTTTTTTCAAAGAAAATAATTCTTTTTGAAAGAATATAGAAAATTTTTGGATTATGGACTTTTATAAAAATAGATAAAAATGGATCCAATTTTGGAAAAATATAATTATCTTGTGAAAATAGAATTGAAAGTAAGTTTGGTATTGAAGAAATTATATTTTTAATTTTTTTTCATTTTCAAGAGGTGTTAATTTTTTTTTTCCAATTTACTATTAAAATAATTAGAATTTTTTATGTTTTACTGACTCCTTGAGGAATTTGACTTTTGGTGAATTTTTTTATTTAAAATTTCATCATTTAGATGATTGAAAACTTAGTATATTTGTATGGATAATTACCATCGATTTTTTGTAATGAAACTAAATTTTCTAATATAAAATATGAAATTTGAGTTTTAATTCTTAAAAACTCACTACATCTAATCAACATGTTGGATTAATTAATTGAACATTAAGTTTAGTAAATAGTGATATTTCTGAAATTTGGGCCTTGGAACAGAATTTTAGAAATGACAATTTTGTTTTTTTCATTTTAAATTTTTGATTTTTACTTTTTTCATTTTTTATTTAGACAAAACAGGATAAAAAAAAAAATGACTTTTAATTCCATTTTTTTTTTTTTTTTTTTTTTTTTTTCAATTTTTTCACTTAAATTACAGTCAGTTCCATTTTTAAGGCACAAACTTTCAAACGAAATTTAAGGCAAGAAAAAATTCTCAAATTAAGTCACATAATTTGTAATTTTTTTTTTACAATTTATTTTAATGGAATTTGAATTTTGTGCCTTAATTTGAGATTTTTATTGTGCCTTAAATTCCGTTGCGGTTTGTGTTTTAAAATTGATACTGACTGTATAATTGTACATAATAATAAAATGAGATAATTTAATTTTTTTGATAGTAATTTGAACTTAAGAGTACTAATATAACTTTGAAAGAATAGCAAAATATTCAACTCTTAGGGTGTTTTATGGCTAACCTACTAACTGAAAATAGTTTGAATTATTTGTAAACTGATTATTATCATAAGAGAGGTTAGAAAGGTAAAATATATTATCACAAGATTTCCAATATATCTGAGTTAATAATAAGAAAATATGATCAATTCAACTTAATTTCGAAAAAAGTTATATTATAATAATAAATAAATAAATCATGAGAGAAAGAAAACAAATTATTTTATATTTTTTATAATAATTTTTTTTAATTATTATAATAATTAATTTTTGTAAAATAGAAAAATTTTACCATTAAAAAACGAACAAACGAAAAATAAGAGATTCTGGAAATACACTTGAATCTGTAATAGTGATCTTTTTAAATCAATTCACTGTTTTCACAGAACCAATAATTAATAAGTTGAAAGAAGAATTTCCATTATTTATCAGTGAATGGTTAATAAGGTATTCCAAGATTGGTTAAGTTTTCTAACCAATGCTAAGGGAAAAGAATAAAAAGAAAAAAGAAAAAAACATACATAGAGCTTTAAACCGTGTTACAACATAAAATCCAAATATTTTTTCTTCTTGTTGTTCCGATACATCATCGAATTTATGACATAATAAAATTAAAATAGCCAAATTAATTTTGAAGATTAAACCTTGTTATTTACAGTAACTTTTAAATTAGAGATAGTGTTGATTTAAAATATTATTTAATTTTTTGAATTTTTATTAAATTTTTTTTTTTTATATGATACAATATAAATAAAAATTTTTCTCTATTTTTTGAGAAATATCTGATATTAGATCTTTTATTCAATTAATTTTTTTAAAGAGAATTTGAGAAATCAGATCATATTTATATATTGTTTTCTTTGATCTTTTCAGTATAAGTCTTCTTATAAAAGGTAACATCACCATTATTTTGAAACAACGATTTAATAAGTTATGAATAGGATATTTTTTAACAACAAATAATTAATTATTTTACAAACCCTATAGAACTTTTAAAATCTATTCCAGCTTAAATTTCATGGTCCACATTTTACATGATTAGTATGAATACCTCGATTCTTTTTTTCAAAAAAAACTTTAAAAATAACAATCAATCTTCATGGTTTTATTGAAATTTTTATTCGTAAATCATGAGTTAAACATTTTTTTCAATTCTCAAATTTGACTTTCACTTAGGGGGTTGTTGGTATATCCCTTTTATAATGTTTAGTATTAAAAAGAACACAACCAAATAAATCATAGTGGTATCCAATTTCAATCTTATTCTTCTTTGAAAACCCTAATTGTATGAGAGAAAAAATGGAAAAAGAAGTGAATATTTTTTTCCAATTTATAATTCAAATACAAAATATGTCTGTGGTGGACAACATTTTTGTATACTATCCCCCCTCTTCTTATGTTATACAAACACTATAAAGAAATTAGAGATTTAATTGAAGGATTACAGTTATTTGATAATTGTATCAGATTAAATATCAACAGATGATCTATTTTGGAATATTCTCAATTACTCAATATTCCTTTTCTTTGACTTTTCTAAGTTAACCCAAAAGATATTAACATAGAGATGAAAAAAGCTTGTAACAAATAAATTGAGAGATTAATTTGCAGTTTTTAATTTTAACCAGCCTTATTAGAAATCAACAAAAGAAAATGTAAGTTTAAATCTTTTTCTCTTTCTTCTTCAAAAACCATTATTAATATTCTGAACAAAAAAGTCACACAAGTAAGATTTCTAACCTCAGAGCCCAATGGCTAGTTTGGTGTCTCCTTATTAACTTTTATTAATTTGTGTACACCAAAAAGAACATTTTTTTAAAATATTTCCTTTCTCTCTCGTAATGTCTGTTAAACAAGAATCAAAAATCACTCAAGGTACAAAATGATCTTCATTTTTAAAATTAAAGAAAATAGGTATAATCAGAACAAACTAGAAAATTACTAATGCTTTTGCTTTTTTCTTTTTCTTTTCTTTTTACTTTTTTTGCTTTCCCTCAAAAAAAAAAAGGAACTGTATTAATCATATTAATTGGTAAATTCAAGGGAAAACGTGTTGTATTCTTAAAAAAACTTTCGTCTGGTTTATTGCTTGTAACTGGTAATTACTCTTTCCTTCTTCTCTCATTTTTTTTTGAGTACCCAAAAAAGAAAGCAAAACAAAATAAAAAAAAAAATAAAAAAAAAAAATCAAGCTTATTGTTTCTCTGTTAAACCAACATTTTTTTTTTCATATGTTTTTGATTATTTCTAATTCTTGTAAAACATTTACTGAACAAAAAAGGACCATATAATGTAAATGGTGTTCCATTAACAAGAATTAAAAGAAAATATGTAATTGCAACACAAACAAAGGTAGATCTTGAAAATCTTGAAATACCAGAAGAAATCAACGACAAATTCTTTTCACCAAAAAAGCCAATCAACAATTGGGAAAAAACAGAAGAAAAATTCTTTACAAAGAAACAAGAGCTTAAAAAAGTCGGACTCAACGAAACACAAACAAAGCTCCAAAACCAAGTCGACAAACCAATTAATGCAGCAATCAAAAAAATTCAATACCTTAGGGAATATTTAACTGCAAGATTCAAACTCCAAAAGGGACAATTACCTCATAAAATGAAATTTTAAATGCATAGCCAAATATATACACATACCTATATCAAGCATGTTTATTTCTTGGTTAGCTTTTTTTTTTATTAACTACAAAAATTACTCTATTTTTGTTTTTTTTTTAGTAATTATAATATTATAAACAAGATTAATACAAACTCATAATTATATAATAATGAACTAATGAGTTTAAATTTTCCTATTTTCAATAAAATAGAAGAAATCTATTTATTTTGTTTTGTTTTATTTTCTTAATTTTTAATTTGCATTTCGAATAAGTCGTACTCTGAAGGTAGGTTAGAGATTTATCAAAAAATAGATTTGGGTTGGAAAAAGAAATGAATTGAAATCCTACTATTTCAATAAATACAAGATGAAATTAATTTTAGAACAAGAATTTCTGAACATAACTTTCAAAACATCACACTCTAATGGAAAAAGCTTTTTGTTTATCTCAACATCGTCATAAAAAAATTCTGAATTATTAAGAGATTAGCTGAACCCTAGATTTCTCTAGAATCAAAGTATGCTATAATTGGGTGTAAATCATATTAGTGATAATGTTCAAATGGTTACAAAAAATTTATTATAAATATTCTTGAACAAGACATTAAAGGTTTTTTTACTCTGGATCACTAAATTAAATTTTAATTTGTGAAATTATTTATTTAATTAAGTTTGCCAAATCTAAAGATGTAATTCAAAACAAGAGTATAGATAGGATTTAAAAATTAATATTCAGACCCTCCAAAAGGGAATATTTTTTTCAATTTATTTAATTTCAAAGATTTACTTGATAATTATCAACATAAAAACACAAAGACTGATTAGCTATATTTCATTTTTATGAAGCTAATTCTAACTCCAATATCAACCCCATTTCAAAACCATTGGGTAATTATAAATCATAATTTGAAAATAAATAATTTTTCCTAAATTGAAGATATCTATTAAAATAAAAAGCATTACTATTTTAATAGTCGGTTCTATACACTAGAAATATTTGTGTTTGATCAGAAAAATAAAAAAAATTAAAAAAAAAAATCAAAAAATTATTGGGCCATTTATTATGAAATTTAGTTTATTTCCAATATTTCAGAAATAATTAGTCAAGAAAATCAATTTGTTAATTATTTAAATTTTTGTAAAAAATTTTTTTTTGGCAACTAATCTGTATTTTCAGAAATATTTAAAAAAAGAAGAATAGTTTGTGTTGAAAGTATGAATAGTGATGATAAACCACATAAATTTATTTGAAAATACTTTTTTTTTCCGAGAATTCTTGATTTTTTTAAGTTAACAAGAATTGTTTTTTAATTTATTTTAATTAACTTTAATTACTCTTTTTCGTAATAGATTTTTTAGAGATATTTGAAATAATGAAAAATAATATGATTTTCATCCAATAAACATTGAAAATCTTTTTATCTATCAGAGAATCCCGTTTTATTGGTGGCGGGGAACAAATTAGATGATTTTTTATCAATATTCTTCTCAAAATCAATTCTCGATTTTTTTCATAAGATCATTTTTTTTATTTAGTCAAATCATTATTTTTTGATTTATTTTTTTCTTTTATTTTTTATTTTTTTTTTTTTTTTATCGTTCTGTAATGCCAGAGAAATTGAGTATACATATAAATTCAAAAAAATGTTTAAAACTATCTGTTTCATTTTTCTTTGTGGAAATTTTTTTGTCTAAGGTGTTTTATTACTTTAAAAATTTAAAAAACTTTGTAAAATTAGTTTTATCTTCAAAATATTCTTTGTAAAGAACTTTTTTAAAAGTTGAGTTTGCTGATTTAATAATATGGAAATTTAACTAATAGTTTTTTGACAATTTATTTGAATTAATCAATTTTAATAAATTTTATTTTTTTCAGACTTTTTACTTGATAAATTTGTGTTATCAAGCTGTGAACAAAATTTTCTTATAAAGTACTCAAAATTACAAAAAAAAATATAAAACATAATGAAAAAGTCAAACGTGCCACCTTTAAAATTACATATTACAAAAAAATACAGATATAAAATTAAGGGATCAATGTTACCTATTTTGTTTTTCTGATGATACTAGGTCACTTCTCTTCATAAGGGTACAATTAAACTTGATAAAAACCCGATTTTTGTATTTAGAGAACTGAATTATCATTTTTAAAGAAATTCAATATTTTACAATTAATTTTGAGTGAAAAAAATCCTTATCCTTTTTTGTTGGATTTTTGGGTCACAAAACCAAAAGAAAATTTTACGAAATGTTTTATGAAATAAAACTTTAATTTTAGTTATTTCGTGTAGTACTTTAAACAAATAAAATTGAAATTTGTTATTATTTAATAATTATAAATAAAATAAATCAAATTTTGAATCCCTGAAGATTAGAAAAAATTGATCCTTTATTTTATCTTGGAAAAATTACTATTTTTTTTTTTTTTTTGATTTTTTTAAAGTTTATTATTACTCTTTTCTAATTATAAAAATTTGAAAATCAAATGATTATTATTTAAATTATTTTATTTGATAATATTTATTTATTATTATTTTATTGGTATTATAACTATGAATATTTTTTATTAGTTTGATAATATTTAATTAATTTAGAAATCAGAATTACGTATTTAGTAATTTTAACTTTAAGTTATTAATAACTCTTTGAGAAAATTAAGGTTTTTTTATTGATTATTAATTATAAAAAATCAAATTAATAGATGTTTCTTTAGGTTTTAAGTTAAATTTTATATGTTTTTAAAAGGTTTTACGGGAACTATTTTTAATTTAATCTTTGAATATTTTTATTTTTATTTTTTTTTGTTCAGCAAAAAGAAAAAAATTGATTCAAACTGGTTGAAAGAAGAAATTAGATTTTTTAAAGTTAAAAATAATTATTGTATTTTTCAAGAAATGGATTATATTTTATACTGGGTTTATTTAAAATTTTATGGATTGTATTTTTAATGATGATTTTTAATTTATTTCATTTAATAAAAAATTCTTTCTTCTTTACGGAAAATAATTATTTTTGAAATAATTTGATAATAAGTATGATTTTGAACATTTTGAAAATAAGGAAATATGTATCAGACTTTTGAAATAATATAATCGATTTTGGAAAATAGCATTGAAAGCAATTTTGATTTTAGTTATGGGATTTTAACTGCATTTTTCAATTCCAAGATGTGGTAAATTTTTATTTGAATTGTCTCTTTTGTTTAAAAAACTCTATTAATCATTAAAAAGGTATTTTTTGAACAAAAAAAAATAGTTTTTTTGGGATATTTCTGATCAAACTATAATTTTTATGTATTTTTTTATTACAAAATTTTTAAATTTTTTTTTTAATATAGTTTTTTGTTTTTGAAAAGGTAAATAAAACGATTTTTTGATAATATAGCATCTGAATTCAAAAAAATTTTCTTATTTTCAACTTTTATTAAGAATATTTGATATATATTTGTTTATTCTTAATCTATACTGTTATTAAAAGTAATTTTAATTACTGGGTTATACTATTGAATGCCTGTAAAAAATTCTATTAATTTTATTATAGTTCAATAAATTAATATATTTTTTATAAAATCGTTATAATTTCAAAACTTTTCATTTTATTTTTTTTATTTATATTTTTTCGAATCTAAAAATATACTTACAAATAACAGTAAATTTGAATTTAATTCTTCTTCAGAGAACCTCCAGAAGTAAATAGTTTGTGAATTTATTAATTTCGTGATTTTCAGTTGTGTAAATCATCTTAATTGACAACATTGAACCATATCCAAAAAATTTAACTCTTCAGTGGTATAAATAACCCATGATGACAACATTGAAACAATTATTAACATTTAACTCGTGTTTCTTTATATCAGGCTTTGGTATTTGAATATAGGAATTCACTCATCCATTCTTGATTGGGATTTAAATTGATTTTATGTGTTATTAGATCTTGATTTCTCTAAATGGAGAAAAAATATTAAATAATTTTTATTTCAAAAATTTCGTCATATTTACAAAATTTTTGAGATAACATTATTTTATGGTCTAAATAAAAAAAAAAACTTTTTTTTCCATTTTTTTAGTCAAAAAATTACAATTTAATCATTCAATATCTTCTTAATACTTTTTGGGTTTTTTTTTAAGGGGTTAGGAATCTTGTTTATATGTTGTTTTCAGCATATATATTTATTTCTATTCTTTCTCTAGATATTCAATATTTTGATTATATATTAAATATTAGTAATTGTTTTAAACTTCAAAACATTTTTTTAGAAAAATTTTGTAGTTCCTTTAAAAATTCTAAGTTCTAAATTTAGACTTGCACCCTCTCTCCAAGTAAAAATATTTCTTCTTCTCCTGAATTATGAATTTGGATATATTTTACATTTTGATTTATTGGGAGATTAATGTCCTAATAATAATACAAAAAGATCATCTGCCAGAATTTTTTATGTCAAAAAATAGAATTAAAAACCACACTAACAAACTAAATTTACTGTTAATTGTAAAATAAAAAGATCAAAAATTTTATTCGGCCATCCAAAAAAAAATACAAATCTCTCGGGAATCAAGATAAATTAATCAATTTAGCTATTCTAAAACATAAATGAATAAAAGAAAGCGGGTTTTAAGAAAAAAAATTTGAAAAGTTATTGGTGTTATAAACCTTTTTTTTTGTGAAAGCTTGATGAAAATTTTGTTCCATTTATTTGACAAAAATAGTATATCGAACCCACTCTTTTGAGATACTACAACTGATAACGTTGTTATAATTTATAAAAAAATGTCTTCATAGCAAGAATTGAACATCCATAGAGATACCTTCAAGAATTTTTGGAACTTTCAAACTGATAGTCTGAAAGATTTCAGTTTCTATTATTCTTTCATATTTTTTCAAATTTCAAAAACTGGTACAAACTTTTATAAGCACAAAAAAAAAGGCTAAAATAATTCTTAACCTTCAAATAACCTATTGAATTTAATAGAAATTTTTGAAATTCATCTAAAAGAAAAATATTTGTCTGCTTTCAAAAACCTTAAATCTTTTTATGAAAACCGAAAAGTGGTAAGTCATTTAAAATTAAGTTATTAAAAGTTTTAATTGTAAGATCATTTAAATTGAAAGCATTGAATATGGATCTTGTAATTCCTTTCAAAATTTCGAACAATTTCAAAGAAACAAAAGTGTTATAAAGGAAATAAAGGTATCACAATTTTTGTGTTATTTTTAGAGTGATTGTTTAGGAACTAATCTCTATTATTTTTTTACCTAAATTTAATAGAGATTGATAAATTTTTTTTGCCAATTACTTAGATTTGAAAACCCCTGTTTATTTCCAATACAAATACACTTCTAGACAAAAGAAATCCTCATTTATAAATTGGTCAAAAAAAAACGTATTGAGACTAGTCCCTTAAAAAAAAGATTTATTTTTTTTATCTCTTCTTTTTTTTTAATTCAAATGTCTGACACTGCACAAAGTGCACTCGTACAAGCAAATGATTATTTAGTTGTTGGTTCAACTGCGAATGCACTTAATGTCCTTCGAGATTTTATTTTAATTCGTGCCTCCAAAACATGGGAGCTAGCTTATGAAACACTAATGATTAAATTCGTTGATCTTTGTGTTCTCTTAAAGCACACAGAATCTGTTTCAAAAGTTTTCCATCAATACAGAAACATTTGTCATCAAGCAAATATCATTTCCCTTGAAAAAGTAATCTTCCATTTCTTAGAGATCATTGAAGTAAAAATTAAAGAAGAAATGGTGAAACAAAATATTACCGTGGAGGCTTTAGAAAGAAGCAAAGATCGTGAGGAAACTTATCTCTTGGCTCAATTTGGATCTGGATCTTTAACCCATGATCAGGGATCCTTTGGTAAAATTAACAAACGCCTTGCTGATAAAGAAGATCTTAAACAATACCAAGTATGGTGTCAATATATTTGGAAAATTTACTATTACATGCTTGAAAATATTAAATTTACACAATACCTTGAAGATTTATATTGCGTAAGTTTTTTTTTTATTTTTTTATTTTACTAGTCTTTTCTTTTTATTCTGGTTTGCTTTTTCTTTTTTTTAATTTTTTTTATTTATTTTTTTTTATCTTTTATTTGCTTATTCATTTTCACAAATTATTTAACTTGAAATTTAAATTACATAATTTCTTTTCAAAAACATTCTTAAACAATAATACCAAAAAAACCATAAACACAAACGCAAACAATAGAAAATAGCAAAAGACACTTTTAGATATTGTCGAGAATATAAAAGAATTTATGAAACAAGACAACTATCAACAATCCTATCCCAACATTTATCCAAATTAGAAAATTACCAAAACCAAAAACAAAATATCATTCTCACAAACCAAGAATCTTTAAAAAAGTTATTAGATTTAAGATTCACTCAATTGGAAACACAATTTGCCTTAAAAAAATGGCAAGACATTTATCATACGTTTGGATCTATCAATAGTTTACATAACAAATATAAAGCTGTTTTAGATCCCGAAACAGAAATCAAGTATTTCAAAAAACTCTCCGAATTTTTATGGTTGACTGGATTTAAAAAATTACATTCCTTTGCCCTCAGGATTTTATATGAAAAATCACGAAAGACGCTCGAAAAATCAGATAATCTTGAATTGAGTTCTCAATTGTTGTTGTCATCCTTGGTGATCCCATTTGAACAACAAAATGAAAAATCAAGCGGCTTATCATCAAGATTGTGGAAAGAAGCAAGTGAAACGAGAAAAGTCTCAAATTTGTCCGAAATCTTTTTAGGGCAAAAGAATGATATGATTAGAAAGGATCATGTGAATTACCTGAATCGAAAAAATATTTCAAATTTGGTCTATCCAGAACTCAAAAATTTATATCAATTAATTGAAAATAACTTTGATCCCTTAAATTTGTTCACGAAAGCAATTCCAACTTTTGAATTTATTGAATCAAAGCCTCAACTTTCTAGATATCTTTCATCATTGAAAAAGCAAACTTTAAATAAATTTTTCATCGAAATCAGTCAAATCTATACTACCATCTCCTTTGATTATTTGATCAAATTACTTCCTAACATTACACTGAAGGAAATTATTCAATATTTGATTGAACAATCGAAAAATGGTAAATTGAATTTAGTTATTGACCATAAAAATAAAATTGTCAGGTTTTATACTGTTGATGTTCAAAATATTAATATCCGTGATCAATTAAGTACCCTCGCTCATAATCTATCTTCTTTAATCCAATTAACAGAAATTGAAAAAAATAAAAGTTCTAAGAAAACAACACAGAAACAGCAACAGCAGCAACAACAACAAACCCCAAATAAAGAGATTGATATAGAAAAAGAAAAAGAAACAGAAACAGAAACAGAAACATCAAATGAAGAATATAACCCCGAGAGATTCGAGCATGAATTAAAAACCGAGAATTATTTATTACAATCGCGCTTGGACCAAATTGAAGAAAGAAGACTTTCCAAAATTAAGGAATTAGAAAAAATTGCAAAGCAAAAAAGAGAAAAAGAAATTGCTGAAAAGGAAAAAATCAAAAGATTAGAAAAATTAGAAAAAGAGAAAGTTGAAAGAGAGAAGCAAAAAAAAGAAGATCGAATTTTGTATAATAAATTGCTCTCAATTTGTACTGTTCAAGAAGCAAGGCAATACGACTTTGAAAAAATGACGCGCAAGGAAATTGAAGAAGCGCAAAAGAATATTGAAGAAAAAAGAGAAGAAGAGAAACTTGAAAAGAAGAAGCAAGAATACATCGACAAATTTTGTACTATTGCAAAAAACCGTGATTATTTCGAAAGAGCAGCACGCGAACTGGAAATTGAAAAGATCAAAACGATTGTCTTAAAAAAAGACCAAATCTCCAAGGTTGAATATGAAAATAAAAAAAAATCGATAAGGGAAGAAGCAAAAATTAAATTTGATGAGCAAACGAAAAGGAAAAAGCTCTTTGTTCCATATTTTGATTTATCGGAACAATTTAAAATTAAATTTTTGAAAAAACAACAAGAAATATATGATGGGAGGGTAACAGAGGAAAGGAAAAAGTTCGATGACAGGAAAATCAAAATAAGGGAGGAAATTAAATTGAAAGAAGAAGAGCTTAAGAAAATCGTTGAGTTGGAAAATAAAAAGCAAGAGGAAAGAAAAAAGAAGCGCGAGGAATTGGAAAGAAAGAAACAACAACTCAGAGAAGAAAAAGAGAAAGAGAAGGAAACTAAACCCAAAACAGATAATAGAGATAAAGAAACAAAGGAACGATCCAGTTCACAATCAAGCTCCAAATCAAGCTCAAGGGGCCGTAAGGAAACAGAAAAGGAACGAAAGGAAAGAAAGGAAAGAGAAAGAAGAAGAGAAAAGGACAGAGAGAGAAGAAGAGAAAAGGACAGAGAGAGAAGAAGAGAAAGGGAAAGAAGCTCCAAATCAAGTTCCAAATCAAGCTCAAGGAGCCGTAAGGAAACAGAAAAGGAACGAAAGGAAAGAAAGGAAAGAGAAAGAAGAAGAGAAAAGGACAGAGAGAGAAGAAGAGAAAAGGAAAGAAGCTCGAACTCCAGCTCCCGTTCCAGTTCGAGATATAAATCATCATCATCTTCTTCTTCGAGTAAGTATAAAGATTATGACAGAGAAAAAGATGGAAGAAGAGACAGAGAGAGAGAAAGAGAAAGAGAGAGAGAGAGTTCTCATTCGGGTTCACGATCATCATCAAGATATAACGAATCTGAAAGGGGGAATTATAAATCATCCAGGGACTATAACAACTATGACAGAAGAAGAAACGATCGATATTCTTCACAAACAAAGAATATTGACGAGGATGATAACTGGAGGAAAAAAAAATAAATTATAAATTAATTTCTTTCCATAGAATTTTTTTTGTATTTCGATACAAATGACATTTTAATTTTTTTTTTTTTCTTTTTATATTTTATTTTTTATTAGAAAATTTTCATTTAATCAATAATAAACACCACAAGTTCTCAATTCTTTTTAGTTCTTTATTCTATTACTTAAGATTTTTTTTTTTTTCATTATACACGACTAAACGAACTTTTTAATTAATGATCATAAAGTTATGGTATTGGTAAGAAACCAAAAAATACCTTTTAGTGTTTTCCTCAATTTGTTTTTAGAATTACCTTTTTTTTAAAAAAAAGTCCTCTTTGATAAAGTATTGCAAATTGACTATTTTGGTTTTTTTTAAGATAAATCAATTGCTTGATTAAAATGAGGATTTGTTCTAGTGGAGTTCATAAAAAATGATTTTGAAAAATAAAATCAAAAATACTTTTTTGTTCGAATTGGAGTTTGTATAAAAAGAATTTTGTAGAAAAATGATATTTTCTACATCGAAGGAAAAAAACATCAACCAGTTCAAGATTCGGGATGTAAAAAAAATTATTTTTTTAGTAAAGTTTGGACTTTGTTTTTTTGTTTTTTCTAACTCTCTGTCATTTTTCAAAAAATTAAAGTGAGTTTAAAATACTTCTAATGACTGTAATTAAAAGGTTCTTTTGACTATTCTTTGAATTGGGAGTAACAAATTTAGTCACTTCAAAACGCTCTCTTTAACAAATTAAGAGCTCTTGGGCACTTAAAGCTTATCAATTAAACATCATTACAAATCCATCAGAGATTTTTAAACTCTTTTTTTATCTTGACGAAAAAGAAAATTTTTTCTTTTCATTTGTGAAATAAGAAAATGTATTCTCTGAGCAATCATATTGCCTACTTTTTAGCGAAGATAAACGACTTTTAAGAAATTCAGGGGTTTCAGTATGTGCTGTAGAGTGTTGTAGAATACCATAGAGTGCCTAGGTTTTCTTGGGGTTTTCTATTTTATTTGTTAAATCTATCGATTTTCCAAATAAACAGAAAAATCAAGAAAACCCAACATTGGTTTTTTCAAATTTAAAAGAATGGAATAAAATCTTTAATTTTACTCTATTCTTTTAACTCTCGAAAAGCTAACTGGTACTTTTTTTTAATTTTCAAAATGAACTAGAAATTAATATTTTTTAAATTAAAAAAAACCTAAATGTCGTTTTCTTGAGGTTTACTGTTTTATTATTTACGTGTTCTAGGTTTTTTTGAGTTTTCTATTTATTTAGAAAATCAATAGATTTTTGAAATAAAATAGAAAACCTCAATTAAACCTAGAACACTTCACAAATAAATATAAAACTCAAAAAAAATTAACGAAAATCTATTGATTTTCTAATAAACAGAAAATTAGTATAAACATAACTTCAAAAAGGTTGTAAAAATATTGAGTCCGCTCTCTCTATAGTAACAAAAAAACTCATAATTTTCTTTTTGGAGGATAAAATGAAAAAAAAATATGATCTCTCAGAAATTATTTTCTGATTTTATTCATAGAACATAATTTTTAAGAGCTTCCCATCACAAAATAAACATGTACAATATTTAACCAATAACATATTTTTTTTTTTTATTGATAAGGATTGGAAGCTTTATCCCTTAAATTTATTTTAATTCCGTTTTTGTTTTCCTCGATGTTGTTAAATGAGAAGAAAGAATTTTGTTTGTTGAATTGAAAAGGTAGATTAGTTAATTTTGAAAGGTACTGTGAAAAGAAATATTTTCGAAATATAGTATAATAATTGACAAACAGTACTTGAATTCAGAATATTTTTCGAATTATTTTGATGACGGTAGCAAATCAAATATTTCCTTGTTTAAATTTAAATTCTTTCAGTTGTATTAACAAACTCACTCTTGACCTTTTCTACATTCCCGAAAATTTGGATCACTAAAAGAATCTCTTGTTATTCAAAAAATTGCCATCTTCAATTTTTTTTCTATTTTTCGAACATTCGATTTGAGTGGTTTTTTTGTGGCAGATGGTTTCTCAATTATATTTTTTTAAATTTTAGGTTTTTTTACCTTACTTTTCTCTTTTTGTCGAATTTCGAAAATTGTTCAGTTTATTAAAAATTGTTAAGAGTTCTTTTGAAGAAAACAACAAATATCCTCTTTCAATTCATTTTTTTAAAACTTTTAATTTTTTATTTTTCTTTTTTTTATTGTTATTTTTTTTTTATCAACCACTCTTTAGATCCTACTAAAACAAATATCAAAACCATTCTTTCGAAACCGATCAAAAAATTGCAATTTCATGTCAACAAGTAAATTTCTATTCACTTTCCTCCTACATTTCCTTAAAAAAAAAAATCACACTTCTTTTCTTTTTTTTTGGATTCGACAATTTTTTACTATTTTCAAAAAAAAATTGTTTCTGTAAAGATCGACCTTACTACAGCCAAAAAAAAAAAAAAAAACACAACCACCCTTTTTAATTTTAAAAGATCAAAATTTTTCTTTTGTGTTGGCAAATTAAGAATTTAAAAAAACATTTTTTTTTTAATATTTTTTTTGTTGATTCAAATAAATTATTACTGAACCAATAATCAACGAAAGTCATTCAATTTGAAAATTAGTGAATTCATTGAATGGAAAAAATCTTAATTACCGAAATGAAATAACTGAGGAAAGATCATTTTAACTTGGTACATCAGCAAAAACAAAAAAAAAAAAAAAAAAAAAACTATCTCATAAAGCTGTTTTAAAAGCTTTTTAAAAACAGAGGCTTATCAAAGAAATAGTTATACTGAGATTTGTCAACCACTTTATACTCTCAATTGCAAAATAAAAAGATCAAAATTTTCAGTCAACTTTCCAAAAAACACACCTCCCAAAAATTAAAAAAAGTCTACAAAGCACCCAATTCTAAAAGAGAGGAAATTAATAACAAAAGCTTGTTTTAAGAATTAAAAATTTGAAATTTTACATGATTTTTTAATCTTTTTTTCGAAAGCCGAATGAAAATTTTGTTACTGTAGAGAGAAAAATGTTGGACACAGAAAAATGGTTGGACGCAATTTTAATTGGGAACATTAATAGAACCTGAAAATGATTTTTAATTTCTTTCGTTTGGGAAATAACTAAAGAAAATAACAATAATCTACTTGTTAGAATAACGATTAATGTAATTCTACTTTTTCAAAAGCTTTTCTCTTGTAGTCTAAAGCAAGTTTAAAAATTACCATTTTCAGATTTAATATTAAACTTTACTACAAGTAGGATTTTTGTTAAAATAGAATCATCTACTTTAGTTATCAAGCTTTCAAATGAGTATTCTACAAATACCACAGATTAATGAACTTGTAACACATTTAAACCTGGATTTATATAAAATTCACCTAGTTAATCAATAGGATTTAAAAATCAATTTTACTAATGTTCCCAATTAAAAATGGTTTTCAATCATTTTTCTGTGTCCAACATTTTTCTCTCAACAGTTACATTTATTTTGCAATAAAATAGTATAATAATTTAAAATTTTACTCTGATCTTTTAAACAATTTTTTGGAAAGCTGAACAAAAATTTGTTTCATTTATTTTGCAACAAATTGTAAATCCTTTTGAAAAACTCTTTAATAGCCACTTTTTTTTCAATGACCAAAAAATTTGATTTGATAGATAAATAACTTATTACAATAAAATTAATTCAAAGGCTGATTTGATATGTTCAGAGACTAAACAAAACACTTTAGTATTCATTCTTATTCAAAACAAAACAAAACAAAACAGGAAAAAAGAAAAAAGAAAAAAGAAAAAAGAAAAAAGAAAAAAGAAAAAAGAAAAAAGAAAAAAGAAAAAAGAAAAAAGAAAAAACGAAAAAAAGAAAAAAAGAAAAAAAGAAAAAAAGAAAAAATTTAATTTATTTCTTGGAAAATTGAAATCTTGAAATCTAATCACTTCTCGCAACAAACAGCAACTAATTACATTTAATTAAACATCTTTTTCTTTTGTTTTGCAATTTATATTTCTTAATAGACGATTTGACGATATATTTGTCAAGTCACGATAAAGTTTCAAAAATCGCAATTCTCTTTATCAAATTGTGATAATCAATAATATCACAAATCGTGATATTCGATAAAATCACGATAATTGTCTAAAAATCATGACAAAAGCCCAAATATACTGTTATAAAAAATAAATCGCGATATAATAGTTTATAACTTTTAGGCTAATTCAACAATATTTTTAAAAAGAAAAATTTTGTTTGATCAAAAAACAGATCATTTGAGAAAAAAAGTTATTCTTTGAAAAAAAAACAACAAAAAAGATACTTGATTCAATCAAAGATCAGATCAAGATTTTTCCTTGTATTTTCTTTTGATTTGGTTGACAAATCGATCGATCCTTCTAGATAAACAAACGTTAATAAAAAAAGATAAATAAATAGTTTCTCATTCAATCGTGAGGTTGGTGTTATAAATTGTGTTGAATAAAAAGGCTTCTTAAACAACCAACCCTTCACATGTTCTTTAAAGAATGTGTTCTTGGGTGAAAACATTTCCAATATTCTATGAAGGCTGGAATGAGTTGAGATAACCTTTTAAACGCTTTTAAAACAACCATAGCCATATTATCACCAATTGTTAAGATTGCTTGTAAACTTGTTTTCTTTTTGTTATTCTTCTTCTTCTATCTCTTAATATCTTTGTATTGGACAGAAAACACAACTTGAATTTAAAGGTGTTTTTGATCGATTGATAATAAGAAGGGAAATTACTCTTTTTTTGTTTTAGGCTATTTAACTAGTGAAGGTAATAACCCCATTTTAAAAAAACACACCTATTTTATTCTCAAGTACATTGTTGAAATGGATGATTATTTACATGATCATAAAATTCATTCAAAAGCTTTTACTTTTGTAAAAAAAATTAAAAGAAAACATTTTTTTCATTCCAATTACAAAAAATCCCATGCCTTTACTAAAAGCTTTCTGCCTTTCATACCTTTCAAACACTTGGAGACACTTTACAACACTTTCAAACATTTTCTAACATTTTTAAAGTGGGAAAACATTAGAAAAGTCAAAAAGTTTTGTAAAATTCATTAAATTTTTTTTAAGGTGATTTCAAAAAATAATTTTCTTTATTTTATCTCGATAATGTGAATATCGCGATTATGTGAAATATCGCTATTTTATGATTTTTCCTGATAAAGCTGCACTAATCGTATTTTTTTCAGATTATCGCGATTTTATTGCTAATACCATGATAATACAAGTCATCATCAAAACCTCTAATTAATTTTTTCTTATTTGTTCTTTTATTTAAATTTTCACTTAAAAGAAAAAACCACAAGGAAACGAAAACCAGAAAAACTGAAAGAGAAATTAACAAAACAAACAAAAACAAAAACAAATTACAGAAAAAAGCAACGTGATCAATTAGAAACACTTGAAATCCAAATTGAAAAATTAGAGAAAGCCAACAGAGAATTTTTAGTGAAAGAAGCCATTTTAAAAACAAAGGCCAAAATATATAAAAAGCAATTGAAATATTTCCAAGATTTTATGCAGAACGCGCTTTCACTTGCAACTAGATCGAGCACAAAGCCAACAATTTTCCCACACACACCAAATACTTTTAATTTAAGCAATGGATTAAATTTTGATATTTTAGAAGATCAAAAATTTGACTAACATACAATTCGCATTAATATTTGTTGTTTTTTTTTATCTTTTTTTTTTTTTTTTATATTTTTAAACTCTGATTAGTTTTTAAATGAAAAATCCAAATTTTTGTTTGTCAATTAATGGAACTAATAAATTCTAATTTTTCAAAAAAATATTAATTGATCAAACAACTATTTTCTTTATTTGAAATAAATAATCATTTAATTATTAAGAACAATTTTCATAATTATAGAATTAAAAAATGATATTTTTTAAAAATATTATTTATTATTATCTATTTTTTTTTTTCTCTTTAATTTTTTAAAAAGTATTTGAAAAAATAAAAAAAAAAAAACGAAATTAAATTTTCATTTAATGTTTTTTTTGAATATAACATCTGATAATTGATTAAACCAATGATTTTTTTGTCTTCAATCATACTTCTATATATCATCTCTCTTCCCATCTAACAAGCAATTGAAGTGTGCAAGTTTTTTACAATTCAATGATAATTGTTTTTCAAATTTTTTTATAATTTCCCACTTTAGTTTTATCTAGAAAGTACATGCTGGAAATTGTCTTTTCAATGAGGTTTCTAATTTACAAAATTAAGAAAACCAAATAAAATGATTTTGTGATAATTATTAATTTTGGGGGATTCTAACTTATAAAAGCGAATTGGTGGGTTTATAGTGCTGCTATATATCCCTTTTCTATCTGTATATTCCACCTTTCTCCCAAATAATTATATTTATTTATTTTTTTTTTTTCAAAATTTGTAAGTTTGGGGAGAATGAATTTTAAATTTCAACCAGTTTCTTTATCATCATCCCATTTGTGTTTTTATTTTATTTTAAACTCTGGTTTATAAAAATACTCAAAATGGTTATTCATCATTAATTGATTGTTTGTAATAATCCCATTTCTTATATTATCCAGAAATTACTTTTGTTTAAAGAAGGAAAAGTATCTGATCACATGTCTTGATAATATATCCGAACCGTTAAATTGATGTTTATAGATATATTTTTGAGAACAAAAAATTTTTCTTATGTGGTTTAATTTTGATAAAATTTTAAAAAGAATTATAAAAAAATTAGAATATCCAAGGCATATTAATTGTTTGACTACCTTCCCAACTTACAAATTTTTCTTTATGAATTTGAAATTTTTTTATATTTTATTTGAATTGGGTATAATTAATCATATTAATTAGGTGAAACTCTTATCCAAATATTAAATTAATCCAAACACTTATGTTTTTTTTATATATTAAAGAGAGACTTTTTCTACTTCTCTTCTACCACCTTAATATCGATTATTTTAAAAAAATATTCCTTTTTATTATTTTTCTATTTCATTTTTTTTTTCTAGAAAAATACTTTTTTTAAATGAAAAAACATGTTAAGTAGCAAAATAACCAACTGTGTTATTCTAATTTTATTGGTAATTGTTGGAGGGAAGTGTAGACGCTAATTTGTCTTTTTCTAATATATTTTTAACATTAATTAGTTTTGATTCTTTGAAGGCACTTATTCTTTAGAGAGGGTGGTAATTGGTTGACAGTTTTAAAAATGCGGATATATTAATAGAAAAAAAATACAAACAATAGATTCAACACCAGATGAACAAAATACTTTTTTCAATGAAGTTTTTGCATTTTTTTTTCCTTTTTCTAATCTATTTTATTTGCTGATTTTCATTCTTTTTTTTATGTCTTAGTTTAAGAATACTAGTTTTTTCCCTTTTATTTTTTGAAAAAAATTCTTACTATCAGTTAAAATCTTACATACATTAAACTAGAAAAAAATATATTAAATTTTAGTTTCAATCTAATATGATGAAAATTTATTGAATTGCCACAACTAATTAACAATAATGGGAAAAAAATAATTTGTTTTTTGTTGTTAAAATGGTTAACATTTTGACAAAATACTCTGCTATTTTAATTATTTTTTGGAGATACAAACAATCAAAAAAAATAATTGTTTTCTTTAGTTATTGAAGTAAAGTTGACACAAGACATAGAAAAATACAAATTGTCAATATACTCCTGAACTTTAAGCAGTATTGTATTCAACTTTTTAATGATTTAAAGGTCGAAAATTAGGATAAGTTTGAAGTTTTATGTGTATTAGAAGTTATGACAGGAGTTTTTACTTCTACCAGACAGTTTTATATTTTTTCGAATAATTTTGTAAGATCAAAAAATTTGATCTTTAGTTTTTTTGAAAGAAAAATAGTTTTCGAAAAAAGTAAATTTTATTTTTTTCCAAATATAATTATTTATTACAACACTCATGTTGAAAATAAGTTTTGTCAGTTGATTCTTTTTTAGTTATGACGAAAAAGTCTAAACCCTTTAATTATTATTAATTTGTGGGTTTTTTATTAAAGTTTAAAAAAAACATTAAAAAGGGTTGTTCCACAATGGAAAAGAAGTTGACTGATACAAGTCAATTCAGATATTAATCAATTTTAAATTGAGTTTAGATATAAACATCAGATAAATTTTAGTCAAAAAATTATTTTATTTGATGCAGATAAACTAATGAGATACTTTTCGAGATTAATTTTTACCAAAAAAAAAAAAAAAATAAAAAAAAAAACTGTATTCTTGAGAAATAAATGTTTCAAGGTGGAGTTTTAAAGTTTATAATTAACTGTTTTTAACCAGTTTTGATAGCGCATTATCTAAGTTTTCTTATACAAATTTTAAATTATTATTGTTTTTAAAAAAATACAGGGTATAAAAATAAGCCCCTGACAAGATTTTTAATTGTAAATGTTAGGAAAATTATTGTTTAATTTCTTTTATTTTGAAAGCAAATCCACTTGTAACTATCAAATTTTTATGAATTAAGTAATAAACCTGCCCAAATTTCATAAAAGTGACATTTCTATAGAATACTCCTTTAATATTTGATAACCTTAGTAAAAGTACAGTCAGTTCCACTTTTAAGAAACAAACTTCAAAGAAATTCAAGGCACAGAAAAAATCTCAAATTAATGCACAAAATTCAGATTCTAGTAAAATAATTTGTAAAAAGTCAAATTCCAAATTTTGTGCCGTAATTTGAGATTTTTTCTGTGCCTTACATTTCCTTGAAAGTTTTTGCCTTAAACTTGAAACTGGTTGTACTTATTTTAAAAAAAAAGAAAGAAAGAAAAAAAGAAAGAAAGAAAGAAAACAGTTTTATAGTGGTTTGCTGCGATTTTGGAAAAGGGTAATTTTTATTCTTATTAATTGATTGGATATTATTTTCAAGGGGTTTGATTTAATTAATCATAATTATAATGAGTGGACGAGCTATAATTTTAAAAATTTGGTTATTAAACGATAATATTTATTTATAAATTACAAAATAATTTTCCAAATATTAACAAATGATAATATTTTTAGTGTTTTTTTTTTATAAATATTATTTTTTCAATACTATACAATCGAAATCATGAGAATTTATTTTTTTACCTTTAGAGGTTTGAATTTTTTTCAAATTTCAATCAGTGGTTTAAAAACACTAAAAATCATTTTTTTTTATTTTAAACAATATAATATTTAATAATCCCCTTTTTTGTTTGTACTTCTTTTTAACTTCAAAATTAGACTTTTTTTATCAAATTTCATAATAATGAAAATTCTTCCTGAGAAGTGAATGTTAAATAATACAACAAATAAAATCAATCGTGGGTGGAGAGGTGTTACTGAAATTTTAAAATAAAAAGTATTAATTTTGATTTAAAATTTTCTGAATAATAATTATTTGTATAAATTTTATCGAAAAACACCTTACAAACTATTTGAAATGAAATAAAAGAAATGTAATATAATTGATTGGAAATTTTATAGAAGACAACTATTGTTAAAGTATGCAACTTGGAAAATAAATTTACCTTATCGAAAAGAGTAAAGTGACAAGATATAAATTACTGACAAAAAAAACATGTATATAACCTATTAATCAAAGGTTTTTTAACAAAAAATAAAATACCACTTGTGAAATAATAACTTGAAGTTCAATTAATCCATTTAGAAAATTTTTTTGAATGGTGTTTATTACTATTTCTTTAATAGAATTGAAGAGATCTAATTTGGCATTCTTCAAAAAAAAAATAAAAAAATTGAAGAACAAAATATACGACTTTTTTTTATTTTTGTCTCTTTTCAAATAAATAATTTAACTAAAATTAAATTTAGCCCTTTTTTTAACAAATTGGTATTTAAAAACTTTCTATTGATTTGATTTCAAAATTCTTTTTTGACAAATATTTTTATCAATTTGAGGTCGAAAAAAGAATAATGTTTCAAAGATTAGAGTTAATTAGGCTGAATTATCAAAATCAATATATATATATATATATATATATATATATATATATATATATTAGACTAAACCTAGAGTTAAAGAATAATATAGAAAAAAACCTACAAATCGCAATTTAGAATTATTTTAAGTTTTTATAATTTGATCGAAAATATATATTTTTTTTTCACATCAAGGGAATTCATCTAATAAATCGAAATATCTGAAGAGGGTTTCAAATAAAATCATATTTTATTAAACTAATTTTTGAATCTTGATGATCAAAAGAATGTGTCGCCAAAAGACTATAATCTGTATTTCAAAATATAATCCTTACTTTTTTTTTTTTTTTTGTTATTCCAATTCTGCAATCCTATTGTACACCTAAGTTAAAATCGGTTTTTATCGTTAACTCCATTAGATATTCAGTGAATTTTAAATTAGTAAATCAATTTGTTGAAATTATTTCATAATATACTGGAAAATTATTATTAAAAAATTTTATTTTTTTCATTGATTAAAAGATCAAATTGTTATCTCTATTTTTTGTGATAAATTATCCAAGTTGATCCTTTATTTTGAGAATTTTTTTTTGAATAATAGAACTTTAAGAAACCAAAATTATATTTAATATGGATTTATTGTTGGTTTCTTTGACCGATTAATATATAGCTCTTCTATAACAAAAAAAAAAAAAAAAAACGCTTTATATTTTGAAACATGGGTTAAACTTTTACAAGTGCCCTATTGCGACAACAACAGATAAAATAGATGAAAATAGGATTTTAAATTGATTTTAGGAATTATTTAGAAATAGGAAGTTAAAATTTAATCAAAAATTATCCAATAAAAAGTTTATCGGTATAGAATTAAAAATAAAAACACTTAAAGAAGAAGTATTTATAACAAATTTTTAAGATAATACGGTCTAGAAATAAATGCTTTTTATTAATTTTTTCTGAATCAATTTTTTCATTTTTTGATATCCTTTTTTTTAGTTGGTCTGGAAATGGATTATAACATGGATGTATGATTCTCTCGTGTTTTTTAAAATCGGCATGTATTTGGTTACTGTTCGTTCAATTATACAGTGGTGTAAATAACCCGTTTTTTTTTTATTTTAAACACTTTGCTAAAATTTTACTCATGCAAAAAAGATAGGTTGGGTGTGGAAATCAAAGATACGAATCAATGGGATGACAACAGCAATAAACTTGAAGTACAATTCTTTAAAGAAATTTTAAAAAAGAATTATGAAGATATTGAAAGATTATAAAGTTAATTTTTTGGCAAAAAAATTAGCAAAATTTCATTATTTGAATTTTGATAAAAAAATCATTTTATCTCACAAATTTTGTAAAAATGAATAAAATTGTTGAAACAATGTCATTTAATATTATTGATCCATTTTGATTAATCAAAGATCTAACCTCAAAAGTCAATTTTAATCTGAACCAAGAATATATTTGTCTGTTTTTATCTTCAAATACCCATTTCCGAATAAAAAAACATGAGTTAAATTTCAGTAATGTGTTAAAGGTTGTCAGCGTGGGTTATTTACACCACTGTAAACAGGGAAAAATCTCACTTCATCTTCAATATTCTTCTTTACTAAATAATGTTCTCAAAGCAGTGGGTTGTCGTTTGTGGTTCTATTTGTATAAGGAAATAATTCAAAATGAAGTGAAATTTTTTCCTGTTGATAATTCTAATACAAGTAAAGAAATGATTTGAATGATTTAGTATTAAATAAACTGTTGCTCTCAAAAATTAGTCAAATGTACTAGCCACATTCAAAAAGTAAGACTGGAAAAATAGGTTATCAAAAATAAGATGATCCTTAAATTTTTCTCAATTTAAGGATAACAGTGCCAAATGAATTCAGGGTATAATTCCCAATGCCACTCTTTTATCTTGGCAAAAGTTCAGAGGGTTGTTTATTAACAGATTAAAATAGATTATTTTGACAAAATATCCAGTTTTTTTCGAGTTTACTTTTTGGTTAATATCCAAAAAATCCACTGACCACATTTAAAGAAATTCACATAAGAAAATATTTCCCCAATTGATTTTTCTTTAAAGTTGGTTATTTGTTTACAAAACACTAATAACTCAGTTAAGTCAAATAATTAACATAAACGAATACTAGTCTTCACAACCACACTTTTAGTTTGTGGGTAAATGCAATAAAACAAAAAATAAATATCAAAAAAAGCATGTGTGTAAAAAAATAAATACTTTTAATCTCTGAATAAAAGATCCTCTGAACCTAAGCAAAAGGAAGGAAACACATTTGCGATATATCTGAAAAATACCTTTGTTAGTTAACTTTTTTCAAAATGGAATAAAATAAAATATTGTCGAAAGAAAACTGAGAATAAAGTGGCAACTCAACCACTCTCTTCATTAGTTTTTCTTTCCCTGTTTGATGTGTTTCAAAATGACTAATATAAAAATTAAAGTTGATTTTATTTGGTACAATAATTAAGATTTAAAAAAAAGAAACAAAATAAACTCAGGACTATTGGGCTTAAATTTTGCCTTTCGTCAAATCGAAAAAAAAAAAAAAAAGATAAAATTTAAAACATATTTTCAAGAGAAAGGTTTTCAAATTCCCCAAAGTCTTTGTCCAAATTAACCATCCTGCTGAATTTGTTGTCTTGCCACAAAGGGCACTTTGTTCTTTTGGGTGGAGAAAAAGCCAACATTTTCTCTTTGTTATAATCATTGCCAATGCTAGAACCATTACCATTATCATTTAGTCCACAATTAGCAATTTTTTTCTCTTCATTTGTGAGATTTTTTGTGTTTTGGATCAGTTCTTCCAGAAAATCTTCTTGTTCAAACCGTGTTTCAGATTTGTCTTCGATCTTTGTTTCTATCAGCCCTTCAATTGGGGAGACAAATTGTGATAATTCTTTTGAAAAATCATACTTTGAAAATTTGGTGTTGTTGAATCTAATGGTGTTTAAGGAGAGGAGAAATTGTTTGATGATAAAGGTTCAAAAAAAAAATAATTTATTAGAATCAAAAAGAAAGGTTTTTTTTTAACTTTTTGGAACCCAAGTGGTGGATCCAAATTGTAACTTTTTCGATCCAAAAGGTAGATCCAAATTTTAACTTTTCCATAATCAGAGCAAGAGAAGAGTATTTTCACTCTTCAAAATAGAATGTGTAAATAATTACCTTTTGGAAGCGAGATTTTTTTTTGGTTGTGGTACAATGAGATCTGGTCTTGAAAAGCGATTAAAATAACAATCACTTTGGCTTCGGATGGGCATTTGTTCAAGCTTGTTTGTGCGGATTGGAAATGATGAAGATCTTGTTTGTTTGAGCTGGTTCATTCTTTAGTGCTTGTTTAAAATCAAGAAAGAAAATATGAGTGGGTTTTAAATTTTGGAAAATTGTTCTAAGATTGTAAAAAGCAAAAAAAACGATTCTTGCGAATAATTTAAAAGTAAAAAAATGAGAAAAACCTAAAAATTTTAACCATTTTTAAAGGAAATGTGGAAGTGTAAACAATAGATCTCAAAAAAGAACTCTTTTGAACGACCAAAAAACCTTTTGGATTTCCCATTCAAAAACTAGTAACTTTTCAAAGCTTTCTTTACAACTTTCCATCAAAAACTTTCTTTTTTCAATTGGGTTCTTTGATTCTGAGTTTACTTTCTCAAACATTTTATTTGAAAAGTAATTTAAAAAATAGGATAAAAAATGGAAAAAAAAATATGGGTAAACAGAAAGAGTGCGTTCAAATAACACTCCACTTTTGAAATTATGTACTAATAAAATTTAATTTAAAAAAGAAAAAATAGAAGGCAAACTAATTTAAAACCTTCAAAAGAAAAAACGAGTTTATCCACTGTAACATTTGAACAGCTCTTTTTTTCCACATTTTAGATTTTTAATGACAAGAGATCATTTTTTTATTTTTTTTTTGTAAGAAAAAGTTGGATTAAAAGAATTAACATTCTTTTAATTTTCAAGGTTAAGGATTAACATCTTGAACCTTACAATTCCACTCTATTATTTATATCAAAACAAAAGGAACAAAATTTTCATTTAGCTTATATCAAAATATTTAGTTTATAAATCTTGGAAAATTTCAAATTTAAAATTTCAAGAAAAGCATAAATTATTAATTTCGCCTTCTTTAGAATTGTGATCTTTGGTGATTTATTTTAATTCTTGGAATATGATTTTGTTAATATTGGAATGAAAATTTTGATTTTTTTGAGTTGAAATTAACAGTAAGATGATTTATAAAATAAAATCCCAACTAATATCTCGAATTAAACTTTTTAAACAGATCAAAAACATACCAGAAGTATTTCAAAGATTAATCCTTCCTTTATAAATTCAAGGAAATTATATTTTTTAAACGTTATGGGAGTCGCAATGTATAGTTACTGTGTTGCTTGATTCAATGGGGTGGTTGAAGATTTGATCAAATAATTAAATATTTATAACTTTAGTTGCCTTTTTCAAATGAGATTTTTAAAAAAAAAAAAATAATTTTATTTGAGAAATTCAACAAATTTGTTATTTGAAGGTAAACAGTTTCCAGAACTGTTTCTTTCAGAACACACCTGCAAGTTTTTTTCAAAATAGTATCAATAAATCTCAAATAATTCTGAAAATTTTTGATTTGAGATAAACTTTTGATTATTTTGTTAACTGTGTAATTCAAACACTTGATTCCCAAGAAGACTTTCAATACAATTCTATTTTAATGCTTTCTTCAAATTTTACCAAATAAAATTCTGAATTTGTCTTTTAACAAAAAGAATTTGCAAATTCGCAGAATGTATTTAAACTTAAATAGTTAAAAGATTTTTAAACAATTAAAAGAAGAAGAAGTAAAAAAATCTTCCTTTTAGTGCTTTGTAATTATGAAGGGACAAGACGTTAAGTTGTTTCGTAACCAACTCCCAGACTTATTGCTCAAGAAAAATCTGAAAAAATAATTCAACTCAAAAATATTTTTTTTCCGTTTTACAGAATAGAAAAACAAATAAGAAATTTTCTTCCTTCTAAAAATGGTTTTCTTTTTCTTATTCTATTGATACAAACTTCATGGACATGTTTACAAAGTCTTTTTTTTGTTTCCAAACAAATAATTTTTCTTATTTGTCGAGTGATTTGTGTATTCTGGTAAACTCTGTGCAATTTTACTAATAGAAATGATTGTGATTCTACCAAAATAATATATCTTGTACAAAATAACTCGTAACTAGAAAAACATTTGATGTTTTAAATGACAAGAAATTCTATTTAATTAACGATCTAAGATGTTGGGTTTTTTTTTTTTGTTTACTTTGACAAAATGTAAACTAAATTTTCTCGTGAAATTTCATTGAACACATGTTCTTTTTTTTTAAAGAAAAAAGAATATCACAAATTACATCAAAACTATTCTCAAATTTCATACCCCATTGCCCCCCTGGGAAAATTTTCTTTATTTATGAAAAAAACTTGAAAATTAAAGAAATGATTTTTTATACAAAGACATTCCAATATATTTAATAAAATTTTTCTTCAATTTCTATTTTTTTAACTTTGGGATCTCATCTTTTAAAAAAACACAAGAGAAAGAATCTTTTCAAGTCCAGCCAACGTTACAAAATAATATAATATTGGAAACAATAAAATACTATATTCGGAACTTATGTAAAAAAAATTCTAATTGTTCAAAGATATAAAAATTTTTAGATATTTATTTAATTTTATCAGTATCTATTAAAGAATCTGCTTATTCACTCAAACTTTTTTTTTTAAAGATTGGTATTTATTTAATTTTGAGTTATTTTAAAGAAGCACCCAAATAAAATTAGATGATCACATCAAGTCTTTTGATCGATTAATAATTGTATTTAAAATTTGAAAAAAATTCAATAGAAACTTTTTTTTTTTGGCATCCACTTTCCGACTTTTTATAGAAAACTAAATTGGGTTTAAAAATCGTCTGATGAGCAGTTTTTAGGATCTTTGGACCGAATTTTGAATCAGAAGACGAAATTTAGTCACTTCATGATCCCCTCTTTAACCGATTAAGTATTTAATATGAAGAACAAATTTAGTAATTCTACATTTTTTTTTTTTTTTCTTTAACCATAATATGATTTTATTTGAAGACGAAATTGTATTTTTTTCAAATAAAATTTTCTTTAGGATATTCGAAAAATAGTCAATTATAACACCCAAAATCCAAAATTAGTTTTATAAATATTTCTAAAAAAAATTAATTTTTTAGAATGATTCTTGAGAACATTTCCAAAAGGTTTATTTTTCAAAAAAAAATCCAAAATTAAAAATATTTTGTATTTTTTTTTATTTGTGAAAATGTGAAAATGACTTTTAAAAAATTAACTAATTTTTTTTTACTAAATAAACTCGTTTTAATAAATTGTCAATAATTTGTAATAAAAAAATCAAAAAAAATCTAAAGATTCTTTTCTTTATGTATCCATAAACAACTAAATCATTAAATTTTATAAATAATTCAACATTAGATTAGTTTTAATAATATATATAAAATTCAAAAATTTAAATACAGTTAAGGAAATTCGAATTTTATGGTTAGCGAATACTAATTTTCCACCTAGTAACATATCTATTGACTTAAAAGAAACTTGATCTAAGGGATCTTGCTAATATGAAAAATTAAGGTTTTTTTTTGAAGTATTTTGAGTTTGGCAAAGCGTTTTTTAGGCTGAATTTAACATCTGTGTTATTGTTTCTTCATAAATCTTGATAGTATTCTTGAAAAAATAAAGAATTCCTTGCTTTCTTCTTTGGTGTATCCAAATTTACTTATTTGATGCTGAATTTTTTTGGGTTAATTTTGTTTAGTTGGGTATTCAAAAGATAAGTGTATCGATTTAGTTAATAGGGTTGTTATTTACCCCCCCCCCCAACACTTTTCTTTTCCAATCACTTCCAAGTTGTGTTTGAATTAAAAAGCTGGTTGTTGACTTTTTTTTTTACTTATTTTTTTGAATACTCAAATCCAAATTAGTCATCAACAAATTTTGAAGAAAAAATTTCATTAGGAAAATTTCAATCCACTTCCCTTTCAAGTATGTTAGAGTGTAGCGAGAGAGTCTAAATATACTTGAAAAGAAAGTGGAGTGGAATTTTCTTAATATCAAAAAAAAATAGCTTTTTATTTTTGCCTTTTTTTGTAAGTGAAATTCAAGAAGTTTTTGGATCAATAAATGATTTTCCAGCCAAATCTAAAAAAACCCAAAAATCCCAAAAATTGTAATATTTTGACTTTTCCTCAATTCATTAACTTTTAAAGCTTTTTTTCTGTTTATAATATTTTATTTCAACCGCACATATAATAAAATCCGAATAGTCCTTAATTCGGATTAAAAAAAGTTTTTGAAAATTACTGAGATTTATAAAACCCTGTTTATTTTCAAAATTTTCGACACAGCTAAAACAGTTCAAACAACAAAAATAATACATTTTGAATTAAATGGTGAATAATTTAGATTTTTGTAAAATATGAAATCAATTTTTCATCTATTAACTTTTTTATTTTCATTCAATTTTTTGAATTTCGTAACTGTTTAGGCTGAAAAATATATTTTTCTCGACGATTGATATTATGTTAAGGACAGGTTGTTTAAAATAGAAAAACTCAAATAAAATTATTCAAAGGTGTCTAAACTTTTGATCGATCAATAATCCTAATAGAATTTCAACAAATTTCTTAAGTAATTTTATTGTTTCGCTATCTGAAAAAGTTTTAACAGGCCAATACGTTATTAGACTGATAATTATTTTATTTTTGATTTGGTGTAATTTGTAATTTATAAAAAAATGTTAAAAATTAAATTAAAAAATGCTACTAATTTTGGTGTTTCTCCTTGAATTTGATAAATAAGATTTTTTTTTTCAAAATTGAAAATTTTATGTTGAAAATTTCGAATTGGAGTTTATTTAAATGTTTTTTTTTAAAAAAACAAAAAATAAAAACAAAATCTAAAAAAAAATTGAATAATATGTTTTGAAATAACCATTGTACATTTGTAGTAATAATAGTTTGAGTGATAATGTTAACAATATTTTTTTTTGTTAATAGATATGTTGAAAACATGATTTTACCTCGTTTTTATTGTTTTTTCTAATTATTATATAATTTGTTCAAAAAATTGTGTTTAGGAATAAAAAAAAAAAAGAAAACAATAAAAGAAGAAGAAGAAAAAAGAAATTTGAAAAAGAATAGAGCAATGATTATGATTGAAAAATACACAATTTTATTGGAATAATAAGATTAGTACATACCACCAGTTTCAAATTTAAGGCACAAACTTTGAACGAAAATTTAAGGCAAAAAAAAATCTAAAATTAAGGCACCAAATTTGGATTTTTTTTTTTTTTACAAATTATTATACTAGAATCTGAATTTTGTACCTTAATTTGATATATTTTTTTTTGCCTTAAATTTCGTTCAAAGTTTGTGCCTTAAAAGTTGAACTGACTGTAAAACAACAAAAAACCCATAAAAACTTCAAAATAGTGATTAAATTATTTAAAATAAAAGTTTATATGAAAAACATAAAAGAATTATTTTTATTATATTCAATATTTTCCTTGCGCCACAAATAACCTAAAATTCCATTATGTTTAAAAGAGAATGTTTAAAATGATATTGATATTCTAATATATTAATTGTCTTATTTACCTTTAATCCAGATTTAGATTATAATAAAAAGTCAAAATAGTTCCAAGATAAATTATTTAGGTTATTGTAATTTTTTTTTGGTTATTGGAAAAACAAATAATAATTATTGTTTTTTCAATTCTTTTTAATATTTTTTTTCTTCATATTTTAAATAAGAAATTTTATTACAATAACAGTACTTCAAAATCCAATACATTGTTTTATTAATAATAACATCAAAAAAAGTTGTTAATTTTATGATAAAAAAACAATTAAAAAATTTATTACCGAAGAAATTTAATTTTTTTTTTTTTAGATAAAATTGTAATAAATATTAAATCAAGAGAAAAAAAAAAATTCATTTACTTAGGAAAAAAATAAAAGTTAATATGAATATTTTTGGAAAAAATCAATTTAAATAATAGAAAATACCTGAAAAAAAAAAAACAAAACAAAAAAAATGTCAAATATTTTCATTTATAACATTGACCTTAAATCAATTAAAACTTTTTTAATAGATAAATTATTCAACCCTAAATTTAATCAAAAAAAAATATAAAGGGTAGAAAAATCTCAATTATTAATCTGACTCGAACTATTGACCAAATAATAAAAAAATAGAAAAAAAAAATTCTTGTTGAAAAAATTTCCAAATTTGGCATTATTAAAAATAATATTATTTTTTTTTAAAATTTAATTTATATATATATATATATATATATTTAATTATTTAGAATCAAAGATATAAATTGCCATCGATGTTAATCAATTTTCAAAACAAAATTTCTATACTGTGTTAAAATATCTAAGATAAGGAATAAATTATTTAATGTAATATTTTCTCAATTTTGGGGTACATATGGGTCTTAAAAAATTTTCAGTGAAGTATGAAGTGTTTTAATCATTAAAACTAAAAAGTTTTTTATGTCTAGAAAAACTTTTCCAAAAAAAAAAATGTTTTTTTTTTTTAACAAAATTTCGATTGAAAAATAATAAAATGTCTTTATCTAAGAAATTATTCAAAGGTTGAAAATACAATTTCAAGTTATTTTTTTATTATAGGTAACTTTACAATTATTAATGGTAAAAATTTTTTTCTAAGATATTTTTTTATAAATTTCATATTTTATACCCCATCAGTTAAAATTCAAATTAAAAATTTTATTTCAAAGGCAATTGGGGTATTCCGGGGTTCTATATGATATATATATATATATATATATATAAGATTATTTTCATTCAATTAGTTTTACCTAAGTGTTTGCTATCAGTATGAAAATACTGAAAATTTATTATAAAAATTAAAAACCACATAACTTCAATACAACTTCAAATTCCAATCTCATAATTAAAGAGTAGCTAGAATAAAATAAAAAAATAAAAACAAAAAATAATAAATATATTTTTTTTAATCTTTAGAAAAAAGTTTATATGACATAAAATAAATGGAAAGATAATAGTTATCACGTACAAAAATAATTCCGATGGAAGATACACCCTTAAATCTTTTAAAATCCTTTTCAAAAATCAAAGATGAAAAAGGGATCTCGGAAATTCAACAATTTTTGATTTTCAGGTTCAATAGAGTTATAATTACTTTAATAATCTAATTTGTACATATATTGAAAAAATGATAAAAAAAAGTATACCATTTTATCGATAATTTAATATTTTGTAAAACAACATATGCATTAAAAAGATATCTTATTTTTTAATTTTTTTTTTGAACAATCAATATTTTTTTAAACGCTATGAAACCCTTTAGATGGGTCTTCAAGAGAATGATTATTTTTAAAAATATCAGATAGTTTATATCTTGCAAAAATACGAGTTAATAAAAGAATAATAAGCTTCGTACTTGTTGATTTTTTAATTTTGATTATTATTTGAGATTTTCATATTTCAAATATTTTTATTCTATTTTTTAATCATATTTGTATGGAAAATAAAATAAAAAATACACCCAATTTAACTTTTAAGGCACAAACTTTGAACGAAAATTTAATTTATCAAAAAAAATCTCAAATTAAGGCACAACATTTGGGATTTTTTTTTTTAACTTATTTTACTCGAATATGAATTTTGGACCCCAATTTTAGATTTTTTTTGTTCCTTAAATTTGAGTTGAACGTTTGGATCTTAAAAATGGAACTGTCTGGATAGTTGCAATTAATCCACCATATTTCTACAAACCCCAAGTACTGGCGTATCTGGTGAAAAACCCCAAAACTGTATATAAAAAAGTTCTTGAAAGAGTTTTTTAAAATCAGTTAAATTTACCTGTTTGAAATTTCTTTTTAAAAAAATGAATTTTTCAAATATCCAACCATTATCACCACTCTTAGAATATTTCAAATTTGATTTTAATATTTCATAATGTCCAATAAAAATTAATATAATACAAAACAATCTCTATTACTGTTCTAAATATTTTTTTTTCAGTTACTTTTAGAAGTTTGAAATGTTTTCAAATTTGAACTTGCACTTGATAAACTCTTAAAGTCATTTTTTTAAAAATTTTCATTTAAAAATCTATTTTTTGAAAAGTTTCTTCATACCTCAGAAAGTTTGTAATTTTTTATCACAATTTCTGCAGATGAAAAAAAACCCTTTTTGAATTAAAAGGAAAATAAGATCATAATTATGTAACAGCGCATAGGTGGAAGGTCATCCAAAAGATTTCCTAGCATTTGAAACAATTCCAAATTTTATCATAAAAATTAATTGATTCTAAAATCAATTTTTCGACTAAAAAAATTGTAAAAAAAGCAAAGAAAAACCGAAATTTTTACCAATTCTCTAACTACCACTCTTTCGTATAACACACATAATTTCAATTCATATTTCTCAAACAAACCTTGAACTAATATATTTTAATTTTAAGATAAAATAAACTTTTTAATAAACATTTTCTATTTCTACAAAGAGAACACTTTTGGAGTTTAGCTTAACAAACTGGCTTTGTAAAATTCGATAGTTAAGGTGAAAAAATATCCAAAATGGAAATTTTTATTTTTTAAATTTTATCCTCTTTTCACTTTTCTTTTTTTTTCAAATAAAATCAAATTTTTGTAATATCAAATCAATTTCATGTCTAAACTGAGTCTATTCAAACAGTCAGTGCGGGAAAAAATTAGCACTGTGAAAAAAAGTGAATTGAGTAGTGATTTTTTCACGAGCGGGCTTCAACAATCAAAGGAAATGAAAAAACATTTAACCGATCTGATATCTAAAACAAAACAATACTCATCTTCAATGATAAATGATATAAAATCACAACACGAATTTATTAAAACTTATAGGCTCTTTTCGAAAACTATCCTGAACGAAGAAGGCGAAATTGAAATCCGTAAAATTTTTTTTTTTAAAAACAAAAAATCAACACAAAGATCATAATTCATCCTCTTTTCAAACTTTTTGTTTTTCATTTTATTTTTCCCTTGTCATGATCTTTATTTTTGACAATAATCAGAAAAATGTTTGGTAATAGTTGCCGAAATTTCAACCAAATTATTGCATCTTCAAGAACAGAACGTAAGTTGATAACTTTTTTTTTTTTTTTCTTTCTTTGATTTTTATTTCCATAAAAAGAAAAACAAAAACCAAAAAACAAAAAACAAACAAGAAAAACAAAAAACAAAATTTCTGCTTTTCGAAAAAATGAAACAACTTTTTGCAATTGTTTTGTTTTTTTTTTTTAATTTTTACACAACACTAATAATTTTGCGGCTTTTGAATTCTAATTTTTTCTTGTTTCCTTTTTTTTTTAAATTATTTTGAAACATTTGGCTAAATTTCTCAATTCAGCAAGAACAACTTTCAAAAATACTCTTAAAACATTCACAACAATGGTTAGATGTAAGTTACAAAGATCTTACCAAAACAAAAAAGGAATATGAAAAGTTAAGAAAACAATTTGATTCCTCGCACACAACCCTGATCAATTATTTAAAAAAAAAAGAGCAAGATCCAAAAAGGAAAATCACATTTGAGGCCGAATCAGAAGTAGCCAAAGAGAAACTACAAAGGATATCTGGAGAATTATATTTCAAAATAGATGAAATTGTTGGAAGTAAAGATGTTTCTTCATTAGAAATGATTACAAATGCTTTGAATCGCCTTAAAGCATATTACTACGAGGGGTACACTGCAGTTTATGACTCCTTTGAGTACATTGGCCAAATAAAAGAAAAAGTTAAAAATGTAAGCTTCAAACTCCCATAAATATATTTTTTAATTTTTTTCCAGAATCAACGCTATTTTATTTAAGGTGAGAGTATCCATAAAAACAGTCTTGGAGTAAATTTAATACCAAAATTTAAAAAATGATTTAGAAATAGTTCACGTAGATTCTTATTAAATCAAGACGAAAAAATATTGTATCTTTCAGTACTCTTCACAAATTGTGCTTCTAAACCTTTTGAGTTTTTTCTTAAGTGACCAGTAACACAAAAAAATCTTCTAGTAAGTTGATTAGCAAATTCAAAAAAAAAAATTTGACTCGCCTTAAAATTGAAAAATAAGGTAAAAATATAATCAAAATTGTTATTTTTGCAAGAGACTGCGACCAAAAAATGCTTACCCAGAGCATAAAACCTGTGTTTCAAAATAAACCCGTACTTTGTTTCTTGTTGTTCCAATACACCAACTAAACCAATATTTAATCGTATACCTAAGGTAAAATCAATTTTGAAAGTAAAGTCATTCATATTTTGAGAAAATATTATAATAAGAATGAAATTTTTTGAAAATTTTTTGTAATTTTTCCATTTATTTTGAATGAAATTTCTGTCTTTTTTTCTGATGGATAATTCTCTAAAATAAAATTGACTCTATTTTTAGAGAAAATTTTTCCCATTTGATCTTTGATTGATAGAATTTCCTTTTTAATAGTAGGAATTTAAGAAACCAATACCATATTTTGTTTATTGCTATTATCTCCGTTTCTTTGATTATTAAGGTATTAACCCTCTTGAAAAAAGAAACAGAAACACGACTTTTAATTTGAATCATGAATTTACCTTTTCTTCACAGATGTTTGTGACAGCAGTATTTTATTTATTAAAAACTAATTAAAAATTACCACTTTTATATTTTTTTAATTTTTATATAAATACCCATGTGAACAGATGCTGAACCAATTTAATTCAGAAAATAGAGAAAGAGATATGAAAACTTTAAGCAATGCCCAAGAAGATGATGAAACAAAATTTGATTCCTTAGTTATGTGTCTATCCGCACTAGACCAAGCCACAATTTCTTCTTTAATCGTTGCAACTGCCTCAGATAAAGATATTTTAGCATCTTTAATTAAGATTTTTGAAGCATATGGAGAAACTAGAAGCGTACTACAAAATTGTATTATTAAAGAAGTCGAAAAAACCCAATCAAGCGCACAATTATTTAGAGAAAATACAACAAGTACAAAATTAACATCAAGCTTCACTAATATAATTGGACATAATTATAGAAAAAACACTTTATTACCATTAATAAAATGGATGCAAGATAATCCAAGAGGTTATGAATGCAATCCAAATAAATGTCCAGAGAATGAGAACCCAGAAGAAAATATACAACATATACTTGAAACAAGTCAAATGTTTCTTGATGCAATTATTGATTCAATAGACCAAGTCCCATTGTAAAATTTCTTTCTTTCAAACTTTCTATCTTTTTTTACTTTGATTTTTTTTTTTTTTTTTAAAAAAATTAAATTTATTTTCAGAGAAAAATCAAGTGTCTTCGTTTATCATGACTTATTTTTAATCTACATATTTACAATGACCAATATTTATAAAGCTAATTTATTTAAAATTTCAATCTTCACCTTTAATTTTACTCAAAAATATCGGTTAATATAAAATCAAGCTTTTTCGATATCTTACACAATCAAGATCACCACCCTGGAAAAGTCTACATTGGTCTCCAAAAATTATCGTTATCCAGTTTTTTTTCAGAGTTACGATATTCTTAACAATTTTCTTTTTGACAAAATTTTTGTTTTTTAAATAAACTAAAGTAATATTTTAAAAGAATTTTAAAAGAAGAGAATTGATTTAACACTAAAATAATATTAATATATAAACAAAACATTTTTCTCGTCAAAATTTTTATTTAAGTAAGTACATTTTTCAAATTTTGAGTGCCACCCATTTATGTGAAACTGAATTCTTCAAATCATTTCTTTAACCAAATACACTAATATTTTTATAAATACGAGAGTGGAATATATCCGAGTATAATATAAACTCTTTTCCAAATAAAAGGGCACCTAAAATTTCAACAATGATTCATAATTGAATCAAGTTAATTGTAGTCTCATTCAAAAATATAAGAAACTCTTTAAAATATAATAAAAAAACTCAACCGAATCTTTAAAACTCATTAAAACAAAACAATAAAAATTAAAATTATATATTTTAAAAATTGATGTGCCCTTTTATTTGAAATGAGAAATCTCGCTTTGTAAATTGTAAAGAAAAAAAAATGATAAAATCAATAAAAACCATTGAAAAAGGTGAATTGGGAAAAAGTTCTTTACATTTTATTGATAACTCTTTACACGACAAACTTTTTTTTTTTTTTAAAGTCTCATTTTCAATATAAAGTCTCAGCCCATCTGGGTATTTTGTTAGAATTGTTTTTTTTACTTTATTTTCTTTTTTCTTTGTTCCATACGTCAATCCAATAATGATCTTTTTTAATCCCTACATCTAGCTCATTCGAAATCAAACTTAAACTGTTTCCATTTTTATACTGACATATTATTTCCAAATTGATTTCTTCTTATCTTGTTTTTTTCATTTACCAACTGTTCAATACCCATAAATAAAAAAACAAAAAATGAAAAAATGAATAATTTAAATGAAAATCACCAATAAGTAATTATCTTATTAACAATCAAATTCAATAGTATTGATGATTTGAGATCTGTGCCCTTTTATTTGAAAAAGAGTTTATTTTCATACCAACTAAAAAAAGTAATTCAAAAAAATGAGAAAGATTGATCAAGAAAAAATAAAATTAAAAAGCATTTATTTCAAGCTCTTATCTGTAACATTTGATACAATTACTTATTCTTGATTTGGCTTTATTTTTAATTCTAAATGGAAATACTTTTGTTTGTAAAATTTTTGATTGACAAATTACTTTTTTATTTCTCAGAGAAATTCCCAAAATGAATTTAAAAATCCTATTTTTATTTAATTCATCTAATTATAGTTTTATTTCAGAAAATAGGATGATACTTTTTGAATTCTTCTTCAGAAATAAAGATTTATTGGACAAATTCGTTTGATTTTAAATTTATTTATTTTCCATTAAAATGAGAAAACTTAAAATAATTCTGAATCTGATTGAAATTATTTCTAAAATTTTCCTATATTTTGGGTTTAATGTTTTGTAACTGTTTTTTAATTCCGAGAATTCAATTCTTTTTCTTTCATTTTGAAATAGTATAATTTATTTTGATATTTTTTGATAAAAATATTTGAAAATTGAATTTTGAAAACAAATTTGTAAAAAAATGATTGTGTAAAATAATAATAAATAGTAATGATGTGAGGATTTCAAGGACATAAATTGTTTGGATTCATTCAAATAAAGAAAAAAAAGAAAAAAAATCTTCGAAAATAGGCTTTGGTCGATTTTTTTTATTTTTCATTCTTGATTTCAACAAATTTATTTGGAAAGGTGATCTTTCGTGTTTGGTCTTCTAAAAGAAAATATTTGTTTCAAAGACACATATTTTCGATGTCTATTTTTTTGATATACTCTTGGATTAATTTCACTCATTCGTATAAACACATTTATAGATCAAAATGTTATTTAATAAAACCAAAAATTTAATCAAAAAAAATATTCAAAAAATCGAAAAATGAAAGATTCAACTCTGAAATACTTGTATTATTTTCACAAATAGAGCAGCGAATGATGTTTTGGTTTCAAAGTTTCAATATCTTGTGGTACTCAATCAAAAAATATTTTTCAGTAATGTCCACACAATTAAAATTTTTCAAAATGGTAAAATGTACTTACTTCCTTAAACATTAATAAATTTCATAAATATTTTTAAGAGTGTTAAAATGTTCATATTTTTTAGACAATACTTTATATGGAAAAAAAAAATAAAAGAAATTAATTCTTATATATATTGTTTTTGAAAATTTTCGTATTTTTTTTTCAAGTAAATTATTTTTCAAGGTTTAGCTTCAAATTGGAAATTAAATTAATTTATCAAGAGTTGGTACTTTATTGAAGAAGGTTAAAAGATCAGAAATTTCTGATCTTTCAAAATTGTTTTTTTAAAATAGCTGTAAATAGTTGTAAAAGCTTTAATATTTGATCGCAAAATAGCTCTACCCTTTTTATTTCGATTTCTCAAATCATATTTTTTATTTATCTACAATATCACTTTATTTTTTCAAGAAATCATTAATTCATTTTGAAAGATTTTCTTATTCAGACTTAATCCTAATAAAACCCAATAAATATTCAAAATTATTAACAATCATAAATTGATTATTCATAATAATTCAACTTGTTTATTTAGTATAAGATTACCTTAATTAAAGATAGAAAATTTTCTGATATCAATTTTATATGATATTTTTTAGGGTGAAAATTGGTGATTATTTTTTTCTTTTTCATCGAAAAAAATGTATTCATAACTTCTTTAATCTTTGTAAAAATTCCAATCAAATGAAAAACTTATAACTGAATTTTATTGTTTAAAAAATTGTTTGTATCTTTACCTTATTGTTAATTTAATTGTGATTTATCAGATTTTTTTGTAAGAAAAATGGTGTTTTATTTATTTTTTGGAAATATTTTAATGATTATATTTTGAAACAAACTAAAATTGAAGATTTTTCAAAAAGTTAAAACAGTTGAAAGAATTACAATAATACAATTTCATTCAAATTGGGAAATAATTTTGATTTTTGTAAAATACAAAAATCATTTTTTCATCTTTTTAGTTTTTTTGTTTTCATTTTATTTTTTAAATTATGAAACCTATTTCATTTGATCAATAATTTTTTCGAACAGTTGATATTAAGTTAAAGTTGAGTTGTCCAAAATATAAGAACATAAATAAAAATTAGTTGATGGCTTCTAACCATTTTATCGATCAATAATTTTAATAGAATTTCAACAAATTTACCCATGCATTTTTTTCTTGTGTTCTCTCAAAAATTTTAAACACTCTTTAATTTATTAGTAATGATTTTTATTTATGTTTTGTTATGTGGGTATTGTAATTTATAAAAAAGTGTGAAAATTCCAATTTGTGAATGGTTCTAATTTGGTATTCCTTCTAGAATTGATTAAATAAGATTTTATTTTCATAAAAATTGAATTTTGGTGTATTAAAAATTTTGAATTGGAGTTTAAAGATAAAAATAAATATAATATATTTTGAAAGAGTATCAAAATAATTGATTTTATAAAAAAGAAATGCCAAGAAATTAATTTTTAAAAAAATAACAATAATCTCAAAAAAACGATAATTTTAAAAAAATTATATATATATTGCCAAAAATCACCTAATGATAATGTATTTTTTTTTGAAAAATCTATCAAAATCACCCATATTAAACAATTTCTTTCTTTATTTCTCTTTCAACCTCTATTTTTTTTTCTTTATAAAACAAAAAATAAAATAAAAAAAGACCAATAAGGTGTATTTGTCATGATCTTCGTAAAGCGGTAAAAAAAAGATTTCCCGAACAAGAATTACAATCTGTTGGTGGTTATATATTTCTTAGATATTTATGCCCAGGAATTTCCAATTTCAAAGTTTCTGGGGTGCAAGAAGAATTGGAAACCCAACCAGACAAAGTTTTGTTTCAAACTGCCTTGATGGTAACCCGGCTTCTTCAAAGTTTAGCAAATGGATCATATTTTGATAAAAAGAGGCCAGAATTAAAGGGGTTGAATGTATTTATCGATAATAACAAATCTCGTATTAAAACATATTTTAATCAAATTTCAACAATTCCGGAAAATAAAGATTATACACCAATTGCAAGTTTGGATGAAGTCAAAAAAAAAGATTTACCAGTTTTACATCAAACAATTTGTGATAAAATTGACCTAATTACAAAAAAACTTCATTCAAACAAGGACAAAGTTCCTGTTATTAATTTATTTAAATCCCTAAAATTAATTGGTCCACCATTGACAGTGCCAGAAAAGAAAAAGAAAAAATAACTAAAATAAAAATAAAATTGTTTTTAGCTTTTTTGATTTACGACTTTTATATTGACAGTTGTTTATAAATTCATAATAAACTTTTTATAGATAAAAAACCAGAGAGAGAGAAAAATGTTGATAAATAAAGCATTAAATTTTTATTGTATTTTTCATTTTTTAACTAGTAAATTACAGAAGGTAAAAGGTTTTTAGTAATAAACCAGAAATAAAAATTATCATATTCATAAAAAAGAATTTTATATTGAAAAAATTGAAATAATAAATCTAATTGAAACAAAAGACGTTTTTACATTAGAAATGATTTCATAAAGTATCAAAAAAAAAATCAAGAAAAAGAAATTGATGAAATAAAATTCAACAAATAGGTCATAAAAAAAAAGAATGAAGAATATATTTTTTTAAAAAAAAATATTCAAAGACGTGAGGATTTTTTTACCTTGGATATAGAGCAAAGTGTGAGATAATTAATTTTTTTCAAGAAAGAAATGTTTTTTTCATCTAAACCCCATTCCAAAAATTTAGACACACCCAGAATCAAAAATATGGTAAAAAAACTCTGAATTTATTATATTTTTTAAAAGCTAATATAAAGCCAGATACAAATTATATAGTACTAATGTTTTTATAAGCAATCATTTTGATCCAAATCAAAGATTAAAATATAAAACCAAAAAATATAGATCTGTGTGTAAAAAATGATGAAAGGAGTGGATCAAAAAATTGTATTGCTAAATTTGTTGAAATTTCACCAACAATTGTTGATCGATCAAATGATAAGATACCATCAAACAATTATATGAGGAAATGAATTTATCCCTTTTAAAATATCAATAAATTTATAATATTCCAACATTTATTAATTGTTAAAATTTTATTTTTTTTAAAGATAACGAATTAAACCCCTGATACATATATATGCAATTCCAGTTTTATGAAATGCTATCCCTGCCTGGTGAAAAATATTTCATCGAACATCTTTACGGAAAAAAGAAAATAAAAAAAAGATATATTAGTAATTTGTAATCAATTTTTTTTATTAATGATGGTTTATTTTTGTGAAACGTTTTAATGCAACAAATTTGTACTAAAAAAAGTTAAAGCTAAAGTAAAAAAAAATATTTTATCCAAATTGAAAGACTCGAACCAATAATTTAAATGTATTTTAGAGTATTTACTTTCAAAAAAAAAAAAAAAAAAAATTAATTCTAAAACGAAAATTTAGTATTTATTAATATTTTTATTTTTGGAAAAAATGATGTTTGGTAATATTTTACAAAAAAAAAAAATTCAAATTTGTGGAATATATTTTTTTTACTTAAATTTTTAATATAATTTCCCTTTCATTTTTTTTTTTAAATTATTTTTTAAAGATACTAAATTATTCTCCATAAAATTATTTATTTTAAATTTTAAAAAATACAAAAAAAACAAGTCAAGAAAAATAAACAAAATAAAATTAGAAAAAATAATAATATTATTTGCATGATCAATTTAAAAAATATTAGTAATTGTTATGTTATTGAGAATTGAAAATAATTGATTAAAAACTTTGATTTAACTAAATTCTTTCTAATATATATTTCAGTCAAAATGTAGGTAGTATTTTTTTAAAATATCGATTCTTTCTTAATATTTAACCTTGAAGAGCAAATAAGAAATAAATAGAATCATTAATTTCAAAGAATAGTTTATATCCGGATTAAATAACACTCATAAATCAATATATTTTCTTTAAAATTGAAAACCACAAATTCTTATATATCCTATTTTGAAAAACAACACTGTTCATTTTGATGTTCAATTGAATATCAAATAACATTCTAATAGAAATAAATATCATTTCTCTACAATTATTTCTACTCTTTCAATAACATTTAAATAACAGTGTTTCACCAAGTAACTATAGATCTTACAAAAAAAAAAAAAAAACTTGTTTGCAAACGAATTAGGTGTCAAAAAAAAATTGAAAAAAAAAAACAAAAATGTAGAACAAATGATTTCAATTTTGAAATTTCAATATAAATTTATTCTTCTATAATATGCATTCAAACACATTTAAAAAATTTTTATTTGGCTTACTGAAACTGGGTAACTTTAACTAGAAAATGTTTATTAATATTCTAAATAATATTAATAGAAAAAATAATTCATCAGGTTGATTGTGACTTGTGGATAATAGTTAAAATTTTGAGTATTTAATCAAATTTTGAAATAAAATTTTAATAATTAGGACAAACAAGAGGGATAAACAACTTACCTCTTGGATAATAATAATAATAATAATAATAATAATAATAATAATAAAAAATAATAATAATAAAGCATAATTTTTATTTTAACTTATTTTTGAAAAAGTAGAAATAATAAAAAAAAAAACAAACATCAAATTATTATTGATTTTTTTTTTTTTTTAATTTATTTCATAAAAAAAAAAAAAACGAAAAAGAAGTAATTTAAAAAATAATTTAAAATATGATAAAATTAACAAATATTAAAAACAATAAAGCGGAAAAACAAAATTTCTTTGGTAAATTTTAATAAATAATTACGATATCTTTACTTAAAAAAATATTTTAAATAAAGAATATATTCCAAGAAATTTATTTATAAAAAAGAAAAAGCGAAAAACAAGGGTGAATATACTGATAAATAGATTTTAAATCGATTTTGTAATTAAAGGAAATTAAAAGAAATTCCAAATTATATATAAATATATTCATATTAGAATAATAATACAATCATAAATTCCGACAGTGTTTTAAAAAGTTTATATATTAAATATTCTTAGATTAATCATTTTTTTATCAGAATCCAAAAAGACCGATTTTGATAGCTCTCTGTTTCATAATATAAATAAAGATTTTTATAATGATTGTTTTTTTTTTTTTTTATTTTTATTTTTCAGAGTTTTATATTAAATATATGGACAGGCCAATTCATAATGTAAAAATTACTTTTTTCAATATCTTATTATTTTAATCTTCTTAATAAATTTTCAGAAACCAAATATATTGGTGTCTTACCTAAATTATCTCGAAGTTTTAATGGAGATCCTAAGTTGATTAATAATCGAATTAAATCAGTATCGATTTCGCCCTTACTTGAACAAATCCAATGTAAAGCGGTTTTACCGGCTTTGTTGGTGATCGATAGATCCACCCCATTTTTCAAAAACAGGTTAATTTTTTCTCTTTCGGGATGTGCCACTTTGCAAATCCATTGTAGGGGAGTGTTTCCCTGTTTGTCTTGAACATTTAAATCTGAACCAGAATTGAATAATAGTTTCAGAATATCGATGTTTAAATTATAGACACAGGCATAGTGCAAGGGTGTGTATCCGTCCTGATCCCTACAATTCACCTCTGCGCCGCTTTGGATCAATAAATTGATGATTTTGAGATTTAGCCCATAAGCACAAGCAAAATGTAGACATGTCGAGTTGGATGAAGTTTTTGAATTCACATTAGCACCCTTTTTGATGAGATACTTGGCCATTTTCACCGTCAGGGGGCTATTATGGCAAGCCCAATGAAGCGGTTGCCACCCGGCACTATCTGTCGATTGCAGATTTGCGCCTTTGGAGATAAAGAAACGGATCAAATCTAATGTGCAACTTTGGTTCAAGCAAACAAAATGGAATGGCGTTTGCTCCAACATGTCTGGAATGTTGACGTCTGCTCCTTTCCCAATTAAAAACTTGATAACATTTGATGCGTTTTCAATTTTTCTTGACTCACAAACAAAATGTAAAGCCGTTTTCCCATCGTAGCGTTTCAAATTGATCTTGGCACCGTTTTGCAAAAGTAATTTGGCAATTTTTAAATTCGGCTTTGGGTGAGAACAGACAAAGTGGAACGGTGTCCACCCACCTAATTGTCTTGAATTTACGTGTGCACCACAGTTGATCAAATACTGCACTATTTCAATCCCTGGCTCGCCTTGATCTCTTAAGAGGCGATGTAGAGGCGTGTGCCTTGTTTGATCAACAGAATTTACATCACTTCGGCATTCTATTAAATGCGTGATAATCTCTAATTTGGGCTGAGAGCTACACACAATGTGAAGGGCTGTCATACCTTCATTATTCACCAATTTTGTTTTCTTGCGCCCAAATTTCTTTTTAATTTTCTTTTCATTTCCAGTTTTCAATAATGTGACATCCTCAAGTTTGAGGTGACTAGACATATTTCTTTGATAGAGTACAACCAATTAATGTGATTGGAAATTTTGAGTTGAAAGGTTGCAAATTTATTTGGTTAAAAATTTCTTTATTTTGGTTTTGTTTTTTTTTTTTGTTTGGCAAACTTTCAAGAAAATTATTGTTCGTTTTTTCTGTGAGGTTAATTGAAAGGTTAATAATTTTTAAAATTTTTGTTTTGTTTTCTTTTGGAAATAATAGGAATTAGTTTCTCAAATAATGAGTGAACAAATAGAAAACTTGTTTGAAGGTTAATCTGATCGCAACTAAAATTTCAATTTGAAAAAAATGAGAAAATAGAGTAAAAAAATAAGTTCTCAATTTGGTATTTTGACTTTGGACTTTGTTGATATTCCTATTTGTTGTTCAAAAGTGAAATGAGACATTTTAAATTTAATATTTTTTAATATTTTTTTATTGTAAATTGGTTCCTTTTTATAGAAAAATTCAAAATTTCAATCTATTTGGGTTAGATTCAAATTAATTTAAATTTGATCAAATATGAACAAACTAATAACTTTCTTGTTTGATAAAATAATTACTTTTTTCTAGTTAAAATCTATCCCTGTTAGAATAAAATCTATTAGTTTTTTCAGGTTTCAGAAATAGAGTTGTGAGTGAGAAGCAATTGTGTTTATTTTCAGATAAAATGAGAAGTTAAATTACCAGATCTTTTAGTCAATTTATGTCAAGTGTTCTTTGGTTTTGATAGTGGATTAGGTGAAAAAATATTTGGATGGTAGGAATATAAATACAAAACATTTCTAGAGTTTTTGTTAATTGAGAATTTTAATCTGATTATTTATTAAAACGCTTTTTGAACATTTTAAATTGCTTACTCTGGATATCATATAAAGAATATAATTATTTGAATCTATTAAAATATATTGTTGATTATTTCAAGGTATGCAAATAAAGTTTTTTATCTTTTTGAATCGGAAATTTTTTGTTTTTATTTTTTCACCAAATTATCGAAAGACACTGTTTTTTGAGATGATAAATTTCTCTTATTTGATAATTGTTAATCTATATTATCAATCTACCATATTAAAAGGTGAATATATAGGACTCTTAATAGATTGCCTCTTTTTGACAATTTCATTTGATGTATATTTTTTCATAGTTCTTGGTAACAATTTAAAAACCAATACTCTGTTCAGATGGCTTCAGAATATCGGATCTTAAAAACAATCAAGAAAAAGTTAAAAATAATTTTTCCCATTATATTTATAGTTTTGGAGTTGATAAAAAGATTCTCAAATGTTCACAGAATAAATTTTTGAAAAGCATTCATTTTACAACAAGTACTGATAATTCAAATTTATGTAATAAAATTTTTAGTTCAATTTCACATTCTGTTAATCTCATATCTCCAACTTTTTAAAAACAACACCACAAAATGAAAATTTTGAAGTAAACATTTAATTTTATAAAGTTTCCTTACATTTAAAGCAATAGAATGCTTTTCTCGAAGCTTGTTAGAAAAAAATTTGAAAAATGAAAAATGAAGTAAAAATTTTCAGATATTTATTTGAATTTATCAGTCTAATACCTGTGAAACATTTTTAATCTAACTCAGACAGATATCAATACAAGAGAGCCTTGAATTAAAAAATAATCAAATATGAAAGAATCACACTCATTATGAGTTGTCATATTAATGTAGCAAAAAATAGAGTATTTACAATTTTAGAAATCAATAAGGAATTCCTATATATTTATCCAAATTTCGGTAATAGTAAATATAATATCTGATTATCTTAATAGACGAATAATAATTTTAATCAAAAAATCATTTGGTGAATACCAATCTTTCAATTTTTAATAAACAATATTCTTCAAATAAAGTATTAGTATTCAACCAAACAATTTACTATTAAAAATTCCTTTGAAGCTCAAAAATCAATTATTTTTTAAAATTAGTCTTTGAAGAACAAATAAAATAAGAAATAAATAATACAAATCAAATAATTGTAAATTGTGTCTAATTTAAAGCTAATCAACCATTAAATTGATTTTCTCAAAAATTTCAAAAATACAAAATTTTTTATGTATCTCATTAAGAAAAACAACAACATTTCTTTTGATTATTCAATTGAAGATCGAAAGAAAAAATCAATAGATAAAAATATGTTTTTCCTAAATAATTTCCATGGTTTCAATAACCTTATAATTACACTTTTATACAATTTACTAAAGATATTTTAATAAAAAACAATTTGTACAACACAATAATTACATTTCAGAAAAAAAAAAATTGAAAAAAAATAAAAAAAAATCTGATTTCAATTTTGAAATTTCCAAAATAAATTTATTCTTCTAATATCGATATAAACCCTTTAAAAGCTATAATTCACTTATTAGAACTGGGTGCCTTCAACTTGAAAATGATCTACATTAATAATTTCATAATTTCTAAAATTAAAAAAAAAAATTTAAAAATAATTAATCAAACATAATATTTTTCAAAATACGAAAATTTAAAATAGTAGTTCTGTGAGAAAAAACTAAAAATTTCATAGATATATTCAAGTTAATAAAATATTTTAAATTATTCATTTCTTACAAAATTTTCTGATAAAATAAAAGAGCTGCTTTAAAAATTGATAAGACCAACGTTCTAATGTTGGGTTCTTGATTAGATGTCTAATTTGAACAAAAAAAATAAAAAGATTAAAATTTTAAACACCCTTTCAAAAATTGTTACCCATCTGAAATAATAAATTGAAAAAAAATATATTATACTTTAGTATTCAAGAACAACAAATAATCCAAATTTTATTTGTAATTCACCTTTAAATCATTCCAAACCGATAAAAACTTGATATTTCAAAAATTAAAAAAAAATAAATCCAAAAATAAAAAAAAAAAATGAATCAAAATTTTTGAAATGTGCCTTACCGATTTTTTATTATTGAACTTTGCCTGAAAAAAAGTTAAACACAAAGATTTTTTACTAAAAATTTAATTCATATTAAAAGACATTACATAGTCAAAATTTTCTTAGTTATTATTTGTCTTTTCGAAGACTCTTTTTTTTTACACATGATCTTGTTAATAAAAAAGAAAAAAAAAAAGAAAAAAAAAGAAAAAGAAAAAAAAAAAAAAAGATAAAAAAATGAAAAACAAAAATTTGAAAAAGCAAAACTAAAATTTGAAAAATTAGAAAAAATGATTCTGATCCAAAAATCTGAAAATATTTTTTGTTAAGAATACTGGAACAAACACTCAAAACAACTCCCATTAACATTATAAAGTGAGTCAAAATTTTTGAAATATTGTTTTTTTTTATAATAATTAAAGTGGACAAAAATAACGGTGCTTAGTACAGAAAACTATGCTTCAAATAAAAATAGTGCTTCATATAAAAAAAAATATTATTATTATTAAAATGTAAATTATCAAGAACAATTATTATTATTTTGGGTATTTAAATTTTAAAAAATTTAAAAAAAAAAAGAAAAAATAGAAATGATTATAAGAAGGATGAAATTATAAAAGGAAGAGTCTTTAAAGATTTTAATTTTTTTTTTGTTGCATCATTTGTTGTTGATTTTGGTTCATCATCATTCGTTGTTGATTTTGGTTGGTCATCATTCCTTGATTCATATTCATTCCCATTCCCCTTCCTTGATTTTGCATCATCATTCTTTGTTGGTTTTGCATCATCATTTGTTGCTGTTGTTGTTGATTTTGATTCATCATCATTCCTTGATTCATATTATTGCTTTTTGTTCCCATTTGGAACCCACCCATTCCCATACCTGTTTGTTTCATCATTCCCATACCCATTCCTTGATTTTGCATGATCATCATTTGCTGCTGTTGCTGCTGCTGGATCTGTTGCTGCTGCTGCTGTTGTTGCTGAAGTATTTGTTGTTGCTGTTGCTGCTGCTGTTGGATTTGTTGCTGCTGTTGGGAATTAGATGGCCCAGAAACTTGGATTTGATTTTGTTGGAGAACAATTGGTGGGTTTGGCTTTATTCCTCTACTTTTGAAATATCCCATAAGTTGTTCTGGTATCTCAGCTAGAGTTTCCCTCGCCAACGTCTCGGGCCCTTGAGTTTTAAAGTCCCTAAAGGCTACAAATTGAACAATATCTCTGGCTGCCTTCTTGCCCTGGTAAGATACCCTTACATCATCGCCATCAAGCTCTTCCATTTTATCGAAATTGGCTGGGCCAACACCTACAATTACAATAGAAATTGGCAAATTGGATGCTTCAACAATAGCTTTCTTTGTTAGAGACATGTCAGAAATCTCACCATCAGTGATAAATAAAAGTACAAAATATTTTTGTTCGTTACTATTTTTTAGAGAATTGCGAACGATGCCAGCAACAGAATTAATAATTGGTGCAAAATTTGTTGGTCCCCATAAAGAAAAGCTTGGCCAATTGAAAACATTATTATAGGCTTGAAGAATTCCTCTTACTCCTTGAACTTGTGGATTATTTGTATTCCCATTTAATGGGAAGCAATGACTAACTTTTCCATTAATTTTGGCTCCAAATCCAAAGGTGGGAAACATTTGATCCTGATCGTAGTTAGCTAAAATTGATCCACAGGTGGTAATTGCATTTTGGTAATCATTTACAGTATAAGAATCACTATGATAAATCATTGATCAAGAAAATAAAATAAAATATTTTGATTCAATTAGATTAACTGATAATCGCGAAAGTGCAAGAGAGTATAGAAAAAAAAAAAAAAAAAAAAAAACAGACACATCCTGACTCAAAAAGAAAAAGAAAATTCATAGAAGAATGTGAAACCAAAAAAATAAATTGAATCTATCAAAATTATTTAAATGGTTTCAATGTGATATACGGAGTATTATAGAATTGACATACATTTTTTTGAGGAATTTTTTTTTCAGGATTTTACTTCAAATTAAAAATTAATTTAATCTATCAAGAACTAGTCCCTTATTGGGGAATGGGTAAGTGTTTGAAATTTCTGATCCTGAAAAATTTGGTTATTCAAAATTACCAAAATGTGAAAAGAAAAAAAAAGTAAAATTCTTTTATACCAGTATAAAAAAATTGAGAAACTTTACAATATTTTTAAATATCATAATGGTCGCAATAGTTTTTTAATTTAATGAACTTATAATTTTTTTGAATATAAGAAATGTTCAAAATTAATTTTTAAAAAGTAAGTGGTTTTTTATCGCAAATTTTACATTCAGGGTAAATTGACACATTTTTTCAAATAATTTTCTCAATGTTAAGTTTTTAAAAACAAAATTTTCCAGAAATTCAAGAGTCTTTCTCAAAATTTGTTTTTTACTTTCGTGATATTTTAAGAATTTCAAAAAGAGAAAAAAAAATTTACTTTTTTAGTATTAACAATTTTCAAAACTTGAAAAATATCTATGTTCAATGTAATATTTGAAAATTTTACTCTTTAATCTGAAAGTCAAAGAGTCTTGGGAAAATATTTTCATTAAAAATCGTAACATTTTCACATTTTTTGAAAATTATTTTTTTCGTAACTCTTTGTCAAAAAATCCAAAAAATTAAACGACAAAAAACCTCAAAAAAACAAATTATAAATAAATAAACCAAACTGAAAAGATAAACAAATATAGGTAATATTAAAAAAAAATATATTAAACACTGTATCACTAATAAAAAAAATTATTTTATAACAATCATAAAACATATTTATAACAAAAATCTTGTTTATATTTTGATGAATTAATAAAAAAAAAGAATAATAATGTTTTTATAACATTTTATAATTATTATTTTTTGAAAAAATATATCAAATTTTTAACTGAATTTTTTATTTTTATAAAATCTGTAAAAAAAATAATATTATTGAAAATATTTAATTATAATCTGTTTCGAAAAAGTTTTTCAATTGACCTTTTTAAAACAGTTTTATACCATAATTTTTAATGTTGTACACGTTTAACAAGAAGCGTTATGTATTTTTTTTTTGTATTATTTATTTTTTGATTTTTGTAATTTGTAATACATTATAAAACATTTTTTATATTTTATAACACAGTATATAACATGTTACAAAAATTTATAGACCTTTGAATAAGAAAAAAAAATATTATTAGAAATATGTTGATTTTTTTATAATATCTTTTAAAGGAGTTTATGAATATTTTAAAGCGTTTCTATCAAAATTTATAACACTTTCAAAATTTAGAGCAGCTATATAACAATCTTACCACATGTTATAAAAATATTGTTTTTAATAGGGATAATACTGTTAATTATATAACCACAAATATGTGGTTTGTTTTTGTTACACAAAATGTAAATGCATATCCTTTTAAACAAAAGTATTTTTCTTGGGTGTTATGCGCTTTTTATTATTCTTTTAAAATGTTAATTCCGAACACAAAAATAATTTATTGATTGATGGCTAGGAAAACAATTGAAAATGTTGATTTTTTGTTTGAATTTGCATAAAGTTTTACTTATGGGAACGGAAATGATGTTAATTGTAAATGGATCTTAACTCACAATAATCCAAGAATATCTTGTTATTATTATTGAAAATATTGAAAAAGAAATTTTATTACATTTATTATATGACACATTTAATAAATAAGAGGGATATTTTCACAAAGAATATTTTGATCTTATTCATTTTTCTAAAAAAAACACTTTATTTCTAAAAAAGAAACTTTGAAAAAAAATTTTAATTTTATTTTTATTTTTTTATCATTCTTATCATTCACCAACACGCTTATTAGAATTATTTTTTTTTGAAAACAAAGCCAAAAAAAATTACAAAAAAAAAAAACCAATTTTCTAATTACAATAATATTGTTATTTTTTGTCATTTTTGTTTTTCCTGAAAGATCCTCACCACTTAAACAGAAAATAACTCTTGCAATTTGACTCATTGTTTTGAAAATGAGAAAGATTTTTTTTTTCAATCTGGGTGCTATAAATATCGCCTTATCAAGTAAAATATATTAATTATTTTCTCAAATTCATTCAAATAACGACAGACATTTTATTTAAATTATCATAAGATATAGTCTTTTTGCTATTAATAAATGAAAAAATTTTATTTCAAATTCACAAATATTTTGCTGATTATCAATTGAAAAAATGCAAAAAAAAAAGATCTTGACAAAATCAATTGGAAATATAAATTTTTGATAAGGAATTAATTTAGCTATTCCGTATTTAACCTTTAGATAACCTTTAATTTTTTTTTAATTTGAATTTAACAGTAAATATAAGACATTACATTCGAATAATGATCAGAAATGTTAGAGATATAAATCAATTCCTAATCAAAACAAAAATTAAGAAAGAAAATTGAAAAATTAAAACAATTGGGGCGAAAATACATTCATTTTAAAAAAAGTGGAAATAAAAAGTTCTTAGAAAAATTGTTCATGGAAATTTTTTCCATTTCTTCGTTAAAACTGTTTTCGGGCCACTTTTCAAAACTTTTTGTATCTACTCACATTTTTAAAATTAATTTAATTATTAAAAAGAGTTGATCTTGATCATAATCTTATAATCAATTTTATTATTATAAATACATATATTTTTCAATTTTTAAAAAAAAAACTAAATCTGTCTTTTTACTTGTTTTTTTTTATAAAATAAATTTATTTTTTTTGATCCTTTGTTACCAAAACATAATTACTCTTTAACAATATTAAATATTTAATATATACATTTTACTTCAAAGTGCAGAAAAAAGAAAGAATGAATGAAAAATATTTACAAATAATGTAAAGAACTTGGTTGGGTTGGTTGACCATTTGAACCTGTGAAATCAATAGCAGTCACCATCGAGATTTCACAACCGCCATGGATATACGATAGAAAAGTTGGTTGTTCTTCAATAAGCATCTCTGAGAATTTAATTTTTCCAGAGTTTTTATATTTTCTTTTTTTTTTCTTTTTTGGATTTATTAAATCAAAAGTTTTTGATTTGGAATCTTGTATTTCTTGCAAAGTAAGTTCACACGCCCCAATTAAATCAAATTTTCCATTTTTGTTCCAATCAAGACATTCTATTTTAATTTGTCTTGAAATATCATTTCCACAAAGTATTGTCGAACTTATACTCATTGCTAAAGATGAATAGATATGTGGATAGGTAGATATGTGAATAGGTAGTTATGTAGATAGAAAGATAGAGATAGATATATTTTATGTAACTAATTATGATTCAAAATTTTTTATGATTAAAAGAAAAAGGTTAATCGTAGATTAAAGAAAATATTATTCAGTATTTTGAAAATTGGTTATTATAAAAATTGATTTTTAACTTACGTTTCCATTTTGGGAAAAGTGTGTTTTTCCTAACTTCTGTGCTATGAACTTTAATCCAACCTTCGCCTTCAACTTGCTTTCTATAAAAATTTAAAAATGGATCTTTAGTTTAAAAAATTTTATTTAAGTAATAGATTAAAAAGAAATTAAAAAAGGTAAAGAATGTTCATATCAAAATAAAACTCAGAGGAACCTAAAAACCGAATAAATTTACTTGATTATTTGTATTAATGTTTTTTTTTTGTTTTGATAGATTAGTGTGATAATAAATATCTATAATTTTCTTGTTCATGATCAAAGATCGAAAAAAACAGTGTGAAATGAAATGAAATGAAAAGTACACATAAAATTTTTATTTCAAATTCTCAAAATATTTAACTAACAACCAGTTGAAAAAACACCAAGATAATATTCCGAATCAAATGGTAAAAGCATTTTACATCTTTTTAATTTTGTGAAATGCCTAAGTAGAGTAATTTTCAAGAGTTATCTTAGAATTTAAAATAAATTATTTATTTTTTGAGTTCAGATTAATTCAATTTTATTACTTTCGTTATTATGAATTTTTTTTGAATTTATTACTTGTGCTCGAATTAAATTGTGATCTTTAAAAACATAAAATTATTTTGAGGAAAAATTTTCGAATCAAAAGTTCAGATTTTTTTTTTTTTTTATTTTGAAGGGAGGAAATTAATTTCCTCTTACAGCCGTTAGGTTTTCTTGAGTTTTCTGTTTATTTCAAAAAGTAAAAAAAACCTAGAAAACTTTACAGATAAAACAGAAAACCTCAAGAAAACTGCCTTTAGGTTTTTTTTACTTTTTGGAATGTAAAGAAAATTTATTTAATTTTCTTTATATTTCAAAAATTAAAAAAAACCTAGGCACTCTACAGCACTTTACGGCACTTGTTCGTTAGGTTTTCCAGAATTTAAAAGAATTGAGTTAAATCTTTAATTTTACTCTATTCTTTTGAATTCTGGAAAACCTAGGCACTTGACGGCACTGTACGGCACTCACCTAATTTCTAAGTTTTTGTTTAGAAATTTCAATAAAGAATAAAAAGTTCAAATTTTGATAAAATTAAAAAAATTTTAAGTTTGTTACGTATTTTTGTTAAATTTGTTTTCAAAATATTTGAGTGCTTTGTTTATAAAATTAAAAAAATTAAATGATAATTAGTTGTGAAAAATTTACTTAATAGTGTTAATTGCAAAATAAGAGATACAAAATTTTCATTCAGCTTCCCCAAAAAAGAAAAACCTAAGATAAAATCAATAAATCATTCAAGTTCCCAATTCTAAAAAGGTAAATCATAATTTTACTGATTTATAGGAATTAAACAATTTAAATTTTGAATCTGAATATTAATAAAACCTTAAAATCAAACCAATTAGTTGAAATTAAGATATTTAGAAATTTTACTTGAAAAAGAAAGGCATTTACAAAATAACTTGAAAAAAGTAAAAGAAATTTTTAAAAAAATCAAAATGATTTTTAAACAACAAAAATTAGCTAATGGAGTAAAATTACAAATGTTTAAATCAATATGTATTAGCCAGTTATTTTATGGATCAGTTATATTTAATCTAACTCAAAAATATTTCAACTCAATTGATGCTTGAATAAATAAAAAGGTAACAAAATTCTTAAAAATCAATCCAAATTCCCCGATTATAATATATAAAACTGAAGCAAAAATTGACAAAGTAAGAATTTTCAATAGATAAAAGAAGATATAAACTCAAAAAGAAATTAGAAATTCTAGATTTTGTACATAGATCCAAAAAATTTAAAGTTTTCAAAAAAAGATAATGAAAATATTAATTGGGAAATAGACACCATAAAATTATTAAAACTAAATATAAACCAATTGAGAGAAAAATTGATGATAAATTGTTCTGGATAGAAAGGTTAAGAATATTTAAAAATAATTAAGTATAATAATAATATCAATAATCAACCATGCACTGTAGTGCCTTCAAGTGCCTAGGTTTTCCAGAATTCAAAGGAATTGAGTAAAATCGTTGATTTAACTCAATTCTTTTAAATTCTGGAAAATCTAACGGCGGATTTTTTTAATTTTATGAAATGAAAAGATAATTTATTAAATTTTCTTTTTATTTCAACAAGTAAAAAAACATAAAGGAAGTGCCGTAGAGTACCTAAAGGATGTAAGAGGAAATTAATTTCCTCCCTTCAAAAAAAAAAAAAAAAAAAAAAAACAATTTAAATTTTACTTTGATTTCAATAACCTTTTTTTCAATAGCTGAATGAAAATTTTGTTCTATTTATTTTTCAACAAATAGTATTCGAATTAGACAGTAAAAAAAAAAAAAAAAAGCTAGAACTATCACTAATATTAAAAATATTTCGTAACAATTTCAAAATAAGATTTAAAAATTAAAAAGGAATCTTGGTTGGTAAAAGAAAAAAGTAAAATATAAATTATAATTGGGTGCATAAAAAATCTGAATTCTAAGAATTGTTTTTCTAAAACATTTTTTAAACCTTCTTTTTTTTGAAGATTTCATTTATAACTTTATAACACATTAATAATCATGAATTCAAATTCGATTTTTAATACTGTTAAAATAAAATTTCCCCAATTAAAATTTTATCTCAAAGATCAATAAAGAAGCTTAATTAAATCTCTAAAAATATAGTTTCTAGATTGATTTTGTAAGAGATCTTTTGTGTTTTTTCAACTAATAATTAATAAAATATTTTTGGACACTTGAAATAAAAATTTTTATTCATTAATAAGACAATAACAGTTCTATAAAATTCAAATTAATCTAATTAAACTTTTATCTCAAAGCTATAAAAAGAAGAGCTAAATTTAAATTCTAAAAATGTTAATTGTATAATTGTTTTTGTTAAGGTTTTTTGGTGTTTTTGATCACCTTTGTGAAGAAATAAAATATATTTGGGAAATTGAAATGAAAATTTTTATTTATAGGAAAATTACAGATTTTTGGAGAATATGATTCAATAATTGTACATAATAGTCAAGTAAATTTATTTGAATTGATCATTTAGGAGGTTCGTAAGTCAAAAATATAAATAAAAAAAAAAAGAAATTACTTACCAGATTTCCCAAAAAAATCTATTATTTTAAAAGATAGAAAAAGAAAATGTGAAAAAAGAAAGTTTTAGAATAATTATCAAAAAAATGGTTTGGTTAGTAAATTTTGTTGGTACGTATTTTACAAATAAAGGATCAAACATAAAATAGTGAAAAGATAAAGTGAAAAAAAAAAAGAATTATGAACCAAGTGAATGAATTAAAGCAAATACCTTTTTTTTCCAATTTAATTCCTTGTAATCTCATTTTTACAAGAGAAGAACTTTCTTCTGATTCTTCACCAATAACTGTACAAATTCCATTTTTCCTTTTAGGTTTTTTTACATTGATAAGGTGTTTAGAAAGTGCCATTCCCCTACTTCCCATTAATTCGCCTTTAGAGTTTTGTTAAAAGGATGGAGGGAAAAATAAAAAACAAAAAAAAATTTTGAAAAGTTTCAAAATAAAAAAAAGGTCTGTTGGTGAAACCAATTTGTGTTTTAGTTGTCAAAAGGAGAAAAAAAAATTTTTTTACCAAGGTTAAATTTTATTTCTCCTATAAAGTCCATCTGCGATAATCTTTTATTTTTTCCATCATAATCATAAAGACCGATTTTATAAAGTTGTACTGTCTTTTGAAAATTAAACATTTTGAAAAGAAATGGGGAAACAAGAATAAAGTGCCAAAAATAAAATAAAAAAAAAGATCCGTTTTGAGAGACGTGATAATTATTTAAGGAATAAATGGAAAAAAAAGTTACTTCGAATCTGTATTCAACAACAAATGTTTTGGAAAAAACAGGATTACTATTATCCTTGTACCACTCTGTTCTGCCAATTTCAGTTGCTTTGTGTGTTTTTGGGTTTACTTCAAACAATACAGCAAGTGGATCTGTAGAAGTATAAAAAACAAAAAGAAATCTTTTTTTGTCAGTAAAAGGAATTGAGAAAAAGAAAAAGAAAAAGAAAAAAGATTGAGATCAATTACCCGATTTTGAAAGCGTGTCAAGTGAAATAAGATCCTTACAAGAGATACTTAGCATAATTTTTGAAAAAGATGAAGATCCGTACATTTTTTATGTAATAATTCTGAAGAATTAAATTTTTTGGAAATTAAAAAAAATGAATTCCTTGTTTGATCTTTTTGATCTTTGAAAAGTTTATTTTATCTTCTTTACTTAAAAGTCTTTTTTTTTTTTTTCGTTTTTTTCAAATGACTTTGTGGAAGGAATTATTCAATAAAAAAATTTATTCGAATATTTTTTTTGATTTAGATTTCTTAGATGTTTAAATTCAGATATTAATTTGATAAACCCCAAACCAGCATCTTTTTGTCTTTTTTAATAACTTATTAATATTCAGGAAAAAAATTGTGAAATAGAAAAAATTTTCCAAATTCGTTTTTATTGAAAAACAGTAATAAATTTTCGCATTTTTCAATATTTTTTTACTGATCTATTCCTCATAGAACTATTGAGAGAAAAATGTTTGACACAGAAAAATGGTTGGACACCATTTTTAATTGGAAACATTAGTAAAATTGAAAATTAAATCCTATTGATAACAATTGAATTTATTATAAATCCGGGTTTTATGTGTTACAAGTTCATTAATCTGTGGTTTGTGTAGAATACTCATTTGAATGGTTGATAACTAAAGTAGATGATTATATTTTAACAAAAATCCAAGTTTTAGTAAAGTTTACTATTAATTCTGAAAATGTTAATTTTTAAACTTGCTTTGGATTATAAGAGATAAGGTTTTGAAAAAGTAGAATTACATTAATTGTTATTCTAATAAGTAGATTATAGTTATTTTCTTTAGTTATTACACAAACGAAAGAAATTAAAAATCAATTTTCAGTAATGTTCAAAATTAAAATTGCTGTCCAAAGTTTTTCTCTCAAAACTAAACCAAAAACCAACCAAAAAAATTTGATTGATTATTGGAATCTCAATAGAATTCAAAATATCAAACTAAACGAGAAAATTAAGCCAGTTCAATTTTCCGAAATTAGAATTGTAATAGTAACCATCAGCAATATTGAATTTTTTTCGGATTTTTTGTTTCCATGAGTTTTTCTATTCATGTAAAAGTGATTTTTTGGATTTTTTATTGTTATGATTTTATTATTTATCTCAAATTTACTTTACAGGTGAGTAATATATGTTAGCCAGATTGGGTAATTTCGGTTTCAGATATCTATATTGATTAACTAAAAAAACTTTAAAAATCTAGGGAAAAATTTTTTAATTTTTACTAGTGTTTTATATTTACAATAATCGTTTTGTATTTTTTTTTCATAATGATTAAATCCATTTTTGAAAATAATAATAATTTTTTACTTCTCTTTGAATGTTGAAATTTAGGTTTGAGTTATTATAGTGAAAAAAAAAAAAAAATAGAAGGAAATAAAAGTAATTTTTTTGATAATATTTTTAATATCAAAAATCAATTTAAACTCATTAATATGTGATAGATAATATATATACAAAAATACATAATGAAAAACAATAACGTTTCAAGAAAAAAGTGTCAAAGTATAATACTCAATTTTCAATTGAAATGACTGTGAATTAAATTTGGAATATAACTATGTGAATTTTTGAATTTTTTTTTTGATAACTTTTCGAGATATAGAAGATTTTTTTTTTTTTTTCATTTTACAAATAAATGATTTTTATTCGAAACAAAAGTTACAAACTTATCTCATTTTCAAATGTTTGCCTTTATAAAACATCTTTAAAATTGTATCAAATTAAATTAAATTGATTTTTTACTTGAAGAAAACATTTTTTTTTGTAAATTGAAGAAATGTAACCATATTTTATTCTGAAATAAGAAATAGATTTATTTTTTTGTTTTAAAAATTGGATTTTTTAATTTGAGAATCATTTTAAACCCTCTTGCTAATTGAATATTTTTGTCGTTGAGATTGTCTGATATTTTTATTTTGGATTTTTTGTTACAGTATTTGGATTATTTTCGTTACAGTAGATAGTGATTTTTTTTTCTGGTAATTATATATTTTTTTTCTATAAGGAATCTTAGGATTTTTTTTTTGTTTTACTCTTAATTTTTGACATTGAGATTAGTGAAAATTTTATTTATTTTTTGAAGTTTTCTATATTTTAGCTTAGTTAATTATTTTTTAGTTTTTTTCATATTTTTTAGTAATTGGGATACTATGTGAATTAATTTTTTTGCAATTGAATACAATAATTATTATTTTTTTTGCTATTTGAATTGTGTGACAAAAAGAAGAATCCATTTATAATGTAATTTTTTGTAGTATATCACCCCCCTTGTCAGAACCAAAATAACCAAAGAGAATATATACTTGAGGTAAAATTGGAATTTTAAAGCATCAGTATTTCTTGAAAAGTAGTTTTACATAGACAATACCATTTTTTCAAACTTTAATTTTTTTTTCTTGTTTTTTTCCTCTCATTTCACAGAAAATGTTCCAGATCACACACCAAGGGTATCTACAAAAAAAAAGTGGAAAGCGTAAAATCTATCAAAAACGGCATTTCCGCTTGGTGCCGCCTTTTCTAACATATCACAATTCAGAAAGTTCTAACAAAACTTTGGGAACATTATTTTTAATGAATTATAACCTTCAACCAGATCCTGAGAATGAAGAAAGTGACTATGCATTTTTGTTTGTCCCTACGAACATTGATCTCGAAAGGGACTATTCTGTTGTTGCATCTAGCGAACGAACAAATTTGGAATGGTTTGATAAAATGAAAAAAGCAAAAAAAGAAATTATTAATCGAATTTATATCACAGACTCCTTAACAGAAATCCTGGGACAAGTTCATTTAAAGGCAATTATAGAAGATGATAATAATATAAATTCTGGATCAAAATTTGGTTCCAAAATGAGTTCGATAAAAAACAAAACAAAAATTTATGGGAAAAAAAATACCTTCCAACAAAGGTATTGCCATCTTCGAGATAACCAATTGATTTTTTACAAAAATAATTATACTCATCAAGCTCTTGAAAGGATTCCCTTAAAGGGAAGTTATGTGAGGTGTTCTCTAAATACTGAGTCAAAGAATTCAAATAAGGTTTTTGTTATAATTGTTAATGACAGTGCCAACAACAAAAATCCGAAGAAGAATAAGGCCAAAAATAAAAGTCAACCAAAAAACAAATTAAAGTATTTGATCAAAGCCGAGTCGAACGAAAGTATGATGAAATGGATCCTAAATTGCTATTTATCAAAAGAAATCTCTTCGAAAATTGAAAAAAATGAAGAAAAAACAATAAAAAAAAATTCACGATCAAACACTTTTGTCCCGTCGTTGAAAAGAGAAGAAGCCTCACGCGAATTATTTAATATAATCAGTGATAATTCAATTTTAACCTCTCCATTAAATAAAAGAACACAAAGTGTAAAAAACCTGAAAGTCAAACCTCAAAAGAAAGATAAGCGGAGATTTTCAACAAAAGTGTTTAAAAAAAAAAAAAAGCCAAAAAAGAAGGAAAAAAATTCAGATGAGGATTTTGTAAAAATTGATTTTGAAGGTAATGAAATAAAGAACGATAATGAGAGTAATTCAAATTCTGAATCCATCACACAAAATCTCAAAAATTTAAAATTAAAAAAAAAAAAAAAAAAAAAGCACAAGCACAAAAAAAAGATTCACCATAACAAAGAAATTAAGAATGGTTTGAATTTGAATGATCAAGCCAAAATTAAGAATGAAACAGATATTAGCTTTGAAGAAGAACAAGAAGGAAAAGACAGAGAAACAAAAGAAGAACAAGAAGAAAAAGTTAAAGAAAGAAAAGAAGAGGAAGAAGAACAAGAAAAGGAAAGCAATGAAAATTTAGAAGGAGAAGAAGTTAAAGAAGTTGAAAAGGAGGAAGACGAAAGCGGAGACGAGGATGAAGAAAAAAATTCCACAGAAGAAGAAGAGAAAGAAAAAGATAACAATCATAAAGAAAATAACCAAAATGATCAAAAAATTGAAAAAAAAATTGAAGACATTGACGAAGAAGAAAGTGAAAAGGAGGAAAAGGAAGAAGAGGGTGAAGATGAGGATGAAGAAGAGGAAGAAGAAGATGAAATAATTAATATCAAATCAAGATCGAATTTAAAACCAAAATCTCAGTTTGAATTTGAATTAGAATCAGGGTCTGGGTCAAGTTCCGAAGATGGGTCCAATGATAAATTAAAAATTGAAGAAGAAAAAGAAAGGATAAACAAGCAAATCGAATCTGAAAAAAAAAGAAAAAAACTGATAAGCAAACAAAATAAAATCAAATATGACGAAAAAGTTGCAATAAAATTAATTGAAGGGATTACCGAATCGTCTTCGGTAATTATTTCGAAAGACAATGAAGAAGAAGAAAAGGAAAAGGAAAGGCTAAACGTCAATTTAATTAACAATGATAATAAAAATGATGATATTGCAAAGAAGGATCGTTTAATAAATGCTGAATTCTATAATTACTTTAATCAAATTAATGAACAAAATAATGATATTTTTTATTTTGATGAAAACGATAATGGCGATTTTAATAGTCTCTCTCAAATTACATTCGAAAAAAAAATTAAAAGGGAAAAAAAAGCAGAGCACGTGATCGAAGAGAATAAAAAACAAAAAAATTTGAAAGCATCAGCAACAACGAGATTAACTTCAATGGTCAGAAAAAAAATGAAGGCACCTAGTGAAAAACGAAAAAATGTTTTTAAAAATTTTAGGAAAAATAGAATAGATCGTAAAAATAAAATAATGGCAGGATCGGTTTCTGAAAAAAAGAGTTCAAAATCAAATTCAAGTTCTGTAAAGGGATTTATTGAAAATAATGGAAGCAACAAACAAGATCCAAATCAAGACAATAAAGAAAATAAAATTGGCATTCAAGAAGTCAAAGAAGAAGAAAGCAAAGAACAAAAAGAAAACGAAAAGGGAAAAGAAGAAGAAGAAGAAGTAGAAGAAGAAGAAAAGGAAAGTCTAATCCAAATAACCCAGCAGGAGCTACAAAAAAGAGCACAATACCAAGATCAAGTTATTGATGAGCTAACGAGTATAATTAGAAAACTTCAAGAAAGATATCTTGACGAAGAAAAGATCTCAAGAAATGAAGTCAAATTGATCAAATTTAATGACAATTATCTTGCTAAAGTGGACAATAACGACCCCGATGCGTTTTTACTGTTAAATATTGTAGTCTCGATCTTTTTGTATCAACTTAAATCAAATGGTTCTAATAATAAAGATGAAACCGGTGAAATGGGGACGAATATTGAACTTACCTTTATGGATATTATCAAAAATATTGGCAATAAAAGTATTACTCGGTCATTACTTTTATACGAAAAAATGAAAAAAAAGAAAAAAAAGAAATTTAATAAGGGGAAAATAAATGATATTGAACTATTTGACGCTTCACTTTTCTTCTTATTTGGGTTCAATAACGGAGATATTATTGAATGGGTTAAATATTTTCAAGATACCAATGTTTTGAAAAAATATTATTTACCAACTGCCTTGATTTATGAAAAAACGTTTTTAGAAACACTTTCAGTTGTCTTTTCGATGGCGTCTGATTTAAAATTTAATTTGTCCTTAATAATTGATAAATTGAAGAATGAATATATTTTTGATCCTGAAAATCAAAGAAAGTTGAGAATTCAGAACAGCAAAGACAAGAAGGAGAATCAGAATAAAATACAAGAGAACGGAGAAACTTCAAAATCATCAAAGCCAATTTTAGAAGGATCTGATTCCGGATCCGAATCTGAATCAGAATCGGATTCCAATGGCGAACAAATAATTACAAACTCTGGAAATAAAAATTTACAAACAAATAATAGTGGTGGGGCGAATAAGAAAAAAGTTCGTTTTAAATTCCCCGAGTTAGATGAAAATGAATTAAATGAAAAATTCAAGTATAATAAACAGCTTTTCCCCATCTATAAAATAATCATGAGCTATACCCATTTTTTTGAAAATTGTAAAACTTCAAAAAAAATTGAATACGCATCACAAAAATCAAACCCAGAATTAAGCAAAATAATTAAAACACAATTATATCCCGAAATTATCGCTTTAATTACATATGGACATATTAAAAAAAAATTCCTTACACCAACAAGAAATCATTTTTGGAATTATATACTTAAGGTCTCAAACCATTTTAAGCAATATTCAGACCCAGATATCAAATCTTTTGTAAATGCAATATTTTTTTTCCAAAATGACAAAAGAATTACTCAAAAGAAAAATGTAATCAATTATGATTCAAAATTATTAACCTTTATTTATCTGGCTCTTCAAGAAAAAAAAATACATATCTGGATTAATTTGTTATCTACAAAACAATTGGCAAATAAAAATTTTGAAACTTGGGGATTATTACGAGATGTTGAATTGTTTAATCAGTTAATAGACATTCTTGAAAATTTGAAGCAAATACCATTCCACATAATTAAGTTTAATTAATTTGCATTATTTTATTTTGATTTTTTATTCTTATTATTTTTTTTTCTAATATATTAAATATCAGGCTTATATATGTCTTAATATATGGGTATATTGTCTTTTTCAAAGAATTTGTTTTAATGAATATAAACATCTAAATTTGATTACAATATTGTTAAAACCAACTCTTGATTCACTGTTTTGGTTCAACAAACCCCTAGAGTATTTTACTCAAAATTGAAAAAAAATAAAAATATTTCCCACGTTTTAGAATTTTTTAGTTATATAAATCAAATTAATTTAAAGATCAGTCAAAAGGATGGAAAATCAGCTTGTTTTTTATCAGAAATTCTAATAAATAAAGGAAAATGATTTTATTTTTTGGTGGGAAAATGGAAATTTCATTTGCATTTTTTTGAAAAAAAATACAACTCCTTTTTTCTCAAACAAGCGGAATACACACCACCAAAAAAAAAAAAAAAACGATTTTAAAACCAAAATTGAAATAAAATGATTCTTTCGATGAGTTGAGAAAATAAATTTCTCTTTTTTGTTATTATATTCATCCAAAAAAAAGATAAAATATAACTACTACCAAACGTTCAAGTTACAAATGGTTTTCTTTATAGCGCACATTGGTATTTTTTTAAATCCACTTGGTAAAAAATAATTTCAAAAAGTAAATCTCATTAATAAAAATAAGTACCAAATCCCAGATGTCTATTAAAGATTGAATTTTTTGAAAAAAATTTCACTTCAAAAAAGGTAATTGAATCTCGTTTTCTTTTTATAATTTAAACTAAATAACGTTTTATAGTTTAGAATTTGAAATTGAAATGGTAGTCTGACCAAATATAATTATTCCAAAAAACAATAAACACTTTCTTTTTTTTTCGAAAAAATATATTATTTCAATTCATTTCGTTTTTTTATCCAAATCTATTTTCTATAAGTTTCTTATGATCGAAAAATTGAGTTTCTAAATGTTTATAACCTTGTTAAATTCAAATTTGGATTAGTAACTCTTCCTTAAATTCCAAATTATTAGATTTTTAATCCGATATTTATTCACAATAAGTAAAAATTGTTTCAATTTATTATCTTTTAATTTTTTTTCTTTATTAGTTTATTGATCAACAATTCCATTTCAATTTTTAATATTCGCATAAAAGTGAATCTTATTTTTAGTGTTGATTAATGGAAATTTGAAAAAATAAAAAATACCGGAATCATAGTGAAAGATATATGTTCTAGTATTTATGATTCTATTTTGAAGAAGATAAATTATTTGAAAAAAGAAATGTTGTTTTTTCTATTTTCAATTATAATAATTTCCTAAAAATGAAAACATTATTCTTTTTTTTTTAAGGATTTTAGAATTTTTTCATTTATTTTTATACTTTAGTTTTTTGATAAGCATTTTTTGAGTTTAAATACTCTAGAATTAATGATAAAAAAAAAATATAAAAAAAAAATTAAATTATTTATAATTTTTATTTTTTTGATTTTGGATAAAATATCTTTCACAATTAATAAGTTTATGTTGAAAATTAAAGGTACTTTTACAGTTTTTTGTTTTCTTTTTCCAAATTTTAAATTAAATAATTATTTGTGTGACTAATTTTGTGCATGTTTAAAAAAAATAATAATATATTCATTCTGTAAAGAGAATTGTGTTGTAATGAATTATTCATTTGAGATCGACTAAGACTTTAAAATGTTTATATATATATATATATATATATTAAAACTAGATTTCAAAAATGTTGATTCGTTTTATAATGTTAATATAAGGTTTTTTTCGAGGATTTAATTACAGTATTCTTTTATTCAAATATTTTTAAATTTTTGGATCAGAATCATTTTTTCCAATTTTTTAATGAAAAATGATTTAGAGAAATTTTTAGATACTTTACCTTAAACACCCTTATTAAAAAAGGTTAAAAATAAAAACGAAATAATAATGACGATTCTCTTGCCTAAATAATGACAATCAATTCAAAGATTCTAAACTAACAACTCTAACTTTTGAAGATCACATTGTCGATGATTTTTAGCTCTATCAGTATTGAATTGTTCTATTGTCAACAGAAATCAAAACAATTCTTGCAAAGGGATTGTGGCTTTCTCTTTGTTTTTTAGTTTTTGTGGTCATTCTTTTTGTTTTTTCTTGGATTGAAGTCCTCAACAACACTTTTGATGAAAGTTTTTACTCTCTTTTGAGTTTGTGTGTAATCTCCAATGATCAAATACCAAAAACATTTGATTTATTTTGGTTTGACAATTTTTTTTTTTAGATTACTGTAGTCAAAATAAAGCGTGCAAAAAAATTTAATGCGTGTTTCAAAATAAAAAGCGTGTTTTTTTGTTATAGTTGACCTATACATTAACCAATCAAAGAAACCAATAATAAACACTAAAAAAATATGGTACTGGTTTCTTAAAGTTCTATTATTTAAAAAGAAATTCTAAAAATGAAGGATCAAATTGGAAAATTTATCTCAAAAAATAGAGTAAATTTGTAAAGAAAATTTTAATCATAAAAAAAACAAAAAATTTCAAAAAAATTGAGAATATTATGAAAAATTGTCAACTATTTGCATGAATAATTTAAATTTTACTGAAAATAACCAGACCTTTACTTTCAAAATTGATTTGAACTTAGGTATACTATTTAGTAGTAGATTGGACGTTGCCTTGTTACAAGAATAAAAAAAAGCACGGATAATATTTTGAAACACGGATTATAGTCGTTGTGCACGGATTATTTTGATCACTGTAAAATCGTTTCTCAAAGCACTATTGGCCATTTCAATAAAAATGTGGGTGGCGGACTAAATGGTAAAGGTTTTGTGGAGTTTGGGATTTCGACGATCTACATTAAAATTATATTTTGTAATCTAAAACTAAAAAAAAATTTGTAAAAAAAGAAAAAATGATCTTTCTTTTTTTTGAAAATGAGGATTTTGGTGAATTCTATTCAATACAAAAGAATTTGTCAGTCTTTTTACAAATATTAATCTAAACAGATAATAGCAAACAATAACAAAGAATTATTCCTAATTGTTCTCGATTTTGACTACTTAGGTGAAAGTGAGAAACTCTCTTAACTTGATATACATACAAAAATAAATAATAGAACTTTCTCAGAAATGTTTCAAGGTTTTTATTTTTCAGTTAAATAGAACTTTTCTCAATAAATTTGATTTTTCCAACCTTCTTTTTCATTTTTTTTAAAACAAGTTTTTCAAATTTAGTAAAAATATGTAATTTTTTCCGTTTTTGATCTTACTGAAGAATATTTGTGAGATTTACCGACCACCAAACAAGGATAAAAACACATAATACTTGAAATTTCAATTGCAAACTTAGTCCTTAAAGTTATATTATTAAAAATAATTGTTAATAGAAGTATCAAATTTGATAATTTTTTCAACAAAATAAGTAAAACTTTTTTTCTCAATATTTTTGAATAATAAAGTTGATAAAATTTCACTCTCATTTTCAATTCAAAATTAGGGCAGTTTATTTAGGGCTCATAGTTTACATAATATGTACACAAAAACCTATAACAATATATTCATAAAAATCTACAAATAAGATAAATACAGCTCATAAATCCCAATCTATTTCTCATAATATCTTGGAAAAACGAAAAATGAAAATATAATTTCAAAACTACTGGAAAAATTATCAAAATTTCAAAACGAATTCCATTCATAATTTATTATTTTCTCAAAACACTCATTAGTTTACATTCAAATTTGATTTAGCCTGTAGGTTTACTATTAAATAGGAGTTTGATCTAATTTTGGAAAAAACAAACGAAAATAGTCTTGATTTATTAAAGTTAAAAATGGTATTTTTTCTTACCATAAATGAGAAAATTAAAAAAATAAAAATCAATTGAGAGTGCAAAATTAAATGAAATTTATGTCAAAACAATTGAGAAATTAAATCTTTGAAACACTTTAATTTTTGCTCACAAAAATAAAGTTGACAAAAAATATTTATTTTTTTCAAGTTTTTAACTTTGTTTTTTTACTCTACTTTTGAAAAAAAAAAACGTTTCAACAACCAAAAAGGGATTTTTCAATTCTCCAAAAAAAAAGAAAACAAAAAAGAATAGAAAAAATTCAAATAGATCTTGATGAGTTTTTTAAAAAAGTCCTTTTTTCTGAAACAACTAAGCAGCCCCAGTCGTGTTACTTTAGATTCTTCTTTTTGGCAGAAATCATTTTTGGAGGAATTTCCGATTCCTCTTACAGCCTTAGATCCAGGTAAGGTAAATTTGATTATCCGACAAGTATATAACAATATCCTGGTAAACAACTTGACGACACACAACCTACCAAGATTTTTAGGATTTGTGACTGGAGTTCTTACAAAAGTATTCGAGTTAGATCCTAAGGCGGACATGAGCACTCAAGATTTTGAAATCAAAAAGAATAATATTTTTACCATCAAAGCGAATAATAATACAGGATTGCGTAAAAAAAGAAAAAGAAGAAATTCTACAAGGCAAAAAAACAAGAGAAGGCAGCAAGTTGCTGGCGTAGTTGACGGAGAAACTACATTAAAGCTGGTTAATTTATTACACTTGGCAGGGATCCTATGTAAATTAGTTATGGAAATGTCAATTAGCTACCTGGAAGGTGTCGAGCGCGAGAAGGAAAGATCTTGGATCTTTGGCGAGCACTTTGAATTCCCACCCGAAAATTCCAGATCAAATTCAATTATTGAATTTAAAACACTCCCCACTTTATTAAGTGTCCTAATTCAAATTGTTCTGCAACTAACAGACGTACAGCCACATTCAAATTATGTAATATTAATGGAAACAATCACTTTGATCTTGACATTAATCTCTGGTAGAATCTTTTCTCTATCGCTTTCTTTAAAAAATGTAAAAGACATTCACAAATTAAATGAAAGCAACTGCGAAGAAAATCCATTAGAAGAAGTGTTTTTGAAGATGAACAAACACACTGCTTACAAGCTCATGTCAATCTTATTGACTCATGCTTTTAACCAAAATAAGACACCTGTTTCTTCTACAATGTTTTGGGAAAAAAAACACGGTTTGTTATCTTATTTCTGTTTCTTTTCTCCTATTTTTGTATTTGTCACTATTTTTGCAATTGAAAAATGAAATATTTCATCAAGTTCAAAAATTCGAATATTCAGGACTTTTGCAACACAAATATAAATAAGGAGTGTTGTAAAAAATAGAGTTTTTACCGTTTTCGAGATAAATAAAATAATTCCATGAATTTATCCAAATTTTGGTAATAGTAAACAAATCACCCATTTTGATTTTTCAACTTAAAGGTGTTTTCAATATAAAATCGTTTGGTAAATACCAAAACCTTGTTTGAAAAAATGTTTTTTTTTGAAAATTGAAAGATTGGTGTTTGCCAAACGATTTTTTGATTCCAATTATTATTAGTCTATTAAGATAATCAGATATTATATTTACTATTACCGAAATTTGGATAAATGAATAGAATTATTTATTTATCTAGGAAATTGTAAAAACTCTATTTTTTACAACATTCATATTTACTCTAGTTTACTGGTGTTTGAAATTTAAATAGGATGAAATTTCAGTCGATTTACTAGAATTCAAAAGTCCTTAATGGGGAAATCATTTGGGTTGTTAGTTCATCCAATATATACCAATATGTTGAATAAAAGAGTCCCAAAAAACCACAAATTCCAATCTCTGACTTGAAACTTGAAGATAAAACAAAAACAAAAAATAGGAAAATTAAGACAAATTTTAATTACCGCGTTCTATTCAAATACCATTAATTATTCAAATAGATATTACTTTGTAATCAATAAAAATTCAAATAAATTTTGTTAGTTCGATTTAAAATCTGAACAGAAGGAAATAAACGAAAATATTGATAGCTTTATATGGGGGGTGTCATTCCTATGAAAAAGATAGATTAATATTTTATAACAACCCAAAAGAATTAAATTTTAATGAATTAATTTTAAACCAAGGCAGTTTGAAATTATTTCCATGAATTAATAATCAAAAAATCTATGATTTTATGCTTAAATTTACCAAAAGGGAATTTAAGTATTGGCTGCATCTAGAGTGTAATTTTCATTTCTCAATAATAAATAAAAAATGAAATATTAAATTTCAATCTCATCGCATCTTATGGAAAATTATTAAAAAAAAACGAAAAAGTGTTGAGTGTTAACCTATCTCGCATAATTGATGATTTTGGGGATTTTTTGTTTAAATTGAAAGAAGGAGGGGGGGGGGGGTCTGGAAAAAAAAAAAAAAACAATACAAATCAATTTATTTGGTGAAAAGCCAATGAGGAAATTATAGATATTTTTTTTTAAAAAAAAGGGTTTTAATATTTTTTTTTTTTTTTTTTTTTTTTTGATGCATAGTTTATGTATTCGATTTCCATCATTTGGTTGTATCAATCACAAATAAAATAGGTTAATTGGTATTGTTTTTCATTTTTTCCTTTACATATTCTTTAAGTGAAAATATACTAAATTGCAGTTTAAGAAGTTGGAAATTGATTTTGAATTCTTTGGTTGTCTCTTCAAATTTCCATATATGTACTCCAACTATAAAAGAAAAACTATCAAAAAAAAAAAAAATTGAAACAAAATTTTATGTTAAAAGTATTTTAATAAATATTAGATCTTTATCAGAAAAAAACAAAAGTCCTTTTTTTTTCTCCCTAAAATTCTTGTTTTAATAATTACCATTACATGAATCAAACGAATTTATATATAAACTCCATTTTAAATATTGTAACTCACCTGAAATACTAAATTGAAAAAAAATATATTTATCATTTAGTATTCAAGAACGACTAATAATTAAATATGGTTTGTAATTCACCTTTAAGTCATTCTAAATATATAAAAACTTGATATTATAAAAATTAAAAAAATAAAACCAAAAAACTAAAAAAAAATGAGTAACAATTTTTGAAAAGAAGAATAAGGATTTTTTATTACTGAATGTTTGACTGAAAAAAGTTGAACAAGAAGGTTTTTTGTTGATAATTAAAGTCATTTTAAAAAACATAAATGATCTCAATATTCTTAATGGTTAATTGATATTTTCGAAGATTTTTTTTTTCTCTCTTGATCTATTGCAAAAACTACAAAAAAAGAGAAATCGAAAAAGAAAAGAAAAATAGATATTTTTTTTCAAAAAGAAAAATAAAAGAAAAACAAAAATTTGAAAAATAGTTTATTTTATTTTACAATTAATTGAATAAATAATTGATTTTGTTTTCTTTAATGAAACCTTATATCAATGAACCCATTACTAATTCCCAAATGAGAAATGGGAAAAATCTCATACTTTTTAAAAAAAATCAAGAAGAATTATAGATAAATAATTCTACAATTAAAAGTTTTCATTGGAAATTTTAAATTATTTTTTAAAAAAATTGTTTCTTATTCTAAAAATTATTTTAGCTATCAAATGAATTAAGTATAAATATAAAAATTTTATTTTATTTTATTTTTTTTATTGAGGAAGAAGTTTAATTTATACTCTAGTTGCTCTTATACTTAAATTTACTTTCAGAAATTTAAGCGTAAAATCATGGATTTCACGATTATTAAATAATGAAAATAGTCTTGAACTATCACATTTTAAAATTATTCCATTAAGATTTAATTCTTTTAGTATGTTATAAAATATTAATCTATCTTTTTCATAGGAAGGGCAGACCCATAAACAATGAACAATATTTTCTATAATTTCCTTTTGCTTATATTTTAAACACAAAGGGCATAATTTGAATTTTTATTTGATGGTGTAGTAATATCTATTTAAGCGGTTTGAAAACGACCTAAATTTTAACAATATTAAACTTGAGGGATAACTTAAATATTTTTGAGTTTTAAATACATGTTTTTGTTTTTTTATTATATGAATATATTCTTGAGGGGTGTCGCAGAGTGTCATCAAGTCCCGTAGAGTGCCTTCAAGTGCCTAGGTTTTCCAGAATTCAAAAATTTTCATTACATTTCAAAAAGTAAAAAAAAAACCTAACGGCGCATTTTCGTAATTCAAAAGAATGTGAAAAAACTTTGATTTTATTCAATTCTGTTAAATTTTGGAAAATTAAAACCTAACGACACTTCCAACTGGTAGATTTTAACAAGTCATTATATGTATAATTATAAATTTCTTATTTAAGAATCTTTAGGTTTTTAAAATTCCTATTAATTTTATTGTTGATTCTTTGATTAAATTTTATTTATTTTTCTAAATAAGGCCAAGATAATTCTGTTAATTTATTTTTGAATTTAAATTTTCATTTTTATTTTACTGAAATTACCATATTTTCGAATTTAAATTCGGTTTTGTATATAAAAACTGGTATATTTTAGTTTATTTTACATATTTCAGGAATATACGTGAATTAATCCAAGAATTTAACTAATTTAACGTTGTTCTTTTATAATTATATATTTCTAATCCATATGTTAATTAGTTTAATACAAAAGATTTAAGTGGTCTAATTTTCAAATTATTGTTAATAAATTATTATTAAATAATTGTTTATAATTATTATTACGTTTCTTTTGCCTTTTTCAGATCATATACTAAATGTGAAATTGTTATCCAAGAAAATTCCTAAATATTTAATCTTTTGATAAATCTTGTGAAATTTCTGTTTTGTCTTTATTGGGTTTTAATCCAAATTGAGTTATTATTTCATATATTAATATTAAATTTTTGATTTATGTGATTTATATTTCCTTTTATAATTAAAATTAAATCATCTGCAAACATTTGACAATGATTTGTTGTTGGTATTATTTTTAATAAAAAAAATATTAAATAAGAACAATTATTATAGGTGATATTGTATCACCTTGGAATATATCAAGCCCGAACCTTGATAATATTTTAATAAAAAAGTTTTGAATAATTTTATTTAAAATAAATTTTTTTATTCTTTTTCTAATTATTTTAAAACTAATTGAATCAAAAAATTTAGCTATATCAATCATTATAATAAATCTTTTATGATTTTTTGATTTTTTGATTTTATATGATTATACGTATTTTTGAAATTTAATACAGCAATTCGAGTATCAAATTTTTTCCGAAAATCAAATTGTGATTTATGAATAAAAATTCAACAAGTCTCAATTAATTTATATGGCTTTTTAGGAAATAATCATGGTAAAGTTTGGTTTATAAATATTGACTTATCATTCAAATCTACTTCTTCATCCCCTTGGTTATGGATAAATAGAATTGACCTTTTTTTGATATATTCAATTATTTTATATGTGGGTTTGTTTAATCATTTTTTAAATATAGTTTGAATTGTAAACTAAAATTCAAAATTTTCCACACAGCTAAAACATTCCAAACAATCACAATAATACAATTTCATTGAAATTGGAGATAATTTTTATTTTTGTAAAATATGAAAATCATTTTTTCATCTTTTAGTTTTTCTTTTCATTTCATTGTTTGAATTACGTAATTTGTTTCGTTGGATCAAAATTTTTTTTCAACCCTCGATATTAGATTAAAGTTGAGTTGTTCAAAATAGAAGAACTCAAATAAAATTAGTTGGTAGTATCTAACCATTTGATCGATCAATATTCCTAATAGAATTTCAACATATTTACCAATGTATTTTTTTGTTTTGCTCTCTCCAAAATTTTTAACACACTCATGATTTATTTGTATTGATAATTATTTATTTATTGTTTTGTGAGTATTGTAATTTATAAAAAAGTGTTAAAGTTTCAATTAGTGAATGGTTCTAATTTGATAAATCTTCTTGAATTGATTAAATAAGTTTTTTTTTCACAAATCGAATTTTGATGTGTTAAAAATTTTGAATTGGGGTTTAGTTAAAAAACTTTTATAATTTTTGTAATTTATTGAATTGAAGTTTAAAACAAATATTTTATATTTTGGAAGAATATTCAAATAATTTATTTTGTAAAAAGGGGTGTTCAAAAACTATTTTATAAAAAAATGATAATAATCTTCAAAAATAAGATAATTTTGAGGGAAAAAACTTTTTTGTCAAAAGTACCCAAATTATATATATCAAATTTGAAACAAAATAATTTATTTTTTATACTAATACCAAATATATATATATATATATATATCATTAAAGATTCCGAACATATTCAATGAAAATGACCGGACGATAAAAAAAAAACTCATAAAATCTTGAAATGTAAATTTAAAAAAATCATTACGTCTCGAATAACATTAAAAATTATAAGATTTTTTATTTTATTAATAATAAAGTATTCATTATCTTTATACTAATAAATTCAAATAAATGTCTCAAAATTTTTTGCTTCATTTTTCATTTTAAATCTTTTTTAATCATTTTGAATTTAGCATTCTATACATTTAAATGTTGAAAAACTTTGTAAAATTAGTTGTTCCTTCAAAATATTCTTACTCTGGAGTTGTTTTAAAAGTTGAGACCCTAGATTACAAAAATGGAAATTGAACTAAAAATTTCATAACATCAATTTGAATTTATCAGTAATCCCAATCAAATAATATTAAAATTTTTAAATTTTTTAATAAATTTTCTAAATCAAAATTTAGGAATTCTCTATGGTAACTTTGTGTTGTTTTTCTTTCAGAAATATTAAGAAAATAAAAATTATAAAATTGACAACATAAAATGTACAAATATTATAAAAATACTAAATGAAGATAATTCAATTTTATTAAACCAATAAACCAATAATATTTTTAATTTCTTAATTCTTACATCGTATATTGGAATTGTCCAATAAAAAGTATTTCATTGCATATTTTTTTTATTTTTCCAAAATAATAATTTTTAATTATAATGATATTTTCATATCTACATCAACGACCATTCGATAATCTAAATATAGGGGGTTCATTTCGGCGTTCTAAGAAAAAACCCGATTATATCCATACCGGAAATAATCATTTAAGTGGTTTAAGCCTTTCGTTTTTATTATCATTATTACAGCTTCGGCCGATAACAAGAAATGCGTTATTTCTTAACTATGTAATGAACAATATTCAGCAAAAAAAAGTATCCACGGAATTTTGTTCCTTTATTGCAGATTTAGTACCGATCAATAGCAAAATGATTATCAATGAAGAATTAAATTTCAATATGAAAATTTTTTTTGATTATTTTGAAGAAACAAATAATATGGATTATCAGATTACTCTATTGTTCTACCATACAATTAATAAAAATTTGAATTGTTTAGAATTTTTTATCACAAACAAAAAGCAAATGCCAAATTTTATATTAACTCTTATTCGATCCATTTATGATCAATCATTCAATGAAAAAATAAACAATAAAAATTACCAGCAAGTTATTGATCGTTCCATTTATTTATTGCTTTCAATTCTATTTATTTTAGCTAAGCAAGAGAAATTCTGTACTTTTGTATTTTCTGTTGAAGTTTCAAATTTGACCTGGTTAAAAAATTTATCAGTTATTGAAGAATCAATTGGTAATATAATCATTTTGGTGATATGTGCGCTAATACAAGTTTATATCGCCAAATCTTATCAACCTCAAAAATTAAAATTATGTTTTGGGATTTTACATCATTTCTCATCTTTTATCCAGTAAGTCAATTTTTTTTTTTTAATTTTCTTATTTTTTTATTATTTTTTTTTTTTTTAATTCTCTTAATTTTTTGTTATTTTTTTTTTTTTTTTTGAGCTGTGTATCTCTATATGTTATTAATTTTTCTATATTAATTCAAAACATTTTTTTTTTTTATTTATTTACGCGATTATTAACAATGAATCCAATAATTATGTATTGTAATTTTATATTTACCTTGAATTGAATAAAAACAGATATTCAAAAAAATAACTTGAATCCAGAACATCAAATTTGAAAAGTAAAACAATCGACAAACCTTGTTATTGATAATAGTTGGAAGAGATTCTTGAGAAAAATACAAAACTTTCTTAAAACTTATTTTTTTTTTTTTTTTTTTGTCATTCTTTTCACAAATTGGTTTAATTTGTCAAGGTAAACTTTAAAATAATAAAACAAAATAATCAAGAGATTAGAAGAGCTTTCATTTTAAAAAATCAAAAAGAATCCATAATATTTTCATTACTTTTTAAAAAAGTAAATCACATAAGCCCGAATCTCAAATTTGTATAACTTTTCTAATTTTTTTTTCTCACGGTTCAATTCACTAAGTTTGACTTTTTACTAATTCTAAATTAGTAATCAAAAGTGTATTCAAAATGATAAACTTTGAAATTATCTTCAAATAGAAGATTCTAGGTTTCTGTGATTTCTATGATTTCTGTCATTTGAAATTAAAAATATATTGATTTTCTATTAAGACTTTTTATGGTGGTAAAATTTTTATTTCTGCAATTAATAAAATACATTTTTTTTAATCAAATATATAGTAGGTAAAAAAAATATCTGACAAGATTTTTAATTGTGAATATTAGTAAAATCGTGGTGTACTTTCTTTTATTTTCAATCAAATCCTTTTTATAACTATCCAATTTTTTTTATGAGCCTAGTAATAAACCCACCTAAAGTTCATTAAAACGGGGTGTATATTACATACTCAAGTAATTGTTTGATAGAATAAGTAGATCAACTTTTTTTGAAAAACAATCTGGTTTTATAGAGGTTTGCTAGAGTTTTGAAAATGATAATTTTTATTCTTGTTTTTTGATTGGTTGTGTAAATAGTGTTTTAAATAAGTGTAATTTCATTAATCATCATTCTAATAAGTGGATGGGTTATAATTTTAAAAGTTTTATTCTTAAAAAACAAGGATTTGATTTTAAATAAAAAAAAAAATACACAGCACTTTTACTAATATTCACAATTAAAAATCTTGTACAGGTATTTTTTTCATGTCAGGTATTTTTTTCACTGCTTTACTTGTTTATTACGAAAAAAAGAAAATTAATTGTCAATTTTTTTGGGTGGGTTAAGAAGATTTGATTTAAATTCAGATATAAAAGTCTTGGATCTTTGAAAAAAAATGATTTACTCAAGCAAAATAAAGTTTTAAAGTGAAACCTTCCAGTACATCTATTTTTTATACCTAAGTACTAAACAGAAAGAATACAAATAAACTAAAATTCAAAAGTTTTTCGCTTAATTAGAACAGCTAAAAGAATTACAATAATGCAATTTCATTCGAATTGGAAATAATTTTGCTTTATGTTAAATATGAAAATCATTGTTTCGTCTTTTTGTTTTTTATTTACGTTTCATTTTTTGAATTACGGAGCCTGTTCCTTTCGATCGGAATTTTTTTTCGAACGGTTGATTGATATTCTGTTAAAGTTGGGTTTTTCAAAACCGAAGAACTCAAAAAAAATTTGTCAAATAGTGTCTAACCATTTGGTTGATCAATAATCTTTAATAGAAATTCAATAAATTTACCAATGCATTTTTTTTTTTTTTTTTTTTGTTCTCTCCAAAATTTTTAACAGAATGATAATTTATTAATATTGATAATTATTTATTTTTTTTGTTTTGTGGGTATTTTAATTTATAAAAAAGTATAAACATTTCAATTAGTGAATGACTATAATTTTGTATTTCTTCAAAAATTGATTAAATAAGATTTTTTTTTTCAAAAATAGAATTTTGGTGTGTTAAAAATTTTGAATTGGGGTTTAGTTTAAAATGGTTCCTTTAATAAAAAAATATTTATCAGTTTCGTTACATTGTAGATTACAAATGTTAAAACTATTAAAATTTAAATTTAAAGCTTGAAAAAAAAACAGAAAAAAATATTTAACGATCGTGTAATTATTTTTAATTTAATTTTAAATGGTAAACCCAATGATTGGTAATTATCAGATTATTATTTATTCAGACTATATTATTGAAACTAGCCTATTTAGTAAATTTTAAGAAAAAAATTAAAATTTAATTTCAAATTTCTCTTAATAATTAAACAAAAAATGCCAAGAAAATTATCATGTTTAATTGGTGATAAAAATTAAAGTTCATCTAGGTTAATTTAATTTTCTTATCTATTCAATTTTTTTCTTTTTTATTTGTTTAAAAAAAAAAAAATTAGAGATTTATCAATTGAAGTTTCGGAAAGAATAATCAAAATTTTTCAAATTTTATCAAGCCAACTTCTTCAATTTTTGGAATTAAAACCTGAGGAACTGGATGAAAACCAAATTACTATCAACGAAGAATCCAGTATACCAATCAAAACGAAAGCGAAGTCAAAGACGAAATCAAAGACGAAATCAAAAAAAAAATTAAAAAAAAAATCAAAAAAAAAAAAAAAAAAAAACATGCAATCTAAAAAAAAAATACAACCAAAAATTAAACAAGGGGATTACAAATTTTGTGAATCTGTTTCATGGGGCTGGACTAACACAGAAACCATTTACCCGCCACCGAGTGTTATGAAGAGACCAAATAGATTAAAACCTCTTTATTTAAAAAATCACTTTGCTCATTTTTATAAAGATCTTACTCATGAAATACAATTTTGTACGAATTTATTGGTCTATTTGTTGGATATTATTAATAATAATTTACTTTTCAGATTATCCAAAAATCCACAGTTTATTCATATTTTATTAAAAAATGAATTAAAATTTAGATTGTTTTTACATCACCCTAGGTTGTGGAAATATATTTCAAATATCCAAAAAATAATAAAATATTTTCAAAGGGTAATCAAAAAACAGCAACAGCAACAGCAACAACAGCAGCAGCAGCAGAAGCAACAGCAAGAACATAATCAAAAACAGACGCTGCAGTTACAAAAACATACACAGCAGCAAGTTGAAGAAAAGACTTTATCAGATGAAGCTTTAATTCAAATTATTAAAAAATTTGCTACCCTAATTAATTTTGAAGAACTTGGAATAACTGTTTCCCCAAAAAAATCTTTGAAGTACATTGAAGATCGTTCAAATTCTAAAAAATATTTTTTAATTTTAACCTGGTTTTTTATCTTTAAATATTCAGGTATTTATTTTGATAAACATATTTTACGAGTTCTCCGATATTAAAAATATTTTTTACCAATTTGATAATTCTTTATTTTTAAGAGTGATATAATTATCATTATAATATTTTTTTTAAAATGTGTATTGATTTTTTTTAAATGAATAATATTAATTATCATAATAATAATAAAATAATAGAAATTAATTTATAAAAAATTTTTTTTTCTTATCCATAAAATAATTTATTTTTATAAAATGTTGATGGTTTAAAAGAAAAAAAAAAGTTTTGAAAATACAGAATTTTATTCAAGTTTATTTTGAGAGGGGTGTTCTTTCTTGTTTGGTAGAAATAAAGAAGCTTTTCTTTGTAAAATACATACCTTCTTAGTCCTATTTTCTTGGTTAAATACTTTTATTAAACTCTAGATTCGGGTACATTTCTAGATTCAAACATAATTTAATAAAGGGTTTGATTTTATCTTTTTCGAATTTCCATAAAGTTTAAACCCCTAACGATATTACTTAGAATTGGGATAATTGAGAAGATTAGAATATTAATAAAAATTGTGATATTTGTACAAATTCCAATACTTTTCAAAATATCTTCATAAATGCACGAATATCATGATAAAACGTATATATCAGATATAATAGTTGACGTGTTTTTGGGCTAATTGAGTAATATTTTTAAAAGGTTAGTTTTTGTTAGGTTCAAAAAAAAAAGTATGTTAAAAAAAAATATTTTTTGAAAAAACAGCAAAAAAAACTAATCAAGAAAAAATAAGATAGTGATTTCTTATTGTATTGTCATTTGATTTGGTTGAACACTGATCAATCTTATCGATCAAGATTAATAAAAACAAAAGATAAAAAAAAAATTGATTCTAGGTCTTTTGTATTATTAATTGTTATAAAGAAAAAGATACGAAAACAAATTACCCTTCATAGATTCTTTACAGAATTTATCTTTTAATTAAATCATTTTTTTTCTGCTAGAAAAGCAGAAAGGGGTTGGGTAGCTTTTCAAAAGATTTTCCAACATCCAATATACTTGATACACAATTCTTAGTTCTTAAGATTGTTCGGGATGTTTGTTCTCTTCTTTAGTTTTCTTCTTCTTTTATCTATACTTTAAAAAACATTCAACACTGGTTAAAGGTATTTATTTAACTTTTAACTCATAAGAATCAAAATTTCTCTTTCTTCTGTTAATAGTTTGACTTACCAAAGGTAATTATCACATGGAAAAAAAAAAAAAAAATCTATTTTATATTCAAGTAAATTTTCAAAATGGGTTATTATTTCTTTGATCGTAATATTTAAAGAGGAACTTACTAGTGTAAAAAATATCATAATCAAAGGAAAAAAGTTTTATAAAGTAAAACAAATAATTTTACTTTTTTAGTGTTTTTTAAGAGAATCTATATTTTCGAATAATTGATATTATATACTTTTTCAGATGAAAAATGGCTTCATTGTGATTATATACAATCATCTTGAATATTTTAACAATATCATAATAATCCATAATGTTTTGAAATAGTTTAATAAATGCCAAAATTTAATAAAATCTTCAAAAAATAAAAATTTTATTATTCCATTCTCATTAGGGTATTTTTATTATTTAAAAAAAGTAATTAAGGGATCAGTCTTCTACAACAGCAAGGCAAAAGTTTAAAATATATTTATAGCGGTATTATTCTCTTCTTACAAATTGGGTATATACCAAGTGTCAAAAAAATTCTGATTGACTAAGTAAATCATAAAAGAACAATAGTTTAATGAGATCAATTTTTTTTCCTTTTTTTCTGAAAAGGAAAAGAATTAAATTCATTTAATTCCTCACATTATAACAGGTTTTAAGACATTTATTGTCATTTTTATTATTATTATACAACAAAAAGTCTTTTTTATCAATAATATTAATATAAAGTTATTTTTTCTTTTTTGAGATAAAAATTTTTGTTAACCAAAAAAAAAAAAAAAAATGATATATTTGACCTATTTAAAAATATTTGTATCGTTTTTTTAAGAATGATAGTTATATAAATCTTAAAATTTTAAAATAATTTAAATTTTTATCAAGAATATATGTTTTTGTTTTAATATGAAATTCGATTTTCCAAAATAAAATTTTCTTGAAGATATTTGGCAATTAGATTAATTTAATCCTCAAAAATCAAAATCAATTTTTTTTTCTGCCAAAAATGATTTGAGTTGTTCTTAAGATTCTTTTGAATGAGACCATAGAATTTGTTAAAAAAATTTTCAAAATTGAAACTTTTTTTTCAATTTTTTTTCATTTTTTAAAAAACCAGAAAACGATTATTTTTAAAACATTAAAAAAAAAAATTGTTTTATAAATAGATCTATATTTAATTGGCAAACCGTGGTTAGTCTTTTACTAAATATTCATTTATTACATCACCAAATCTTCAATTATTTTTATTGACTAAGATTTGAATTGAAATATTAATCAAAGAAAAATAAACACCAATTAAAAAAATTGCTTTCGAAATCAATACTTGACAATATAAAACAAAAAATATGTTTTACCATTTTCAAGAATTTACTTAATTCTTGTACAAAATAATAGGTTTTTTTTTTTTTCATTATATATTGGAAACATGTGAATTTCAAATTTCAAAAAAGAGACTCAAATTAATAAATTGTTTAAAGTAGTGAACAAAATGCCCAAATCGAAAAAAATACCTGTGAAAGCTTTTTAATTGTGAATATTAGGAAAAATGTTGTATAATTTTATTTATTTACAATCAAATCCTTATTTTTAGAAATCAAACTTTTCCAATTATAACCCACACACTTAGTAGAATGATAATTAATGAAAGTACACTTGTTCAAAACACCATTCAATCAATCAATCAAAAAACAAGAATAAAAATTATCATTTTCTAAACTCTAATAAATTCTATAAACCCAGATTGTTTTTCAAAAAAAGTTGATCTACTTCATCTATCAAACAATTACTCGAGTATTTTAGAGAGCCCTTAATTTGATGAAATTTAGGTGGGTTTATTACGAGGTTCATAAAAAATTGTTTATTTATAATAAGTATTTGTATGAAAATAAATGAAATTTACACCACGATTTTCTAAATATTCACAATTTAAAAATCTTGTCAGGGATTTTTTACATGTCTGGTATTTTTTTCCCTACTATAAATGATGTTAACTCATCCGTTTCAGAAGTCGAAACACAATTTACAATAAAATTTTTTCCTAATCTCCACAAATTTCATTTTATTTTTAAAAAATAACTACTCCCTTAATGAAATTTTGATTTCAAAGTTTTGAAATCATATAAAATTCAAAAAAAATTTTTTTTCAGTAATTTTCTCAAAATTAAATTTTCGAAAAATGACCATATCGACTAGTTTCCAAAAAAAAATAATAAAAATAGTGATTCTTGAGATAAAAACAGAAAAAAGAAGAAGAAAAAAAAAGGAGTGGATAAACGTTATTTTTATTGAAATTATTTATTACACATTAATTGATAAAGAATTTCATAAAAAAATATCTTTTCAAAAAAATTAAGATAGAATGAAAAATAATAATTATTAAAACCAAGTGTTCATTTCTTTAACTTGGTAATAACCAATAAATAAATAAATAAATAAATAAATGATAAATTAATAGATAACTAATAATAAAAAAAAAATGTTTTGGATTTCTTGGTTTTTTGATTTAAAAAAAATCGAGAATTCATCCAAAATTTAAAAATTACTTTTTTAATCAAAAAGATAAAGTAATTAATAATCAATAAATTAAATTAAGAAAATATAAAAGAAATAAATTATTAAAAATAAGAACATGGAGATATCGAAAAAAATGGAAAGAAGGGAAAAAAATCGAATGAAGGAAAGAAAGAATAAAGGAAGAAAAGAAATGATAAGTCTAATATAATATTTAAAAGATGAGTAAAAAAAGAAAAAGCAGGAAGAACTGTTTTAATCAAAATATTCACAATTTTGGAATAAATCCCAAGAATTTATATCAGACATTGTGGAATTGTTGAGATTATTATTATTATTCCATAAACATTCATCAATTGACAATGGGCTAGCGTTGGTGTTGGTGTTGGTGCTGGTATTTGTATTTAAATTAGGACAAAAATTTTGAAAATCATTTGAAATAGAATTTTCTAGAAAGGTTAATTTGGGACTATTTTTAAATTCTTGATCGTAATTTTGCACATTTGCTGAATTGTCATTGACTAAATTATTTGAATTATTAACATTAAGATTAAAATTAAAATTATTATTAATGTTGTTGCTATAAAGATAATAAATTTGGTTTGTTGATAATTTCAGGTTCTCAATATTAGTAATATTTTCATGGCTAGGGCTACAATTATTGTTGATGGTGCTGCTGCTGCTGCTGTTGCTTTCAATTGGGAAAAATATATTTGGCTCATTTTTGATGGGTCGAGGATCTGTTTTAATTTCGGATTTTTGGAAATCAATTGCATCAATTAATTGGAATTCTTCAGTTAATGGTGTTGGTTTGTTGAATTGTGATTTTTCGTTTTCATTTTCATTTTCAATTTCAATTTCTTTGAGTTTGTGAGGAAATTCCTCTTTTTCTTTTTGTGGGTTTCTTCGATTTTTGATCACAATCCTGTATCTTTTTTTTCTTGATCGATTTTTTTTCCTATTATTTGTTTTTTTGGATCCTTTTGAATTTGTTGAAGTTGCTCTTGTGTTTGTGCTTGTGTTCCTGTGACTGTTTGTATTTGAATTCCTATTATTGTTCTTGTTTTTTAAAAGTCTTCGCTTTTTGTCTTTTTGTGATCTTGTTGTAACCTGTGTTTTCTTTAAATCGTCTTTGTTTTGTTCTTTGTTCAAAGTTCTTTTTCTTGTCGAAAAGGGTGGGTAATATTGTGTATTAGATTTCTTTTTCTTTTTCCTGCGTGTGAGCTTTTTTAAGTCCGATCTTGCAACTCTCTTCCCAGAGATAATTGGTTTTTCCTTTTGTTTTTGTTCCTTGAGAACTTTTGGATAGAGAACAGAATACCAATGGTTCTTTAGCATGTTGTCTGGTCTCCCTGGGAAAAGCGCCGACAATTTGCACCATTTGTTCCCAATTTCCGCAATTTTCTCGATTAAAATCCGATCCTCTTCCTCTGTAATTGGAGAGCGATCAATTTCAGGATCTAATTGGTTTCTCCATCTTTCTCGGCACTGCTTCGAATTCCTTCCGGGTACTAGCGTAGCAATGTTATTCCATAAGGAATCAGAATTTCCTAGTTTCTTAACAGCACTAACCAATAATTTGTCTTCCTATTTTGTGTTTGTGAGTTTGGTTTGGTTGGTTTTGTTTTGTTTTGTTTTGGGGTTAGTTTTGGAGTTTTTTTTGTTTTGTTTTGTTTTGGGAAAAATAAATAGAAAGATTGAATAAATTTTAAATTAATTGTTCTTAATTTTTAATTTCAACAAATTTTTGAAAAGAAACAGTATGAACAAAGAACTTACAACTTCATTCCAAGGGCCTTTTTTAGATTTTATTTGGAACATCTTTTGGGAGAGTTGAGTGGTTAGATTTTAATTTGAAAACAAAAAAAAGAAGAAAAAAAATTTCATTAGCAATTCAGAAAAAAGATACAAAATTTTTGTTTAAAAAAAAAAAAAGATCAAAATTTTATACATTTCGATAACGAATCAAGCAATCAGCTTTATCAAATTTGGGGAATTCACCAGCAATTTTGTCCCAATTCTTTTCATCATAAATCTCTACCATCTTGATTAATTTGGTATCCTTTTGGTTATTAATAGAATTGTTGTTTGAATTTCGAAAGAACAAAAGTAGAAAAAAAAATTTTATTTTTGGAAAGTTTAAAATTTGTTAATGTCTCTGATCTGTTTAGTAGTTGGAAACAATTGTTTTGAAGGAAATATTCTTACAGATTGAGAATCCCAAAGATCTGTTCGTTCAACTTGCTCTTTTAGCATTTCTTCAAAAAGAATGGTTGATTTGAGTTGTTTTTGTGTTTCATTGTTCCTATGAGTCGGAGAAGAAGATACAAAGAATAATTTTTAAATTACAAAAGAGAGTAAAAGATAAAAAGAGGGAGAATTAAGGAAATAAACTATTTTTGGGTGTGTTGTTTTGTTATTTTCTAAAAATGGAAATTTTACATAAACTTTTTAAGTTGTTTGGAAATTAGTTGTAAATTTTGTGTTGGTAATAAAAGTTATTGTTGATTGTGGAAAATACTTTTTTTTGAGGTAAAGAAAAAACTAGAAGTTTTTTGTTTGAAAAATAAATAAGAAAGGAGAGGTATAAAATTAAGATTTAAAAATAAATGTTTTATTTTTACAAAAAAAATCCTCAATTGTTTGGAAACTTTGGTTATTTGGTATTCTAAGTGTACAAAATGTTTTTGGAATCAATATTAAAAAGAGAAAAACAATAAAATTAATTTTTTTCAAAAAATCTAAAAAAAAAATATAGTTTTAGAATCAATCCCTGGATTGAAAATTAATAATTGGAAATGTTTACTTCAAAGAACATATTAGAACAATAATTGTTAAACCATCTCTTTGTCTCTAGAATAAATCTATATTTATGGTTTAATTTATTTTTAATCAAATATTTGAAATCTTGAAAAAACTATTGATTAATTATTTTTCTATTTTTATTTTGAAGATTAGGAGTTTTCCATTATTTTTGTTTCTCGTTGAGTATGGGAACATCTAGTTCCAAAAATAACCTTTATAGGAATATCTAATGTTCTAACCCCGAAAATAGATTTCTCCAGATAGATCCTAAGAAGGGAATTCTAAGTTTTTTGGTTTTGTAAAACCAGTCAATTATTTTTTTTTTTCAACCGTAACTATTAATTCGGAAAATCACAAACAAACAGTTCTAGTAAATACATTTCTACACCGATTTTTCGTTGAAGATAAAATTTGTAGAGAAGAAAAATAACAAGTAGAACAAAACTTTTTGAAAAAAATTCTTCCATCACCCAATAAAAGAGAATAAAACATTTTTTCTTGTATTAAAATTTGGATTTTTAAAGAATCTGACAAATCGATTTAAAAAGCATAAAATGAAAATTTTAATATTTGAAAAAATACAATTTCGGAGAGTAATTCTAAAATCTTTAGTAATTTAAAAAGGTTTCTTTGAAAAAGATTTCCAAGTGATTGAGTGGAAAAAGAAAAAAGCAAAAATGTGAAAAATCCATAAAAACAGAAACACAAAATGGAAAAATATGAGGAAAAAAGTAAAAATGATACTTTGTCTCATTTCAAATGGCAGTCCATGGTGTCTTTTCAACTGTTTGTCTTGGATACCAATAACAATAAATTTATCATGTTTTTGAATTTAAGAGGTATAAAGTTCAAATTACGTTTGGAGGATGATTGCAAAATCGTTTCCTTTTTGACCATTGATTTATTCTAAACCATCCAACACAAAGAATAAAAAAAGAACCTTCAACCTACTTCTTTGAGAACTCAATTTAATAAAAGGAACAATATGGAAAAGGACAAGAAAATTTTTTCCCTTTTATAATACTAAGACGAGTATTTGTTTGTCCTAAATATAAAAAGTAACACAAAGAATAATAAAACAAGGACCAAATACATTGAGATTTAAAATTCAACTTTTATTGAACTGGTATTTCCAAAAAGGAAGGTTAAGTGAAAAATTTTGACAATTTCGTTTCCAATAACAAAATGAGAATAATTTTGATCAAAATTTAATTACAAATGAAATATTAGAGTTTAGAAGGTAGAAAAAGTTGAGAGACAAAAGTTTGAAAAAATAAAATTGAAAATTCCAAGTTAGACGAAAGTACAACTTCAATTATCATTTTACTATATATAGTTTATTCAAAATATAATCAATACCCCATTCTGAAAAATCTTGAGAGTGTTGAATTAATTGTTGCTGGTAGTTTTACGATTTTTAAAAAATCTCTAGTTGAGAAAAAAAGGTCTATTTTGGAGTATGAATTTTTATATGAATGCAACAATGAATTTTAGTTAAATTCAACTTTAGGATATTTTTTGAATAGATAATAACTAAAAGTTTTGAAATTACTTTACTTTTATGACGAAAAAAACTCAAATAGGGGGAAAAAATAAATGACGACAAATATTCTATTTCCTTTTTTTTTTATCCATGATTTGAAAGATTTTTGTAAAATTTTTTTGATTTTGCTCTATTCTTTTAAATTCTGGAAAAGCTAAAAGCGGTTTTTTTAAATTTTGAAAAAAAATCAAACATTGTGCTCAATTCTTCAAAATTAATTAAAACCTTACGAAAATAATCAAAAAAATACAATTTCCCATTTAAATGAACAAATAATCAATTCCGTATTTGAAAGATATTTATCAGATTTTAAAATACTTTAAATATATATAAAATTACCTCTATGACTATCGAGAAAGAATTTTTCAATTTTTTAAAATAAAATTGAAAAAAAATCTTAATAGAAACTGTAAAATTGGATTTTTCATCTTAAAATTAAACATTATCTTGGAAATATTTTTTGATCAAATATCTTTTATTAACCAATAGAGTTTATTATAATTACTGAAGTTATTAAAAAGTAAAAAATTAATAAATGTTTTATTTTTTTTTTTGAAAAATTTTTTACATGGTCTTGAACTGCCAATCTTATTGGAAAGACACCAAAAATAAACTCCTTGTAAAAAAACTACAAGGGAAAAGAAAAAAATAACTTCCAATTTTCAGACCTTAAAAAACACGATATAAAACTGAAGTCAGAAAATTTGGAATCTTTAATTAAAATAACACCATATAAACTAACGAACTGGATTATTACAAAAAACATGTGACGGCATATACATACTTTGTATATTTTTTTAAAAACAATATTTGAAAAATTTTGACACACTTTATAATGCTAATGGAAGTCTTTTTGAGGGGTTATACCGTATTATTATCAAAAAAATATTTTCAAATTGTCGGATCAGAATCATTTTTTCTAATTTAGCAAATTTTTGTTTTGCTTTTGTTTTTCTTTTTCTTTTTTTTCGCTTTTATGTTTTTTTTTTTTTTTTGATACTTTTTTTGTGGAAAGTGGAAAAAAAAAAAAATGATATTGAAAAAATTGGTTTGGAATTGATTACATTAAAATATTTGATTTTAATCGAAATCAATTTGATGAAAATCCAATATAGAAAGTTCAACTTTTAACTCATAAATTCTGAATAAATTTTAAGACATATCAAATCCCAATTTAGTAACAATTTTTATGGAATTTTGTTTGTCACAAATTATTTTACTAGA